>CM038142.1:51476956-52222743 GCA_021437245.1 Aegilops speltoides
CCCTCGATGACACCGCACATCTCCGAATCGGGTGCATATGTGCCTGACCGAAAATGGTCCTTCGTCAAAGCGGGAATTCTAAACATTCCGATAGTCGATCGAGTGGTCGATCGGACTCTCCGCATCATGATGATCAGTTTTTGGCTTTCTCTCGAGGTGCTCGCCAGCCGAATCGGGGCACAATCGCGATAGTTCTCCGGTGCCACGTTAGCCGATGATCACGGAACGTAAGGCAGCAAAACACGAGAGCCGGGCAAACCCAACTTTTGACCAAAGACATGATTGAAGCTGATGCATATAATGCCTAACTTTCGAGACGCGAACACTCCCCAAGGTGTTCGGACTTTATAATAATGGGCAGAATTATGCCCTAAGCCCTAGTGTCCGTGCGGGCATGGTCTTCGACGCGCCGATGCCAAAGCGTCGAGCTCGCTTTGGCTATAGGAAGAAGCCAAGGAGAGTAACAACAAGAGACGATGATAAAAGGTCTACGCAGGTCTTAATCTGAAAAGAATCCTGCAACGGGTCCCTCTTGCACGCTCTGCGCTTTGTGTCTCCGTTATGCCATTATCCTAGACGGGTAAGCACGCTTGTTCATCGCGGGTCGGTTGCGCGGCGCAGCCCTTGTGAAAGGGTATGCGGCTAGGGAGCCCTAACTTTCTTGAGTCCGGATTCGTCTATCCGAGTCCGGGGTCTTCGTGACCTCGCGACCGAAATGGCGCCATGTGGACCGGGCATCTTGAGTGTAAGAGACGCGTAATGCGGTATGGCGTTGAAGCGGACAAAAGCCTTTCGTCCCAACAATTGCTTGATATTCACTTTTAAATGGGACGATATGGAAAATTAATTTTTCGCGTCGAAAGTTGTTCGACGATCCAACACGACTTCTAGTAATATCGAGCCTGCACTTGGCGTAAGGGCACAGCGTCACTCCTTTGAAGGAAGTGCGGTACTGTGTCGAATTTGGTAGGGTCTATCCCCATCCGACGGATTGTGTTTGAATATAGCAGGTTTAAGTCCCTGCCTCCGTCCATTAGGACGTTTGTGAATTGTAATCCGTCTATGATCGGATTCAATATCAGGGGAGTCCGTCCCGCGTTTCGAACGCTTCTGGAGTAGTCCAGGTGGTCGAAAGTGATTGGTTTTGATATCCAATCTATATGGTTTGCTGGGTTGGACCGTGCGAAGCTCTTTTTAGAAAGTGCCGCACTGTTTTTCCGTGTCCTCACATTAAGTGAGTTTACTACTTTGACCCCTTGTGGGAAAGTCTTTTGTTTTCGGTGCCCGGGCGGGTTTATCTTCTTCGCTTGACACGCCGAGACCCTTGTGTTCGGCGCTTAATCGGCGGACTGTTTGAAAACCCAACAATCCTGTGGGTGTGATTTGCGGGCCTTAGGGGTCTTGTGGATTTGACATATCCGACCCGAATTTTATGTAGGTTAGACAGTTCGTCACTGTCATCCTTGAGGGGCTGAGTTTTATGATTGGGCCGCGAGCTTTTGAATCCGGCATTAACTGCCGTGCTCTTTTGGATTTTCTCTTTATTCCAGCGCTGCTCCTTTCTGCGCCGTGATTTTCCGTTTCCATCTCTTATCTCGGATGTACTTGGGTCGCTAGTGCTGCTTCTTGCTAGCCAGCTATCCTCTCCCGCACAGAAGCGGGTCATGAGGCTTGTTAATGCGGTCATTGTCCTCGGTTTCTCGTGACCGAGGTGCCTGGCAAGCCATTCGTCTCGGACATTGTGCTTGAAAGCTGCTAAGGCTTCGGCGTCCGGACAATCGACTATTTGGTTCTTTTTGGTAAGAAACCTGTTCCAGAATTTCATGGCCCGTCTCCGGGCTGTTGAGTTATATGACTTAAATCATCTCAGATCCGGAGGGCGGACATAGGTCCCTTGAAAATTTGCTCTAAACGCTCCTCGAGCTCATCCCAACTCCAACAGTGTTTTACGGGAGGCTTTTGAGCCAATGACGGGCTGGCCCTTTGAGCTTGAGGGTAGATATTTTATGGCGTGAGATCGTCTCCTCGGCTATATGTATATCAGTATATAATCTTCTATCCAGACTCTGAGGTCTGTTGTTCCATCGTAGGCCTCTATGTTTATGGGTTTAAACCCTGCTGGGAATTCATGATCCAAGACCTCGTCGAGTGAAACATAGTGGGTGTCTTGGCGCCTGACTTGTATGTGCCGCTATCGTGGGACACTTGACGTGTTGCTTTGCTTCTTGGGGCTTTCTTTTTGGGTCCGTAGATGGACTGGCTGGAGCCATTGGACGGTGGGGGCTCTATGGCCTCCTCGTCGAATCTGAGCAGCTTACGCTTGGGTAGCTCTTGATTTGTGGCCATTGCCGTGTTTATCTGGGTTTTGAGTACTTTGCTCCATCTTATTCGGGCGTGTCTTCCGCTGTTTTGAGCTTCCGCTTTTCCTTCTTGAGGCTTCTTGCAGAAGCGATGAGCCTGCGCTTAAAAAGCTTTTGTTCGACGGGACTTGGTCGGCGACGAGTTCGTCGTCATTGAGGCTTGTTTCGTCTTGGAGGGAGGTATATAGTTATGATCCTCAACCTTTTAAATGCCCGCCCTTCGTGAGGGCTTGCTTCGCATCCTCCCGCTACCGAGTCTTCTTTGGAGGGGTTTTCTTTGGCACTTTCTGGGGTATTGTTGTTTCCTGTGCCGGAATCTATATTCTTGCTGTGGCGGGATTTAGAGTGGTGCTGCTAACGCCGGCGTTTGGGCTGCTTCTTTAAAGAGTCTGCCTCCGCTGCTTCTTCGCCATCCCTTCTTTTGGGGTGTCCACCATGTATCGTCATATGACGAGGTGGCCTTCCAAAGCTCTCGGGCGCTGGTTCTGTTAAGTCTCGGCATCGCCGCGTCCATGGCGTCGATGTCATCGGAGTCGTAGTCTAGCATGTCGGTTAAATCCTCGACAGTGGCTACAAAGTGGGTGGTGGGTGGGCTCTGAATTTCTTCGTCGTCCGAACTCCAACCATCCTAGCCGCAGTCCAGCCAGGACTCTTCTGATAGCGAGAGATGCTTCAGTGAATTCAGGATATCGCCAAAAGGCGAGTGCTGGAAGATGTCCGTGGCGGTGAATTCCATAACCGGCGCCAAATCCGGATCGATTGGCGGGGGCGCGGGAGGCTCGGAGTCCGGTGCCTCGGAATCACGAGTTTCGCAGTGGACAAGATTGGTATTCGGCTCCATCGCCGTGGATGTTGAAGCAACCAGGGCGGCGTCTATCCACCGGCCCTCGATATGGGCAATCGGCTCCGGGCTAGTGGCCGAAGCGGATCCGAGTGCGGCCACCAAAGCACTGTCCGGCGGCAGAGCTAGATCATGCCCATCGTCCACGGTCTGCGCTTGGCTGTAAGCTTGAGTCCGTCGAAGATCAAGTCTCCGCGGTCATTGGCCGTGAAGTTTAAGCTTCAACCGACGACAGCTGAGGGCGTAGCTTCGATCTGCTCGGATGGCCAAGAGAATTGGCCCGCGTGCAAAGCCGCCCGAATCGAGGATCTGTCCGGGAGAAAAGTCTCACCTCGACAGCGCCGATGGTTGAAGATGCCATCGAGCCTATCGGTGGCGCATACGGAGGAACTCTCAATGAAAGCACCAATGTCGGTGTCAAAACCGGCGGATCTCGGGTAGGGGGTCCCGATCTGTGCGTCTAGGCGGATGGTAACGGAGGCGTGGGACACAATGTTTTACCCGTGTTGGGCCCTCTCGATGGAGGTAAAACCCTACGTCCTGCTTGATTAATATTGATGATATGGGTAGTACAAGAGTTGATCTACCACGAGATCAAGGAGGCTAAACCCTAGAAGATGGTATGATTGTTGAGATGTATGTTCGTCCTACGGACTAAGGCCCTCCGGTTTATATAGACACCGGAGAGGCTAGGGTTACACAGAGTCGGTTACAATGGTAGGAGATCTACATATCCATATTGCCAAGCTTGCCTTCCACGCCAAGGAAAGTACCTTCCAGACGCGAGCCGGAGTCTTCAATCTTCTATCTTCATAGTCTTGGAGTCCGGCGGATATTGATAGTCTGGCTGTCCGGATACCCCCTAGTCCAGGACTCCCTCAACTGCCTTGACAGCCACACACTAATCCGGCCTTGCTGATTAAAGCCCCTAAAACAGGTCATTCTGACCCCGGACACGGTTAGGCGAGTTCAGTATAAATAAACAAGGGGCTTCCTAGCCGCGTACCCCTTTACAAGGGGCTGCACGAACTAAGAATGAGAGCCAATAAAGCTCAATTTTATTCATTTCTTAAATCATACTCTGTTTTAAATACATTTTTTGCACGACCTTTTTTCAAACTAAGTTCTCCTCTTTTACAGATGAACAACGTGCTACACCCGTCCCGTGATACAAAGACTGTTGAGCCTTGGCGCAGCGTGCGGCGAGGACTGTAAGGATTCTTTTCAGATTAAGACCCTGCATAAACCTTTTTTACTGTCTCTTGTTGATACACATCCCCCGGTTTCTTACCATAACGGAGGGGGAGGCTGACATTTTGGCATCGGTCGCGTCAGAAGATTTCGCGTGTACCTGGGCACTAAGGGCTTAGGGCATCGTTCTACCCGTTTCCATAAAGACAGAATACCTTAGGGAGTGTTCGGCGTCTCGAGTTAGGCCTTATATGCATTAGCTCCGAATCATGTCTTTGGTAAAATGTTGGGTTTGCCGGGCTCCTGTGTTTTGCTGCCTTATGTTCCGTTTTATTGGCTAACGCGGCACCGGAGAACTCTGCGATTGTGCCCGCTTGACTGGCGAGCACCTCGAGAAAGCCAAAAACTGATCATCATGATATAGCGAAACCGGTCAACCACTCGATCGACTACCGGAATGTCTAGAATTCCTCCGCTTTGTGAAGGACCGTTTCGGTCGAGCACACGTGCGTTCGAATTGGAGAGCGCGGTGCCCCTAGGGGCTATATCGTAGCCCACCTTGAACTCCTATGGCTAAGTGAAAGTGATAAAGCATTATAGTCCGGTTGCCTAGTTTGCTACGCTACCACCTCCTTCACAGGACCAAGACGTTGGATTAAGTGTGAAAATGCGCTTTTTTGCAAACACCCCCGCACTATGTGCGTGGGGGCTGAAATCGAAGACTGCCATCTTTCAGGTTATATATACATATACATTAACGGCCGCACAGGAGATATTTCAATACTTGAACGCACAAGTATAAAAAGCCCTTATATTATAAATATGGTTTTACAAATCATACATGTAATTTGAACATAACGTTTTTCGAGCACTGCGACTCTACTAAACGAGCGCCCCACAGGACTTCCTCAAAATAGTGCTCGGCGGGTAATCGGCTTCTGTCCGAATCCCGGGATGCAACGTCGGTGGCATCCATCTCTGCCCGGTATGTTTTTACACGGGCGAGAGCCATCCGTGCACCCTTTATGCATGCCGATCGCTTCATCGCCTTGATATGCGGCACCGCATCAAGGAATTTCTGCACTAAGCTAAAGTAACTCTTCGGCTTGGGCATTTCCGGCCACAGATGAGCCACGACATCCTTCATGGCAAGTCCGGACAGCCTATTCAGCTCAGCCCACTCAGCCAACCGATCGTTTAACGGAAGGGGACGCTCCGGACTATGGAATTGAGACCAAAAAAGCTCTTCCATTTCGTGATCCTTCTGGCTTCGGAAGTGCACGACTGCGTCCGACGCACTCGCCGCCAAATTCAGATAAGCATCCTCCGCACCCCACAACTGGCCCAACTGAGCATAGTTCGGATCCGTGAACTTCCTACGCCGCAGAAAGGGCTTTCCAGCCGCAATGTCTCCGGCCTGATGCAGCTCCTCCTTTATAGCACTCATCGCAGAGCGGGCATCCTTAGCTTCGGCGGTGGCCTTCTTTAGGTCCTCTTGCCCCGCTCGGCGTTCTCTTTCAAGAACCTCACAGCGGCCGGTAGCATCCTTCAGCTTCTCGGCCATTCCGGCCATCTCCTCCTTGCTTCGGCAGTGAGCAGCCATTTCGGCTTTTAGCTCTTCGGCTGCCTTCGAGGCAGCCGCATCACTCTTTCTGGCTTGCTCCTTGGTTCGAGCAAGCTCTGCCCGAAGGTCCTCCATAGCAGCGGCGCCATCTGCATTAAGCATACATGTTGTAAGGCGTGGGCATCAGCTCCCTTACCAGGTGACCGCGGAAAAACCACCTACCTTGTGACTCGTCAAGTCGTTTATTGACCAGCGTGATGTCCGCATCTGCAACGTCGAGTTGCCGCTTTAGTTCGGCAACTCTATCACTCTGGCTGGCCACCGAACGTTCCGCCACCTGAATAGGAAGGGCGACATCTTATAACTGAGATTACGATCCTCGGCACGTTGTCGCTTTCGACAACATACCGAGTCTCAGGGGCTACTATCTATACAGGGCGCACTCTATGTGCAAAACTGACATAAGGTATATCATTTCTACGTACCTCAAACCCCGTCAGTAAACTTCTGACGGCCTCGTGCAACCCGCTCCCAGCGGATGAAATCCTTTCATTCACTGTACACATTAATGTACGGTGATCTTCTGAGATAGGCGCCCTCTCGAGCAGATCCTTCAGCTCCTCCGGCCGTACACCAGTTGGTGCCGAACTCTCCGGCCCTTCCGGACTCGGGGAGACTCTCCGCGACGACACCTCAGGGTCGTCCGCCCCGCCTGACGGTGCGACAGATGGGGGCGTCTCACTCTCCATCATCTCCGGACAAAGATCCCCGAAGATGAGCTCTGCTGAGAAGGGCTGAGATCCGAACTACAAGGTAAGAGCTTCGATTATCCTCAGAAATAAAAACAGGGATGTCCCTTACTACAAAACTCCCCTTTTTTCTACTTACGGCTCGCTGGAGGGCTGATTCCCTTGGGGAAATAGTGCGGCCGGGGCTTCTCCTGGCGTAGGACCCTCTGGTGAAGATTTCTTCCCCCGCTTTGAGGCCTTGGCCTCCGGATCTTTGGAGGCGGTCCTCTTCTCCCCCTGGAGGCATCCTCGTCTCTCAGCTTTAGCACGTCTTCCTCCGTGACAGAAGAAGGAATCCACCGGCCCTGTAGGTCGGAGCCGGACATTGTTGAAGGTCCGGAGCGCCCGAATCTGGAGCCTTGGGTGTTGGAACTTGGGGCGAGGGGCGGGTTCGATTAAGGATCGAAGAAAAGGAACAGACCTTGGTCTCATTATAAAGGGGGAGAATACCAAGAGCCATCCCCGTGACCGTTTGGAACTCGCCCTCGATGGAGGGGGCGTGGCAACGGGCGCGGTTGGGTTACCCACGTCCGTATTGATGAGAATCCCGGAATAAGGGGACACGATCTCTGCTTCGACAAGACGTGCCAAGGAAACCGCTTTGCTAAACGGGATGAGGTGAAATAATTCGAGTAAAGGCTTGGTTGTGGTGTGACGTCACGCCACAAATTGCGTCAGCAGATTGAACTTGTGTGAATATTATTCTCTCTACGGTGGTATGTGGAATTTATTTTGCAGAGCCAGACACTATCCTGGCGTTCACGATCTTCTATGAATTATTCGAAGGAGGAACCCGCCTTGCAATGCCGAAGACAATATGCGCGCCGGACTCGTCGTCATTGAAGCCTGGTTCAGGGGCTACTGAGGGAGTCCTGGACAAGGGGGTGTCCGAATAGCCGAACTATCATCGTCGGCCGGACTCCAAGACTATGAAGATACAAGATTGAAGACTTCGTCCCGTGTCCGTATGGGACTTTCCTTGGCGTGGAAGGCAAGATTGGCGATACGGATATGTAGATCTCCTACCATTGTAACCGACTCTGTGTAACCCTAGCCCTCTCTGGTGTCTATATAAACTGGAGAGTTTTAGTCCGTAGGACGAACAACACTCATACCATAGGCTAGCTTCTAGGGTTTAGCCTCCTTGATCTTGTGGTAGATCCACTCTTGTACTACCCATATCATCAATATCAATCAAGCAGGAGTAGGGTTTTACCTCCATCGAGAGGGCCCGAACCTGGGTAAAAACATCGTGTCCCTTGTCTCCTGTTACCATCCGCCTAGACGCACAGTTCGGGACCCCCTACACGAGATCCGCCGGTTTTGACACCGACAGGCACCTTCCGCCTCCTCCTCCTGTGAGATCTTCAAGCAATGAAGTGGTCAAGCATAATCCCAAGTCTGCAAAGGTGAACATGATGAATGCAGCGCAAGCGGAGGAATCTACTGATGTGATAATGGGTAATCTCTCAGTTAATGATATTCCTGCAAAAGTTTTATTTGATACTAGTGCATCGCATAATTTCATCTCAAGACCTTTTACATCTAAGCATGAGATGGTTTTTCAAGATTTGCCTAGACCGTTATCAGTTGTCTCTCTGGGTAAATTCATGAACGCAAGCTCCATGATTTGGGATGTCTCTATCCAGATGGGAAACTATAAATTTTTGTCTTCTCCAATTGTTCTTGGTGACTCGGATATTGATATAATTCTCGGGATGGACAGGCTTTCTAAGCACAAGGCTCAACTTGATTGTGCTGCCAGAGAGATTCAATTGACACACTCTTCTGAGGATGTTATTATCTATGCCACTCGCAATGAAACCATTCGGTTGTTTTCCCTCAATGAGAAGGGCGAGCTAGACGCGATCACTCAGATTCCAGTCATTTTTGAGTACCAATATGTCTTTCCAGAAGAGCTTCCGGGTATGCCTCTGCACTGGCCAGTCGAATTCGTTATCGATCTTGAGCCTGGCACTGAACCCATTTGCAAGCGTCCATACAAGCTTGGACCTAAAGAGCTGAAGGAATTGAAGAAACAGCTCGAAGAACAAGAGCGTCTGGGTTTGATCAGACCAAGTTCATCTCCATGGGGTTGTGGTTCTTTTTGTCCAGAAGAAGGATGGCACGGACCGACTATGCGTCGATTACCGTCCATTGAACAAGAAGACAACCAAGAACAAGTATCCACTTCACAACATCAATGAGCTTTTCGAGCAACTCAAAGGTGCTAAAGTTTTCTCCAAGCTTGACCTCCGTATGGGTTATCATCAGATTCGCATTCGTGAACAAGATATTCCCAAGACAGCTTTCAGAACAAGCTATGGTTTTTATGAATATACGGTCATGTCTTTCGGCCTTGTCAATGCTGCTCCAACATTTTCTCGAATGATGAACTTCATCTTCAAACCCTACACCAATGAATTCGTTCTGGTGTATCTCGATGATATTTGGTATTCTCCAAGAATAAGAAGGATCATGCCAAACATTTGCGATTGGTGCACGACAAGCTCAGAGAGCATCAATTCTATGCGAAGTTTTCCAAATGTGAGTTCTGGCTTGATGAAGTTCTTTATCTTGGTCACATCATCTCTGCCAAAGGGCATTGCTGTTAATCCCGAGAAGGTGTCTGCAATTGTGAATTGGGAACCTCCTCAGAATGTCAAGCAGCTCCGTAGTTTCCTTGGTCTTGCAAGCTATTGCCGAAGATTCATTGAGAATTTCTCAAAGATTGCAAAGCCTCTTTCCAACTTACTCCAGAAGCATGTCAAGTATGTCAGGTCGCCTGAGTGTGACGTTGCTTTCAACACCCTCAAAGAGAAGCTAGTCACAGCTCCTGTCTTGACTCCACTTGACGAATCCAAGCCATTCGAAGTTTTTTGTGATGCTTCCTTGCAAGGTCTCGGTGCTGTGTTAATGCAAGAGAAGAAAGTTTTGGCTTATACCTCTCGTCAGTTGAAGCCCAACGAAAAGAACTACCCCACTCACGATCTTGAGTTGGCGGCAGTTGTCCATGCATTAATAACTTGGAGACATCTCTTGTTGGGAAGGAAAGTGGACATATTCACCGATCACAAGAGCCTCAAGTATATCTTTACTCAACCCAACCTCAACCTCAGACAAACTCGATGGGTCGAAATGATTCAAGAGTATAATCTAAGTATTGAATATACTCCAGGCAAGGCCAATGTGATTGTAGATGCATTGAGCAGGAAGGCTTATTGCAATAGCTTAATCCTCAAGCCGTTTCAACCGGATCTCTGTGAAGCTTTTCCGCAAACTGAATCTTCAAGTTGTTCCTCAAGGCTTTCTTGCCAACCTCATAGTCACTCCAACTTTGGAAGACCAAATTCGTGAGGCACAACTCCTGGATACCATGGTGAAAAAGGTGAAACATGGTATCGACAAGGGCATTTCCAAATACAAGTGCTTCCACATTGATGACAAAGATACTCTTTTCTTCGAGGATCGTATTGTGGTTCCTAAAGGCGATCTGAGAAAAGTCATTATGAATGAGGCACACAATTCCCTTCTATCCATTCATCCTGGAAGTACGAAGATGTACCATGACCTCAAGCAGTCGTATTGGTGGACTCGAATGAAGTGAGAAATTGCTCAATTCGTGAATGAATGTGACATCTGCAGAAGGGTGAAAGCAGAACACCAACGACCAGCTGGTCTCCACCAACCTCTTGCTATTCCAGAATGGAAGTTTGATCATATCGAGATGGACTTCGTGACTGGATTTCCTAAGTCCAAGCGTGGAAATGATGCTATCTTCATTGTCATTGACAAGCTTACTAAAGTGGCTCATTTCCTTCCTATCAAAGAATCTATCACAGCAGCTCAGCTGGCAGAGTTATACACCTCCAGAATTGTCTTCTTCCACGGTATTCCGCAACTGATCTCTTCAGACCATGGAAGCATTTTCACCTCTAAGTTACGGGACTCCTTCGAGAAGGCCATGGGCACCAACATTAAGCAAGACAGACTTTCCATCCTCAAACAAGCGGCCAAGTCGAGCGAGTCAATCAAATCCTTGAAGATATGCTCCGGGCTTGTGTCATTTCCTTTGGCATGAAGTGGTAAGATTGTCTTCCATATGCCAAGTTCTCCTACAACAACAGCTTCCAAGCGAGTTCGGGCAAGGCCCCATTTGAAATTCTATGTGGCAGAAAGAGCCGTACTCCTCTCAATTGGTCCAAGACAGGTGAACGCCAACTTCTTGGCAACGACTTGATCACAAAAGCCGAAGAAATGTGCAAAGTCATTCGTGAGAATCTCAAAGCAGCATAATCGCGCCAGGAAAACTATTATGATGACAAGCACCGTGATGTGGCTTTTGAAATCGAAGACCATGTCTACCTCGCGTCTCTCAATGAAAGGCACTCGTCGCTTTGGTATCAAAGGAAGCTTGCCCCTAGATCGTGGGTCCTTTCAAGATCATTGGCAAAAGCGACCTCGCCTATCAACGAGCTTCCGTCCAACTTTGGAAGCGTGCGATGTGTTTCACGTGTCACAACCATAAGTGCTTCAAGACTCCTGGCGCACTATCAACTTCGAAGAAATTGACCTCCAAGAAGATCTCTCTTATCATGAGCACCCCGTTGCTATTCTTGAAGAAACCGAGCGCAAGACTCGCAACAAGTCAATCAAATTCCTGAGAGTGAAGTGGTCACACCATTCCGACCGAGAAGCCACCTGGGAGCACGAGGACCACCTCCGTTCTGAATATCCAGAGTTCTTTCAGTCCTAGATCTCGGGACGAGATCCTCTTGTAGTGGTGGAGTGTTGTAACACCCCAGATGTAACTTTCCATATTTGTAACTCCAACTCTTGACAATTTCGGCTATGTGTTATGATATTCCCTCCATGGTTGGGTTTTTGTCTTTAGTTTTGCATTTTGTTCATGTCAAGCATCTCATATCATGTCATCATGTGCATATCATTTGCATATGTGTTCGTCTCATGCGTCCGAGCATTTTCCTCGTTGTCCGTTTTGCAATCCGACACTCCCACATCCACCGGCGCACCCCTCTTGTCTCTTTTCGTGAGCGGGTGTTAAACGTTCTCGAAATGGCCCAAGTTTTGCCAAGCGGCCTTGGTATAGCACCGGTAGACCGCCTGTCATGTTTCGTGCCATTTGGAGGTCGTTTGATACACCAATGGTTAACCGGGTATCCGCAAAGGCCTCTTTTGGGTTGCAGCCCAACACCCCTCCAAAACAGCCCAATAACCCATCTAAGTCACTTCCATGCTCTCGGTCGTTCGATCACGATCGTGTGGTAAAACTACACTCGCTTAGAGTCTCCTAGCTCCTCTACCTATAAATATGTGCCCTTCCCCTAAATTTTCGGGCGAAACCCTAGCAAACCTCCCTCCGCGCCGCCGGACGTGTCCGTCCCGGGCTGGACACCCGCGACGCCGCCCAGCGAACTAGGGCGTGACACGTGGCACCCGCGACCAGCGCCGCCCGCCCCGCCGAGCCGCAGCCCGGCCCATGACCCCTGTCGCCCGGTCTCCGCCGCCCGTCCTCCGCGCCTCCAGCGCGCCGCCCGCTCCTCGCTGCGGTCGCCGCCACCCCATCGCCGCCTCCCGCCGCCCGCCTCCTCACTGGCGCCGACCACCACCGGCGCCCGCCGACGCCTTGCAGATCGCCGCCCAGCCGCGCCCGTTCCTCCCCGTCGCCGCCGGCCTCTCCTCCGGCTAGATCCGGGCCGGCGCCGCCCGGATCCGGCCTCCCCCCGCCACTCCGGCGACCTCTCCTTCCTCTACTCCGGCGAGAGGCACCGACCATCCTCGGGAACTGCGCCCCAGATCTGGATCTGAGAAGACCTAGGTTGACCCCGAAATTCCTCCGTCTTATTTTTTTCTACATTATGTGGCTCTGTTCATCGCATCATAACTCCACGACCGTAGCTCTGTTTCATGCATATAATATATCAAAGTGTTCATCATCGGATTCTATTCATTCTGTTCCATTGTGCCATGTATGTTTGAGCTCATATTTATGCCTAAATCATCGTTGGAAGAGTGTTATGATGTTTACTGCTGTCTGTTAACAGAACCTGATGTTTTGTCATTTTTGTTGCGTTTGATGTGTGCATCTTATTAGCATGATCTCTACACGTGTTTTGGACTATGCCATGTCTTCTTTACAGAGGTGCTTGCCATGTATTTGTTTGATTGATGTGGTGACTAGAACAAGCATGCAAACTAGGCTTCGTGACGTTGCTGATTTCAGTCCCTGTTCTGCTGTTATTTTGATGCCATGTAAACTTGATGCTACAGAGAGATCCATGCTTATTTTGTGATACTTCAGTAAGGATGTTTTGAACATATGGTTATGCTATATCCGTTCATGGCCCTGTTTGCAATTATGGAGTAGTCTAGCATGTCATTTTCTGGCTCTACTTTTGCTACAAAATGTTTCCTGGCAGATTGTTTACATGTTATTCAATTTTGCCAAGGTTGTTGTAGTTGATCCTTGCGTGCTATGAGCTTGTTCTTGCCATGTTTAGTTTCATAAACATGTCTTCTTGCTGGTGATATGCTTATCTTGTCATGCAATGACTTGTGGTGAGTGAATCGAGCTCACAAAGATGCCTTCATAATTCTGTTAACGCCATGCTCTGTTTGCTAAATCTGTTAACGAAACTTGCTGTGTTTACACGGGTGCCATCATATCTTCTGATCATTTTTGGGTCATGGTCAGTAGGGGACTTTTGTTCTATGCATTTAGTAGTATCATGCCGTGCCTTAAGTTTCATGATATGTTCCTGTAGCATGATGTTTGCCTGCCCTAAACTTTACTTCCTGACGATGTTTCTGCCATGTTCAGTATTTTCAGTCTGTGAAACTGATATCTTTTGCACTTTTGCCATGCTTGTTTGTACCTATTAATATGTGAATTAGCCGTAGCTCAGTGTACATCTTTTATCAAGCATCTCTTGAACTTCACTGCCATCTACTTTGTTGCTATATTGGAGTAGAGTAGCATAGTTTCTTGTTGCATGTAGCATCGTGCTGTTAATCGTAGAATTGTGCCATCCTTGTTTTGCTTGCCATTTACAAATCGTGTATCCGATTCCGGTGATCTTTATATCAATTTCAACTGAAACCATCTCATCTTTCCAGTGGCATACTTGGTTTGCCAAGTTGATGCCTTGTTCATCATTTTCCTTCCAGAGCACGCATATGCATTGCATATCACATCTCGCATATCATGCCATGTTTTGCATCATGTTGCTTGTGCATTGCACCGTGGTTGATTGTGATCCATTGCTTGTATTCTTGCTTTGGGTAGAGCTGGGAGACGAGTACGTGAATGAGGAACCTGTTGAGTACGCTAACAAGGATCAAGCTTTCGTTAACTCTGAGAACCTTGCAGGCAAGATGACCATACCCTCGATATCACTTCTATCTTTGCTTTGCTAGTTGCTCACTCTATCGCTATGTTTGCTCTACCTACCACTTGTTTATCATGCCCCCCATATTGCCATGTCAAGCCTCTAACCATCCTGTCCTAGCAAACCGTTGTTTGGCTATGTCACCGCTATTGCTCAGCCCCTCTTATAGCGTTGCTAGTTGCAGGTGAAGATGAAGTTTGTTCCTTGTTGGAACATGGATATTTTGGGATATCACAATATCTCTTGTTTAATTAATGCACCTATATACTTGGTAAAGGGTGGAAGGCTCGGCCTTATGCCTGGTGTTTTTTTCCACTCTTGCCACCCTAGTTTCCATCATACCGGTGTTATGTTCCTTGATTTTGCGTTCCTTACGCGGTTGGGTGATTTATGGGGCCCCCTTGACAGTTCGCTTTGAATAAAACTCCTCCAGCAAGGCCCAAACTTGGTTTTACCATTTGCCACCTAAACCTTTTTCCCTTGGGTTTTCGCGAGCCCGAGGGTGTAGGATCGGAAGTATGTCTAGAGGGGGGGTGATTAGACTACTTGACAACTTAAAAGTTTAGCCTTTTGATTAGGGCAAGTTTTTAGCAAGTTCACAATGATAACCAAGTCAAGTATCACCCTACACATGCAATTCTAGAGTAGTGGCAGCGGAAAGTAAATTGCACATGTAGTAAATAAGAGGTGGAGAAGAGCAAACGCAATTTGAAGACACGGAGATTTTTCTCGTGGTTCCGATAGGTGGTGCTATCGTCAATCCACGTTGATGGAGACTTCAACCCACGGAGGGTAACGGCTGTGAGAGTCCACGGAGGCTCCACCCACGAAGGGTCCACGAAGAAGCAACCTTGTCTATGCCATCATGGCCTCGTCCACGGAGGACTAGCCTTACTCGGGGTAGATCTTCACGAAGTAGGCGATCTCCTTGCCCTTACAAACTTCTTGGTTCAACTCCACATCTTGGCGGAGGCTCCCAGCGACACCTCACCAATCTAGGAGGCACCACCCTCCAAAAGGTAATAGATGGTGTTGGTGATGATGAACTCCTTGCTCTTGTGCTTCAAATGATAATCTCCCCAACACTCAACTCTCCTCACTGATTTGGCTGTGGTGGAAGAAAGGATTGAGTGGAAAGCAACTTGGGAAGGCTAGAAATCAAGTTTCATATGGTGGGAGTGGAGCAACTTGATCTCAACACAAGGGTAGGTAGTTTTCTTCTCGAAATGTAAGGTAGGAGTGGTAGTTCTTTCGATGGCTCTCTCCACGAATGAAGAGGAGGTGGAGGGTATTTATAGCCTCCACACAAAATCCAACCGTTACACACATTTGACCAATCTCGGTCAGACCGAAGTTGACAACTCGGTGAGACCGAAAGTTCAAATCTTGTGAACGTTGGGATTTTCGGTGGGACCGAAAATACAATCTCGGTTAGTCCGATTCTTCCAAAGTCTAGGGTTTGCCATTCTCGGTGGGACCGACTTTCTCATCTCGGTGACACCGATTTGAGTACAGAAGGTTACAGAAGCTTGGCAACACTAGTTTCGGTATGACCGAGTTTGGAATCGGAAAATCCGAAATGCTTAGGGTTTGGGTATATGGCTGAGGTGGTTCATCTCGGTGTGGTGAGTTTATGGAATCGGTGGGACCGAGATTACTTATGGGTTTATGTTGGAATGAAAGATTGCGATAGTTTGAGAGATAAATCACTAAGCACTTTGAGCAACGGATCATCATCATAACCTCATCCCTTTTAATAGTATTGGCTTTCCTATGGACTCAATGTGATCTTGGATCACTAAACCAAAAATAGAGTCTTGAGCTTTTGCCAATGCTTTCCTTAGCATTTTGAGGGTCCACATCATCGGTCATTGCCATACCCATATCAATGAACTTTCTGAAATATTCTCAAGAAATAATTAGTTCAATGATATATATGTTGTTATTAATTACCAAAACCACCCGGGGATTAGTTGCACTTTCAATCTCCCCCTTTTTGGTAATTGATGACAACATATAGATCAAAGCTTCGACAAATATATAATCAATGAATAACATCGTCGCTTTGAGAAGTATGTGATAAGCAAGAGCTCCCCCTAAATTTGTGCATTATTTAAGATTTGCGTTTGAATGCAAATGCACAATCGATTAGGATCATGGGTCACTCTTCCATGTCACATACATCTTGGTGGAGCGCACAAAATGATAAGAATGAATAGCATGCACCCAATCACCAAGACATGAGTAAATGATCATACAAGATATGAATAGAGTATGATAAGCATTAAGCACACATTAAGCATAGTATGATCAAGCACTCATCAAGATAGAAACAAGCGTAGTATCAAACACACGAAATGTCTCGAAGAACTCAAAAGTATCTCAAGGAAAACCGCAAGCGAAAGAGCAAAAACGAGCACTCTCTCTCGAAGTCCTATGATCTATACAATTTCTCCCCTTTGGCAACAAGTTACCAAAAGTTCAAAAGGTATAGAGCTAATCGTCACTAGGGACTCTGCTGGCGGCTCTGTCTGCGTCGATGGAGTGGAGATAGCTGCATCTGCAAAAGCTTCTGCTGAAGTCTGTGGTCTGGAGGAGTGGACACTTGGAGCTGGTCTTTGGGCCGATGGAGCTGTGGGAGGTCTTGATGTAGTAGCCACAGGGTGCATCACGGGAATAGCAGTGATCTGGGCTTTGTGGGTACTGGGCAGGCTGCTCATAGTCATCTGGACCATATCACCTTCCATCTCCTTCATGAGCTCTGCCTTCTCCTCTTCGCTTCCTCAATGTCGCCTCAAGCTTGTTGGCGGTGACTGCACTTGATCGACTTGACATCGAGCATGGAACTTATCTTCAACTATCCTCTCAAGACTCTCCACGAGACGCACTATCTTTGGCAGGCGTAGTTCAATCCTTTGAGTGGCTTCAAGAAGTTGTTCTCCAACGCTCTTGGGCTTTCTGCTCTTCTTCTTCTTCCTTCTCAGCTTTAGCTTGTTTGGCAGCTTCAGACTTAGCTTGTCCTTCAACAGATGTGGGATCATCCTCGGTCATCACAACTTCATTATCTTCATGTTCGGGCTGCGGTGGCAAGTGGGGTCTATCCAACGGTAGGTGCCGTGCCAAACTTGGCATTGATGAGCATCTAAATGTGCGGGCAAACCCACATGACCTTTTACAGTCTGCTGCTTGTCCTCTTGATAGTCTCAACTATCAGGTCCATCACCTTAAAAGGTGCCTTCTGATCTAGAATGTGCAGCATGTTGATAGAATAGCCTCTTATCATGCGGTGGTCTCCTGACTTGGGCATCAAAGTATGCCTCAGAATGGTGTTAGTGGTTGGGAGACCTGCCTGAAGATGATATACTGATCCAGGCTTCCATATCTCAACATCCTTGGCTGGTACCTCATTGTACATGTTCTTCATAGACTCGTGATTCTTCTTTGGAACGCCATAGACATCTACATCATCATCCCTTGATACTGGTGCATTCAGCAACGCTCTCCATTCTTCAATAGTTGAAGAAAATCTCTGGCCTTCTGTCATCCATACAATTCTGCCATCTGGATAGAAATGTGCTGTGGCATAGAACTGCATGATCATCTCATCATCCCAAGCAGTCAATTTCTGACCAACAAACTCAGCAACTCCACATGCGGTGAAGCTCTCATGCACATGTGGGAAATAGTCTCTGTGCTCTTCACTGTCGATGTAATCCCAGTCTACATATCTGGTGTCAGCAACAATTGGCTTCTTATCCATGAGCACTGTCTCATAAAAATCTTGTTGCTCTCTGGTGTGGAACCTTGAGTCAACAGCTGTCCTTCTCCTGGTGGCATATGGATCAACTTGCCTCCATAGCACGAGACCTTTGTCCTTCCTTTCCTTCATATTTTCAGCTCGAGGATGAGCATCATTATGAGCTGGCGGTCTCTGTCGAGCTTGACAAAACATGTGCCTCTTCATCGATTCTGCGGTGGCACGTTGTCCTTCTTCTTCTCTGAAGCGGTATATTTCTCCTTTGTTTTCTTTGGCTTGGCAGCAGGTTTGGCTTGAGCTGCCTTGGCTGGTGCTGATGGCTTTGATTTTGTGGGTGCTCCTGCCCTGATGGCATCTCCCATCAATTTTTGCTTCTGAGGAGGCTGGGGTGCTTCCTCATCGAGTCATCATCGACTTCTTCATGAACTAGCCTCTTCCTCTTGGAAGTTTTCTTGATCTTCTTTGGAGGTTTCTTCATCCATGCTCAGCTTCTTTGCAACTGTGGATTTCTTCTCTTTGCTGGTGCCTTTCTTTGTCTG
This sequence comes from Aegilops speltoides, assembly GCA_021437245.1. Taxonomy (NCBI): domain Eukaryota; kingdom Viridiplantae; phylum Streptophyta; class Magnoliopsida; order Poales; family Poaceae; genus Aegilops; species Aegilops speltoides. Next base: position 51,495,406 of record CM038142.1, read on the forward strand.
TTGCCCTTGATAGCCTTTGGCAACCACTTTCCTCTTAGGCTTTGAAGTAATCTCCTCATCTGCAACAAAGTCAGAGTCTTCCTCATCAGAATTCCTCTTCTTCCTTGCCACAGTGGCAGCGGGAGGCAATCCACTTGGAGTGCTCCTCTCTCCATCATCTGAAAAACTGCTTGCTTGGGACTTGTAGCGCCTCTGGAATCTCAAGCTGGCGATTCAGACCTGTTCGGCTGTCACTTGCATCGAGACATGGTGACAACCCGTGAAAAGAATAGGTATAGGCGAGAATAGAAGAGTTATCACAAACTGCGGAGGATTTTGCAAAAGAATGAGTTCAAACATTAGTTTTAGGTTTTCACAGAATGCATTTGGTCGACCGAGTCTAAAATTCGGTGAATCCGAAGTGTCTAAACCTAACCGTACACACCACTTTTGGTTGGACGAAATGGGTTTCGGTCTAGCCGAGAGCACTAGGGTTTCACTAAATCCTCACTTGGTCTTACCGATTTGCACAACTTCGGTTTAACCGAAAAGTGCGGTCAATGGCGAGAGGCCAAATCGGTCGATCCGAGAATGTAGAATCGGTCACACCGAGATGTGTTCGTGGAAACCTAACCTAAAATTTTCACTCGAATTTTGTTCTATGATCTAATCTGCTGGATAGGAAGATTTCAATCTTGGCAAGAAGCTAGGCAAAACCTATCGTGCATAGAATCAGAGGTTGAAGCACGAGAGGATGAAACTCACCCAATCTGGTGGAGTTTCACTCTGGCTGCAACTGTGCGATGAGATTGACCGTTGACGGCGATGGAGACCAGCGGCGCCTGAGCGACGGCGGAGCGATCCGAAGACCACGGCGGCGGCAGCGAAGGGTTTGAGGCGAGGCGTTTGAAGGAATAATCAGCGCTGCTGCCTCGGGTATATATACCCTTCGGTGTCGGTGGGACGAGTTGGAAAACTTCGGTGGGACCGAGATGGTTAGCTGCGTGCGATTACTCACTTGATCACGCCGAAATTTACCTTCGGTTTCACCGAGTGAAAACCTAGATCAATCCAAGTGATTTGATCATTCGATTTGAGTATATTGGTTTGACGAAAGTACTTAGAAGGTTTTGGAATTTAAGTTTTTGACGGATCGGTGGCTCAAGTGCTCCTCACTCGATGCGTCCAAAAAGTCTTGTTCAAAGTTTGTGATATAAGCATGAATCGAGTTTGAGACAAGAAAGCATAGATAGCTAGGGGAGGAACTTAGGCATTCTTGTCCATCCATTTGGTCAAAAAGAAAAATCGAAAAGACCAAAGCAACAAATGGATGTCCTCGAATGGATAAACTCATGCATCCAACATGCTCACACAATAAGATAGCAAATAAAATATGTGTCAAACATGCACAAACAAAACACTAGCTACTAGCACACAATTTGGCGATGACTAGGTCATCTATATATGAGTATATTGACTTAGGAGTCAAATGAGAACATTTGATCATAGGTCATACTCATCGTTTAAGCACAAGTGGGGTTACCACTTTTACATAAAGCATTAATGTGTTCACATCATTAGAAGATGCTTTAGCTCATTTCTTTAGAGCAAAGCTCCCCCTTGATGTGAGAACCCCTTTTAAAGGGTCAAACTAACCTTGGGTTGTCGTTGAAGACTTCATGTAGATGTTGAAGATGTGGATGCTCAATGTTGATGAAGATCATCAAGAGTTGGGAGCAATCCTTTGGATTCGGGCACTTTCAATACCTACATGGGTTAGTCCCACAAGGAACAAACAAGGATATCCATGGACATAGATTGAAGTACACAATAGATGATGTCCATGAAAGCAATGATTACCTTGTCCCTTGACTTACCAACATGAGGGTTTGTGACTCCATGAACTAGTGCAAGATGTGGAAGTTGATTGCACAAGTTCTTGCCAAAATGAATGTGAGTGAAGTATGTTGGCGGAGTCACCCTCAAGAACTCTCTAGTTCTTCTTCTTGGGATCCACATCATCTTGATGGGAATCCTTGGGGTAGTAGTTGAGCTTGTCAAGTAGAACTTGAAGTTGCCTTGGGAACCCACTTGACCATGGCCTTGGGTGCTTCAATGAATGCATCAATCTCCTCTTGAAGCTTGTCCTTGCCTTTTAGCTTGTGGTCTTGTGGTGGAAGGTCATCTTGAGCTTGTTCCACATTGGAAGAAGTAGGATCATACTTCTCCTTTTGAGAAACAAACTTTGGAGTGGGATATTGACCTTCTTCCCATTCAACACCCTCGGCATTGAATCTTCGCTCAAAACCAATTCCTTGATTCTTCCGGTGTCTTCCTTGCTTGCGAACAATTTCCTCAAAGCTCTTGCTTCCGGCAAGGCTCTTGTAGACACCTTTCTCTATAATCCCTTTCAATAGACTATTTTCTTGCTCAAGTGAAACTTGGCTTGAAACATTGTTAGTGGAATCAAGAGAATTACTAGAAGTAACAACATTTGATTTAGCATGATTATTGTTACTACTAGATGAAGAATTTTTCTTATGCTTGTCATGCTTAGTTTTAATAGGTGGCAAGAAATTAGACAAGAGAAGTCGTTTGGCAAGATATGAAGAACTCTTCTTTGAAGATCGTCATTGATAGCTTTTAGAAACTCATGTTCTTGCTCTAGATTGAGCTTCTCGAAGCGTAGCTTCTCATGAGATCTTAGGAGCTCTCTATGATCTTCTTGAGTTGTTTCATGAGCTAACTTAAGAGTGTTTAGTTCTTTAGTTAGGCGCTCAATCTCCTTCATAGCATTGTCATTCGACTCTTCTCGACTATAAAGACTACTAGCATGTTCATCATTACTAAGCTCACTAGATTTGTCATGTAAAAGCTCATCTTCACCAAGCAAGTCATCCTCATCACTATCAAAGTCAATAACTTCAGGGTGTGATACCTTGGGGCCTTTTGCCATGAAGCATCTTCCAATTCCCTCATTTGGTGAATCAAACAAGTCATAGGAGTTGGAGTTGGAGGATACGAGAGCAAGACCGGCAACACCTTCATCTTGACTGTATTCGGAGTTGGAGTGATAGCTTCTTTCGGAGTGATTGTCGGAGTCGGAGCCGGAAACCCATTCACCAACATGAGCTTGATGTTTTCTTCTTGTGTAGCTCCTTGATGACTTGTCTTTCCTTTCCGAATCCTTGCTTCTCCGAGAGGATCTTCGTTCATAACGATCATCTCTACTCCTTCTCTCTTTTCGAGGCGACTCTTCTCTTGAGCTTCTTCTTCTTGGAGATTCTTCTCTTCTCTTGTGGGGAGTCGAACACTCATTTGAGTAGTGTCCGGGTCTTCCACAATTGTAGCAGATTCGATCACGACTAGAAGATCTCTTTTCATCATATGATCTAGACTTTGAGCTTCTTTCCTTGCTTCTACTCTTGTAGAATTTGTTGAAGTTCTTCACCATTAGGCTTATCTCTTCATTGGAAACTAGCTTGTCACTTGAGGTTGTGGGAGCTTCAACTGCAGCTTTGTAAGCACCACTTGACTTGTTGTGAAGCTCTTCCTTATCTTTAAGTGTCATCTCATGAGCAACAATCCTTCCAATGACTTCGGTAGGCTTGAGATCTTTGTAGTTTGGCATCATTTGGATCAAAGTGCACACGGTGTCATACTTTCCATCCAAAGCTCTGAGAATCTTCTTGATGATGAACCGGTCGGTCATTTCTTCGCTTCCTAAGCCTGCCATCTCATTGGTGATGAGAGCAAGCCTAGAGTACATCTCAGCGACTCCTTCACCTTCCTTCATCTTGAACTTGTCAAGCTGACCTTGAAGAACATCTAGCTTTGATTCCTTCACGGACTCGGTACCTTCGTGCATTTCGACCAAAGTATCCCAAATCTCTTTTGCATTCTCAAGACGGCTGATCTTGTTGAACTCCTCGGGACACAAAGCATTGAAGAGAATGTCACAAGCTTGAGCATTGTTCTGTAACATCCGCAACTCATCCGCAGTAGCTTCGCGATCCGAACTTTTCCTTCCTCGAAGAACTCACCTTGCAAGCCAACACAAATAATGCCCCATGCGGCGGGGTTATGTCCAAGAATATGCATTTTCATTTTGTGCTTCCAACTAGCAAAATTTGAACCATCAAAGTAAGGACCTCTCTGAAAATTACCCTCACTAGGCGCCATACTCTCCTAGGTTGTGAAACCAAGCTTATGGAATCAATGCAATGAAACCAATCCAATGGAGACCAAAGCTCGATACCACTTGTAGGATCGGAAGTATGTCTAGAGGGGGTGATTAGACTACTTGACAACTTAAAAGTTTAGCCTTTTGATTAGGGCAAGTTTTAGCAAGTTCACAATGATAACCAAGTCAAGTATCACCCTACACATGCAATTCTAGAGTAGTGGCAGCGGAAAGTAAATTGCACATGTAGTAAATAAGAGGTGGAGAAGAGCAAGCGCAATTTGAAGACACGGAGATTTTTCTCGTGGTTCCGATAGGTGGTGCTATCGTCAATCACGTTGATGGAGACTTCAACCCACGGAGGGTAGCAGCTGCGAGAGTCCACGGAGGCTCCACCCACGAAGGGTCCACGAAGAAGCAACCTTGTCTATGCCATCATGGCCTCGTCCACGGAGGACTAGCCTTACTCGGGGTAGATCTTCACGAAGTAGGCGATCTCCTTGCCCTTACAAACTTCTTGGTTCAACTCCACATCTTGTGGAGGCTCCCAAGCGACACCTAACCAATCTAGGAGGCACCACCCTCCAAAAGGTAATAGATGGTGTTGGTGATGATGAACTCCTTGCTCTTGTGCTTCAAATGATAATCTCCCCAACACTCAACTCTCCTCACTGATTTGGCTGTGGTGGAAGAAAGGATTGAGTGGAAAGCAACTTGGGAAGGCTAGAAATCAAGTTTCATATGGTGGGAGTGGAGCAACTTGATCTCAACACAAGGGTAGGTAGTTTTCTTCTCGAAAATGTAAGGTAGGAGTGGTAATTCTTTCGATGGCTCTCTCCACGAATGAAGAGGAGGTGGAGGGTATTTATAGCCTCCACACAAAATCCAACCGTTACACATTTGACCAATCTCGGTCGGACCGAAGTTGACAACTCGGTGAGACCGAAAGTTCAAATCTTGTGAGCGTTGGGATTTTCGATGGGACCGAAAATACAATCTCGGTTAGTCCGATTCTTCCAAAGTCTAGGGTTTGCCATTCTCGGTGGGACCGACTTTCTCATCTCGGTGACACCGATTTGAGTCTGAAGGTTCTGAAGCTTGGCAACACTAGTTTCGGTATGACCGAGTTTGGAATCGGAAAATCCGAAATGCTTAGGGTTTGGGTATATGGCTGAGGTGGTTCATCTCGGTGTGGTGAGTTTATGGAATCGGTGGGACCGAGATTACTTATGGGTTTATGTTGGAATGAAAGATTGCGATAGTTTGAGAGATAAATCACTAAGCACTTTGAGCAACAGATCATCATCATAACCTCATCCCTTTTAATAGTATTGGCTTTCCTATGGACTCAATGTGATCTTGGATCACTAAACCAAAAATAGAGTCTTGAGCTTTTGCCAATGCTTTCCTTAGCATTTTGAGGGTCCACATCATCAGGTCATTGCCATACCCATATCAATTGAACTTTCGAAATATTCTCAAGAAATAATTAGTTCAATGATATATATGTTGTTATTAATTACCAAAACCACCGGGGATTAGTTGCACTTTCGGAGGGTCATCTTTATTTACCCCACAGGGCGGTGCTCCTTCAGTGTTGGTCCAACTTTGAAGCGATGTCCGGCGCCCCTTGGGCAACCAGGGTCTATGCCAACCCGACGTCTGGCTCATCCGGTGTGCCCTGAGAACAAGATATGTGCAGCTCCTATCGGGATTTGTCGGCACTTCGGGCGGCTTTGCTGGTCTTGTTTTACCATTGTTGAAATGTCTTGTAAACTGGGATTCCGAGACTGATCGGGTCTTCCTGGGAGAAGGTATATCCTTCGTTGACCGAGAGAGCTTGTGATGGGCTAAGTTGGGACACCCCTGCAGGGTATTATCTTTCGAAAGTCGTGGCCGTGGTTATGAGGCAGGTGGGAATTTGTTAATGTCCGGTTGTAGAGAACTTGACACTTGACTACATTAAAATGCATCAACCGCGTGTGTAGCCATGATGGTCTCTTTTCGGCGGAGTCCAGGAAGTGAACACGGTTTGGGCTATGTATGAACGTAAGTAGTTTCAGGATCACTTCTAGCGTCTCGACCGATGCGTTGCTTCTCTTCTCGCTCTCACTTGCGTAAGTTATCCACCATATATGCTTAGTGCTTACTGCAGCTCCACCACCTTACTCCTTTCATACCCATGAGCTTAAATAGTCTTGATCTCATGGGTGTGAGATTGCTGAGTCCTCGTGACTCACAGATTCTACCAAAACAGATGCAGGTGCCGAGGATACCAGTGCAAGTGGCACAATCGAGCTCAAGTGGGAGTTTGACGAGGACCTTGGTCGTTACTATGTTTCGTTTCCTGATGATCAGTAGTGGAGCCCAGTTGGGACGATCGGGGATCTAACATTTGGGGTTATCTTCTTTTCATTTGGATTTGACTGTAGTCGGTCTATGAGTGTATTTTGGATGATGTATGAACCTATTTATATATTGTGTGAAGTGGCGATTATAAGCCAACTCTCTTTATCCCATTCTTGTTCATTACATGGGATTGTGTGAAGATGACCCTTCTTGCGACAAAGCCTACAATGCGGTTATGCCTCTAAGTCGTGCCTCGACACGTGAGAGATATAGCCGCATCGTGGGTGTTTCATACCTGAACACTCTTTATCCCATTGCTGGGTCCTTTAAAGAGGTGTTCATCACCACGAACCAGGCAATCCGACTATAGGGCTTTATCACTCTCACTTAGCCATAGGAATTTCGAGTATGGTGGGCGCAGCCCCTGGTGTTCGGAAGACCGCACAAGGGGCTCTAACGGCGCCTGATCAGAAAACCGATCCGTCGCACTCTGCATTTGTTATGGCATTGTGCGGAATAAATCTTGACAGATTTTACAACCTCTCGAACAGCTGACCAGCTCTCGCCGTATCATGACAATCAGTTTTCGGCTTTCTCTACTGAGGTGCTCGTCTGGAAGAACCGGGACACAATCGCAGTAGTTATCCGAGCGCTACCTTAGCCGATAGAGCGGAATGTAAGGTACCAAAACATGGGAGCCGGGCAAACCCAACTAATGACCCAAGACATGATTCGGAGCTGATGCATATAGTGCTATAAGTTCGGGGTGCCGAGCGACCGGAAAGGTCACTACTAGGGAAAAGGCTAGCAGCAGCGCGGGTTTTAGATGTATCAGTAGCACGCGTACCCGCACTACTAATAAGGCGCTATAGCTAACTCATAGCAGTAGTGCGTGCGCACCCGCGCTACTGCTACACAAGTGTAGCAGCAGCGCGGTTAGAGGAAGCTCGCTACTACTAGTAGTGCTAGCGCTCTTTGGTTGGACGCGCTACTGCTATTGAGGCGCTGCTGCTAACTTTTATACACTCACTACTGCTAATTTAAGTAGTTTTTTTTGGCATATTTGTTCTGTATTTGAACAGGCTTTGTAGAAGAATCTTTAGCACATAGAAATGTCATCATGATACACATACAAATGCCTGCGAGACCACAAATGTAATCATAGCATGTACATACAAATAGTCTCGTCATAATCATCGTCCAACACAAAGTGATATCTTGTCATCATCTCGAAAATAGCAATACATGCAAGTCTCGAATACTTGCAACTACAACAATGTCATCCATCTAAACAAAGGTACACGCAAGAAGTGCTATCACTATGAGTGAAGCGGAACTATGCAGTACATGAGGTGGCGGTTACGAGTCCTCTCTCGCGCTAGCGTGAACCTCAAGTAACTAGCTTCTCCTTCTTATGCCTTTTGAAGCCTTTATGGCTGGCGCCCGTGAACCCATTCACTTGCGCCGACACTCATGCCACTCGTTGTACACCCCGGAACCTTCCCTTTGTACCACGACATAGCATTTCCATCTAGCCATCAAGAAACTAGGTACTGTTAGAGATGCATGTTCATGAAGAGGATGTACAATCATATATATGCAACAAAATATACTAGAGCAACACCAAAAAGAAAGGGTTAGCAACTAGATGCAACATATACAGATGCGCAAATTAATTAACTAGAGGTACGCAGGTCATCGTGACAAACTAACAAAGTAGCGTTCACGCAAATTCGGTAGGGACCGTGGACATCACAAAGTTTCATCGCTACAAAAAGTATACAAGTTCAACCGACACATATCATCATCATCGGCATCATAAATCACTAGAAGTTCCATCCTCCCATATCATCGAGGACGAACCCTATTTTCTTGAACGGCGTGAGGTCTAGGCGTTGCATGCCTATGCGAGTTGGACGTCACTTTCGCGATATAGGGTCGTGGTGGAACATCCTTCTCATCGACGACTTCTTTCATGATGATCGTCGCAATGTAAACTTTGCATGCGAAAGAAGTCATCTCTAAGTTTATAATTAAGCTTCACCATGAGATTCTAGCCACTTGTGGATATGATCATCATTTCGCTGTTAATCTGAAGCTTTGGTGATCCATGTTGAACTGAATCATGAGATGGACGATGTAGAATCCATCCTTCTTGCTTGGTTTTGGGACATGGATGCGGGAGAAGTTAGTTTTATCTTGCTAAACCCATCTTCTTGTTCCTTTGTTTCTTGATATGCACGTGGCCACCTCTAAAGCTGAAGCCTTGGAGAGCATCATCTAGAATATTCATTATGTGGGTGTAGTCCTTTTTCTCGTAGTCTCTGGAAGGGTCAAAATACACGGCGTGGGAGACTTGCGGGTAAAGAACGATAAGGACGGCGCGCCCGTTGCTGCAGGGAAAAGACACCTCAAATTATTCCCCATATGAGAGAGAAGGAATGATTGAAATGTACGAAAGGGTTGTCCGGAACTGACTTACTTTGGATGATAAGGCACGAGGACAATTTCTCGGTCCTTATTCTGTACCATGAAGTTTTGGAGGTACTCCCTAGCAGTTTCACGCTCAAAGTCGCCGAGACTCAAGAAAGACTCGTGCATGTAGTACGGATCCGCCACACAGATTTGCGAGACTTCTTCACTCTTCATGACGGAGCTCATATGTAGCGCAAAAAGGCGGACGATAGTAAAATCAAGCCGCCTTGTTATAAACATCTCAAAGATATGGTCAAACCGCAGGAAGAACACCTCCGCGGGCCGTGTGTCGACGTAGCACTTCCCCTCAGGCACACGAGCCGCGTATGTCGGATATCCTGGATCCTTTGAGGCTAGTAGGCTTTTCTTAGTCGACAGCACATGGTCGTGCGGTCTTCTGAGATCCCCTGATAGTGCCTCCAGCGGTTTCGGCGGTAGCATCGGCTCGCCCGTGAGATGGAACATGACCGCACCTTTCACGGGTACACGCTCTTCAGAATGCATCGTCTGGCTGCTGTGTGCTCACAGCTTGTTTGGAGGCGATTACCTTCCCGATCTCTTCCTCTCCTTTTCTTGGGCACACCTTCCGGACCCTTCCTTAACCCCTGCCCAAGTGTTCCCGGGCTAAGTACTTTCGACCCTCGCGCCCGGCTAGTTGAGCTGTGTTGGCGGCATCTTGAGCGTGTCTGTGAGGATTTCATGAAGAGACTTTTGCAATCCATGGTACGACCCTGCCGGGGATATCATCCATATCCTCATTAGCAAGCTGATAGCCCGATTCGTCATATGGTTGACTCATCATATCTATGTCACAGTCATTCCGCGTTTGTATTGAGGTAATCCATAGGGTCGACCTCCGTCTCATCATCCATTCTCTGTTCTACAGGAGAAATTACATCAGCTAGTACTATTGCACCCCCTTCATCATGTCGTCCGCCGCTCTCACCCGGCACTACAGGAGCTGGTAATTACGTAGGCGGGGTGGTGGTCTCCGCACATGCTTGTTGATGTGTGGTAGTTATTGGTGTGCTCTCGGCCGGCTCGAGCATTTAATAAGATTCTTCGGCCATAGCAGCACCCAACCCTTGCAGCTTCTAATCCGCGGCGGGGTCTCGTTGTCCGCTCCCACATGCTGTACTTGAGGAGGCAAATCCTCGTGCCCCAATTTCACACTGGTCAAGCTAACCCTGAAGTGCCCAGCGGGGATCGACTGGTTGTGGAACGTGCGTTGAGAGGGGTCCATTATCATCCCCTTTCCCACGTCCACCTTCTGGCCTTTGATCAAGTAGAGTATGATGCACGGGGTTTCTTTCGCCTCCAAACACATATGTCTGTGGTGTAAAACAATCGAAAGGCAACAAAAATCGAATATTATCTATATATATATGTTGGTGCGACATGTAATTACCGTGACGGCGTCGAGCTCAGCCAAAGATGAAGGCCCACCTAGCGCGCCTGAGACTGAGGACGGGCTGCTATGAGCGGGAGCGGCTACGAGAGGAGGCCTGGTTGCTTGAGCAAGTGATGGTGCAATGGTGTTGTTGTTCATGGAGTTGCTCGCGACGAAACTGGGCATCGGGAAATCATGTACCGTCTTGTCTGGATTTTCCTTCGCCCAGTTGATGATAACTAGAACCAAGTTAGTAGCGAAATCATTTCTGCGGTGATTCTGACTGCATTGACTGCTTCTTGTAGCAACTCATATTTGTCCTCATTGCTTTTTCACGTCCTCGGCTGCTTTTTCTCGACCGCAAGCTTCACCTTTGCGTTGATGTCCGCTGACTAAACTTCTTTTTACGCTTCTTGGCCTCCGGGCCGTCATTGTAAAACACCTTCCACGTGGCGCCGTCTCGGCACCGTGCACCACGACCATATTGCGGCCGCTGGTCCAGCGGGAGTCCCTTAAGTTCGTTCAAGGCCGGTTGAGAGGGTGTCCCACTTGGGCCTCATCGAGAAGTAGGGCTTTCGGCTGCAAGCGGTGTTGCTTCTCCATGGTCTAATCAATTTCCCGTGATCTTGTCCGTGTAAAAACCTTTTCTCCTTGTCCCACTTGTAGCGGGCCCCGATGAAGTCATGCTCCAAGGGTTGGTGAACTTCGCGAAGGGGTGCAGGAGACACGCGGCTTCACGTTCGCGTCCTCCTTATCCCATATGGGCCTTTTACCGAGGTAGCCATGGCTTCCGAGGCGATGTTTCCCCGTGTTCCTTTGCTGAAGGCTTTTGAATTTCGCAGCCTTAGCCTTGGCTGCCTCGGTAGTGCAAGTGTCCTTGAACTTTTCGAACTCCTCTTCCGTAAGTGTCGGATTTTCCTCCAGAATCTTGGACAGGGGTTCATCAGCCTCAATAGCTCGTTTCACCCACCCTTTCCAGGAGGCCAAATCATTGCTGAACATGCCCATGGCATGATTGTTAATCTTTTTCATCTTCGGATCATCCCACGGTTGTTCTATGTTATCATACCAGTCGGGGAACTTGAATCTCTTGTGCAACTTCGTTTGGAGCAACTGCGTCAAATGTTCTTTACTCCTTAAGTCATCGTCGTTGATGCTCGTGCATTCCCGTAGGATGCATCCTACTTGGTTCCCATAGCACTTGCGAGGTTCTTCCGGCTCTAACGGCTCAAACTTGCCAGGTGCCATCTTTGTGATCACAAGTCGTCCAATCCCTAGTTTGTTAGGTTTTCGTATCCTCTGCTTCTTATGCTTCCTCTCTTGATGGCGACATCGAGGCGGTACCTTCCCGCGGTACCTTCCCCACGGTCTCGGTGCCGCCATCGGTGCTTGGCGCCGTCGATGTCGATGTCGGCGTCGATACCATCATCGAGGCCGACCTGCAAACCTTGCTTAGCGATCAAATAGTCGAGTACTCTTGTTCACCCTCATAATCCATCTCGTCGCATCTTGGTGAAAGGCCCGGTTCTTCGTTGTTCGACATGTTTCCTATGATTAAGTGGCCTCTTTTATTTCTAAAAGTATGAATAAATGAGAAATGACATAAAAAGAAATCTATGTGCCAGCACTTTCGATATGCCAACTATGTAGCACAAATCATGCCTTTATTCACGGAAATTTCGCATGACCTTTGCTAAAAATGGACATATCGGCGCTGAAATTCACCAAAGCGAAATGAATCAACATTCCGGCGTAACATAGGCCACTCGGATCATTTTCCAAACATGACATGTCCAAAGCATGACATATGCACATATCACATGTCCAGTTCAAATTTGCATATAAATTCAGCTAATTTTGAAACCTAGCTAAATTCATAACTAAATAGATAACCTAATTAATTAACATAACGAAGAACCCTAGCAGAGGGGGGGGTTACAAAGAGTCAGGGCGAGGCCGGCAGGCCCGACGACGGCCAGGCAGGGAGAGGAGGAGGCGAGGCCGACGGTCGGGGCGAGCGCGGCCGGTCGAGGCGAGCGCCGTGCGGAGTCGAGGCGGCGGGGTCGGGTCGAGGCCGAGGCAGGCGAGGCCTTGAGGTCGAGGCTAAGCGCCGCGCCCGGTGGAGTCGAGGCGGCCTTGAGGCTGGGTCGGTCTGCGGCGGTCCGGGGGAGAGAGTGGGGATTTGGGGAAGTGCGGGATGAAGCAGGCGAGTGAGAATTTTGGGTTAAGTGGACATAGCGATGGCGCGTTATCTCAAAAGCGCTGCTACTAACATCGATAGCTGCAGCGGTTTAGGAGAAATGCGCTACTACTAAATTCAGTAGCTGCAGGTTTATCCAAAAGCAACTGCTACTACCGTCGCCATCTGCGAGTTTTCCTTTTTCTTTTCCTTTATTTTATCCACTTTTATTTCGAGGGTAGTGAGCGAAGGAGGGCGATATATATTGCATCATTTGGCGGTTAAATATGTATGCAAAATAGGAACATATATATTACACACCATTGGACCCATGCATAATAATGGCTAAGTGTGTATACAAGATAGGAACATATATATATTACACATCATTGGACCCACACTACTGGAATCAGCTACTTTGCCATCTGCCCGACTCTTTGCGTACGCTGGTCGGCGGCAAAGAAGATCTTTGCCATCAGCTACCAAAAGCAGACGGCAAAAGAGGCGGCGGACGACAAAAAATCTCTTGCCATCAGCCCGACTCTTTGCCGTCCGCCACCGACGGCAAAAGAATCTTCTGTCGTCCGCTTGCAGACGGCAAAGAGAGAGGTAACCCCACCCCGCCCGTTTGGAAAAAACCTAACGGCCCACCTCTTTGCCGTCCGCCCACGGTGAAAAAAAACAAAGGGCGGACAGCAAAGGAGGCGGGCGGCAAAAGTGTGCTACCTAACGGTCCGTGCCCCCGCCCGTTACTCCTTGTTTATTCCTCGCCGCCGCGCCCCCACCACTTCCCACCCCCGCCGCCGCTTGCTGCGCCGCCGCCTTGTCTCGCCCCCCCACTCGCCGCCGCCCGTCGCTCCACCACCCGCCCGGCCCCCCCGCCCGTCGCCATTGCCGCCCGGCGCCGTCGCCCCACCACCATCGCCCCGCCCCCTTCCCCAGCCCGGCCCCCGCCCTTCATCGCCGCCCCGCCCCGCCGCATCCCGCCCAGCCCCGCGCCCGCGCCCAGCCCCTGCCAGCGCCCACCCCATTGCCGCCCGCGCCAGCTCGGCCCCCGCCTCCAGCCGCCCAGCGCCCGACAGCTCCTCCACCGGGGCCTCCTCCACCGCCCCCCCTCCTCCACCGGCCTGCCCAGGTGAGCCCCCTCCTTTTTCTGTTTTTTTTTTTTTCCTTTTTAGTTTTAGTTTAGATTTAGATTTAGTTTTAGTTTTAGGTTTAGTTTTAGTTTAGTTTTAGGTTTAGATTTAGTATTTTCTTTTTTTTTCTGTTTTATTAGTTTTAGGTTTATGTTTAGTTTAGATTTAATTTTAGTTTTAGTTTTTGTTTTAGTTTTAGTTTTAGGTTTAGTTTAGTTTGAGGAAAGAAGAAGAATAAGAGAAAAAGAGGAGAGGAGGAGAAGAAGAAGAGGAAAAAGGAAAGGAAGAAGAAGAAGAAAGAAAAAGAAGAAGAGGAAGAAGAAGAAGAAAAAGAGGAGAGGAGGAAAAAGGAAAGGAAGAAGAAGAAGAGAAGAAAAAAGAAGAAGAGGAAGAAGAAGAAGAAAAAAGAGGACAGGAGGAGAAGAAGAAGAGGAAAAAGGAAAGGAGGCCGAAGAAGAAGAAGAAGGAAAAAACCGACATGGCACCCGACCCGACCCGACCCGGCACCCGACCCGACACCCGACCCGAGACCCCGACCCGACACCGACCACGACACCCGACACCGACACCTGACACCACACCCACCTTACCCCGACACCGACCACGGCACCCGACCCGAAACAACACCCCGACACCGACCACGGCACTACCCCGACATCGACCGACACCCCGACCCCCGACCCGAAACAGCACCCGACCCTACACGGCACCCGACACCGACAGACACCCGACCACCGACACCTCCCGAAAAGGTGTTCTTTGGCCTTCTAGAGGCCGACGGGGTCATATATTTGTGAATTATTAGTTAGGTCATATATTTTTCGATTTTGTTATGAAAAACATCATATATAATTGTCTTGATCATGTAGTTTTAAATGTGCAGTTGTTTCCTCGCTGCGAGGTTTGGTGTTCGACGACCTCGCCGTGCGTTTGACGAGCTCTGCCCCTTCGTTCGTGGGTGAGCACAAATGACAAGTCCTCCTCCTCCATTAATTAATTATTTGATCTATTCGATGAAACTTGATAGCTAGCTATATATGTGTCTTGAATCATCGATGTCGTAACCAATATGTGTCTCCGTTCGAAAGCATCATAGTTATAAATATGCATGCATTTGCATATTTATAACCTTGATTCTTCGAATTGTCTAACGCTATCCATGGACAGCCAGTATGTGTAGATTGGGTTCGTTTTCCCGGATGCTTTGCTCGGGATCCGGCGCATATATTTAAATCGATGCCTCCCCTGTTGTTCTCGGTACACATCCTCTCTGTTTATTGCGAGGCGTGTATCGAGAGAACAGCGAAAATCTTCTGCCGAATTTTAACGTCGGATCGAGCATAGCATGGGAAAATGAACCCAATCTACACATACACGGGAGATAGAGACCTATCATTACCTATTAGAGTGTAGGTTGCGGGGCGTAATAAAATTGACAAAGTAGATCAACTGATGAATATATACATGGTGAATTACATATATAATTGTTGTGTGTCCAGTAGCTCTGAAAGTCAAGATGAGTGACCGTGCGTGGATGTATACCGGTCACACTCGTCGGCGCGTGGTGGGAGGTCTTCCATTCCACACGCACCTCTCCGCCGAGCGTTGCTGGACAGTATGGCGACACCGCCGGGCCCTTCTTCGTCGACCGCGGTGCCCAGCAGGGGACGAGGTAAGAAGAAGAGAGGAGGTGGAGCACGTGGTCGCGGGAGAGGAGGTAGGGTGACTCTTACGGCGCCTTCCTCGCCGCCACCCCCAGCTGTTTCACCCGAGCACGTGATTGCTAGGGTGGACTCGTCCGAGGAGGAGGCTACGGACTCGGTCCACGAGCCTCCAGATCCACGGGTCTTGACCCACGAGCCTCGGGTCGGCGGGCCTTGACCTGAGCTTGGGCCTGAGACCCGGAGGAGCACACGTCTGGATGGGGTACTGGTCGGGTCGACTGAGGCGGTGGCCATCTTGATGATGGCGGGGAGCAGTGGCCATCTTGATGATGGCGGGGAGCCGTGATATTGAGGAGGAGGGGACAAAGTCTACCAGCGTGGTGCTACGGCTCCCGTCCGTGCGGCGACCATGCGGCGAGAGGTGGTTGATTTTCCTGATGGGGAGAGGTAAGTGCATTTAATCTTTTTGTACCTTCGCATTCACGTTTCTTGAAATAACTAATCGTTGGCCTTGTCTGCGGGGTTGGGACCACCATGAAAGTGTCCGCCGTCCCAACACCGTCCTTGGAGTTCTACTAAAGCAAAACTTTCCGGGGTTTGTCCGTTGCTGGTGAGGTCGGCTTCGGAGGTTGGATTGAGTTGGGACCACTACTTGGCTGCCCGGCCCAGCCGGATGAGATTATCGGCGGTGTCTTGTGCAAGGCGAGGGCGGGGCGTGGTGATCGAGAAAGTTACAGGTAATTTCTCCTTTACACAATTAAAATCTTCAACTAGCTAGTTATTAATTGTACTAATCAATATTGTCTCATTTGATTGCGACATTCTCTGGTGTGAGGAGGGATCGAGGAGGCGGCGGATGTTATCGACAAGGAGTGCGGCGCCTACTTGAACTTCTGACATGAGGTTGGTGCAAGCTGTTCGAGACTACTACGCGGGCGTGGTATCAAGATAACCAAGCATGATTGCGCGATAAGTTCTTGAGTAAGGAGCAGTACATGAAGGTAACTCTTAAGGCCTTGTACTTACTTCCTTCATTTAGTAATTCATAGCCGTAGCTAAGCGCTCAAGTTTCTATTTGCTAACTTAGGCCCCTCCGAGATGGTGTGCGGATCGAATGGATTGTTGGGAGGTGTTGGTCGATGCGTGGTGCTCAAAAGAATGGTTTGCCATGCACCAAGAGGCCAGGACAAGCGTGCCCAAATGGAAGGTGTGCCACACCATCAAGGCAGCTCAACTTATTTGATGCAGGCGGAGCTGGGTATGTGGTTTGCTTCATGATTCATGCAATTCATTCATCATGCTAGCTTTAACCCTTTAATTACTAATTTACTTTGTTTCTCTCTTTCGAGCACGCTACCATAAGGAGGATAAGGTGCGGAGGTGTACGACCTGTATGCCATGGCCCACAAAGGCCCTTACAAGAAAGTCAAGGCATTCTCTCCGTCGACCTCGATGATCCAAAGAACTTCACCAACATCTCATCCCACGAGAAGCTCGTGCAATATAGAGATCAAGGGAAGGCGAGGAAAGGAAGGACTTCAACCCGAGCAAGGGTCCCATTGATCTGAGCTGCTGATGATATCTGGTCAAGGGAGGTACCATGGCGCCTCCGCCATGGGAGATGGACTTATCCGTTGTCCTATGACTCTCCGGAGATCAAAGCGCGCCCGATCGAGCTCCGCTCTGAGATAAGGCCTCGTGAGCAGCCAGTCCAACTTGCCATCAAGGTTGTTATACTTACTCAGCTATCTTTCTCCATTGCATTGTGTGCGCTTCCATCAATGATTACAAATGGTCATGTGAGTGGTGTTGCAGGCTGCTATTGAGTGAGAGAGATAGAGCGGAGAAACTTCTGGCGGAGGCGGCGGAGAGCGGCGGAGTTGGAGGAGAAGGCGACAAAGATGTTGGAGGAGGAGAGGCGCGGAATGACATGCGAGCAAGGGCCATGTCTGAGCTCCTTGTGGTAAGTTCATTCTGCAGATTACTTGCTAGTCTTAACATTTGAGTCTCATTACTAACTAGTATGACTCTGTTGTGAAAACCAAATGTGCGATGCGTGTGCGAGAAGTCGGTCGAGACCGCTCCGCCGATGCCGTGATTGCTCACAGGAGCACGGTGAGTTTAATTTGAATGCACATTACTTGCTAGTCTTAACATTTGCGTGTCATAATGCTAATGAGACATTGGAAATGATCTTTGGTGCAGCTTAACTCGAAAGCGCATCGCACAATCCTTCTCCGACTACTGGCGCGAGCCAGCCCGCTCATTCTCCGACTCTGCGTGCGACCCAGCCCGCTCCTACACCTCCGTGATCACGGTAAGTTTCTCTAGTGTTTTGCTTAACAAATGCATAAAGACCTAGACTTAGCTTTATTTCCTCCAATATGCTTACCATAATGACCTAGAGTTAGCTTCTTTTCCTCCAAAATGACTCATTTCACCATGGTTAGCTCCAAAATGACCCATTTCACCTAGGTTAGCTCCAAAATGACCCATTTCACCTAAGTTAGCTCAAAAACAATCCATTTTACCTTAGTTAGCTCAAAAGCGTGGCATTTCACCTTAGTTAGCTCATAAGCGACCCATTTCAACTAAGTTAGCTCCAAAATGATCAATTTCACCTAGGTTAGCTCATAAGCGACCCATTTCACCTAGGTTACCTCATAAGCGACCAATTTCACCTAGGTTAGCTCATAAATGACCCATTTCACCTAGGTTAGCTCATAAACAACCTATTTCACCTAGGTTAGCTCATAAGCGACCAATTTCACCTAGGTTTGCTCATAAGCGACTCATTTCACCTAACTTGGCTCATAAGCGACCCATTTCACCTAGGTTTGCTCATAAGCGACTCATTTCACCTAACTTAGCTCATAAGCGACCCATTTCACCTAGGTTTGCTCATAAACAACTCATTTCACCTAGGTTTGCTCATAAGCGACCCATTTCACCTAGGTTTGCTCATAAGCGACCCATTTCACCTAACTTAGCTCCAAAATGATCCATTTCACCTAGGATAGCTCATAAACTACCCATTTCACCTAGGTTAGCTCATAAGCGATACATTTCACCTAAGTTAGCTAATATATGGCATATACTTCTTCTTCTAGTCTTCTTCTTCTATTCTTTTCTTCTAGTCTAATTCTTCTTCTAGTCTTCTTTTCTAACTTTCTTATTTGTCATTTTGCGGGTTTCATTCACTTCACGGAAGCTTGACTTCCTATGATGGATTGCTTGCTTTTTCCTATTTTTCCTTTGATGCACTTCTTGTATTCTGCTTCGCTTGCTATGATGAAACTTTGCATATTGTAATATGTATGGATCGATGGAACTATGTGCAACCTACTATGTATGTATGGATGGATATATATGTGCTGGATATTTATTATGTTGGATATATATGTCTTTGGATACTTATGTGATTGATATATATGTCTTGTGAATTTTTGTTGTGATAAAAAAAAAAAAAGAAGCGAGCGGGCTCTTTGCCGTCCATGGCGAATGACAAGAACCCTTTTGCCGTCGGTGGCGAGGCGGCAAAAGGTGCACGTGGCGCCCACATGCTTCTGGGATGGACCATTTGGTCAATTTGCCTACCGCGGCGGACGGCAAAGAAAAGTGACGGCAAAAGAAAAGCGGGCGGCAAAGAAAAGGCGGCAACAAAACAAAGCAGGTCTTGACGTATTGTTGGCGTCACTGGCGGACGACAAAGGGCCCTAAATTTGCCGTCCGCGGGCGGACAACAAAAACCGCCGTTAACCGCCTCTTGAATGTAACGGCGGGCGTGCAACATTTGCCGTCCGCCTCTTTGCCGTCCGCCGCTCTAGGCAAAGAGTTCTTTGCCGTCCGCCGTGAATAGCAGACGGCAAAGGACCTGTTTACCGTCCCTGCCTTTGCCGTCAGTGTTTGCCGTCCGCGGCGGACGGCAAAGTGTTTTGCCGTCAGCCATCCGTGCCTTTGCCGTCCGCCATGGCGGACGGCAAAATCTTGAATTCTGTAGTGCCATAACATACGTTTCCTCGATCTTGACGTTTTCGTTTTGAGTCGGCTTCTTTCCCTTCTTGTTAAATCGAAGAATAATTGAGCCCCTCATTGTGACTTTGCCTTTTCCATGGAGTATGATTTTCTTAGGTAATGTAGTATTGATTCTTCTTTTGGCGTATACTTCATCATCATCGTCATCTTCCCTCATTGGGTTGCCGTCTTGATCATAGTCTTCCTCGTTGGCGACTCCATCCATTCAATGATGTTCCTTTTGCCTCTCCTCCGACAACACGGCTGAGATTGCGCGGGTCGATTATGAAGAAGCATTGTGTCACGTGCTTAGCGTGTACCCATGGCTCGTTTTTTGCGATAGCGTTCACGGTAGCGCTCTTGGCGTCGGGTATAGTTATGGTAGTGAACATCCGGCTTTCTCTTCGACATTATTAGCCCATCGACACGGAACATCGTCGTGTTGTGCGATCGAGTAGTCAAGCTCCCGGATCTCCTCGACCCTTCCATAAAATCGTTCAATTGTGCGTTATCGCTGCGGTCATGCATTCCATCGAGCGGGACATGTTCTGAACGAATCCTTTGATGATCCCATTCATCCTCTCAAAGAGCATCATGTTGTGCGGGAATGGCGGCCCAGGTCTACTATGTCATCCACAATATGGACACACAGATGCACCATCACATCGAAGAACGCGGTAGGAAGTACATCTCAAGCTCATTCGATTATCTGCGATCTCTTCCTATAGCCTTTGGAGCCGCTTCACACTTGATCGACTTTCGAGAGATGGCGTCGAAAAAGTTGCGAGACCAATAAGCGTGTCGCAGACGTGCTTGTCCATTATCCCTCTAAGAATGACAGGTAGTATCTGCGTCATCATCACATGACAGTCATGAGACTTCATCCCGCTGAACCTTTTCTTGTCCGTGTCTAGATATCGCTTATCTTGCCACAATAACGGAACTAACTTTGACTCGGTAAGGCACTTAAAGAATTGATTGATCTAAGCGACTTAAGGTGAAGCAAGAAGGGGCAATAATCCTCTTTCTTTATTTTCTTGCCCTTCTTCTCCGTGCCTCTGTCTCCGTCTTTGTCTCGTCGACATTTTACGGGCGGCATGTGCGAATCTTCCCGATTTTCAAATCTTGCAAGTCTTTTCTTGCCTTGGCCCATCCTTGGTCTTATCCGGCATGTTCATCAGTGTTGCGAGCAAGCTCTCAAGGACATTCTTACAGATATGCATTTGATCAAGGCAATGAGGTGTATCGAGTTTGTGCCAGTACTCCAAGTCCCAGAACACAGACCTCGTCTTCCATACCTTCAGCAGCGGCTCCGGCGCCTTTCTCATCGTCTTTCCTGGCGTAGGGCACTCCTTCCAGTTTTTCGACAACTCATCAATTTCGGCACCGCTCTGCTTACGTGGAGGTCCTCGATGCTCAGCGTGACCATTGAATAGATCTCCACGGTTTCTCCACGGGTTGTCCTGTTCAAGCCATCTTGATGCCCCATGTACGATTTTCCCAGACCGCCATCTTTCCTTGGCGTTAGCTGCTTTGAGGCGTTGTATCATCCATGCACCACATGCATCCATAATATCCATAGCACACCGGCCTGCCACATATGCATAACCAAGATAGTCCCGCACTATCGTGATCGATCTGACTCTCATGTTGAAATACTCACCTTTGTTGGCGTCCCATGTCTTGGCGGTGTTTTCCATAACGTGTCTAACTCCTCTTGAAGTAGCCCGGATACAAGTTAATATTATTTCCTGGTTGTTTGGCCCTTGAATAAGCATGCTCATGTGAATGTACTTGATTTCATGCACAACCAGGGGGAGGTTGTACATCCATACAAACATAGGCCATGTGCTATGGTTGGTGTTCAGTTGCCAAACAGATTCATGCCATCGGTACAGCGCGAACACGATGTTCCTTGCATCACATTCAAAATACCAATAGAAGCTGTTCAACGCTCTCCACGGCTTCCATCCTTCACGTGTCTCGGCTTGGATCATCTCCATCGTCGGGCTTCTTCCTCTCCGCGTGCGGCGCATTAGCTTTGCTTCCTTGGGATCTACAAAATACCTCTGGAGATGGGGAGTGATCGGTAAGTACCATACAACTTTACGGGGACATTTCTTCCGGCCTTCTTGTATCGAGAAGCATTGCACCTTTGGACAGCTTGTTTTTCGCGTGCTCCTTCCGATAAATTATGCAATCGTTGATGCATGCATGGTATCTAACGTGTGGCGGATCAAGAGGGCACACGATCTTCTTGGCCTCATCAACACTAGTAGGACATAGATTACCCGCGGGAAGAACATCCTTTAGGTACTTGAGATGCTCATCGAGGCTAGTGTCGGTCCATTTGTTTTTAGCCTTCGTCTTCCGGAGTTGGGCGTGAAACTCAAGCGGGTCACCTCGAGTTGCAACCATCATACAATGGAGTGTTCGAGTCTACCACCGGTTGCTCCAGCTTAGCCTCCTCTCTAGAAGCAGCTCTCTCGATACTCGTCTCCTTGCAAAGCAATGCTTGAACATGAGGTCCCGCAATTGAACTTAGTACCGCGAACTCTGCTGTGTGGAGTCCATGTCGTTCTCTCGCCGCCATGTCGGCCCTTCTCCTCCGCCATTTCCGGCCCTTCTCTGCCGCCATGTCCGGCCTCTTCCCGCCGCCATTATCGATCATCTCTTCGTCTTGCCCGTGTCATCATTGCCTGCCCGTCGGCATCCTCAACGTCGTCATCCTCATCTTCAATTATCCACGAGTATAGCCATCCATGAAACCAGTCATGAGCAGGTGCGCTTCGACATGACCATCGTCATGAAATTCGAGCCAAACTATTCCTTTGCATTTTCGACACGGACATAAAACCTCTGTCCGTTATTTTCTTTCATGTCACCGCACCGCCGACCGCAACCACCTGTCTGTAGCGCCCTCGATGCGGCTATATCTCCCGCGTGTCGAAGCACGACTTAGAGGCATAACCGCATTGAAAGCAATGTCGCAAGTGAGGTAATCTTCACACAACCCATGTAATACATAAGGGAAAAGATACATAGTTGGCTTACAATCGCCACTTCACACAATTACATGAATAAAGCATTACATCATCCGGATACAATCAAGGTCCGACTACGGAACCAAAGTAAAAAAAAACCCCAAATCGACAAAGCGGTCCACGATCGACCCCAACTGGGCTCCACTCTTGATCAACTAGAGCGAAACAACACAAAGGAAAGATCTTCATCGAGCTCCTCCTTGAGCTTGATTCGTCACCTTTCGGCAACATAGGCACACTGCAAACTGGTTTTGGAAGTATCACGGTGAGTCACGAGGACTCGGCAATCTCACACCAGCGAGATCAAGACTATTTAAGCTTATGGGTAAGGTAAAGGCATGAGGTGGAGCTGCAGCAAGCGACTAGCATATCTGGAGGCTAACATACGCAAATGGGAGGCGAGAAGAGAAGGCAAAAGCACGGTCGATAAAAGTATGATCAAGAAGTGATCCTATAGCAACTGCGTCAAGCATAACTCCAACACCGTGTTCACTTCCGGACTCATGGGAAAGAGACCATCACGGTAACACCGCGGTTGATGTATTTTAATTAAGGTCAACTTCAGGTTTTCTTCAACGGACATTAACAAATTCCCATCGCCACATAACCGCGGGCACGGCTCTCGAAAGTTTATACCTGCGGGGTGTCCCAACAGCCCATGACAAGCTCTCGCGATCATCGAAGGAATAGACCTTCACCGAGACACTCCGATCGGGCTCGGAATCCGGTACATCAAGACATTTCACAATGGTAAAACAAGACCAGCAAAGCCTCCGGTGTGCCGACATCCCGATAGTAGCAGCGTATCTCGTCTCGAGCCACAACCGGATGAGCAGTCCGTACAACTAAACCAGGACCTCAAGTTTCCTTGAGGTGGCGCTATAAGCGCTCTAGTTTGGACCAACACTTAGACAAGCATTGGCCGGGGGCTGAAATAAAGATGACCCTCGAGAGAGCGACTCCCAAGGGAAAAAGTAGGTGGTGGTGAGGCAAATGGTAAAAGGCAATGTTGGGCCTTCTGGACAAGTTTTATTCAAAGCGAACTGTCGGGGGTCCCATAAATCACCCGACCAGCGTAAGGGGCGCAAAATCAGGAACATAACACCGATCTGACGGAAACTAGGGCGGCAAGAGTGGAACAAAACACCGGGCATAAGGCCGAGCCTTCCACCCTTTACCAAATATATAGATGCATTAATGATATAACAGAGATATTGTGATATCCCAACATAAACCACATCCACCATGGAGAAATCTTCAACTTCACTGCAACTAGCAGCGCTATAAGAGGGCTGAGCAAAGCGGTAACATAGCCAATCAGCGGTTTGCTAGGAATGGTGTCAAAGGTTAGAGGTTTGACATGGCAATTTGGGAGGCTGACAAGCAAAAGGTAGGCATCGTAGCATTGGCATAGCAAAAGAGCGAGCAAACTAGCATAGCAAAGATAGTAGTGATTTCGAGGGTATGGTCATCTTGCACGCAAGGTTCTCGAGTTGTCGAAGGCTGGATCCTCGTGGCGTTCTCAACAGGTACCTCGTACGTACTCGTCTCCGGCTCTACCCAAAGCAAGAACACAAACAACGGAACCACAATCAAACAAGGAACAATGCACAAGCAATATGATCTGATACATGACATGCGATGCGAGATGTGATATGCAATGCATATGTATGCTCCGGAAGGAAAATGATGAACCGGGCATCAACTTGGCAAACCAAGTATGCCGCTGGAAAGATGAGATGATTTCGGTTGAAATCGATATAAAGATCACCGGAATCGGATGCACGGTTCGCAAATGACAAGCAAAACAAGAATGATGCAAATCTGCGTTTAACAGCCCGATGCTACTTAGCACGCAACACAAAACTATGCTACAGCACCCCAACATAAAAACAAAGCATATGAAAACGAACTACAGGAGATGCTTAACAAAAGAGGAACACTGAGCTACGGCTAAATCACATCATAACATGTTCAAACAAGCATGGAGAAAGTGCTCAAAATATCAGGTTCACAGACTTAGTGAAAATACTAACATACCAGGAATTAACATCAGGAAGGCATGTTTAGAGCAAGCAAACAACATGCTACAGGAACTTATAATAGCAAAGCAAGGCATGACATGATTCTACTCAAAGCATATTTCAATAGTCCTTACTGACCATAAGCCAAAAGGACTCTAAGAAATGATGGCACCCATGTAAACATAGCAAGTTTTATTACAGATTTATACATGGCAGGAACAACAATTAGTAGGCATGTTAAGTGAGCTCGAACCACTCACTACAGAGCAATACATGGCATGACAAGGCAACCAACAGTAAGAAGGCATGTTTATGAAGCTAAGCATGGCAAGATCAAGGTCATAGCATACACGGATCAACTTCTAGCGACCTCGTGAAAATTGAATCTCATGCAAACAATCTGTCGGAAACATTTTCAAGCAATTTTGGAGCAAGAAATGAACATGTTCCAGCAGGCTATAAATGCAACCAAGGGCATGAATGGATAGAGCAAGACATGTATATAAAATCATGTTTATAGAGCACCTCCAGATTATGCATAGAATGATTAGTGGAAGCATGTTAACATGGCATCAAATTATAACAGAATCTGTCTAGCAAAACAACAACAGCAACTACCCTACTTTACAAGCTCGATGCACTCAGCACACAAGTCACAAAAATACAAGGTCAACACCTCTGGAAAGATGGCATGGCCCAGTCCAACATTCATGTAGAGCTCATACTCAAAGGATGCACACATAAATCATGGCAAAAATGACAAAAGAGCTCGAACTGATAAGATTCTGGAACTAACGATCTGAAGCTATCTTCCAACAGCATTTCGGACATCAAGATGAGCTCAAATGCAAATGATGCAATGGAATGAAATGATGTACTATTCGAGGCGAACAATTTGACATATTATACGTCCAAAACGGTGCTACGGATGCGGAGATGTGATGCGATGAATATGCAAGGAAATTAATGGATATCTGGGGACTTAGTGATGAAAACAACCTCAGGGTCAGCGGATCGGCGCGAAGCAGGTCAGGCGGAGGCGGATCGAGGCGGGCGGAGCCAGATCGGGCAGGCGGACCAGACGGCGGCGACAGCAGCGCAGGCTCAGCGAGTGGGGAGAACTCGGTGGCCAGGCCAGCCTTCTTGGGGCCAAGTCGCCGGCGAAGCGAAGAAAGCCAGGCGGCGGGCGGCTCAGCTCATGGCAGCGCTCAAGCGGCAGCGAAGCCAGGCAGGCAGCAGCGTAGCAGCAGTGCAGCGCGCGGGCAGCAGCAGCGGCAGCGGTGCCTTGGCGGCAGGCCAGCGATGCGAAGCGAGGCGCGGCGAGCGCGGCAGGCAGCGCGCCATGCCAGCAGCAGCAGCAGCAGCAACAGCGAAGCAATGGCCAGCGCGCGTGTGCGGCAGCAGCGGCAGCGTGGGCGTGAAACGTGGCGAAGCCAGCAGGCCGGACAGCCGGATCGAAGTCATGGGCCCGGATGGGCTCCATGGCGGGCAGCCTGAGGAGGCAGCGGAGGACACGTGGCGCGAGGAGTGGCTGTGGCGGCAGCGCGGGTGATGTGGCGTGTTACGATTGGATGGGGTGAGGTGGAAGATGGACATGTCCATTGGAGTGGACATGTCCGGCCTTGAGGGAGGCGGGGCTAGGGTTTCGTCGCGAAAATGGAAGGGAGGGCGTTTATATAGGCATAGGGAGCTAGGAGAGTCCAAATGAGGTGCGGTTTTGACCCGCGATCGTGATCGAACGACCGAGAGCATGGAGGGAGTTAGATGGGTTTTGGGCCACTTTGGAAAGGGTGTTGGGCTGCAAACAAAGAGGGCTTTGCGGTTACCGGTTAACCGTTGGAGTATAACGACCTCCAAATGGCACGAAACTTGACAGGCGGTCTACGGTGCTATACCAAGGCCGCTTGGCAAACCTCGAACCATTCGAGAAAGTTTAATACCCACTCACAACAAGAGAGAAGAAGGGGCCAGGGAACATAGGGCGCGGATTGCAAAAGCAGACGGCGGGGAAAATGCTCGAGATGCATGAGGCGAACACGTATGCAAAATGAAATGCACATGATGACATGATAAAATGCAAATGATGACATGGCAAAGTGCAACACGCAAGCACATGACATGGCAACGACGGCGAATAACTGGCGGACACCTGGCGCAACGGATCCGGGGTGTTACATGTCCACCATCGTTCCACTGACCATCGTCAACTCTGCACGGTAATAATAAACAAATTGATTATAAAAATGCATGCATGCATCAAAGTCATAAAAAAATTTGGCATGACCTTCCCTAAAAATAGGACATATATGGATCTAGAGTTTGCCCGGAATTCGCCAAAACGGAAATAAATTGACATTTCGGCAAAACATAGGCAACTCAAAAGCACAATTTGGCGGCGTCAACTCATGCCACACACACAATTTCCATAAACATATCACACACACATAAACATATTTCCATTTTGCAAAAGCATGAAATTTGCATCACCTCTATCTGGATCGAGATCGAGCACACGGTGGAGATGATGTTGTAGGGAGATCAAAAGTGCACAAAGCTCTTCTTGACAAAGATAGATCTAGTTAGGGGGCAAATAGGTCACTTAACTAAATCCTATATCTACCTAGATACCTAATTTGGGAGGAGACAACTTCAACTAGTGGAGGGGGAAGGAAAAAGAGAAAGGAGATGCATTAATGGAGGTGGTGTAGTTATGTAGGAGTAATGAAGAGAGAGAAAGGTGGATAGAAGAGAGAGAGAGAGTAATGGGGGAGAAGTATTGAGGAGAAGAAGAAGAGTGAGAGTGGGAGCATGTGGTGGAGGTTGGGGGAAGGGAAGAGAGGAGGGGGAGGTAGAGGGAAGGGAAAAGAGGAGGGGGAGGGGAGGGACGGGTGGGGAAAGGTGTTGGGTTGGTGCGGGTTAGCAGTAGCGCGGGACCTAAAATGCGCTGTTGCTAAGAATTTAGCAGCAGTGCGCTTTGGGATGCGGCACTACTGCTAACTGGGACAAAAAAGTGTGGCAATTTGAAATTTACCAGCAACGATCTCGGAAAAAGCGCGCTACTACTACGTACTTAGCAGTAGCTCGGTTCTTGCGACCGCGCTACTGCTACTTAGAGTTAGGTGAACACCGCCGGTCAATATTTGTAGCAGCGCGTTTTAGGCCGAGCGTGCTACTGCTAAATCCTTATCAGCTGCGAGTTTACAGAACACGCGCTACTACTTGTTAGCAGCAGCGCTCCTTTTTGAACCACGCTGCTGCTAAGATTCTGTGTATAGGCTTTTCCCTAGTAGTGGGTGGTCGGACTTTGTTGTCATATTATGAGTACTATGAAGCCCCTGGCATCACTACTAGGGAAAAGCCTATACACAGAATCTTATCAGCAGCGCGTCTCAAAATAACTCGCTGCTGCTAACTAGCGATGGCGAACCATGAAACTTCGCTGCTAATACAAATATAGCGATGGCGCGTCCACCCAAAGACGCTGCTGCTATAATTCCTATGAGGCGCCCGAGGCTAGTTATAGCGATAGCAGCGTTAACACGACGCGCTACTCCTCGTAGCATAGTAGCGGCGCATTTCCCGGACAAGCGCTCTTTGCTAAGTTTCCTACAAAATTTAGTCCCACCTCGCTCCGTGAAGAGTTTATACCACCTTAAATATGTTACTTCTCACACTTTGACAAGCACTTGATCTTCATTGAACTCTATGTGTAGAATTTGTGGCTGCAATATGAGTCTTCACCTGTTCCTAAACGGTGAGGACTCATATTGTCGAATCAGTGTACACAAAAGATCGTTGATGATCAATGTGTATTTTGCATCTTGACATATAGCGATGGCGCTTTATCGTGGCGTTGCTGCTAGATAACTAGCGATGGCGCGTTTTCTTTGAAGCGCTCTTGCTAAGCCATCCATCTCCTGATCTCCTCCTTCGGATCCACTCACACACAGCCACAAATTCTGCGCCGCATGCCCGTCGCCCTCTCCTCCAGCGTCTGCGCTTGCGCCCGTCGTCGCTCCTCCGCTGCGCCTTGGCGTGTCGTCACCTCCTCATCCTTCTGGACTCGGTGCCGACCTCCTCCTCGTCCTCCTCTCCGATCGCGCTGGCCGGCCCCTCCTCGCTCCGCCTTCCTCCTCCGTCCTCCCTCAACTGGCCGCCGGCCTCCCCCCTCCTCCGCCTTCCTCCTCCATCCTACTCTCTTCTCCCTCCTCGAGTCGCCCTCCTTCTCCCTCCTGCTCATATGCAACATTTTGATTTAGTTGATATAATTTAGTTGACTTAGTAGGCTAGTTGCTTTAGTTGACTTAGAACATTTTGATTTAGTTGATTTAGTAGGCTAGTTGATTTAGTTGACTTAGAACATTTTGATTTAGTTGATTTAGTAGGCTAGTTGATTTAGTTGCCTTAGAATATTTTGATTTAGTTGACTTAGTAGGTTAGTTGATTTAGTTGACTTAGAACATTTTGATTTAGTTGATTTAGTAGGCTAATTCATTTAGTTAATTTAGTTGACTTAGAACATTTTGATTTAGTTGACTTAGAACATTTTGATTTAGTTGATTTAGTAGGCTAGTTGATTTAGTTGACTTAGAACATTTTGATTTAGTTGATTTAGTAGGCTAGTTGATTTAGTTGCCTTAGAATATTTTGATTTAGTTGACTTAGTAGGTTAGTTGATTTAGTTGACTTAGAACATTTTGATTTAGTTGATTTGGTAGGCTAATTCATTTAGTTGACTTAGGAACATTTTGATTTAGTTGATTTAGTAATCCTTTGCTCATATTGCTTTAGGAAGAATGGCGCCACCACCACCACCACTATGTCAATTGTGCAAGTCAAGATCTTGACAACCTTGCAACAGCAAGCTGTTCGGCATCTACTTCGGCCGAGTTTTAGTCATCTTGTGATGAAATTAGATGAAAAGTAATAACTATTTTATTTCTAGTGT
Source organism: Aegilops speltoides (assembly GCA_021437245.1). Classification (NCBI taxonomy): domain Eukaryota; kingdom Viridiplantae; phylum Streptophyta; class Magnoliopsida; order Poales; family Poaceae; genus Aegilops; species Aegilops speltoides. The sequence continues at coordinate 51,524,791 of CM038142.1, forward strand.
TGGCATTACTGCATTGTGTCATTTTGCTTAGTTTACACAGATCGTCTCATGCAATGTGAGGTTGAAATCGAACAAGTGACGGAGACACTGTGACATTGAGGCTCTGGGGGCCGTACACTATGGAGGTCGAGAAAGGGCGCAATATGTTGCAGATTGGAGGAGATGGATGGGCCCGTTTAAATGGCTCGCATGCATCTTCTTGGTGGTGAGTTGATCAGCTTCAACTTCCGAGCGAAAGACCCAAGCTAGCTGTCATTTATCTCAACCTGGTGGAAGATGATGAAGATGGCGAAGATGATGAAGATGATGAAGATAATGAGGACCCACTCGATGAAGATGATGAGGACCCACTTCATGAAGCCATCGTAGCTCAAAGAACAAGGCTGAGTGAGGAGGAGGTGTCAACACATGGGACATAATTCCGCCACGTCTTGACTTTGTCGGGGTGCCATTTGTGACCCGCTTGACAAATACCATGGTTGATCGACATGATATGGTATGTTATACTTACAAATGCAAATTAATAGTGTGAATTACTTAGTGTACAGTCCAATGATATGGTATATGTTGTGTGGAATCTAGTCGATGATATATATGTTTTAGTGTAGAGTTCGATCACATTCTTATTAATTAATATGTTTTCTTATTCAGAAATTGGCAAAGAGCATATCATGAGTTATGGTATCGAGCACGATGAAGAAGGCTCAGCTGGACTACGCCTTCTTGGAAGGGGCTCCGTCACAACTTTGTACTTACAGCGTGGACACGGACGGTCGCTTACACTTAAGCTCGGTTGGGTGGAAGAAATTCCTCGATGGCAAGAATCTTGGGTTGGACAGGCCATCCTAATTACTATCAGGAACACCAACCGCCCAGGCTTGAGGATGATGATTGTCTTCGATATCATCTAGAACTACATATGTGTGTGTGGCTATATCATCTATAACTACATATGTGTGTGTGGCTATATCATCTAGAACTAGATATGATGATCGTCGTCGATATCATCTAGAACTACATATGATGATGGCCGTTGATATGACCATGTACTGCTTGAGGATGCATGTTGGCTATGCATGAAATTGTTATCTTAGTACTCCCTTCGTTCCAAATTACTCGTCATGGTTTGAACTAAAACCACGACGAGTAATTTGGAACGAAAAATACTACTACTAATAATGGTTTATGAATTTGATATGTACTAGTAGTACCTAGTTTCTAGCATCTGAAGGAGAACTGAAAAGGAAAATGATGAAAGATATAGCAGTAGAGTGGGATGAAGAAATCGCTATAGCTAGTTAATAGTAGCGCGTTCCTAAAAGCGGCTGCGATATCGTTCAACGATAGTAGCGCTGGTTGGGGCGGCGCTACTACTATGAGTTAGCTGTAGCGCCTTATTAGTAGCGCGGCCACCCGCGCTGCTGCTAGCCTGAAAACCCGCGCTGCTGCTAGCCTTTTCCCTAGTAGTGCATAGTGGGGTGTAACACGATGTACGGGTGCCGTATTTGACGAAAAAGGCGTCAATGAGGAAAGATGGCCGGTAAGTGTTACTGAAGTCTACGTATTCTAGTAGAATGACATGTCTATGCATATGAGTACGGTTTATGCTTATGAAAAGAGGTAGGTTGGCGGAATCTGTTGTGGCCGGACTGGAGGAGGTTGTGTGTGGATCCAAAGTGTATCCGGACTATCTCCTTGGAGGGGGGTTACTTATGTGTTCCCGCCTTGTGCGTCCAAGCTGATTCCGTGTCGCCAGTCCTGTTCTGCGCAAAAGCCAGCCTGTAAAGACAAATGCTTAGAGGCAGTTGCATGCCATATGGTGGTTGAACCGCGGGTGCCTGATCGGGGCCTGGTCGAGCCAGGTTATAATGCCGTAAAGTATCTCGGACTCCTCAATTGGTGTCCGGTTGGTTGGCTGCTGATGTCTACTACACAACCTTCTTCTTGTAGACGTTGCTGAGCCTGCAAGTGCACAGGTTTGTAAGACAGTAGCAAATTTCCCTCAAGTGGATGACCTAAGGTTTATCAATCCGTAGGAGGCGTAGGATGAAGATGGTCTCTCTCAAACAACCCTGCAACCAAATAACAAAAGGTCTCTTGTGTCCCCAACACACCCAATACAATGGTAAATTGTATAGGTGCACTAGTTCGGCGAAGAGATGGTGATACAAGTGCAAAATAGATAGTAGATAAAGGTATTTGTAATCTGAAATAATAAAAACAGCAAGGTAACAAGTGATAAACGTGAGTGTCGGTGTCAAAACCGGCGGATCTCGGGCAGGGGGTCCCGAACTGTGCGTCTAGGCGGATGGTAACAGGAGACAAGGGACATGATGTTTTTACCCAGGTTCGGGCCCTCTCGATGGAGGTAAAACCCTACTCCTGCTTGATTAATAATGATGATATGGGTAGTACAAGAGTAGATCTACCACGAGATCAGAGAGGCTAAACCCTAGAAGCTAGCCTATGGTATGATTATTGTTCGTCCTACGGACTAAAACCCTCCGGTTTATATAGGCACCAAAGAGGGTTAGGGTTACATAGAGTCGGTTACAATGGTAGGAGATCTACATATCCGTATCGCCAAGCTTGCCTTCCACGCTAAGGAAAGTCCCATCCGGACACGGGACGAAGTCTTCAATCTTGTATCTTCATAGTCCAGGAGTCCGACCAAAGGCTATAGTCCGGCCATCCGGATACCCCCTAATACAGGACTCCCTCAGTAGCCCCTGAACCAGGCTTCAATGATGACGAGTTCGGGGCGCATATTGTCTTCGGCATTGCAAGGCGGGTTCCTCTTCTGAATACTTCATAGAAGATTTTGAATACAAGGATAGTGTCCGGCTCTACAAAATAAGTTCCACATACCACCGTAGAGAGAATAATATTTACACAAATTCAATCTGTTGACGTGTTCCGTGGCGTGACATCACACCACGGCCAAGCCTTTATTCGAATCATTTTTACTGTCCCACCTCAGCGCGTTTAGCGAGGCGGTTTCCTTGGCACGTTTTGTCAAAGTAGAGATCGTGTCCCCTTATTTCGGGATTCTCATTAATACGGGCGCGGGTAACCCAGCCGTGCTCGTTGGCACGTCTCCTCTATTGAAGGCGAGTCCCGAACGGTCACGGGGAAGGCTCTTGGTATTCAACCTCTTTATAAAGAGACCAAGGCTCCACTCCTTTCTTTCAATCTCAATTGAATCCGCCCCTCGCCTCGAGTTCCAACACCCAAAGCTCCAGATTCAGGCGCTTCGAATCTTCGATGATGTCCGGCTCCGACCTGCAAGGCCGGTGGATGCCTTCCTCCGTTACGGAAGAAGACGTGCTAAAGCTGAGAGATGCCAAGTATCTAACCAGTGAAATTTCGCATAGGCTGCCTGTCCAAGGGCAGGTTATTCCCACTCCCAAGCCTGGTGAAAGCGTGGTGTTTGCGTCTCACTTCGCTCGGGGGCTAGGCTTCCCGACGGGCCCCTTTGTGAGGGGGCTCATGTTTTATTATGGGTTGGAATTTCACGACTTGGATCCGGAGTCCATCCTCCACATCTCATCGTTCATTGTCGTATGCGAAGCCTTCCTCCGCATTACCCCTCACTTAAGATTGTGGCTCAAGACCTTCAAAGTGGAGCCGAAGATGATCAAGCGGCAGCAGGCAGAGTGCAGAGGGGTTGTTATAAGCAAGAATGCTGATGCTTCGTGGCCCGAGGGCTCTTTTCAAGAGGAGCTCAGCCTATGGCAACAAGAGTGGTTTTATATCACAGCTCCCAGGGGCACCAAATGGGTGGCTCCACCTGCCTTCGCTCGTCCTCCTCCACATGGCTGGCGTCATGGGTCAATAAAGGACTTGACTGGGGGCCGTCCAAGGACGTGCCCTTGTTGCAGGGCCGCATTCAAGACCTCCTAGAGAGAGAGATCACTCTGGTCGTAGTAGCGCAGCTCATGCTGATTCGTCGCACCCTGCCCTGCAAACGTTGCCCCCTCCGCCTGTGGGAATCTAACCCGGAGGGACCACGAGCTCTCCAACATTTTATGGGCACGACGCCCGTGGAGATGTACAAGCTTTTCTTCAGATCACAAGCGATGTGTCCTGACTTGACCGAGGACGCAGGTCTGAGCTGCAATCGCCCGGATACTCAAGTAAGTAGCCCTGTACCCGGACACGCTATTGTCAGGACCCCGACTCAATGCCACATCGATCTAGCATGTAACACCTCATATCACTTTGCGGCCTCACGCACGGTATTCCCACGGGTGTCGCCTTACCTTTGCGGGACCGTTTAGCCTTTTGGCACACGTATATGATAGTGTCGCTAGCATCCATATGATAAGGAGCCCGGGCTGACATGGCTAGTCGTAAACCCAAAATGGCACAAACTTACAGGGACAGGCATCCGTGACCCAGCATCGAACGTGTCGGTCATCAGCGGGTGAATCCAGGCTGTAGCACTGGGCTAGCAGGACTCTGGTGAACCGGGCTGTAGCGGGCTAACAGGACTCCGGTATTCATCGCGTGACATTTCCTCGAAGGGACAGACACAGGAACGAAGAAGGACACATGCCGGCCAGCCTAAGTGTTCCGGAGCAGTAGCAAGCTCCAATGGCTCAGTGGAGACACTAGGAGACATTTCCCGGTAAGAGAGGCTACTAAAGATAAACAACTAGATAGTCAGATCCCACACATACCAAGCATTTCAATAACATACACACAATATGCTCGATATGTGCAAATACAACATGGCATCACAACATGACTCTACGACTCAAGTATTTTATTCAATAGGCTCCGAGGAGCGAGATATTACAAACAGGGGTCTCACGACCCAACATTCAGAGCATACAAGTCAAGCACAAGCGGAAGCTTAACATCTCTGAGTACAGACATCTACAAATGAAAAAGGCTTAGAAGTCTGACTGTCTACCAGATCCTGCCAAGGGCACAAGATCGTAGCTGAGGTATCAAGCTAAGCGTCGAAGTCCACGTGAAACTACTAGTGAGACTGAAGTCTCTCTGCAAAAACATAAAATAGGCAAACGTGAGTACAAATGTACCCAAAGAAGACTTACATCGAAACTAACTACATATGCATCGGTATCAATAAAGGGGTGGTGGAGTTTAAGCTGCAGCAAGCCAGCTTTGACTCGTGGCTAACCTGAACTCTGATGCAATGTAACTCTTTTGAGGTGGCGCACGAGTCCACATATTCACCATATCAACACACCACTATGGATCCGCTCCGTCTCCCTCACGAGCGCCATCCATAGCACTCACGCTTATCTTGCGTATTTTAGAGTATCCACTTTCACTTGTCTATGAACTATGCAAGGGGTCCAAGTTTCCATATCCGAGAATCCGGCTATTGAATAGATAATGATAACCTGCGGGTGTACTTCTTCACACACGCTCGCCACTTATCGCCTGTACACGTCATGTATCTCGGCAACCTTCAAGCGGAAGCCGGGCGAGGGAGTCGGCCACGGCCTACCTAAACACTCAAGTCTCTCGTCCAGGTTTATCGCCTATTCGGGTTCCATCAGCAAGGAGATCCGGCCGGGGTGTCGCTCACGGCCAAAACGATGTGAGCAGGGTTCCCAAGCCCACCTCGACGGGTGGATGTACGCTTGGTACACCGTGCCACGGTGCCTAGTCTATCCCAAGCCCACCTGTACTGGGTGCCACTTGGTAGACTACTAACACTACCTACAAACACCAGAAACTAGTTGCAACTCCTGGACAGAGAACAAGGGTGATTAAGAAGCCGAGAGGGGCACTTAAGCATTCCAATGCGTGGTAGTAACTGTTCATGGATCACAAACACGAACTCGGTTCACGAGGGCGGCTGCAATGAGACAACCCACCATGTACTCCTACATGGCCTCTCACCGCTACCTTTACCAAATCGTGTTCACACATTTAGCTCTCAACAGTAGGACATGTTCACACACCTCCGATTCATTCTCGATGAATCAGACCTGACACAACTCTAAGCAATAGCAGGCATGACAATCAAGCATGAATGAGTAGGCACATCAGGGCTCAAACAATTCCTACTCATGCTAGTGGGTTTCATCTATTTACTGTGGAATGACAGGTCATGCAGAGGATAAAGGGGTTCAACTACCGCAGCATGTAACAGTTGTATCGTTGTTGTCCTAATGCAGTAAAATAGAGCAGGAGCGAGAGAGTGGGATTGTATCGGAATGAACAAGGGGGTTTTTCTTGCCTGGCACTTCTGAAGATAATATATCTCTTCATCGGTGTCATCGAACTCGTCGTCGGAACCACGTCTATCGAGAGGGGACAAACACCGGCAACTGAGAAAGAACACAATCAATGCAATGCTACAATATGATGCATGATCATGACATGGCAATATGCTGTGATTTGATCTAATGCACCTAGCTATGATTTAAATGAGGTTGGTTTGAATACATGATTCAAATTCCAACTCCATATATGATTATTTAAATGCCCTTTATTTGTTTTGTCCAAAACAGAGGACAATCATTGTTCAAACATGCATGAAAATGGTACAGATGGATTCCTTGAATTTTTCTGATAATTTTTCATATATAATTTGTTTGATTTGGAGCTATGGTTGAATTACTATGAATTTTAGAAGTTTTGACTATTTTACGAATTTCTGTATAAGAATAATTCCAAAGAAATGATTATTATACGTCGACATGACGTGCGTAATGACGTCATCAGGTCAATCGGGGCTGGTCCGGTCAAACCTGACGAGTGGGGTCCACCGTCGATGATCGGGCTGGTTAGTGTCACGACAGTGGGCACGGTCAACGCCACGCGTCGGCGAGTCAATCGTCGACGTGGGTCCATCGGGATTAAGTTAAATCTAACTAATTTGCTTAGTGGTTTAACTAGGCGGTGGGGCCCATTGTCGATGGCATAGGGCTTAGTTAGTGGCGTCATTAGTGACTAATGACGTAGCCATGTCATCCCACCGGCGTTTAGCCGCCGGTGACACAAACCGCGGCGGAGATCTTCGGAAATCGCCCTCCGGCGATGGTTCGACGTGCGGTTAGGCCTGCTCGACTCCTGGGAGTGCACCGCGGCGGGTGGTGCAGGTAGTTGGGCTCGGGGTCGCCGGAAAAGGCGCCGGCGACGTGTTTGGCGGCGGCCGGAGGGCGGGCAGGGTCGGGTTTGGCGCTACGGTGCACGGGAGAAGAATCTGGTGGGTGGAACATGCTCCTGGTGGTGCATCGAAGCGCTTCTGCGCTCGAGCGCGGGTGGCGGCAGCAGTGCGCGCGCGCCATGAACGGCGGCAGCGAAGCTCTCGGCGCGGCGGTGCTAGTGCTAGAGGGCGAAGTTAGATCTGCGGGGAGAGGGGTTCGCAGAGGAGCTCACGGCGAGGTCGATGAGTAGCTCAGCGTGCTCGGGGAAGGCCGGACGGCGACGAGTCGATGATGGGGATCCGCGGCAGCCGGCGATGAAGAAGAGGCCGGTGACGGTGTTTTGAGGCATCCGGCGTCGAGTGAGTCGACGGGGAGGACGAGGGCGTCGAAGCGGAGGCCATGGACACGTCGGCGAGGCGGGGGAGGGCCTGTGGCCGCGGTGGTTCTAGTCGGCGGCGACGGCTGCATTCGGTGGTTGCACGCGAGGGAGCCACAGGAGGAGAGGAGCTCGGGGAGAGAGTGAGAGGGGTCCGAGGGGGTGGCGTGGCGCTGGGAGACGCGTCCGGGGAGGAGAAGGCAGCCAGCAGGAGGAGGCTGGCCTCCTCGGCCTGCAGCGTCTTGACGCAGCTGCTCCTACTGGCAAGAGGAAGACGACAGGAGGGAAAGCGGTGGTGGGCTGGGCCGGCCTCTTGGGCTGCCAGGCTGAACAGGTAAGCGGCCCAGGTAGTATACTCTCTCTCTCTCTGTTATTTTGTTGTTTCTGTTTTTCTATTATGTTATTTTGTTCTGGGCTTTATTAAAAATACTTAGGCATACTGAAAAATCACCAAACTGCCCATGGCCACTGTTTGGAATACATCCAACATGGAACATTTCAGTTTAGGATTATTTGGACATTTAAAATATTTTATAGCATTTAAATGCCCAAATGCAAATACTATATGATTTAATTCAAAAATCCAAAATGGCCTAGAAAAATGTGCACCATTTTTGGGAGAGGTTCTAGACCAATCCAAAAATAATGAACTTTTCTGAAGATCATTTTGGGTTCATTGAGAATATTTTAATTTGAACCTAGTTGATTTGATCTGGTGCTAGGGTTTGAGCAATCCCCATTTCAAGTTTCTTAGTAATTTAAACATGATGACCTGATGAGCAGGCAAAGTCAAGCAAGGCTGATCTGGGCTGTGACAGCTCACCCCCACTAAACAAAAATCTCGTCCCGAGATTCAAGACGTGAGGTAAGTAGACAGAGGGAACACAAAGCCAACATGATCTTCATGATCCAAATGCCCTTCTCGAAGATGTTGATTCAGTGTTCCAATTGATCTTGACGTCTTTGCTTTTGAGATCTTCATCCAACACGAGGACAGAAACACTCTACAAGGATGGACCATTTTAATGATCACAAGGTCATCTCACGGAATGAGATGTAGAACATCTCTTGAGCTGAGAGACTAAACACACATCATGAAGGACGGAAGAAACAATGTGATGAGGATTCAAAGTAGCAAGGAAAATAATTGCCATGATACCACAACGAGACACCTTATGGAAGGTGACTCGTAGAAATATCCCCTTAAGTGGCAAAAAGAATTACATTTGATTTAGAGATCATTGAAACTCTTTATACCAGCCTAAGGCAATTCACAGTCGATCATTTGAAGGAGTTCTAGAGAATGACATTCTCGGGCCAGAATGGATGATGTGGATTACCTTGTTGAAAACCACACAAGGGATGATTTTAGTAACTAGGGAGAAGCTCAACAGCGAAGAGTGATTCCACTATTGGAATGGTTATAGCATAACCGAGGAAACTGGGAGCAATCCCAGTTAGTGCTGGTGATAATACATAGTGCTTGTGCGTGCTCTCAAGAACTTGAGCATTTCCATATTCATCAAAGTTTTACCAACATCCGTGTCAAGGATCCTGGCCACAGCATACTACCATGATGAATTTGTGATGGACGATGCAAATACAAAGGAAGATAACACCTTCTCAGATTTCACCTTGGCGGGGCCAAGGGAACAAAATCTGGATAATTTACCGAGAGGCATTTAGCACTCTGCTTCTAATGTTCTCCTTGATGTGCTAGCGTAACCCATTCATAAACATGGTTTGATATCTAGAACATCAAGTAAAAGGTCGGACTTCGGGAGCGCAAGAATCCGTAAGGAACAACTACTGGAATAAGTTCTACAAGATCCTTATGGGGAGGTGGCCAACTTCCTCAAACAAGATACTACAATAATAGGTCTTCCGGTTGGGTGTGTTGGCCACGACATCCATTTTACCGGGTTACAAAGAGACCAATATTATAGTTCTTGGGACACGTTACAACCATCATATCTGCCTGAGATTCAGATCTGGTTGGTGTCAGAATATTCCAGACTCATCAAGTCTAGAGAGAGAAATGAAAGTTTGCAACACAAATCGACGAGATGGCGTTGCGGGATTCTCGGGAAATGGACTACGATAGCAAGCTCCAAAACATGAGCTGGTTCTGCTACAAACCTGTGAACACGCTGTCCCAGACAAGCATGACCACGTAGTAGTCTTATAGTAAAACACTACCGAGTTCAGGTGGGGAATCATCATTGAAATAACGAAGTCATGTGCATGTCCTTCTGGGCCCTTCGGGAATAGCATTTGAACTTCTTATCCTTGAGCAAATCAATCAGTGGCTTGGTGTGCTAAGGAATCCGTATGGAGTGGAGGTAGTTAATCTACAAACCATAGAATACATTCGCACATGCATAACTGACTTGGGATGATTCCAAAGGAAACAAAACAATCTTTCTCGAACTCACGACGGCAACTTGCACCAAATGCACATGAATTAGAGAAAGTCACTTCTTTCAGCCGAACATATACCTCATGAGCGAAACACGAAGGTAATGCTTACAAAGTTTCCAACACTAGCTCAATATTCAACATGAATCATGGAGGGGACAAGATGCCGCTGATGGACTCAACAGAAATTCATCCAGACTCCCATGGAGATGGAATTCCATAACTATGTGAACAAGGTGGTAGTATTGGTCAGACCCAAAAGATATAATGGTGTATGCTCGAGGAAAATCCATGAGTAAGACAACATTACGAACATCGTTGGTTCTGATTTGATTTGACGATAGCCCATACTCAAATCAAAGATTGGGTAAGATGATAGGTCCATAAACTGATCACGGGGGTCAATAGATGAAAATACCATCTTTCTTCAGCACACATACAAGATATCCCTTGGAATGAACTGAGTTGGTCAAGCTTTTATCTTCCAACTCTCCAAGTTGTTGTTTAGCTTAACCAACTAGCTCAGGGTATCCAACACCGAATCTTGGAGAATGGGTGGTTTACAAGAAACCAACTTGATCACGAGCTCAACATAGCGGTCAGGTGACATCCTGGTGATACCTCCGAGAAGACATTCAGAGAATCACGAACCACCGATATGTTACTAAGCTCGAGAACAATCTTGCTTTTCAGGGCAAGACGATATGACCAGAAGAGCGAGGGATTGCCAAAATCCTAACTCATTGATCGAAGAGTGCACCAGGAAATAAGGACTAGGTAGCACAATCTATCTTAGAATGATGATCCAAGAACCAACACGCTAAGAATGAAATTATTGTCCTTTAACTACCAAGCAACGGAGTTGCTAGGAGTATTGATTTCACACATCATGACTCACTTGTCAGCATTCCGGTTACAATAACACGGAAACCGAGGAATGAACAATGATGGCAAGAAGTATCACTGCGTCAAGAAATCATAAGAGGCAGTGCAATTCTCATGATATTCTTAATATAAAGATAATAATACTCCAAGGTAGAACAGAACAAAAGCTGGATTGGCATTTTGATCTGTGGAATACATCTGCTTTGACCCAATCCTAGAAATGGATGAGGTACTGGAGTTTGTTTCTCCAAGTCATTCTGAATAGAATGGCTTGACAGACCACAAGAGTAGTAGGCATCAATAAATGAATGCAAGCCTACTCTTGACTATCCATTGATAGACGAGGGTCAGAAAACCACTAAAGAGGGACAACTCAAAGGAACATATGATTTTCTGAGTTGTGGATGCATAGGTTAGTATGTCAAACCAAGTACAAAATTTTCCTTCCAGATAACCCATGCAGAGAAGGTAGGACTGGCAGAGTCACAATTGTGAATGGAGAACTCCTCAAGAGCACTTCTTGTTGTGATCTTTTGATCCAACAAACTTCTGCCATAAGCGGTTCATAGTATTTGGAAGAAGGAAATACCACGGACCACGAGGAATAATGCAAAGGTTACTAATAACCTAAAGGAACTAGCAAACACTATCAACATGAAGTAAGTAGGGTGAGTCTTGGGTTCAAAACCCAGGAATAGAATACCTACTACTAAGTAGCATCACGGGATGCTTTCGGGAATATAGGCCAGAATCTTCACACTGGGATACAAATCATGGCTAGATTACTAGATGATCCCCTAAGACACCTAGGGTCATAATAATTCCAACATATATGTCGAGGCAATGGAGTACCTCAACTCACCGATTAGTGTGCTTAATCTGGCCTAAAAGGACATCAGGAACGGGAGGAAGGGATTTGCAAATGCATCAGACTGTTTAGAAACCTGGGATGACTCGGACAGCATAACGGCTGTAACTGCTCAAAAGAATTTGAGACATGCTACAAAAATGGTGGCATAACCACTTAGAAGCACAATATCAGGGTTCCGAGACCAACTATGAACACACGGAAGTAGTACAAACTGAACTGAGATTTGAACTATCAATTCTATAAGTCTATGGTTTAGTAACACGTCATCCTGATAGAAAGAAGAGAAAGCCTAGTTTCTTAACCCCGTAGGAAAGATAAGATGACTCAGATCAGAAGGGCATGAGGTAAAGGAGTAAAAAGAGCCTTACGTTCCATCCCACAATCAATTCCCTTACATAACTAAAGTATTTCTAGACACAACTTCGACCAGTTTGGCTTGGTAATCCTACAGGCAGTCAAGCTCTGATACCAAAGCTGTCAGGACCCCGACTCAATGCCACATCGATCTAGCATGTAACACCTCATATCACTTTGCGGCCTCACGCACGGTATTCCCACGGTGTCGCCTTACCTTTGCCCGGGACCGTTTAGCCTTTTGGCACACGATATGATAGTGTCACTAGCATCCATATGATAAGGAGCCCGGCTGACATGGCTAGTCGTAAACCCAAAATGGCACAAACTTACGAGGACAGCATCCGTGACCCAAAGATCGAGCGATGTCGGTCATCACGGTGAATCCAGTCAGTAGCCTTTGGCTAGCAGACTCCGTGAACCGGGCAGTAGCGGCTAACAGACTCGGTATTCATCGCGTGACATTTCCCGAAGAACGACGACCACGAACGAAGAAGGACACATGCCGGCTAGCCTAAGTGTTCCGGAGCAAGAGCAAGCTACCATGGCTCGGTGGAGACACTAGGAGACATTTCCGTAAGAGAGGCTACTAAAGATAAACAACTAGATAGTCGGATCCCACACATACCAAGCATTTCAATAACATACACACAATATGCTCGATATGTGCAAATACAACATGGCATCACAACATGACTCTCGACTCAAGTATTTTATTCAATAGGCTCAGGAGCGAGATATTACAAACAGGGGTCTCACGACCCAACATTCAGAGCATACAAGTCAAGCACAAGCGGAAGCTTAACATGTCTGAGTACAGACATCTACAAATGAAAAAGGCTTAGAAGTCTGACTGTCTACCAGATCCTGCCAAGGGCACAAGATCGTAGCTGAGGTATCAAGCTAAGCGTCAAGTCCACGTGAAACTACTAGTGAGACCAAGTCTCTCTGCAAAAACATAAAATAGGCAAACATGAGTACAAATGTACCCAAAGAAGACTTACATCGTAACTAACTACATATGCATCGGTATCAATAAAGGGGTGGTGGAGTTTAACTGCAGCAAGCCAGCTTTGACTCTATGGCTAACCTGAACTACGACTGCAATGTAACTCTTTTGAGGTGGCGCACACGAGTCCACATATTCACCATATCAACACACCACTATGGATCCGCTCCCGTCTCCCTACGAGAACGCCATCCATAGCACTCACGCTTATCTTGCGTATTTTAGAGTATCCACTTTCACTTGTCTATGAACTATGCAAGGGGTCCAAGTTTCCATATCCGAGGAATCCGGCTATTCGAATAGATAATGATAACCCTGCAGGGGTGTACTTCTTCACACACGCTCTCGCCACTTATCGCCCTGTACACGTCATGTATCTCGGCAACCTTCAAGCGGAAGCCGGGCGAGGGAGTCGGCCACGGCCTACCTAAACACTCAAGTCTCTCGTCCAGGTTTATCGCCTATTCGGGTTCCATCCGCAAGGAGATCCGGCCGGGGTGTCGCTCACGGCCCCAAACGATGTGAGCAGGGTTCCCAAGCCCACCTCGACGGGTGGATGTATGCTTGGTACACCGTGCCACGGTGCCTAGTCTATCCCAAGCCCACCTGTACCGGGTGCCACTTGGTAGACTACTAACACTACCTACAAACACCAGAAACTAGTTGCAACTCTTGGACAGAGAACAAGGGTGATTAAGAAGCCGAGAGGGGCACTTAAGCATTCCAATGCGTGGTAGTAACTGCACATCAGGGCTCAAACAATTCCTACTCATGCTAGTGGGTTTCATCTATTTACTGTGGAATGACAGGTCATGCAGAGGATAAAGGGGTTCAACTACCGCAGCATGTAACAGTTGTATCGTTGTTGTCCTAATGCAGTAAAATAGAGCAGGAGCGAGAGAGTGGGATTGTATCGGAATGAACAAGGGGGTTTTGCTTGCCTGGCACTTCTGAAGATAATATATCTCTTCATCGGTGTCATCGAACTCGTCGTCGGAACCACGTCTATCGAGAGGGGACAAACACCGGCAACTGAGAAAGAACACAATCAATGCAATGCTACAATATGATGCATGATCATGACATGGCAATATGCTGTGATTTGATCTAATGCACCTAGCTATGATTTAAATGAGGTTGGTTTGAATACATGATTCAAATTCCAACTCCATATATGATTATTTAAATGCCCTTTTTTTTGTCCAAAACAGAGGACAATCATTGTTCAAACATGCATGAAAATGGTACAGATGGATTCCTTGAATTTTTCTGATAATTTTTCATATATAATTTGTTTGATTTGGAGCTATGGTTGAATTACTATGAATTTTAGAAGTTTTGACTATTTTCTGGAATTTCTGTATAAGAATAATTCGATAAATGATTATTATACGACATGACGTCGTATGACGTCATCAGGTCAACTAGGGCTGGTCGGGTCAAACCTGACCGATGGGGTCCACCGTCGATGGTCGGGCTGGTTAGTGTCGCCGACAGTGGGCACGGTCAACGCCCACGTCGGCCAGGTCAATCGACGCGGGTCCATCGGGATTAAGTTAAATCTAACTAATTTGCTTAGTGGTTTAACTAGGCGGTGGGGCCCGACCGCCGATGGCATAGGGCTTAGTTAGTGGCGTCATTAGTGACTAATGACGTAGCCACGCCATCCCACCGTTTAGCCGCGGTGACACAAACCGCGGCGGAGATCTTGAAATCGCCCTCCGGCGATGGTTCGACGTCTTGGTTAGGCCTGCTCGACTCTGAGGCGCCGCGGCGGTGGTGCAGTAGTTGGGCTCGGGGTCGCCGGAAAAGGCGCCGGCGACGTGTTTGGCGGCGGCCGGAGCGCGGGCGGGGTCGGGTTTGGCGCTACGGTGCACGGGAGAAGAATCTGGTGGGTGGAACGTGCTCCTGGTGGTGCACTGAGCGCGTTTGCGGGCTCAAACGTGGTGGCGGCAGCTGTGGCCGCGGCGGCGCCATGACCGGCGGCAGCGAGCTCTCGGGCGCGGCAGTGCTAGTGCTAGAGGGCGAGTTAGACTGCGGGGAGAGAGGGGTTCGGCAGAGGAGCTCACGGCGAGGTCGATGAGTAGCTCAGCGTGCTCGGGGAAGGCCGGACGGCGACGAGTCGATGATGGGGATCCGCGGCGGCCGGCGATGAAGAAGAGGCCGGTGACGGTGTTTTGAGGCATCCGGCGTCGAGTGAGTCGGCGGGAGGACGAGGCGTCGGCGGAGGCCATGGACACGTCGGCGAGGCGGGGAGGGCTGTGGGCTGCTGGGTTCTAGTCGGCGGCGACGGCTGCATTCGTGGTTGCGCGAGGGAGCCAGAGGAGGAGAGGAGCTCGGGAGAGAGTGAGAGGGTCCGAGGGGTGGCGTGGCGCTGCGGGAGACGTCCGGGGAGGAGAAGGCAGCCAGCAGGAGGAGCTGGCCTCCTCGGCCAGCAGCGTCTTGAGAAAGCACGCTGCTCCTCTTGGCAAGAGGAAGACGACAGAGGGAAAGCGGTGGTGGGCTGGGCCGGCCTCTTGGGCTGCCAGTCTGAGCAGTGTGCGCCCGTAGTATACTCTCTCTCTCTGTTATTTTGTTGTTTCTGTTTTCTATTATGTTATTTTGTTCGGGCTTTATTAAAAATACTTAGGCATCTTGAAAAATCACCAAACTGCCCATAGCCACTGCTTGGAATATATCCAACATGGAACATTTCAGTTTAGGATTATTTGGACATTTAAAATATTTTATAGCATTTAAATGCCCAAATGCAAATACTATATGATTTAATTCAAAAATCCAAAATGGCCTAGAAAAATGTGCACCATTTTTGGGAGAGGTTCTAGACCAATCCAAAAATAATGAACTTTTCTGAAGATCATTTTGGGTTCATTGAGAATATTTTAATTTGAACCTAGTTGATTTGATCTGGTGCTAGGGTTTGAGCAATCCCCATTTCAAGTTTCTTAGTAATTTAAACATGATGACCTGATGAGCAGGCAAAGTCAAGCAAGGCTGATCTGGGCTGTGACAGCTATCCTATATTTATCATGAATTTGCCCTCAAAAGAGTTGTCCCTAGAACAGGAGTGGATAGCGAAAGCAAAGTTGATTAGGTGTCCGCCCCCCCTCCCTGAGACTGCGTCGGATCCCGTGTTAACCAGGATGCTGGAGGTTGCGCCTTCGGAAGAAGGTGAAGGGGGGAACAAGGAAGCTACCACCTCCGCGAAGGAGGCTATCAGTAAAGGAGGGATCGAGAATCTTTCCATCCAAGGGAAGAAGAGGACCGCCTCTGAGGACCCGGAGACCATGGTCTCAAAGCGGGGGAAGAAATCTTCGTCAGAGGGTCCTGCGCCGAGATATGCCTCGGCCGCATTGTGCCCCCAAGGGGATCAGCCCTCCATTGAGCTGTAAGTAAAAAGGGGAGTTTTTTAAAACAAAGGATATCCCTGCCCTATTTCTGATGAAGATAACCGAAATTTTACCTTGTAGTTCGGATCTCAGCCCTTCTCTGCAGAGCTCATCTTCAGGGGATCTTCGTCCGGAGATGATGGAGAGCGAAACGCCTCCCCCTGCCGCGACCCTGAGGTGTCGTTGCGGATGGTTTCTCCGAGTCCGGCGGGGCCGGAAGGCATTCATATGTCCCCTCAAAGCCCTCCGCGTCCGGCCTTCGAAAAAGGCCATCGGACGAATCCGGCACCACCTGGTGTACGGTCGGAGGAGCTGAAGGATCTGCTCGGGCGAGCGTCTATCTCAGAAGATCACCGTGCGTTAATGGGTACGGTGATTGAAAGGATTTCATACGCTGAGAGCGGATTGCACGAAGCCGTCAGAAGTTTACTCACAGGTTTTGAGGTACGCAAAATGATGTACCTTCTGACAGTTCCGCATATAAAATGCGCCCTGTGTAGATAGTAGCCCCTGAGGCTTGGTGTGTTGTCAAAAAATGATAGCGCGCCGAGGATCATAATCCCAGGTATAATATGTCGCCCTTCCTATGTAGGTGGCGAAGGGTCCGGTGGCTTGCCGGACTGACGAATTTGCCGAACTAAAGCGGCAACTTGACGTGGTGGATACTGACATCGCGCTTGTCAATAAGTGACTTGACGAGTCACAAGGTATGCAATTTCTTCACGGACACCTGGTAGGGGAGCTTGATGTCCGTGCCTTACAACATGTATGCTTGATGCACATGGTGCCGCTGCCATGGAGAACCTTCGGGCGAAGCTCACCTGAGCCAAGGAGCAGGCCAGAAAGAGTGATGCGGCTACCTTAAAGGCGGCCGAAGAGCTAAAAGCCGAACAGGCTGCTCACTGCCGAAGCAAGAAGGAAATGGCCGAGATGGCCGTTAAGTTGAAGGATGCTGCCGACCGCTGCAAGCTTCTTGAAAAAGAAGATCGAGCAGTACAAGAGGACTTGAAGAAGGCCACTACCGAGGCCAAGGATGCTCGCTTTGTGATGAGAGCTATGAAGGAGGAGCTGCGTCAGGCCGGAGATATCGCGACTGGAAAGCCCTTTCTGCTGCGGAGGAAATTCGTGGATCCTAAATATGCTCAGTTGGACCGGCTGTGGAGTGCGGAGGATGCTTATCTGGACTTGGTGGCAAGTGCCGCGGACGCGGCTGAACACTTCTGAGATCAAAAGGATCACGAAATGGAAAAGGTTTTTTGGTCGCAGTTCCATAATCCAGAGCGCCCACTTCCATTAACCGATCGCTTGGCCGAATGGGCGGAGCTGAATAGGTTATCCGGACTTGCCATGAAGGATGTCGTGAGTATTTTTGTGGCCGAAAAGGCCCGAGCCAAAGAGTTATTTTGGCTTGGTGCAGCAGTTCCTTGCTGCGGTGCCGCATATCAATGCAATGAGGAGGTCGGCATGCATAGAGGATGTGCGGATGGCTCTTGCCCGTGTCAAGACATACTGGGCGGAGATGAAGGCCACCGATGTTACATCCCAAGATTCGGACGGAAGCCGAGTACCTGTCGAGCACTATTTTCAGGAAGTTCTGCAGGGTGCTCGTTTAATAGAGACGCAGTGCTCGAAGGATATTATGTTCGAATAACATGTATTATTGTGGAACAATGTATCGATGGAATATAAAAGCTTTTTATACTTGTGCCTTTCAAGAATTAAAATACCTCTGTCGCGCCGCTAATGTATATGTATATATAACCTGAAAGATGGCAGTCTTCGGCTTCAGCCCCCATGCATATAATGCGGGGGTGTTTGCAAAAGGCACATTTTCAAACTTGATCCAATGTCTTGGTCCTATAAAGGAGGTGGTAGCGCGGCAAACTAGGCAACCGGACTATAATGCTTTATCACTTTCACTTAGCCATAGGAGTTTGACAGTGGGGCTACTATATAGCCCCTAGGGGCACCGCGCTCACCCTAATTTGGGGCGCGTATGTGCCTGACCGGGAAATGGCCCTTCGTCAAGGCGGAGGAATCCTAAAGATTCCGGCGGGTCATCGAGTGGTTGACCAGCCTCACGCTATATCATGACAGTCAGTTTTCGGCTTTCTCTACTGAGGTGCTCGCCTGGCCGAACCGGGGCACAATCGCAGTAGTTCTCCTGGTGCCACCTTAGCCGATAGAGCGGAATGTAAGGCAGGAAAACACAGGAGCCGGGCAAACCCAACATTTGACCAAAGACATGATTCGGAGGTAATGCATATAAGGCCTAACTCGAGACACCGAACACTCCCTAAGGTATTCGGTCTTTATGAAAACGGGTCGAACAACGCCCTTGGTAATAAGCCCCTGGTGTCCAGGTATGCGCAAAATTCGGACGTGGCCCATGCCAAAACGCCAGCCTCCTCCTCGGTTATAGCAACAAACCAGGGGATGTGTATCAACAAGAGACAATAAAAAAAGGTTTACGCAGGGTCTTAATCTGAAAAGAATCCTTGTCACGGGTCCCTACTGCACGTCTGCGCCTGTGACTCCATTGTGCCGTATCCTGGACGGGTGTAGCACGGTGTTCATCTGTAAAAGAGAGGAACTTAGTTGAAAAAGATCATGCGAAAATGTACGTTATATTAAATAAACAAAGTACAATTCAAAAAATGAATAAAATTGAGCTTTATTGTCTCTTGTTGTGCATGCGCGGAGCCCCTTGTACAGGGGTATGCGGCTAGTAAGCCCTTGTATGTTTACGCCGGACTCGCCTAGCCGTGTTCGGGGTCTGAACGACCTGTTTAGGTGCTTTGATTGGTGAAGCCGGTTTAGTGTGTGGCTGTCAAGGCAGTCACACAATCTTCCGCGCTTGAGGAACACTCGGTATTTCCCTTTAAGGAGATGATGCCTCGCGGACCGGGCATTTTAAGTGTAAGGGATGCATAATGCGGTATTGCGTTAAAGCGGACGAGAGCTTTGCGTCCCAGTAGTGCTTGGTAGCTACTTGTGAATGGGGCGAGGTGGAAGGTTAACTTTTCGCGGCGGAAGTTGTCGGGTGAGCCGAACACAACTTCTAGCAGTAGAGAGCCCGTACAATGGGCATATGGGCCTGGCATTACCCCTTGAAAGGAAGTGTTGCTATGGCGAAGTTTGGTTGGGTATATCCCAATTTCGCGGATTGTGTTCTGATATAGCAGGTTTAGATCACTGCGGCCGTCCATTAAGACTTGTGTAAATTGGAGTCCGTCAATTATCGAATCTAATATCAAGGGAGTCCATCCTGCATTCCGGATACTTCTAGAGTAATCCTGATGGTCGAAGGTGATTGGTTTTAACAACCAGTGGCGGGACTCCTCTGGGATAGGCCGTATGGCACGTATCTCTATGGGTGCCATTCTGTTTTTCCCTTTTGTCACGTAAAGTGAGTTTACTGTTTTGACTTCTTGTGGGAAATTATTTTGTTTTCCGGTGCTCTGCTTGTGGGGTTCGTCATCGTCCTCGCTTGGTGTGTCGAGCACCTTGTGTTCGGTGTTGAGTTTGCCGGACTGCTTGAAGACCCAACAATCTCTGTGGGTATGGTTTGCAGGCTTCCCGGGAGTACTGTGGATTTGGCATATGTTGTCCAAGATTTTGTTTAAGTTAGATAGCTCGTCCCTGTTATCCTTAAGGAGCAGTTTTTTATGATTCTGCCGTGAGCTTTTAAATCCGGCGTTGACTGTCGTGCTCTTCAGGCTGTTTCCCTTGGTCCGACGCAGGTCCTTGCTGCGTCGCGGTTTCCTGTTTCCATCCCTGACTTCGATTATACTTGGGTTGCTGGTACTGCATCTTGCCAGCCAGCTATCCTCTCCCGTGCAAAAGCGGGTCATGAGGCTTGTTAATGCGGCCATTGTTCTTGGCTTTTCTTTGCCGAGGTGTCTGGCAAGCAATTCGTCTCGGACGTTGTGTTTGAGAGCTGCTAAGGCTTCGGCGTCCGGACAGTCGACTATTTGGTTCTTTTTAGTAAGGAATCTGTTCTAGAATTTTTGGTCTGACTCTCCGGGTTGTTGAGTTATGTGACTTAAATCGTCTGCATCCGGAGGTCGGACATTGGTCCCTTGAAAATTTGCCCGAAAAGCATCCTCGAGCTCTTCCCAACTTCCAATGGATTTTTCGGGGAGGCTTTTGAGCCAATGCCGGGCTGGCCCTTTGAGCTTGAGGGGTAAGTATTTTATGGCGTGGAGGTCATCTCCTCTAGCCATGTGTATGTGGAGGATGTAATCCTCGATCCGGACTCCAGGGTCTGTTGTTCCGTCGTATGCCTCTATGTTTACGGGCTTGAATCCCGCTGGAAATTCATAATCCAGAACCTCATCGGTGAAACATAGGGGGTGTGCGGCACTCCTATATTTAGGTGTACCGTAATATTCGGATACTTGATGTGTTGCATTGCTTACTAGAGCTTGCTTTCTTGGCCCGTAGATAGATCTAACTGGGCCATCTTTTTTATGCGAATCCGTGTGCGGATTGCGTGCCGGCTTGTGTGCGGCGCCGTTTGCCGCTCTATGTTTGCCATGGGGTCGTCTATCCGACCGGGTGGTCTCCTTGTTCTTTGATTGCGGGGGCTCTACAAACTCCTCAGCAAATTCGGGCAGTAGTTTTTGCTTCGGGTAGCTCTTTGTTCGGCGACTATCGCCGTATTTGTCTGCGGTGTTGAGTACTTTGCTCCATCTGATTCTGAGCGCATCTTCCGCTGTTTTGAGCTTCCGCTTCTGCTTTTTCAGGCTACGCGCAGTGGCGACGAGCCTTTTGTGGAGGTTCTTCTGCTCCAGTAACTTGTCCGGCGTGAGATCGCCCGGACTATTATCTTCGCCGGGGACGGATTGTTTATCCAGGTTGTCCTGTTCGGACGGTTGCTCGATAGCATGTTCGTCGTCCACCGGTTCGCCCTGCTCTATGGCTGGGTCTGGATGGCTGCTTTCTTTGTCGAGGCGGGATTTTGAGCGGTGCTTACGTCGCTGTTTTGACTGCTTTTCGAGGGATGATTCCTCGTGGCGTCCCGTTGTTCCTCGTCGTCGCTTCCTCTAGGTGTGTCCACCATGTATACATCATGAGATGAGGTGGCTGTCCAGTGCCCTATAGGTGCTGGTTCATGTTTTTCTCCTACATCGTCGTCCATACCGTCGATGTCTTCGGAGTCGAAGTCGAGCACGTCGTTTAAACTTTTGACAGTGGCTACAAAGTGGGTGGTGGGTGGGAGTCGAATTTCTTCGTCGTCCGCATCCCAACCTTGCTGACCATAGTCCGGCCAGGGCTCTCCTGATAAAGAGAGAGAGACTTTAGTGAATTCAGGATGTCGCCAAAGCGCGAGTGCTGAAAGATGTCCGCGGTGGTGAATTCCATGATCGGCGCCCAATCGGATTCGATTGGCAGGGGCGCGGAAGGTTCGGTGTCCAGAGAGGAGTCTGGCACCTTGGAGTCACGAGATTCGCAAAGGACAGGGTTGGTGTTCGGCTCAATCGCCATAGAGATCGCAGCCCCCGAGGCGGAGTCCAGCCACCCGTCCTCGATCGGCGCAATTGGCTCCAAACTAAGGGTCGGAGCGGGCACCGGTGCGGCCCCCAGGGCACTGTTCGGCGGCAGAGCTAGATCATGCCCATCGTGACAGTGCGGCGCGCTCGGCTGTGGCTCGAACCCGTCGAAGATCAAGTCTCCACGACGCCACCAGATAGTTCAAAATTCCAAATCGACTGATGGCGGGGCGTAGCTTTCAATCTGCTCCAGATGGCTGCTTAATTGGCCCGCATGCAAAGCCGCCGAATCTGAAGATCTGTCCGGGGAGAAAAGTCTCACCCTGGACCACGTCGTTGTTGATGATCGGAGGGGCCATCGGGCCTAAAGATGACGACACAGAGGAACTCTCAATGAAAGCACCAATGTCAGTGTCAAAACCGGCAGATCTCCGGTAGGGGGTCCCGAACTGTGCGCCTAGGCGGATGGTAACAGGAGACAAGGGACACGATGTTTTTACCCAGGTTCGGGCCCTCTCCATGGAGGTAAAACCCTACTCCTTCTTGATTAATATTGACGATATGGGTAGTACAAGAGTATATCTACCACGAGATCAGAGAGGCTAAACCCAAGAAGCTAGCCCTCAACATGCAACAAAGAATCACTCCGAAGCCACTAATAGCGGAGAACAAACATAGAGATTATGGTAGGGTACGAAACCACCTCAAAGTTATTCTTTCGGATCAATCTATAAAAGAGTTCATACTAGAATAACACCTTAAGACATAAATCAACCAAAACCCTAATGTCACATAGATACTCCATTGTCACCTCAAGTATCCATGGGCATGATTATACGATATGCATCACACAATCTCAGATTCATCCAACCAACACAAAGTACTTCAAAGAGTGCCCCAAAGTTACTATCGAAGAGTCAAGAACGTGTGCCAACCCCTATGCATAGGTTCCCAATGTCACGAAACCCACAAGTTGATCACCTAAACATACATCAAGTGGCACATGATATCCCATTGTCACCATAGATAATCACGGCAAGACATACATCAAGTGTTCTCATAAAAGACTCAATCTGATAAGATAACTTCAAAGGGGAAACTCAATTCATCACAATAGAGTAGAGGGGGAGACACATCATAAGATCCAACTATAATAGCAAAGCTCGGGATACATCAAGATCGTATCACCTCAAGAACACGAGAGAGAGAGAGAGAGAGAGAGAGAGAGAGATCAAACACATGGCTACTGGTACATACCCTCAGCCCCGAGGGTGAACTACTCCCTCCTCGTCATGGATAGCGCCGGGATGATGAAGATGTCCACCGGTGATGGGATCCCCCTCTGGCAGGGCGCCAGAACGGGCTCCCGAGAGGTTTTTGGTGGCTACAGAGGCTTGCGGCGGTGGAACGCCCGATCTATCTTCTGTTCTGGAAGTTTTAGGGTATGTAGGTATATATGGGTGAAAGAAGTACGTCGGTGGACCAAAGGGGGGGGCCACGAGGCAGGGGGCGCGCCCCCCACCCTCGTGGGCACCTCCCTTCTTCCCTGACGTGCACTCCAAGTCCATCGGGTGGCTTTCCTTCCAAAAATAACTTCTCCAGTTGATTTCGTTGCGTTTTGACTCCGTCTAATATTCCTTTTCCTCGAAACACTGAAATAGGCATAAAACAGCAAATCTAGGCTGGGCCTCCGGTTAATAGGTTAGTCCCAGAAATAATATAAAAGTGAATAATAATGCCCAATATAGTCCAAAACAGTAGATAAAGTAGCATGGAGCAATCAAAAATTATAGATACGTTGGAGACGTATCAGGCATCCCCAAGCTTAATTCATGCTCGTCCTCGAGTAGGTAAATGATAAAAAGAGAATTTTTGATGTGGAGTGATACTTTGGCATAATTTCAATGTAAATCTTCTTAATTGTGGTATGAATATTCAGATCCGAAATATTCAAGATAAAAGTTCATATTGACATAAAAATAATAATACTTCAAGCATACTAACTAAGCAATTATGTCTTCTCAAAATAACATGGCCAAAGAAAGTTATCCCTACAAAATCATATAGTCTGGCTATGCTCCATCTTCCCCACACAAAATATTTAAATCATGCACAACCCCGATGACAAGCCAAGCAATTGTTTCATACTTATGACATTCTCAAAACTTTTTCAATCTTCACGCAATACATGAGCGTGAGCCATGGATATTGCACTATATGTGGAATAGAATGCTGGTTGTGGAGAAGACAAAAGGAGGGAAGATAGTCTCACATCAACTAGGCGTATCAACGGGCTATGGAGATGCCCATTAATAGATATCAATGTGAGTGAGTAGGGATTGCCATGCAACGTATGCACTAGAGCTATAAGTATATGAAAGCTCTACAAAAGAAACTAAGTGGGTGTGCACCCAACTCGCTTGCTCACGAAGACCTAGGGCATTTTGAGGAAGCCCATCATTGGAATATACAAGCCAAGTTCTATAATGAAAAATTCCCACTAGTATATGAAAGTGACAAAATGAGAGACTCTCTATCATGAAGATCTTGGTGCTACTTTGAAGCACAAGTGTGGTAAAAGGATAGTAACATTGTCCCTTCTCTCTTTTTCTCTCATCATTTTTTTATTTGGGCCTTTTCTCCTTTTTTATGGCCTCTTTTTTTCGTTCGGAGTCTCATCCCGATTTGTGGGGGAATCATGGTCTCCATCATCCTTTCCTCACTTGGGACAATGCTCTAAAAAATGATGATCATCACACTTTTATTTTTCTTGCAACTCAATAATTACAACTCGATACTTAGAACAAGGTATGACTCTATATGAATGCCTCCGGTGGTGTACCGGGATATGCAATGAATCATGAGTGACATGTATGAAAGAATTATGAACGGTGGCTTTGCCACTAATATGATGTCAACTACATGATCATGCTAGCAATATGACAATGATGGAGCGTGTCATAATAAACGGAACGGTGGAAAGTTGCATGGAAATATATCTCGGAATGGCTATGGAATTGCCATGATAGGTAGGTATGGTGGCTGTTTTGAGGAAGAAATATGGTGGGTGTATGATACCGATGAAAAGTGTGCGGTATTAGAGAGGCTAGCAATGGTGGAAGGATGGGAAAAAGTGCGTATAATCCATGGACTCAACATTAGTCGTAAAGAACTCACATACTTATTGCAAAAATCTAGAAGTTATCAAAGCAAAGTATTACGCGCATGCTCCTAGGGGGATAGATTGGTAGGAAAAGACCATTGCTCGTCCCTGACCACCACTCATAAGGAAGACAATAAATAAATAAAGCATGCTCCGAGTTCATCACATAACGGTTCACCATACGTGCATGCTACGGGAATCACAAACTTCAACACAAGTATTCTTTAAATTCACAACTACTCAACTAGCATGACTCTAATATCACCATCTTCATATCTCAAAACACTTACCAAGCATCAAACTTATCTTAGTATTCAATGCACTCAAAAGAAAGTTTCACATATCTTGAATACCAAGTATATTAATATTAAGCAAATTACCATGCTATTAACGACTCTCAAAATAATCTAAGTGAAGCATGAGAGATCAATAGTTTCTTTAAAACAAATCCACCACCGTGCTCTAAAAGATCTAAGTGAAGCACTAGAGCAAAAATTATCACGCTCAAAAGATATAAGTGAAGCACTATGAGCAAAACTATCAAGCTCAAAAGATATAAGTGAAGCACTATGAGCAAAACTATCAAGCTCAAAAGATATAAGTGAAGCACATAGAGTATTCTAACAAATTCCAATTTATGTATGGCTCTTTCAAAAGGTGTGTACAGAAAGGATGATTGTGATAAACTAACAAGCAAAGACGCAAATAATACAAGACGCTCCAAGCAAAACACATATCATGTGGTGAATAAAAATATATATAGCTCCAAGTAAATTACCGATGGAAGTAGACGAAAGAGGGGATGCCTTCCGGGGCATCCCCAAGCTTTGAATTTTTGGTGTCCTTGGATTATCTTGGGGGTGCCATGGGCATCCCCAAGCTTAGGCTCTTGCCACTCCTTGTTCCATAATCCATCGAATCTTTACCCAAAACTTGAAAACTTCGCAACACAAAACTTAACAGAAAACTCGTGAGCTCCGTTAGCGAAAGAAAACAAAACACCACTTCAAGGTACTGTAATGAACTCATTCTTTATTTATATTGGTGCTAAACCTACTGTATTCCAACTTCTCTATGGATTATAAACTATTTTACTAGCCATAGATTCATCAAAATAAGCAAACAACACAATGAAAACAGAATCTGTCAAAAACAGAACAGTCTGTAGTAATCTGTATCAAACGCATACTTCTGGAACTCCAAAAATTCTAAAATAAATTGGTGGACCTGAGGAATTTGTCTTTAATCATCTGCAACAAGAATCAACTAAATATCACTCTCTAATAAAAGGTTCTAGCTAATCTCGTGAGCGCTAAAGTTTCTGTTTTTTACAGCATGATCATAAAGACTTCACCCAAGTCTTCCCAAAGGTTTTACTTGGGACAAACACTAATTAAAACATGAAACCACATATAAAAAGAAGCTAGATGGATTATTTATTCCTAAAAAGAACCAAAAAGCAAGAAACTAAAATAAAATTCGGTTTCCTCCCAGCAAGCACTATCGTTTAACGCCCCTAGCTAGGCATGATGATTTTAATGATGCTCACATAAAAGATAGGAATTGAAACATAAAGAGAGCATCATGAAGAATATTACTAGCACATTTAAGTCTAACCCACTTCATATGCATAGGGGTTTTGTGAGCAAACAACTTATGGGAACAAGAATCAACTTGCATAGGAAGGTAAAACAAGCATAACTTCAAAACTTTAAGCACATAGAGAAAAAACTTGATATTATTGCAATTCCTACAAGCATATATTCCTCCCTCATAATAATTTTCAGTAGAATCATGAATGAATTCAACAATATAACCAGCACCTAAGGCATTCTTTTCATGATCTACTAGCATAGAAATTTATTACTCTCCACATAAGCAAAATTCTTCTCATTCGGAATAGTGGGAGTATCATAAGAGACTTGAATACAATAAATTGTTTCCACATTAAAAGAGTAATATTCAGAGAAAGGGTACTCATAATCATGACAAGTTTTATAAATATAATCATCACTACTCTTTATAACATAAGTTTTAACACAATAATCATCATAAGTAGCAACTTTGTTCTCATCATAATCGATTGAAACCTCTTCCAAGATAGTGGATACATCACTAAATAAAGTCATGACCTCTCCAAATCCACTTTCATAAATATTATAAGATTCAACATCCTCCATGTGACGCCCCCAATTCAACCGTACACTAATCATGCACGCAAATGTGTACGATCAAGATCAGGGACTCACGGGAAGATATCACAACACAACTCTAAAACATAAATAAGTCATACAAGCATCATAATACAAGCCATGGGCCTCGAGGGCTCGAATACAAGTGCTCGATCATAGACGAGTCAGCGGAAGCAACAATATCTGAGTACAGACATAAGTTAAACAAGTTTGCCTTAAGAAGGCTAGCACAAACCGGATACAGACGAAGAGGCGCAGGCCTCCTGCTCGGATCCTCCTAAACTACTCCCGTCGCCGCCGCCTCGCACGTAGTAGTAGGCACCTCCAGTAGTAGTAAATAAATCGACGGTGGCGTCTCGCTCTGGGCTCCAAGATCTGGTTGCGACAACCAGAAAGAAGGAAAGGGGGAAAAGGGGGAGAAAGCAACCGTGAGTACTCATCCAAAGTACTCGCAAGCAAGGAACTACACTACATATGCATGGGTATATGTGTAAGGAGGCCATATCGATGGACCGAATGCGCAATGCCGTAATAAGAGGGAATAGCTAATCTGTCGAAGACTACGCTTCAGCAGCCTCCGTCTTGCAAAGATGTAGAAGAGAGTAGATCAAGTCCTCCAAGTAGCATCGCCAAGTAGCATCGCCAAGTAGCATCTCCAAGTAGCATCTCCAAGAGCATCGCATAGCATAATCCTACCCGCGATCCTCTCCTCGTCGCCTGTTAGAGAGCAATCACCGGGTTGTATCTGGCACTTGGAAGGGTGTGTTTTATTAAGTATCCGATTCTAGTTGTCATAAGGTCAAGGTACAACTACGGGTCGTCCTTTTACCGAGGGACACGGCTATTCGAATAGATTAACTTCCCTGTAGGGGTGCACCACATAACCCAACACGCTCGATCCCATTTGGTCGGACACACTTTCCGGGGTCATGCCCGGCCTCGGGAGATCAACACGTCGCAGCCCCACCTAGGCACAACAGAGAGGTCAGCACGCCAGTCTAACTCCTATGGCGCAGGGGTCTGGGCCCATCGCCCTTCGCACACCTGCACATTGCGAACGCGGCCGAAAGCAGACCTAGCCTAGTGGCGTTCCAGTCCAATTCGGCGCGCGCCACTCAGTCGCTGACGTCAAGAAGGCTTCGGCTGATACCACGACGCCGGGATACCCATAACTACTCCCACGTAGATGGTTAGTGCGTATAGACCAAATGGCCAGACTTAGATCAAATACTAAGATCTCGTTAAGCGTGTTATTATGAAGCAACCGCGGACGCCGACCAGGGCCAGGCCCACCTCTCGCCTAGGTGGTCTCAACCTGCCCTGTCGCTCCGCCACAAAGATCCACACAGAGGGCCGTCGGGACAAAGGTCCTTTCAGCCCCCAATCCGTGAATCACTCATGGTACTCTTCGAGCGGACCCGACTTTAGTCACCATCTGTAGTATGTATGTATGTATAGTATATACCCGTGATCACCTCCCAAGTGATCACGGCCCAATAGTATAGCAAGGCAGTGACAAGAGTGTAGGGCCAATGATGATAAACTAGCATCCTATACTAAGCATTTAGGATTGCGGTAAGGTATCAATGATCGAGCAACAATGACAAAGCTATGCAATGGAATAGGAGTAACCAAACAGTAACATGCTACACTACTCTAATGCAAGCAGTATAGAGAAGAATAGGCGATATCTGGTGATCAAGGGGGGGCTTGCCTGGTTGCTCTGGCAAGAGAGAGGGGTCGTCAACTCCGTAGTCGTACTGGGCAGCAGCAGCGTCGGTCTCGTAGTCTATCGGAGAGAAGAGGGGGAAGAAACAATGAATACCATGCAAACAGATGCATATCGATGCATGACAAGACAAGTAACGATGCTAGGTGTGCCCAATCGCGGTAGTAGGTGATACCGACGAAGGGGGAAAACATCCGGGAAAGTATTCCCGGTGTTCCGCATTTTCGGACCGGTGAACCGGAGGGGGAAAGTTGCGTGTTCGGCATGCTAGGGGTGTGTCGCGGACGAACGGGTTGCGTATCCGGATTCGTCTCGTCGTTCTGAGCAACTTTCATGTAGAAAGTATTTTCATCCGAGTTACGGATTAAAAGATATGATTTTCTAAAGATTTAAATCATTTTCTGATTTTAATTATTTATCTAAAGCCAACATTATCCAGAACAGTGTCTGATGACGCAAGCATGACATCAGAGTGATGTCAGCAGGTCAACTGGTCGGTTGACCAGTCAAACCAGACAGGTGGGTCCAGTGGGACCCACATGTCATTGTCAGGGGCATTAACAGGGTTTTGAAACTAATTAAATGGGTTAATTAGTAGGTAGGGCCCAGTAGTCAGTGAGAGATTAGGTTTTAATTAATTTATTTAATTAATTAGCAGTTTATCTATTTGTTTTTATTTGTTTTATGGGATGGGGCCCGCATGTCAGTGGCAGTAGCTGCCACGTCAGCGAAGTTGACTTGGTCAACGTGGCGATTAGGGCCCCTGTGCCTGACGGCGACCGAGGTGGGGCCCGCCTAGCCACGTCGGCGGACGGTGCCGGAGCGACTCCGGCGAGGCAAAACGCGGCGGCGCGGCTCGGGAGGTGGCCGGAAATCGCCTACAGGGCACCGTTCATCGAGTTTTCGGGTGCGTTCGAGAGCTACGGCTGCGCCGCGTCCAACGGTGGTGATGGTGGCGGCAGGGGTGACCGGAATCGAGCGCGGCGAGCTCATCGGCGGACGGCCGGAGTCGGGCGCGGGAGGAAACGGCGAGGCCTCATGTTTGCGAAAGAAAGGGGAGGCCAGGCGAGTTATACGCGAGGCGGCGAACGCAACGGGCGTTGGCCCGTGACCATTTGGTCACCGGAAGGGCGCCGGCGACGAGCGCAGGCGGCGACGCGTTCGGGCTCTCATCGGGGACGGCGCTAGGAGGCACGGGAGGGAGCGTGCGTGTGTGCGTTGGGTTCCTGAAAGCTCAAGGAACACGATGCCGTGCTCACGCGAGCACGACGGGGATCATGGCCATGGCGGCGAGGCGTTCTGCGGCGACGTGCTCACGGCAACGGCGACGGGGCAGCTACGGTGCACGAGGGGGCTAACGAAGATGGCCGGGAGATGGGGAGCTCACCGTGCGGCACGCAAGATGGCCCTCGGATGGCTTAGTAGCTGCAGAGGGCGTCGCCAGAGTTGGTGAAGAATGCGGCCGGCGGAGATGAGGGCGAAGGGGATCCGGTGCTTCGGGGCTCCCCCGCTCCAGCTGAGGCCTCCGGTGGATGAGGAAGACGATGGAGGCGTTGACGGACACGTCGGAGCGGCTTGGTGGTCGCAGCGGCCGCGAGTTTTACGGCGGCGAGGCCATGGCGGCGCTCGGTTGTGGTGGGGAACAAGGGGGAGCGCGGCGGATCTGAGAGGGGGGCGCGCAGGAACCGAGGGGAGAGTGGGGGCGAGTGGGAGGAGAGACCGAGGGGGCGCGGCGTCGGCGCCCTTATCCACCTCGACGCCGTGGAAGCGGGTGGGGCGGGACGCTACTGCTCGACCCGGTCGGGGAACAGGAAGGAGGCGACTGGGAGGCGGGCAGTTCGGCCGGATGGGCTGTGGGCGGCCAGGCTGGTTTAGATAGGCCGCTTAGCCCGGGGGTTTGGGGGTTTCCTTTGCTTTATTTTCATTTTTTTTTTTTGTTTATTTCCTACTCTGTTATATTTCATTTCAAAGTAATTAGGCATCTTCTAAAAATGTGTTTACTTCACCATAATTACCATTGCAATATTTAGCACCCAATTTAACATTTTGTTTTGACTTTCGAAAACTTTGGGTGTTTGTCGCTAATTCATTTTTTTGAATTTGTAATGTTTTTGAACTACCACTTAATTAGCAACAGTAACACAGATGACATGGCATCATTAGAAGAGTTTTACTGTAGCCTAATTATCCGGGCGTTACAAATCTCCTCCACCACAAGAAATCTCGTCCCAAGATTTAGGAGGTAGAAGGAAACAGTGCGGGGTATTCATCACGCAGGCGATCCTCACGTTCCCAGGTGGCTTCATCTTCAGAATGGTGCGACCACTGGACTTTGAGGAACTTGATCGCCTTCTGGCGTGTGCGGCGTTCAGCTTGGTCGAGAATGCAGACCGGATGCTCTTTATACGAGAGATCCTGTTGCAATTCGAGCACTTCATGATCCACTCCTCGGATTGGGTCCTTGAAGCAGCGGCGGAGCTGTGATACATGGAACACATCGTGAACCTGAGAAAGGTTCAGCGGAAGCTCCAGTTGATATGCCACTTTTCCACGCCTTTCGAGAATAGTGAATGGGCCAATATAGCGAGGAGCTAGCTTGCCCTTGATTCCGAAGCGGTGAGCACCCTTCATTGGTGTGACTCGAAGATAAGCCTTTTCGCCAGGTTGATAGACCATGTCCTTATGTTTACGGTCATAATTACTCTTTTGGCGTGACTGAGCAGTCTTGAGATTCTCGCGAATAATGCGGACTTGTTCTTCGCATGTTGGATAATATCCGGACCAAGAGTGGACGCTCCCGCTTTCGACCAGTTCGAGAGGGTTCGCACTTTCGTCCATATAACACTTCAAGGGGGCCATCTTCGACTAGCTTGATAGCTATTATTATAAGAGAACTCAGCATACGGGAGAGATTCCTCCCATTTCTTGCGAAGGAAATAACACAAGCTCAAGCATGTCTTGAGAACTTGGTTGACACGTTCAACCTGCCCTTGCGATCGAGGATGAAAAGCAAAGTCTTGAAGGACGATGAGTGCCCATAGCTTCTTGGAAACTTGACCGAATCTTGAAGTGAATAAGCTGCCACGGTCCGAACTGATTACCAATGGAATACCGTGAAGCGAGACAATTCGGACATGTAGAGGTTTGCCACCGACTAGCAGTGATCGCTTCCTTTACAGCCGAAAATGCGAACTTTAGAAAGCCGGTCAATGACGACAAGAATAGCATCATTACCTTTTGCGATTTGGGAAATCCAAAGGACTAAGTCCATTTCAACATGGTCCCATTTCCATTCAGGAATAGAGATAGGTTGCAGAGTTCCAGCGGGCCTTTGATGTTCTCGCTTTGATACGACGGCAAACGCCACACTCAAAGAACATAGCGAGCAATGTCTTGCTTCATGTTAGACCACCGAATCTCGGATTTAATGTCTTGGTACATCTTTGTACTACCAGGATGGATACATAGAGGCGATCATGAGCTTCTTTCATAACCTTCTCGAGGCATATCCAGGTTTTCCTCTTACTCGAACTACTAGGCGACCTTTGAAGAATAAGGTGCCATCATCAATAACAGATGAAGAATGAGGGCTTTCCTTCTTTGAGGTCGCGCTTAATCTTGTGGACTTCATCGTCACATTTCGTATCCATTTGATGGTGTCCACAAGATCTGGTTTCGCAACCGTGGTATTGAGAGAACCCCAGGAACAACATGGAGGTTCATCTTGCGAAACTCCTTAGGAGGGGAGCGAGCGCACCGGAGGAACAATATGGAGGTTCAGCTTTCAAATTCTTCAACAAGCGAGGGCTGAACCTTGTGAATCTGGAGGTGGTTGCAGAAGACTTGCGCTCAAGGCATCAGCCATTACATTAGCCTTGCTCGTGTATAGGAAATACCCAAGTCAAAGTTCTGCGACAATCTCCATCCATCTCTGGCCGACGGAGGTTCAGGTCTGCTAGGTAAACAGATACTTCAGACTTTGGTGGTCGGTGAAGATCTCGCAACGACACGAGAAGGTAATGTCGCCATCGCTTAGTGCATGAATGACAGAGAAGCTCGAGGTCGTGAACTGGGTAGTTCTCTTCGTGAGGGCGCAATTGCCGAGAGGCATAAGCAATAACTTTGCGGTCTTGCATTAGGACACAGCCTAATCCTTGACGGGAAGCGTCGCAGTAAATGACGAAGTCCTTCTTAGTATCAGGAGGAGCTAGTACTGGGGCAGAAGTCAGCTTGTATTTGAGTGCCTGGAAACTTTCTTGACATTTATCTGTCCATTGGAACTTGACGCCCTTATGCAATAGGTTAGTCAGGGGCCTGGCAATCTTGGAGAAGTTCTCGACAAATCGACGGCAATAGCTGGCGAGACCGAGAAAACTTCTGACTTGCTTGACATTCTTCGGAGGAGTCCAATCGAGAATAGCCTGAACTCGTTCAGGGTTAATGGCAATACCATCCTTAGAGATGACATGTCCAAGATAGGTTACTTCGGGAAGCCAGAATTCACATTTGGAGAACTTGGCATAGAGTTGATGCTCTCTTAGCTTTTCCAGAACAAGACGAAGATGTTCAGCATGTTCTTCTTCATTCTTGGAATATACAAGGATATCATCCAGATAAACCACGACAAATTTGTCGAGGTATTCCATAAAGATATAGTTCATCAGACGAGAGAAGGTGGCTGGAGCATTGGTTAATCCAAAAGACATGACGGTGTACTCGTATGAACCATAGCGAGTCACAAATGCGGTCTTCGGGATATCTTCTTCACGAACACAGATCTGGTGGTAACCCAACCTCAAGTCGAGTTTAGAGAATACTGATGAACCAGCCAGTTGATCATATAGATCATTGATCCGAGGAAGAGGATATTTGTTCTGAATGGTAGCTTGGTTAATAGGACGGTAGTCTTGGACCAATCGGTTTGTACCATCCTTCTTCTTGACAAAGAGAGAAGGTGCTCCCCAAGGAGAGCAACTCGGGCGAATGAAACCACTTCGAAGAGATTTATCGATTTCCTCCTTAAGCTCGAGGAGTTCATGCGGCGGCATCTTGTAGGGTCGTTTGGCTATAGGAATGGTGCCTGGTTTCAAGTCGATGACGAATTTGACAGCTCTAGCAGGGGGAATCCCTGGAAGTTCTTCAGGAAAGACGTCGAGGAAGTCACGCACGACGGGAATGTTTTCAATGCCCTCGATTGGTGCGGCATTCAATGCATTCAATGCATAGAGCCTTGCCTCGGCATTCTGAACCAAATGGGCATTGTAGCTTATTATTTCATCAGAAGGGTGTAGCAGATGGACGGTCTTGGTGGCGCAAACGATAGAAGCAGTATGGGCCTTTAACCAACTCATTCCCAGAATGAGATCAATGCTACAGGACTTCAATACAATGGGAGAGACAAAGAATTCCAGTCCTTCGATTTCAACAGGAACGTCGTGACTAACCATAGAGGTTTGACATTGGCCCACGTGGGTGTGTACCACTAGCGAAGCGCTCATATCTTCGTATTTAATGCCATGCATGAATGCAAATTCTGCCGATATGAATGAATGCGATGCTCCTGTATCAAATAAAACGGAAGCCGGTACTGAATTTACGAGGAGTGTACCCATCACAGTAGCAGGCTGGTCTTGAGCTTCGTTCAGATCAACATGGTTGGCATGAACACGACCATATGACTTGGCATTGTTGTTGCGGGGCTGGTTGTTTCCACGGCCAGTTGCTGGAAGGGCCAGTTGATTCTGTTTCTGGTTGCATTCCCTAGCACGGTGCCCTGGTTGACCACACCTGAAGCACAAGCCATTGTTGGGAGTAGGAACAGGAGCTTGGGGTGGTGGAGCTGGAAGCCTTGGCTGCCTAGTTGGAGCAGTAGGCAGACGAGGTGCAGCATAAGACCGCCTTTGGGGCGAGATGCATTCGGCCGGTACATGCTGTTGGGAATCCATATCTTGCGCTCTGCGAGGACGGGCCCAAGATGAGCTCGTGTCACGGCTGCGCTGTGAGAGCTCGTATTCCTGCGCACCAGTTTCGACATTGATGGCCTTGTTCACCAAGGTGGCGAAATCAGCAAAGTCGTGCACTAAAAGTGCGAGCTTGATGTCAGCTTGAAGGCCGTCACGGAACTTCTCCTGTCTGCGAGCATCAGTTGCAATGTCTTCTTCAGCATAGTGGGATAAGTCCAGAAACTCCCGCTGATAAGCTTCCACAGTTTTGTTGCCCTAGGTGAGGTTGCGGAATTCATGCTTCTTCCTGTCCATGATCCCCTGAGGAATGAAGCGGGCATGGAAGGCAGCTTGAAAGTCTGGCCAGGTGATGATTGTTCCAACGGGCAGAGTACGCCTGTGGCTGTCCCACCATTGAGCTGCGGGTCCCTTCAGAAAGAAGGAAGCAAAGGTGACATAGCGGGCAGGGGCTACTTCAGCAGACTCCATCTCATAGGTGATGTCACAGAGCCGACCATCAAGATCCAAATGCTGAGTTGAGCTGCGGTACACAGCTGGGTTGAGGCGCATGAAATCCTGCAGAGTCACTTGGGCTGGCTGCTCGCTCATATTGGGGCGAGGAACGAGCCATCACATTCTCCATGAACTGGCGATTCATCTCGAGCTGTTGGATCATACCAGCCATGTACTCGGTGGGGGTGGGAAGTCGCCACCACGACCACGACCAGCTGGTCTAACCATCCCGCTAATATATAACAGGGTAGTTCAAAGATTGAGAAATTTGCATAGACAAGAATCATTTATGATGAAACATGCATAATGAAAGGAGCACGACAGATACTTCATGGTAGCCGCATATCTTACAAAAGGGATCATGCATAGAGTGCGGTACACGTAGTTCAAGACATAGACTAAGACATCATAGGCGCACGCAGCTCTCGGCGAATGCATCTAATACTAATAAGCAAGACTACATCAGTCCCTGGGAGGTATCAGGAGGTAGTCGAGTTCGACAACCGGTAGTGAGGCAACGGATAGTTCACGCCAGCCGCCACGGGGCCGCGGATACTCAGTGTGGAACCCGACGCCAGTGGCGAAGAGGACCAAGTCGGAGAGTAGCCTCCACCTCGCCAACCGACACCGCCGGGCATCACGGTCCTGGCTGGGTAGATCGCAGAACGCGGTAGCTGTCTAGATAGAACAAAGGGGTGCAACAGCGTCAGAGCCCTGTAAAGGTGCCGACGAGTGGTGTACAACTCGTGGCGAAGAGCTCGGTTAGCTCGGTCCAACCCATCAGCATGCAGAACCAGTCTCTGATGGTGGAAGGGCTCTCGAGTGACGGTGGAGTAGGCAGCAGTGTAGTATCCCTCCGCACCAACATCGGATGCGATAGCAATGTGCCTGAAAGGGGAAGTGTCCAACGCCTGATACTCTCCACGAAGACGTGTCAGAGCAGCATAGGCAGCATCGTGAACTGCCATCTCGATGGTCACTCCAACACCATGAGCAGTGTGCAGCACGGTAGTGGAGTCATACTCCCGAGAGTAGAGGTGGACGATGGCACGGTACTGCTCCTGGTTAAAGTCCTGGTACTCCTCATAGACGGTGTACTCAGGGTGCCAGCAATAACCCAGATAGGTCATCATCTCAGCTAGCACAACAGGTGATCCCGAGGCACCAATGGCCGCCGTGTGGCGCACGACCTGCCTCGTGGGTTCCATCTGAAAACAAAGATGTTTCAATGGAGTCAAATGACAATGTGGGTACTATTCAAAATACTATCCTACAGAATAACTATGGCTTATCCAACTTTGGGGTGAACGAGGTAACGGGATCCTAATGTTAGAGTTAGTAAATTTGTTTAACCCGAGTAGAAGAGAGTTCAGAGTCCCAGAGTAAAGGTCGAGGAGTAAAAGATCCTAATACCACCCAATGGTGACGTGTGCCCGTAAGACACACAGCCATGTTAGTAAAAGTTTTTGCAACGTCTAGACTCGACTTTGGCCAAGGAGTGTGGAAGGGGGATTCCTACAGGCAGTCGGCTCTGATACCAACTTGTGACGCCCCCAATTCAATCGTACACTAATCATGCATGCAAATGTGTACGATCAAGATCAGGGACTCACGGGAAGATATCACAACACAACTCTAAAACATAAATAAGTCATACAAGCATCATAATACAAGCCATGGGCCTCGAGGGCTCGAATACAAGTGCTTGATCATAGACGAGTCACGGAAGCAACAATATCTGAGTACGCATATAAGTTAAACAAGTTTGCCTTAAGAAGGCTAGCACAAACTAGGATACAGATCGAAGAGGCGCAGGCCTCCCGCCTCGATCCTCCTAAACTACTCCCCGGTCGCCGCCGCCGCCCGCACGTAGTAGTAGGCACCTCCAGCTAGTAGTCGCTGCCGACGGTATGCGTCGCTCTGGGCTCCAAAGATCTGTTGCGACAACCGTAAAGAAGGAAAGGGGAAAAAGGGGAGAAAGCAACCGTGAGTACTCATCCAAAGTACTCGCAAGCAAGGAACT
Organism: Aegilops speltoides; assembly: GCA_021437245.1. Taxonomy (NCBI): domain Eukaryota; kingdom Viridiplantae; phylum Streptophyta; class Magnoliopsida; order Poales; family Poaceae; genus Aegilops; species Aegilops speltoides. The sequence continues at coordinate 51,562,283 of CM038142.1, forward strand.
ACACTACATATGCATGGGTATATGTGTAAGGAGGCCATATCGATGGACCGAATCTGCGAGAATGCCGTAATAAGAGGGGATAGCTAATCCCGTCAAGACTACGCTCGCAGCCTTCGCCTTGCAAATGTAGAAGAGAGTAGATCAAGTCCTCCAAGTAGCATCGCCAAGTAGCATCGCCAAGTAGCATCTCCAAGTAGCATCTCCAGAGCATCGCATAGCATAATCCTACCCGGCGATCCTCTCCTCGTCCGCCTGTTAGAGAGCGATCACCGGTTGTATCCGCACTTGGAAGGGTGTGTTTCATTAAGTATCCGATTCTAGTTGTCATAAGGTCAAGGTACAACTCGGGTCATCCTTTACCGAGGGACACGGCTATTCAATAGATTAACTTCCGCAGGGTGCACCACATAACCCAACACGCCGATCCCATTTGGCCGGACACACTTTCCGGGGTCATGCCCGCCTCGGAGATCAACACGCCGCAGCCCCACCTAGGCACAACAGAGAGGTCAAGACGCCGGTCTAACTCCTATGGCGCAGGGTGCGGGCCCATCGCCTTCGCACACCTGCACGCGTATAACGCGCCGAAAGCGCAGACCTAGCCTAGTGGCGTTCGGTCCAATTCGGCGTCGCCACTCGACCATCGACGCCAAGAAGGCTTCGCCGATACCACGACGCCGGATACCCATAACTACTCCCACGTAGATGGTTAGTGCGTATAGACCAAATGGCCGACTCGATCAAATACCAAGATCTCGTTAAGCGTGTTATTATGAAGCAACCACGACGCCGACCAGGCCAGGCCCACCTCTCTCCTAGGTGGTCTCAACCTGCCCTGTCGCTCCGCCACAAAGATCCACACAGAGGGCCGTCGGGACAAAGGTCCTTTCAGCCCCCAATCCGTGAATCACTCGCGGGTACTCTTCGAGCGGACCCGACTTTAGTCACCATCTGTAGTATGTATGTATGTATAGTATATACCCGTGATCACCTCCCAAGTGATCACGGCCCAATAGTATAGCAAGGCAGACTGACAAGAGTGTAGGGCCAATGATGATAAACTAGCATCCTATACTAAGCATTTAGGATTGCGGGTAAGGTATCAATGATTTGAGCAACAATGACAAAGCTATGCAATGTAATAGGAGTAACCAAACAAGAATATGCTACACTACTCTAATGCAAGCAGATAGAGAAGAATAGGCGATATCTGGTGATCAAGGGGGCTTGCCTGGTTGCTCTGGCAAGAGAGAGGGGTCGTCAACTCCGTAGTCGTACTGGGCAGCAGCAGCGTCGGTCTCGTAGTCTATCGAGAGAAGAGGGGAAGAAACAATGAATACCGCAAACAGATGCATATCGATGCATGACAAGACAAGTAACGATGCTAGGTGTGCCCAATTGCGTAGTAGGTGATACCGACGAAGGGGGAAAACATCCGGAAAGTATTCCTGTTCCGATTTTCGGACCGTGAACCGGAGGGGAAAGTTGCGTGTTCGCATGCTAGGGTGTGTCGCGACGAACGGGTTATGATCCGGATTCGCCTCGCTGCTCGAGCAACTTTCATGTACAAAGTATTTTCATCCGAAGTTACGGATTAAAAGATATGATTTTCTAAAGATTTAAATCATTTTCTCGATTTTAATTATTTATCTAAAGCCAACATTATCCGTAATGTTGTCTCGATGACGCAAGCATGACATCAAAGTGATGTCAAGAGGTCAACTCGGTCGGTTGACCAGTCAAACTGCATGTGGGGTCCAAAGGGGACCCACATGTCATTGTCGAGGCATTAACAGGTTTTGAAACTAATTAAATGGGTTAATTAGTAGGTAGGGCCCATGAGTCGATGAGAGATTAGGTTTTAATTAATTTATTTAATTAATTAGCAGTTTATCTATTTGTTTTTATTTGTTTTATGGGATGGGGCCCGCATGTCAGTGGCAGTAGTTGCCACGTCAGCGAAGTTGACTTGGTCAACGTGGCCAGTTGGGGCCCCCAGGCCCACAGGCAGCAACCCAGGGGTGGGGCCCGCCTAGCCACGTTGGCGGACGGTGCCGGAGCGACTCCGGCGAGGCAAAACGCGGCGGCGCGACTCGGGAGGTGGCCGGAAATCGCCTACAGGGCACCGTTCATCGAGTTTTCGGGTGCGTTCGAGAGCTACGGCTGCGCCGCGTCCAACGGTGGTGATGGTGGCGGCAGGGGTGACCGGAATCGAGCGCGGCGAGCTCATCGGCGGACGGCCGGAGTCGGGCGCGGGAGGAAACGGCGAGGCCTCATGTTTGCGAAAGAAAGGGGAGGCCAGGCGAGTTATACGCGAGGCGGCGAACGCAACGGGCGTTGGCCCGTGACCATTTGGTCACCGGAAGGGCGCCGGCGACGAGTGCAGGCGGCGACGCGTTCGGGCTCTCATCGGGGATGGCGCTAGGAGGCACGGGAGGGAGCGTGCGTGTGTGCGTTAGGTTCTTGAAAGCTCAAGGAACACGACGCCGTGCTCACGCGAGCACGACGGGGATCATGGCCATGGAGGCGAGGCGTTCTGCGGCGACGTGCTCACGGCAAAGGCGACGGGGCAGCTACGGTGCACGAGGGGGCTAACGAAGATGGCCGGGAGATGGGGAGCTCACCGTGCGGCACGCAAGATGGCCCTTGGATGGCTTAGTAGCTGCAGAGGGCGTCGCCAGAGTTGGTGAAGAACGCGGCCGGCGGAGATGAGGGCGAAGGGGATCCGGTGCTTCGGGGCTCCCCCGCTCCAGCTGAGGCCTCCGGTGGATGAGGAAGACGATGGAGGCGTCGACGGACACGTCGGAGCGGCTTGGTGGTCGCAGCGGCCGCGAGTTTTACGGCGGCGAGGCCATGGCGGCGCTCGGTTGCGGTGGGGAACAAGGGGGAGCGCGGATCTGAGAGGGGCGACAGAACCGAGGGGAGAGTGGGGGCGAGTGGGAGGAGAGACCGAGGGGGCGCGGCGTCGGCGCCTTATCCACCTCGACGCCGGCGAAGCGGGTGCGGCGGGACGCTACTGTTCACCCGGTCGGGGAACAGGAAGGAGGCGACTGGGGAGGCGGGCAGTTCGGCCGGATGGGCAGTGGGCGGCCAGCTGGTTTAGATAGGCCGCTTAGCCTGGGGGTTTGGGGGGTTTCCTTTTGCTTTATTTTCATTTTTTCTTTTGTTTATTTCCTACTCTGTTATATTTCATTTCAAAGTAATTAGGCATCTTCTAAAAATGTGTTTACTTCACCATAATTACCATTGCAATATTTAGCACCCACCGAACATTTTTGTTTTGACTTTCGAAAACTTTGGGTGTTTGTCGCTAATTCATTTTTTTGAATTTGTAATGTTTTTGAACTACCACTTAATTAGCAACAGTAACACAGATGACATGGCATCATTAGAAGAGTTTTACTGTAGCCTAATTATCCGGGCGTTACACTCCAATATTGTGGGACCACTACTTCCTAAAGTTGACACTCTTCCAAACCCACTTTCATAAATATAATCATCATAGGTAGAAGACATGCTATCATCATAACTACTTTGCATATCAAAACTTGAGAGGCTAAAAATATCATCATTATTAAACATAGCATCCCCAAGCTTGGGACAAACATTAATTGCAGAAAATATATTCTCAAATGTGTCATCCTCATCAAACATAGCTTTCCCAAGCTTGGGCCTTTTCATATCATAGGCATAATCACTCCCATCATTAATAGTATAGATAGCACCAATAGTATAGCAATTATTATATTCTTCCAAGCAAGTGCCAAAAATATTTTCAAAATAAGGGGTATCATTATCTTCCCAATCATAATCATCACAACAAGCAATAGGCATAACTAGATCATCATCAAGTGTATCATCTTCATTTTCATGAGGCACATCAATAATAGGAGCAACTTTATTTGGGAGAGATACCTTTTTACCTCTCTTCCTTTTTCTTTTCTTCTTCCTCACCTCATGTGTGGGTTCAATCCTCTTTTTGGAGCTCCTTATTAATGAGATTGGTTGGATAGAAGACTCCTCCTCGTTACCTGATTCATCATAAGAAACAATAGGAGGATATTGGGAAGTCTCTTCTCTTTCGTTAGCATTCTCTTCATCTTCTATTTGTTTTCTTTTCTTTATGTAATTGGCTATATAAGGGTTTTCAATGCAATTCACCGCACAATACATATGAATCTTCTCTAGATCAAAATCAAGAAATCTATCAAGATTAAATTTTGGAATACCCTCAGTTATACGTTTCATTTCTTCATAACCCAAAAGAAGGCTAAGTTCTTTATGATGCTCAAGGGTAATCAAATTATCACAATATTTGGACACGACTTGATCATGAAACAAATAGCATTGGAGCTTTAAATGACCATGTTCATTGCAAAGTTCACAAGGGGCATGAAAAGTATTGAATCTTTCAGCACATTAATCTAGCTCTTCTTGCAACAATTTGGTTTCTAAGTACTTATGCCTCTTGCAATATATATCTTCTTTATTTGGTGTGTTAATGCAAACATGCACTCCACAAAAGTTGACATGCTTATGAGAGATATTTTCATCATGACTAGAGCAATCATCATTAGTACTATGGATATTCAAGGAGTTTATACTAACAACATTGCAATCATGCTCATCATTCAAAGATTTAGTGCCAAATATTTTAATGCATTCTTCTTCTAACACTTTGGCACAATTTTCTTTTCCATCATACTCATGAAAGATATTAAAAAGATGAAGCGTATGAGACGAACTCAATTCCATTTTTTTGTTAGTTTTCTTTTATAAACTAGACTAGTGCTAAAACAAGAAACAAAAAGATTCGATTGCAAGATCTAAAGATATACCTTCACTTACCTAGCCTCCCTGGCAACGGCGCCAGAAAAGAGCTTGATCTCTACTACGCAACCTTCTTCTTGTAGACGTTGTTGAGCCTGCAAGTCCACAGGTTTGTAGGACAGTAGCAAATTTCCCTCAAGTGGATGACCTAAGGTTTATCAATACGTAGGAGGCGCAAGATGAAGAAGGTCTCTCTCAAACAACCCTGCAACCAAATAAAAAAAAGTCTCTTGTGTCCCCATCACACCCAATACAATGGTAAATTGTATAGGTGCACTAGTTCGGCGAAGAGATGGTGATACAAGTGCAAAATAGATAGTAGATAAACGTATTTGTAATCTGAAATAATAAAAACAGCAAGGTAACAAGTGATAAACGTGAGCGTAAACGGTATTGCAATGATAGGAAACAAGGCCTAGGGTTCATACTTTCACTAGTGCAAGTTCTCTCAACAATAATAACATAGATAGATCATATAACAAGCCCTCAACATGCAACAAAGAGTCACTCCGAAGCCACTAATAGCGAAGAACAAACATAGAGATTATGGTAGGGTACGAAACCACCTCAAAGTTATTCTTTCGGATCAATCTATAAAAGAGTTCATACTAGAATAACACCTTAAGACACAAATCAACCAAAACCCTAATGTCACATAGATACTCCATTGTCACCTCAAGTATCCATGGGCATGATTATACGATATGCATCACACAATCTCAGATTCATCCAACCAACACAAAGTACTTCAAAGAGTGCCCCAAAGTTACTATCGAAGAGTCAAGAACGTGTGCCAACCCCTATGCATAGGTTCCCAATGTCATGAAACCCGGAAGTTGATCACCAAAACATACATCAAGTGGCACATGATATCCCATTGTCACCACAGATAATCACGGCAAGACATACAACAAGTGTTCTCATAAAAAGACTCAATCCGATAAGATAACTTCAAAGGGGAAACTCAATTCATCACAAGAGAGTAGAGGGGGAGAAACATCATAAGATCCAACTATAATAGCAAAGCTCGGGATACATCAAGATCGTATCACCTCAAGAACACGAGAGATAGAGATCAAACACATAGCTACTGGTACATACCCTCAGCCCCGAGGGTGAACTACTCCCTCCTCGTCATGGATCGCACCGGGATGATGAAGATGGCCACCGGTGTTGGGATCCCCCTCCGGCAGGGCACCGGAACGGGCTCCCGAGAGGTTTTTGGTGGCTACAGAGGCTTGCGGCGGCGGAACTCCTGATCTATCTTCTGTTCTGTAAGTTTTAGGGTACGTAGGTATATATGGGTGAAAGAAGTACGTCGGTGGACGGAAGGGGGGCCACGAGGCAGGGGGCGCCCCCCACCCTTGTGGGCACCTCCCTTCTTCCCTGACATGCACTCCAAGTCCATCGGGTGGCTTTCCACTACTAGGGAAAAGCCTATACACAGAATCTTACTAGTAGCGAGGGTTAAACCCTCGCTACTGCTACTTACTAGTAGCGCAGGTTTTTAAACCTCGCTACTACTAAGTAGATAGCAGTAGCGCGGGTTTTTAACACTCGCTACTACTAAGCGGTCTCGACCGTGCCCCCCGAGACATGCCATAGTAGTAGCGTGGGTTTTTAACCCTCACTACTACTAAGGGAGGTAGCAGTAGCGCTGGTTTTTAGCCCTCGCTACTACTAAGTGGTGCCATAGCAGTAGCGAGGGTTAAAAACCCGCGCTACTACTAAAGGTCTCATTTTCAAACTCTAGCCCCCCCCCTGGTGGATCGCCTTTTCAGTTTTAAAAAAAAATAAAAGAAAATGATGAAAATGTCAAAAAAATAAAAGAGAATAAGTTTCCCATGTGATATGTGGTCTAGTTGTTGGGAAAAATTGCAAATATGAATTTCGACTTTATTTGCAAAATCTCTCGAGAATTTGTAAAAATGGTCATAACTTTTGCATACTAACTCGGATGAAAAAGTTTTTTATATGAAAAATCATCTACTTGAAAAGTTACATCCGAATTTAACGGGGGAACCCCGTTAAGCATTTTTAAAATCCTGAAAAACCTGACAGAAAAAAGATACGGGGCTTTTAAGATTTGGAGGCAAAAAAAATCAATAAAAATTTAGTTTTTTTTAAATTTTTGTTAAATCTGGTCAAACTATGGTCAAACTAATTATTCAAGAATATTAGTGTTACTAAATAATTATTTTAGTTTTTTGAATTTTGGTCAAATCTGTCAAACTATGGTCAAATCATGTCAACTCGTCAAACTATGGTCAAACTGTGGTCAAACTAATTATTCAAGAAATATTAGTGTTACTAAATTTTAGAACAATAGTTTCAAACTCAAACAGTGAAATGTGTGACTTCATGCTCAAGCTAAATTCACGAGGTTAATAGGATTGACATCTTACTATTGTCGGAAAACAACAAGTGCGCATTTGAAAACGAGGGAGAATAGAACCCGGAAGTTAAGCGTGCTTAGGCTGGAGTAGTGAGAGGATGGGTGACTGTCCGGGAAGTTAGATGATTTGGAATGATGAGGGGTGATTAGAGATTAAATTGAGCAGCGATGAGGGGTGATTAGAGATTTGAGGTTAAAATAATTCCGAAATTTGAAAATTAGTGAAAAAAATAAAAAAAATCGAAAAAATTCAAAAAACAATTCAGAGATTAGAGATTAGTACTAGCGCGGGTTGGCACCCGCGCTACTGCTAAAGGACGTAGTAGTAGCGCGGGTCGCACCCGCGCTACTCCTATACGTTAGCTGTAGCGCCTTAATAGTAGCGCCGGCCCCCGCGCTGCTAATAGGCCCAAAACCCGCGCTGCTGCTAGGCTTTTCCCTAGTAGTGTTCCTTCCAAAAATAACTTCTCTAGTTGATTTCGTTCCGTTTTAACTCCGTCTGATATTCCTTTTCCTCGAAACACTCAAATAGGCATAAAACATCAAATCTGGGCTGGGCCTCCGGTTAATAGGTTAGTCCCAAAAATAATATAAAAGTGGATAATAAAGCCCAATATAGTCCAAAACAGTAGATAAAGTAGCATGGAGCAATCAAAAATTATAGATACGTTGGAGACGTATCAGCTGCCGAATCAAAGTTCAATAAACGGGCACAACTCGCTATATCAGCGGCGGTGTGATTTCCACTCTTAGGGTGGAGTGCGGCCTTGCCCATAATTGTGGCCATGCCACGTGGATTTGGCCTGATGTTGTACCGCGTTGAGTCTAGCCAACACTACAAAAAAATACACTTCCGTGATGATACGTGTTTGTCACAGTAGGTCGCGTTTTTTGCCATGCATGTACATCCATGACAAATTTATAACAGAATCAAGATAGTCATACCTATGCTGTCGTAGAAGTGTTCCATGACATTACCAAAATTATCATCACGGAAGTGTCCACTTCCATGACGATAAATCGCGCGTCACAGAAGTGCTTTCGTCAAGGGTGACCGACACGTGGCATCCACCATAACGGAACGCTGTTAAGCTATCGGGTCGAGTTTTGGATCCGATAACCCGTTAACAGCCCCGACCAATGGGGATTTTCCATGTGTAAGATCATCATTTGCTGGAGGAAACACGTGTCGGCTCACCGTTGGGAAAGATGTTATCCGTTCATTGGACCGAAGTCACCTATGATACGGTGACACGTGGCATGGCCCAACAGAGGCCCATTGCTGTGAAAAGGCCGGCCCGTTTGACTTGGTCAAAAGGTGGCAGCCCGGCCCACGGAAAGCCTGTTAACAGCATGTTCGCATATAGCCCATTTACAACCCGCTAACCCAGGCCCGTTCGCCATATCCAAATTAGGCCCGAGAGCGCCATCCGGGCCGTCCAATATGATTCAGCCTGCTTTAACTTCCGCCCATGTGTGGCTCATGACTTCTTCGCCCATATGAGGACCTTTGTAACTCTTGGCCCATTAACGGCTGTGGTGAAATCGCCCGTAATGAACAAAGTATCACTTTATACCCATTAATGGTCTCATTATTCCATTGGGCCATTTCTAGCCCAAGTTATCTTTCGCCGCCTCGGGCCCATTGATTCTGGGCTCATTTGCAGATTCGTTACATACTGACTCATTCTTCGCATTTTCGCTTGGGCCAAATTCAGCCCGTCATTACAGTTGGCCCGTTTGCGGACCGTTAATACGTTGGGCCGTTTTCATGTCAAAAAAACCCGTTGGGCTGTTTTCATAGAGTTATCAAATACGGCCTATTAACGGCCCATTATGGTCCACGAATAGTATGGCCCATGATTGGCAAAATGATGATACGCCCCGTAGAAGGCCCATGGATCCTACGGCCCGTATGAGGCCCATGGATAGTACGGCCCGTAGCAGGCCCATGGATCGTACGGCCCGTAGAAGGCCCATGGACCCTACGGCCCGTAGAAGGCCCATGGACCCTAAGGCCCATATAGAAGGCCGATGGATCCTACGGCCCGTATAGAAGGCCAATGGATCCTACGGCCGGACGAAGGCCCATGGATCATACGGCCTGCAGGAGGCCCATGGTTACAACAGTCCGTGTGTTGCCATGATTATTTTTGCCTAGTTACCAAAAATAGGCTATTGTGGCCACTAGAAAAACACAGAAAAAGAACTGCAGTGACTACAAGCAAACAACTAAGCAAGACAATAAGGAAATAAATAAGCAAGAAATTAACGCTAGCCTATTACCGCTATTACACATATTACATCCACTGGGCATCAAAGTTCGCCACCAGTGCAAATATAGGGAACAAAGCAGCATATTACATACACTAGCCGTCAAAATTGGCCACCAGTGCCAATAAACGCGGCAGCAAAACAAGAGCATAACTGAAACAACTTCAGAAGAGCTCAAGAAACGTTATCCTGGGTATCCACCATGCTGGCAATAAGCTTAGCAAGCTGATTAGCTTTGTCCTGTTTGGCGCTAAAATCCTCCAACGCTTGCTGTTGCACTAGAACGTATGCATCTGAATGCTCCAGGGACTTCCGCAGTCCTTCCGCTTCTTGTCGCAGCACAGCTGATCGATGTCTTTCAGCTTGTAGTTGAGACTCAAGAAACCGAACTGATTCGACGGAGTTTGAATAGCTTGTGCAAGCGGTATTGGCGAAGAACTCTAACACTAAACCAAGACAGACTTTGCGATTGTCTCATTGTCTTCAAGATAGTCTTCCTTAGCTGTTTTATCAGCTTTGTTGGAGACCAACAAGGATGTGTCACTATCCCTAACCTTATCTACATTACTTCCTTTACCATTGCTTAATAAGGCACTCTTCCCCAATATTCATCACAAGATTCTAAAAGAAGAAACAAGCGGACACATAACAAGTTTAGCATGTACTAGTATATGAAACTCATTTCGTGAACCAGTTCATCAAGAAGGTGGACAAGATTAAACTACCAAGTCTTCTATTGCCAAGTACTAGTACATAATAAAAGCATCAAACAAACATATATCTATGTCCTATGTTCACTGCATTGTCTTGCCAAATCAAAATAGAGACACGGTTCAAATCATATCAGTTCAAGACAAAGCAGCAGCGAAAGAATACAAAGCGTGGGAAACTACACGGCACAACAAGATTTCAGATGGGTACCACGGGTCTACATGTACAATAACACTATTGGTTCTGTTGTGATGCAAGTAATGTGCATGATATGAAAGTCAACTGTATACACAATTGAAATTGAAATCAACAGAGCTATTGATAAGAGCAAACCTGTTAAAGAAACATGTGTGAACATACCTGCTGTGCCATTGGAGTTTCGATTAGATCCTTCAATTTAAAAATAAGTTTGTATTAGTAAATACAGTGATACAAGAGCAAAGCAATCATAGTTAAAAAAAGGCGCGCCTAAGCGAGCGCTTAAGCGCGCCTAGGCTCTAGGCGTTGGCAAAACGCATTGCGCATAACTATGCATAATCTGTGCATAACTGCGCATAAGCATGCGCTTTGGTCAGTAAAGCGCAAGGCGGTGGCAAAACGCACAATTAATGCCTAGCACTTTTTTGAACTATGATAGCAATGGAATCTTATTTAGAACAGTTGTTCTTCAGGTTTAGGCACTTGTTCTACATGAACAGAGTACAGTAAGACGCAAGAATAAAATACTTAAAAATAGAAAATGAGCTCATAGACCTTACCACATTCTTGGTTCGGGACCAGTACAAAACAAGGCGTTCCCAGTTATCGTCCAGTAAATGTGTCTCAGGAGAACGTAAGGGAATTTGAGGAGTTTCTGTGCAGGTGAAGTACGTTTTCTTCAGGTAATTCCGATAATGTCACAAAGCATTCTTGAAGATAACAGAGGTGTTAGCACAGGTTACCTCATTGTGAGTTTCCAAATCGGTCCTTCTCTATAGAGAAAAATGGGAAAATTTGTTGTATTATAACCATCATGGAGGTAGGATGTATGGGACGAAGCAAAGTAATTGCCATGAATAACATTACTTACACATAACTCCTGGACAAACACCGTGAATCGCATTTTCCTTCATCTTCAGTATAATATTTCCAAGATGGGAAGATACGAACATACGATTTAACAACATCAAATGCGATAGATGCTAAACTACGACTGGCTGGTTGTGCTTCCTCCACAGGAATAGGCGTACAAACTGGTGGAGTTGGGGTTCGCCATGATAGTACTGGCCCTTTGGGCACTAGAGCTGCCTAACTAACTGCTCTTGTTTGGGAGCTCTATGGTGGAGATGGTGTTGTGTCAATAGGAACTGGGTTACTATCGGCTGGGGTTGGGGTTAGATTGGGTGAAGCTGGTTCTCTGTCCATCACAGTAGGGGTACAATCTGGGAGAGTTTGGGTTATGTGTGGTAGGGCTGGTTCTTGTGCATGTACAACCGGGGTGCTATCTCCACCAAGAGGTAGCATTGTTTTATTTAAAGACCATGTTTTCATTCCGCTAGATACTGGCATCACCCGCTCCAATTCAAATGGCTGATAAACAGGAAACATAGTTGAATGTACAGACATTGTATGAGAGACAAATGAATAGATAGTGTGGAAAAAAGAGGGCATGAAATAGTTGACATGTATATTGTTTAACTAAAATGGATAGCATGACATAATTTCACATATATGATGTCTATCTAAACTGGATAGCATAGCATAACATAATTCAAAGATATGATGAATAACTAAACAGGATTGCATGACATAATTCACCTACATGTTATCTAAGTAATCAGGATCGCATCATTTAATTCACATATGTGATTTATATGCTAAACAGAGGGCATTCGATATGATGTCTGAACTAAGAACATGGTGTTGAATATTGTGTATATGATGTCTAAACTATGCAATGCAAGACATCGTATGCATGATATGAGCAGTATAACCGTGCCAAGTTAGAGCATACACCTCAGTGGGGGAAAAGGACTGGTCATCTATCTCTGAATCCATCTCTGAGGAGCTATCGGGACCCAACAAGAGATCTGCTTGACGCTGTAGCACTGCATGCGCTCTGAAGGCCTTGTTTTCACTCCAGATTTTTCCATCTCGCACCCAAATGGTTGATTCACAGGAAGAGTAGTTTAATGTACAAACATTGTCTACAAATGGAAATGTAATGAAGAAAAGGATGGGCAAGAGATCATTCAAATATATGATACCTGGTTAAACAGGATGGCATTGCACAATTCACATATATTATGGCTGGCTAAAAGACATGAGACTGCATAATTCCCATATATGATATAGAAACTAAACAGGTGGCATTACAGAACATGTCTAAACTAAGCAGATGACATATATGATGTCAAAAGTAGGCACTACAAGGCAACATATGCATGATATGACAAACACACTACTAGGAAAAGGGCTATAGATAGGATTGATTCTAATGGCGCACCAGACATGTGGTGCGCCATTGCTATATACTAATGGCGCACCATGTGTTGGTACGCCATTAGTTTCCAAATACTAATGGCGCACCACATCCCACGGTGCGCCATTAGTAAAAAAATTTTTTTTTAATTTTTTCAAAACTTCTAATGGCGCACCATGGGTGTGGTGCGCCATTACTAGTTTTAACTAGACTAGTTTTAACTAGTAATGGCGCACCACACCCACCGTGCGCCATTAGAAGTTTTGAAAAAAGAAGTAAAAAAAATTATAAAAAAATTTATAAATTTTTTGTTAGTAATGGCGCACCGGTTGTGGTGCGCCATTACTAGTTTAACTACTAATGGCGCACCACCCCACGGTGCGCCATTAGTTGTTTGCCCAGCTTCCACCGAATGCACCCCCCGTGGACCGCCTTTTCAGTTTCAAAAAAATTTAAAAAAATGATAAAATGTCAAAAAAAATAAAAGAAAATAAGTTTTCCATGTGATATGTGGTCTAGTTGTTGGGAAAATTTACAAATATGAATTTCGACTTTATTTGCAAAATCTCTCCGAAATTTGTAAAATGGCCATAACTTTTGCATACGAACTCGGATGAAAAAGTTTTATATATGAAAAAGCATCTACTCGAAAAGTTACATCCGAATTTAACCGGGGGAACCCCGTTAAACATTTTTAAAATCCTCAAAAGCCTAACAGAAAAAAAGTTACGGGCTTTTAAGATCCGAGGCAAAAAATTCAAAAAAATTAGTTTTTTTAGTTTTTGTTAAATCTAGTCAAACTATGGTCAAACTAATTATTCAAGAATATTAGTGTTAATAAATAATTATTTTAGTTTTTTTGAATTTTGGTCAAATCTGGTCAAACTGTGGTCAAACTGTGGTCAAATCTGGTCAAACTATGGTCAAATCTGGTCAAACTGTGTGCGAACTAATTATTCAAGAAATATTAGCGTTACTAATTTTTAGAACAATAGTTTCAAACTCAAACAAAGAAATGTGTCAAGACATGCTCAAGTTAAATTCACGAGGTTAATAGGATTGACATCTTACTATTGTCGGAAAAACAACAAGTGCGCATTTGGAAACGAGGAGAATAGAACCCGGAAGTTAAGCGTGCTCAGCCGGAGTAGTGAGAGGATGGGTGACCTTTCGGAAGTTTGACTATGGAGTGCGATTTGACCGAGATTAAGCATATTGACTCGAGATTAAGCCATAGTGACCGAGATTAAGAAAAAACAAAAAAAATTGGAAATTTTGAAAAAAAATTAAAAAATCCTGCAAAAAAAATTTGAAAAATTGTTACTAATGGCGATTCCTATGTGGTGCGCCATTAGTATATCAGATACTAATGGCGATTAATGATGCGCCATTAGAATATCAGATTCTAATGGCGCTGCAGTGCGCCATTAGAAAAGAATTCTAGTGGCGTGATGCTAATGGCGCACCGGTAGTGCGCCATTAGTAGGCAAAACCGGTGCGCCATTAGAAGGCTTTTTCCTAGTAGTGACATCATCATGCCAAGGTAGAGCAAACACCTTGGGGGGTAAATAGGAGTGGTCAGCGGTATCTGAATCCGCCTCAGAACAGATATCTTCCTCTGGATTACAATCTAGAGAGGGGTGGGGAGGGTTTGCCATTGAACCCACCATGGAGCGATGTCTGCATGACATTATATTGCAGCAAGAAACTCTTCTCTTTTTCTCTACATGTTCAAGATGACTGTGTACAATATTTGACATGCATACGAAAAAAAATATGGTGAGATTATGTAAGGAGAGCATGCAGAAATTTAGAGTGATGGTAACAACCAGTGGATCGACATTTTTCCGTTGAACCAAAATAGCCCTAATGGATCGACGTGAATGTATAGTAATAAGTGATGCAACAAGTGTACAACCTCTTTGTCGTAGCCGTGTTGACCTCAGCATCATTGGTTTGGTCGCTGAAGTAGTTGAGGCAGAGGTGGCTATCGGAGGTGTGGAGGAAGATCTGAGGAATCTGTAGACGGCGTCCAGGGCACTGCTCTATTGTGATGGATCGTTCTGTCATTCGAGCAGCTCCGTGAGTCAGAAGACGCCAAGGTGAAGCAAAGACAAGATGCAGACATTGTCAATCTCAAGTGGGATTCTAATAGCATCTCCAATAGATGATGTAAAATGGATGTAAAATTAACATCACCAAAAACCACCTGACTACAACAGATGAGGTAAAAACTGTTGACTCTGAACTTAATTGTCGAAACTGAAATTTACTATGGAATCTGAATGCTAATGTCGAAACTGAACGCAATGGTAGCAGAGAGGCACTTGACATGTAGTTTAGGGAGGGCCTATAGTTCATCTTCAACCTGCACCCCCCCCCCCTAAGCTGCCTGCCACCACCGGCCGAACCGCCGGCCCCAGCGCCGACTCGCCGCCCCGAAACAACTCGCCACCGCCGCCCCGGCCAGCCCTCTAGGCCCCCCGCCCCTCCCACCCTGAACCCTAAGATAGATAGTGGGGTACCTCTCCGGCGAGCCCCCATCCCCGCTGTGGGTGGTTCTTCCTTAACTCCGGCAAGCCCCCCAACCCTTGAAAATCAACTGACCCAAAAGTCAATTCAGTCGACTGAAGTGTGGCTTAATCAGAGCAGAGCAGCAGCACGAGCGAGGGGGAGAGCAGCAGCAGCAGCTGGGCGAGCGAGCGATCGAGCAAGAGCCGGAGCAGCAGCAGTAGCGCGAGCGAGCGAGCGAGCGGGAGCCGGAGCAGCAGCAGCAGATCCGGCTAGTATGGATGCCGCCGCCGAAGGGGCCTCGCACTGGGGGAGAGCCGCCGTGGAGATGTCGCTCGCGGAGCCGGCTTCAAGGTAGCTCCATGGGGGTGCGGGATGGGGCACCGTCGGCGCCAGGAGGTCGAGTTAAGGAGAAGGTGCGATGCGATGAGTGTACAACCTCTTTAGTGGCACCGAGTAGGCCTCGGCTTCGTCCGAGGAGTCGGTGAGGATGCTGCGGTTCTGATGGAGCAGGTTAAGGCGGTGCTGTGGGGATGGAGCAGCCGCGATAGACGAGGCGATTGTTGGAGCAGCTCCTTGGAGGTGGAGGACGGGGCGGCTGAACCGGCGGGACGGTGAGATGGACGACGGATCCTCATCCGGGGAGGTGGACGAGTGACGTCGAGCTATTGCAGTGGACAACGTCGTCGGGGAAGAGGCTCTGGCTGGGCAGCGGTGACGTGGCGGACGGAGGAGGGTGGGGTTTTGCGGTTGGAGCGGAGAGGTTATGGCGGCCTGGGATTTCGAATGGCGAAAAGGGGGCGATGGGAGGGGGTGAAGCATGACATAGGGACGCGCTTGTCCAAAATGTATGGTGTGTTACAAAAGTACCCCCCACCGATTTGAACTAGCGGCCCTTTCGGCTCAGGATTAGAAGGGAGATTTCACGTGTCGGGATTTGGCAGCTAGAGGGAGTTTTCGCGCGTGTTTTAATTTCGGGATAGCAAGGGGCGGGTTGTGAAGGCGCCAGTTTTGGGAGCACGATATCTGAATATTCGGGATATAACAAGACGCGGGTTGAATTTTAGGGACAAGCCTAACGTGTAGTAATATTGTACTTGTACGTACCAAATTAATTCGCACTTCCCTCAACCAAAAAGAAAATGAAAAAAATAAAACTATTCACACCACACAAAGAGAGAGTCTTGCCCCGTTTTACTATACAAATGCTATTCAAAGCTACTCCCTCCTTCCATCTATATAGGGCCTAATGCGTTTTTCAATGCTAACTTTGACCAAATATTAGAGCAATGATATATGACATGCAACTTACACAAAGCACACCGTTAAATTCGTCTATGAAAGGTTCTTCCAATGATATAATTTTCACATTGTGCATGTCATGTACTATTAATCTTGTCAATAGTCAAAGGCGGTCTTAAAAATCTCATTACACCCTATATAGATGGAAGGAGGGAGTATGAATCCATGTTATGTCTGATTAAATTTTTTCGCTTGCTGTATAATGCATGTAACCTACTCATACCAACATTTTAGTGCATTCCAAATGTCCATACTACCGCTGCAATTTGAACTAAATTTGAATTCGTTTCTCTATTTCAATAAGAATCTACAATCATGATTGTTGCCAACTTCAACCATCATAGTTTCCTTGCTATCCGCCAGATATAAATCGGACGGCCTATAATGCAGGATGGCAGGCACACCATCATCAACAACTCCGTTTTTTATAGGAGTAGAGATAAAATATATTAAATGTAGTATATCATGTTCATAACACACCATGTGTATGTATCACCGTTATATATATTCACACATGCATACTATGATAAATTCTTCAAATATCAGAATTCGCTTTTTATAGTGAAGTATATATGATCTCTATTCGTCTTTTACACCCACACAACCCTCTTATCTTTGTAGCTAGCGCTAACTTTCTCTTGTGCATGCACACGCCCGCATCCCTCTCACCCTCCCTCAAGATTCTCTAGCTCCATCAGCAAAATTCGTCTTTTCACTTTAGGTCATTCACCCACGGTGTGTGTAGGCCCCAGCTCCTTCTTTACAGCACACATCGATCGATATGCCTCTCTAGCCAGGTGTGCCTAGCACAAACACAAGCTTCCCCTCTTCTCTTGTCACCGTCCATGCCTCACTCCCACCACTCTTTTCATTGTTCTCGTACTCGCACGCTCCTCCCCGCTCGATATAGTATGCCTCTCGTACCACCTCCTACATGCATCCCTCTCTCTCTATCCTTCTCCTCGTGCCTCATTTGCTTCTAACACACACATGCATGTATACCAATCGATCTCCCAACATATACCTAGATCGACTTTAACTTCCCATCGATTGACGTACCTCACAAGTTATGTCTCTCCTTTCTCTAACAAAGGGCGATTGATCTTCCTATGTAGTTATGTCTTCTTACCACAGCCACATCGTCCCCCCTCATCATTCGTGCATGCCTCCTGACCCGTCTCTCACACGCACGTGCACAGACAACAAGCATCCATCTCCTCTCTTATTGATATTGCGGGCATGCCCTTCGTATGTCTAGCAAGCCTATCCCACCATTTGTTAGAAGCAACTCCACTACCACCCCTCCAACACTCTAGCTCTGTCTCTCTCCCAACCTTATTCCTCTCCCGCACATATGCATGGATGCCGATCAATCTCCCTTAATACATGAGGCGGATCGATCTCCTTAATACATGAGGTAGGCCTCTCTCTCCTCCACACATATACCAGCCATTGTACCTCTATAGTCAATTGGGCCTCCTCTTCCCCACCACACACCGATAGTCGAGCTGCGCAGTAGGTATCCATGCCACAGAGACAAACCGCACATGTCCCTCTCACGCTCCAAAGAGGGCCAGCCACTCTATATCTTTGACGTGGGCACACACAAATTGATGGCACTCTTTATCGATCACAAGACACAAACACACACATCATCCCTCTTTTCGATTCTATGGACACCTCAAGCCGATGATACCTCCACTCTCTTCTCATGGATCGCCCCCAAAAAACACTCTCAAGAACCCACACACTATATCTCTCTAGGTTTGTATCTCTCTCACACAATCCCACGTAGGTGGTGTACGTATACAAGAAGAGAATAGGTGCACCGTGCATGTACTCCCACTTCATGCCCAGCCACACCCGCGTGGGTACACGGTGGAGCTCATTTCTTTACGAAATGGCAGCCCACGTGCTAATTTGAATGCCTGTAGTGGTTGTTTACCTAGGGAGGTCGTGTACCACGCCTGCACGAAACAAAGTTCGACTTGACGCATTGTCACGTTATTTTTAAATAAAGTTATAGCGCTCAATGGCACGTACACAGGATATAAAACGATTTTTATGGATAAAAAGGTAGTCCGCTCACTATATGCAATGGAGCCTTGCGTTCCTGGTTTGTCGCTCTTCAGAGTATCTCACACAAGGCTGCGGTGGCCTCTATCTCTCTCTCTCTCACCGTTGGTCACTAATCCGGCCGCATCCCGTCCACCGGGGGAAAGGGAGTGCGGTGGCCTCTCTCTCTCTCTCTCATCGTTGGTCACTGATCCGGCCACATCCCGTCCACCGGGGGAAAGGGAGGAAGTGCATTGTTTCTCCGTTCGACGGCGCCGAGGCAGCATGTCCTGATCCGCGGTACACGCCGTTCTCTCTAACCAAGCTCCAGCGCGGCAGGGCCTACGCCACCTGCTCGCAGATTCCGCCTGCCGCCGCTCACCTAGTTACATCCCGACGACCTCCAGGTATCCCCTCCGGCCTTGCTCCACTGCCTGTCTTCCCATGTCGCTGCATGTGGATCTTCCATAGTTCTTTGCCCAAAACGTAGCTCGTCCAGCGTACTTTCCATATTGCATTCTCTTCCTCACACTGTTTTACATACACAACCGTGTTGTTATCTTCCCTTAGGGCAAGGAATATGCTTCTTTTTTGTCGTCGCATGTGTCATCAACTGTTATTGGCCAGTAATTGTTTCCTTTCTACCTCTTTTTTGCAAACAGGGCTATCCATTTCACCTCGTTGCTATTGCGACCTTTTGGTGAACTGCACAAATCACTTTTTTTAAGAGTGTTTTGTGCAGTTGTACTAAAATGTCACACGGAAACGTCTCTACATTTCAAAGGCGATGCACAAAGGAGATTGGTTTTGCTCTATCCTCCTCATCCAACTCCGAGCCTAATCTTCTCCAACTAGTTAGTCTTAAGAGAGACTGCAAAGGTGACCAGCTTCTATTTGTGTGTTTATTGTTTCATCAGCAGTACTCTATTATCGTAATCACACTTAATATCTTTGGAACAGGGACGCTCAGCTCTATTTTAGTGGAACTGCACAAAATGATCGGAATGCTGCATGCTCCAGATAGCTACTTTTTTCCCAACATGCATTGTTGATTTAGACAGAGCTGGGAGGACGTTGCTGCCAATGAAAGCACTGATCAATTTTAATTTAACACCTTCTCACAACTCTGTCTTCAGTTGTGATGTAATTATTAGCTCTGATCTGCTAATAATTGACATGCATTAGCAAGGAAGTTAGTTTTTTATTGTTTCCGAAAGAGCATCGATGGCAAGACACGCGAAACAAAAGCTGAAAGCTCACACCATTGTACAATTTCTTGTTGCTGGAAAATTATTTGTATAGTACGTCAATTATGTAAACAAATGATGGAAGCTTGATAGCATTGCCAGAAGCCTCTTCATCATCCGGGTCCATGTGCCATGCACAAAATTATAATCCTTCGTTCCTAAATATTTGTCTTTTTACAAATTTCAAACGGGCATATTTTAGAGTGTAGATTCACTCATTTTGCTTCGTATGTGTACTCCCACCGTTCCTAAATATTCTATTCGTCTTTCTAGAGATTTCAACAAGTGATTACATACGGAGCAAAATGAGTGAATCTACACTCTAAAATATGTACATCCGTATGTGCCAGTCCATTTGAAATCTCTAAAAAGACAAATATTTGAGTAGTCACGCGTTGAAATCTCTAGAAAGACAAATATACTCCGGAGTATATTTAAGAACCGAGGGGGTAGTGCACAACCGCATGGGAGACTCAGCCCGGTCGTTGCGCCGCATTAATAGTGAGTAATGAGTAATCAAATCGTAAGCCCCACCTTTCCCACTGTAAGTTGCTTTGAAGAAGCAACCATCAATACGCTCTTCTTTGAATCCGCTCATACTACTCCATCCGTCATTTGTTTATACAAATAAGCAGTAAAAAAAGGAAAAAAATCTATGGGACCAAGGCAACTAGCGATCAGCCTGAAAAATAGCATTGTTAGTTATAGCACGGCGTCTATTACTAGAGGGAATAATGCAAACACACATGCATGCAGTGCTTCCACCCCGGGTACACACATGCATGCACTTACTCCACTCCGTAGTAGTACAGAGTACATGGAGAGAAAATTGGTGTATGCCTCTGACAATCTGACACCAAATGGACTGATGCATGTCCACCGAGGGTAGGTTGCATTAGTCAAAAGGCGTAAGCGAGCTCCACCTTGTCCTGCAAGCTTCTCCTCGTTCTGCGAGTTAATGGGACACACCAAAAAGTAGTGCTAGTCCATACTCCCTCCTTTCCGGTTAATATGGCTTAATCTTTTTGTGGGTAAATGAGAGAGCTGTATTCATATATAAGCATTCTTAAGACGATCAGCCAAGACACTGGTCACTAGGAAGTGAGGTACTAGGCAAAAAAAGAAGTAGGAAGCGAGGTGTTTCATCAAGCCAGCTCTCGGCCACATTCAAAGTGCAGCAAGCACGGTTCGCATGAAGATGTGCCGCAAGGTTTGTTGAACTATTTACATGCTGAATAACAAAAAAAGATGAAATATTACCGAGCGCTACTATTTGTAACAAGATATGAGCCAGAATTAAGCGAGAATTGTGGCGAGTGTTCCATGCAATCAACTTCCATTATCACATGCGAGAACCCTCGAAGAGAACCAAATGTGTTGAAGATTGCTTTATCACATTTTAAAATTATAATAAGAGTGCAGTCGCTCCTCCATCCGGTTCCTAGTACTAGTATAGTACGTACCTTTATAGACTATAGTAGTAGTACTAGTACTAGTAAACTTTGCGCTTGGCTGTTCGCCTATTCGGGAAGTCGAACAATAGTAGCACTAGTAGTATAGTGTATGCTTCTGGCAATCTCACACCGAATTAACTGTTGCACGTCCACCGCCTGAGCGTGGGAGAGCTTGCATTAGTCAAAAGTTTCTCCTTGTCCTGCGATCCACCGCGCGCAAGCTTCTCCCGTCCTGCAACCTTCTCCTCGTTCGGCAAGTTGACGGGACACAGCAAAGTAATGCTAGTCCATACTGCCTCCTCTCCGGTTAATATGGCTTAATTTCAAACGAGATAAATACACTGTCTGTCACTGTATATTTGTAAAAATACGGTCAGTGGACTTCATAATACGTTCACTGCGCTTAATATATATATTCCGGTGTTTATACGGTCACTAGCTCACCCTGACTGAGTATGTGTGTGCATGCACATGTAGGTTGAGCACTTAGCATGACCGTGTGTGTTCCGTCGTGTGCTCAGACATGCATGCTTAGGGCGTCGTGCGCGTTTTTGCATCCATGTGTATGTGTGACTATTGCATACACGTAGGGGGAGTACGTGTAGGGGCCACTATGGAGCAGTCAAATCACACAATAAGTTAGTCGGAAGAAGCAACCATCATTTCACTCTTGAATGACACGTATGCAATATAAAATGGTTGATATGCAGAGAAAAAGAAAACCACTATATATACAGTAGCAGGAGCCTAAGCTACAAGCATGCTTGCTAAGGTTGATGTCTTCACAAGCATAGAACGACGAGCCTGATCCCGCAGCTGGGGGAAGGGAACAATGTTTTGCGTAGACGCGGTCAACATCGGCGAGGGAACCCATAGTCAGTGCATCCCAATTGGGGGTCACCGCGGTATGGGTTGATGCCGCGTCCCAACCGCCCTTCTAGCTACAGCCCGATGTCCCAGGTAGTCCATCTTCCTTTTGGAGTCGGCTTGCTCCACTGCAGTAGCTCCATCTCAATGTCGATCTTTCTCTACTTCTACCGGCTTCTACTTGTGATGAGTTTATGTCTCATGAACTAGTGCCAGTACTATTATTCTAATCACACTTCTTCAATATCTTTGCCATCAGGGATGCTCAGGTCGATTTTAGTGGAACTGCACAAAAGCATCGTATGATCCGAGGGTGCCAGCCGTCTTTCCTTCGACAGGTTCTACCTGGCCAAGGAATTAAATCATGTTTAGGGTTTAGGGTTTAAGTCGTAGTGACCCCATCAGTAGTTTTTCTTTTGTACATGCTCTCACAACTTTTTTCTTTAGTTGTGAAGTAAATATTGGCTATGATCTGTGAATCATTGAGATGCATCAGCATGCGTGTTAGTTTTCCTTTGTATTTGATGGAATGTTGTAACGGGGTAACCTTGGAATAGGAATGAAAAATGGAGTGGAAAGTTTCCGTTTTTTAGGAGAAAAATTGGAAATGGAGAGAAACCAACGTTTCGTTTCGTTGGATCGCGCCATCGAGCAAAACCAACGTTTAAATCATGTCTGTCATGTTCGTGTCTCACCCTCCTCCATGGCTCGACCCCACACGGTCGCTCGGCATGCCACTCACCGCAAACCGAGTATATGGTAACTTTCCCGCCTGCTTGTCGATGGATCGCGCCATGGAGTACTAGCACTACTGGAAGAGATTGACGAGTTTGGGGAGGACAACTAGCTGTAGCACGGACTCCCAAGAACTTTCTACATGCATGTTGTAGCCGGCTATTGCGACCTTTGAACGCGGAGCAGCCGCATTCACCTGGAAGCGGCGCGGGCCTCAATGCCGGCGCCAATGAGAGGTCGCGTCCGCTCTGGCCGGGCATGAATGCGGCACTGACCGTTTCGGGCGGGAAGCACGCGCGGGTGATGATGAGGGTTCGGGTTGGTCAGGACCGGCCGTGGCAGCGGTCCGGACATGCGCAAACAAGAGATGTTGTACGTTAATATTGCTGCATATATAATTAACAACGTAAATAATGTGCCAGCTGGACAAATATGATTGAAGATGGAGATGGAGATGGAATTTTACGTAAACACGGATATGCATGTCTATGTCTATGTGTGTGTGCGCGACGACTCTCGCAACCTGGAAGCGGGGGCGTGTTTTTGATCGAGTTTTCTTTCTTGGTACGTTAGAAAATCAGTTTGTCTAATTCACATCTAGATGTTATTTAAGGATATCACATCTAAGCTCCCACAAGTATATAATGTAGCAACAAGAAACAAAAAAACTAGGACAAAAAAATAGACCACAAACGGAGTGGACATCAACTTAGATGTGACATAACTATGTCACATCTAGATGTGTCCTAGACAGACCCTTAAAAAATTGTCCACCAGTTTTCGTTTCTTTTTTCCATGAATGCGTGTATTCCATTTAAAACCACTGCTACGGAGAGATTTTTTACTCCATTATAGCCTATTGTTTGATAGAGTTTCTCGCGTCTCGCTCTCTCGCCCTCCGTATCAAAACAAGATGATAGTGTCCACTCTATCTCTCTCCTCACCGGTGGTCACAGATCCGGCCGAATCCCGTCCGCTGCGAGAGCTGAGGAGGTGCAGCGTTGATGTTGTCGCCGTCGGCGATGGAGGGAGCCGATGCGCACCGTCCTCTCGGAGCCTGCGCTTGTGCGGACGAAGATCCTCTGCGCCCTTGTTCGCTGCCGTCGTGTGGGCAGATCCCGCCCGCCCGCCTAAATGACATCTCGCCCACCTGAGGTATAACTTCTTGTACTGGTCCAGCTCCCCAGGTCACTGTGTGCGGGTTTTCTTCTATGCGACTACTCCCCAGCTCCCCATGCATAGTAGCTAGGGTTCGTCGGCTGGTCCAACATCACCTACCAGTACTATTATAGAGGAAATGCCACTCGAAAAGTTGTCCTGATTTATGCCTCGGTGGAGGTATACATGTTGTTTCGACAAAAAGTACATGGTGGTTGTGCGGTCATTGTCCATATGGTGGTAGTACTATCACTGGTTAAATGAAGAAATGCTTTTTTTTTCTCTGGTATCCTGGTTTAGTTCCCATCAAGATATAATTATTATGCTTTTGTTTGTTGGTGTACTTTTCATTAATTCTTATTGACAATTGAGATGTCGTTGCTAACCCTTTTTTATATTTTTGGAAACAGCGATGCGTGTCTCCATATCCGGGCATGTCTTCCTCAATTTTAGTGGAAACTGCACAAAATTGGATGGCCATTGTTGTTCCGCTTCACTGTCCTCTGCCACGTAGTTCTTCCTTCCTCGAGCTTGATTACTAAGAAGAAACAGACCACGGTGAGGATTTGTCGAACTTCATATGTGCCTCACCCAAACTTGATGCCAAATGGATGATGCATCACCACGATGACCTACCGATGCTCATGGTTGTGCCTCATGGTTGCGTCGGCTGGTGAAGCTGATCGATTTTCAATGAAAAACAAGCTGTCTTCCATCAGTCCTCTTTGCTTGTTACGCACAAAGATGATATCCTTCCTCAGTTCACGTTGGTTGTGTTGGAGACGCAGTCGTCTTTCACGTTGGTGCAATTTTATCACACAATTGGCTATGAACCAAATGTTTCCTCGAAGAAGGATCGACGTTGGAACTAAGAGCATAAGTTTTGTATTGATTTCTAAGCCTTCTCACAACTTTGTCTCCAGCTCCCCTGTAATTTTATTTGTCCAGCTATTAACTTGGATTTAAAAAATGGTGTGGACTAAAACCCCGGATGGACGTAGTAGCCTCCATTTTATTTACTCAAGATATTAGATTTGATGAAGTCAAACTTGGTAATACTCTCAAACCTTTCCGATAATTGAAATTAAAATTCTTTATTTGTACACACTCTCACATGTTTCCGATAATTTGGCGCATGTGTGGTTGTTCACTTAAGGGAGGGTAGTGTACCAGACGTGAAGGACAGGAAGTGCAACCAGGATGCGTGGGCGTGGATCGTTAGTTCATCGGAAGTAGTACTAGTTTTCTTCACTGTACATTAAATAAAGAGTTTCGTTTCATACTTACACAATTTAAAACGATTGTTATGGAGAGAATAAGAAAACCACTCCACTATATATTAGTCGTATACACATGAGAGTACTATATGGACGCAGCTTCATTGACTTAGTGCACCTGCCTTTGGGTTTATGACAGGTGGGCCCAAAATCTGGCTGGCTCACCTGTCATACAGCCAAAAGCAGATGCAGTGAAGGCACCGGAGCTCAGTCCGTACTACATTAGTATATATATAAGCGGGAGCCTTAGCACTTGTTTGCTACAGTTTGCACTCTCCACACGCTCGCCGCAATACATATATGTTACACACTGGAGGCTCAACGTTCATTTGCTAGGGTTTGCAATATTCACAGTCTCTCACCCTCTCTTCACCAGATCTAAACAAGATTGCGTTGGCCTCTTGTCTCTCTCTCCCCCCTCACAGCTGGAAGGAGGCATCCGTATCCCGTCGCACCGGGAAGGGGAGGAGGTGCAGCGTTAACTCTATCGCCTTCGGCGAGGGAGGCAATCCACTGCCGGCTGCGCTGTTCTCTTTCACCCAGCGCCTGTGCGGGAGGGCCACCGACCCCTTTTTCCTCTCTATCGTATGTAGTGTGGGCAGATCCGGCCTCCCACCGCACGCCTTGCCACATCCTGACGACCCTAAGGTATAAGTTTCTTTGAAACCGTCGTTGCTCTAGCTGCATGTAACGCCCTCGATGCGGCTATATCTCCCACGTGTCGAAGCACGACTTAGAGGCATAACCGCATTGAAAGCAATGTCGCAAGTGAGGTAATCTTCACACAACCCATGTAATACATAAGGGAAAGAGATACATAGTTGGCTTACAATCGCCACTTCACGCAATTACATGATCATCCAGATACAATCAAGGTCCGACTACGGAACCAAAATAAAAGAAGAACCCCAATTGCGACAAAAGGTCCCCGATCGACCCCAACTGGGCTCCACTACTGATCAACTAAAACGAAACAACACAAAAGGCAAGATCTTCATCGAGCTCCTCCTTGAGCTTGGTTGCGTCACCGCTTTCATAACATAGGCACCGCAAACTGGTTTTGGAAGTATCTAGTGAGCCACGAGGACTCAGCAATCCCATTACCATGGGTATCAAGACTAGCAAAGCTTAATGGGAAAGGAAGGGGTAAAGTGGTGAGGTTGCAGCAGCGACTAAGCAAGTATGGTGGCTAACCAACGCAAATAAGAGCGAGAAGAGAACAAGAGGAACGGTCGTGAAGCTAGCAATGATCAAGAGGTGATCCTGAACTCCTACTTACGTCAGACATAACCCAGAAACCGTGTTCACTTCCCGGACTCCGCCGAGAAGAGACCATCACGGCTACACACACGGTTGATGCGTTTTAATTCGGATCAAGTGTCAAGTTATCTACAACTGGACATTAACAAATTCCCATCTGCCACATAACCGCAGGCACGGCTCTCGAAAGTTTAAACCCTGCAGGGTGTCCCAACTTAGCCCATGACAAGCTCTCGCGATCATCGAAGGAATAGACCTTCACCCAGAAGACCCGATCGGTCTCGGAATCCGGTACATCAAGACATTTCGACAATGGTAAAACAAGACCAGCAAAGCCTCCCACCAGCCGACAATCCCGATAGGAGCTGCACATATCTCGCTCTCGTGGCACACCGGATGAGCCAGACGTCGGGTTGGCATAGACCACAGTTGCCAGGGGGCGCCGGACATCGCCGGGTTTGGACTAGCACTTAGACAAGCACCGCCCGGGGCTAAAATAAAGATGACCCTCGAGAGAGCGACTCCCAAGGGAAAAGGTAGGTGGTGGTGAGGCAAATGGTAAAAGTCAATGTTGGGCCTTGCTGGACAAGTTTTATTCAAAGCGAACTGTCAGGGGGGTCCCATAAATCACCCGACCGCGTAAGGAACGCAAAATCAGGGAACATAACACCGGTATGACGGAAACTAGGGCGGCAAGAGTGGAACAAAACACCAGGCATAAGGCTGAGCCTTTCACCCTTTACCAAATATATAGATGCATTAATAATATAAGAGATATTGTGATATCCCAACCAAAATCCTGTCCGCCATGGAGAAATCTTCAACTTCACCTGCAACTAGCAACGCTATAAGAGGGGCTGAGCAAAGCGGTAACATAGCCAAACAACGGTTTGCTAGGAATGGTGTCAAAGGTTAGGGGTTCATGGCAATATGGGATGGCTTGATAAACAGGTAATAGGTAGCACAGCATAGCGATAGAACGGAGCAACTAGCATGGCAATGATAGTAATGAGATCTAGGGTAGCGGTCATCTTGCCTGAAATCCCGCAAGGAAGAAGAACGAGTCCATGAAGAAGATGAAACCACGAAGATGAACCACACGTAGACGAACGAATCCTCACGATCGCAACGAAACAGGAACTAACAAGAAGAAGCACACAACATAGGTAAACACACCACACATGAACAAGGCATGATGCACAACAAGCATGATGCATGATCAAGCTATATGAAGCTACTCATGGCAAGAGATGATGCAAACAAGAACAACACATCAAGGCAAGTTTAAATGAGGCCGGGAACAACATATAACAATTCCGGTAAGTCCTCATATGCAAATTTCGAAATTGGTCCAGAACTGAATAAACCTTATGTTGAAGTTGTTAAACAGCAAGTTAAAGATCACCAAGATGATCTACACGAGATTCTAGTCAAGTTACATATAAAGTTCATTAGATTCGGAGCTACGGCCTAGAAGATATGAGCAAAACAAGTTAAGCATGGCATTGATGCAAAATGCACACAAACATCAAGCAACACCTCAAAACAAGGATGCAACATGATAATATGAAACTACATGCAAAGTCAAGCAAGTTTCATATAGAGCACACTCAAAACGGAGCAACGGTTCCACACATACACACTATACAAGTCATAGCAACAATCTGTCCATAATAGCAACTAGGCATCTTACAAGCATCAAAACAATAAGCTACAGCACCCCAACATAATAACAAAAGGCATGGGCATGAAGTACAGGTAAAGCATAACAAGACATGAACACTGAGCTATCTCCAGAAACAACTAGAACATGCTCAAAAACACATGGAGATATTGCAAATAATAACAGCCAGGACTTTAATGTAAATAACATCAAAGTTGCAATGTTTAGAGCTATCAAACAACATGTTACAGGAACTTATCATGGCAAACAAAGGCATGGCATGAATCTACTAATATCATATATCAAAAGACCCTTACTGATCATGAGCCAAAAAGGATCAGAAGATATGATGGCACCCATGTAAACATGGCAAGTTATATTACAGATTCATACATGGCAGGAACAACAATAAGTAGGCATGTTCGTGAGCTTGAACCACTCACTACAGAGCAATACATGGCATGGCAAGGCAACCAACAGCAAGAAGACATGTTTATGAAGCTAAGCATGGAAAGAGCAAGGTCATAGGGTGCATGGATCACTAGGAAAACACATGGGAACAAGTGAACTTAATGTAAATAGGCTGACAAACAACATTTTCAAGCAACTTTAGAGCAAGATTACAACATGTTCCAGCAGGCTATAATTGCAACCAAGGGCATGAATGGTAGAGCATGACATGTAGTTCAAAACATGTTTATAGGACATCTCCAGATTATGCATAGAATGATTAGTAGAGGCATGTTACAATAGCAACAAAATATTACAGAATCATCAGAAAACAAAGAACAACAACTACCCTACTTAGCAAGCTTGATACACTCAGCACACAACTCACAAAAATACATGGTTAACACCCCTGGAAAGATGGCATGGCATAGTTCAACATTCATGCAGAGCTCAACCTCATAGGATGCACACATCAATCATGGCAAAATGATAAAACAACAAGTTATAACAGCCAAAGCAGATTAACATCAACATGCACTCTTCCAACAGCATTTCGGGCATCAAGATGAACTCAAATGAAAATGATGCAATGGAATGAAATGATCTACTCGTCGAGACGAACAATTTGACATATTATACGCATGAAACGGATCTACGGATGCAGAGATGTGATGGCATGAACATGGCCTGAAAATAACTGAATCTGGGGACTTAGTCATTTGGGGTCAACCTCAGATCTGGGCACGAATTTTGATGCGGCGGCGGATCTCGCCGGAATCCCGCCGGAGTTGGATGTGGGGGACGCCGGAGACGCGGGAGGTGGCCGGGGAGGCGCCGGAGGGTCGGGTCGCGGATCCGGCGAGGAGGGCGTGAGGCGGCGAGGCGGCGAGCAGCGGCGGAGCTCGACTCGGCGAACTCCCGCCGGACGGCGGCGAGGACGAGGCCTCGGGGCGGAGGCGGGCGGCGCTGGGGAGGCCGGGGGCGCGACCCGGCGGGCGGCAGCGTGGGATCCGGCGGCGCGGGCCGGGCAGCCTTGATCCGGCGGCGAGGCGGCCGCGCAAGAAATCGCTGCGGCGGCCGCGGTTCCGGCGGGCGAGGACGCCAGCGGGGCGGCGGAGGCGGCGGCGCGGCGGCGGCGGGGAGGCTACGGCGGCGAGGACGGCCGACGGCGCGAGGCGGGCGCCATGCTGCGGCGCGGCGGCGCAGGCCCTGCTGGGTTCTTGATGGGCCCAGCGGGCCTCAGCGGCGGCGAGGCGCTGGGCGACGTGGCGCCCAGCGGTTGGCTTCGGCGGCGGCGGAGCTGACGTGGCGCGCAGCGATTCGTCGGGTGACGCGCCGGTGGACGCGTCGTCGGCGGCGGACACGTCCGTGGCGAGGAGAAAATTTTAGGGTTTGGGGAAAATGATCCAAAATGGAGAGGGAAGACGTTTTTATAGGTGGAGGGAGCTAGGAGAGTCCAAATGAGGAGCGGTTTTCGGCCACGCGATCGTGATCGAACGACCGAGAGCATGGAGGGGAGTTTGCTGGGCTTTGGCCACTTTGGAAGGGATGTTGGGCTGCAACAAAAGAAGGCTTTAGCGGTTACCCGGTTAACCGTTGGAGTATCAAACGACCTCCAAATGGCACGAAACTTGACAGCGGTTCACGGTGCTAAACCAAGGCCGCTTGGCAAACCTCGAACCATTCCGAGAAAGTTTAACACCCGCATACCTAAAAGAGAGAAGAGGGGACGCCGGATGACATAGGAGCGCCGGATTGCAAAACGGACAACGGGGAAAAGGCTCGGATGCATGAGACGAACATGTATGCAAAATGAAATGCACATGATGACATGATATGAAATGCATATGATGACATGGCAAAGAGCAACACGCAAGCAAATGACATGGCAACGACGGCGAATAACTGGTGGACACCTGGCGCATCGGATCCGGGGTGTTACACTGCATGTGGACCTTTTCGATCTGTAGTCGAATATAGGTCTTGGTTCAAAGAGGAAAGAAAGGTGTGGTGGGGTGGAGCATGAATCTAGAACGTGGTTCAACGAGGAAAGGAGGAAGGAAAAGTAGTATAGACTGGCAATCCAGCCGCTTTGTTGGTCGAAAAGGGAAAAATGGGGTAACCCAGTACGCACATCTGTAAGGAACCGATCTCTTTGTTGAAAAGGAAAGAAACTGGGGGGGCCGGGTAGTTTGTGCAGGACTAGATTTGTTGCCCTCACATAGGAAAAAAGTTCAAAGAGAACAAATATGGGACCAACACAGATATGCTGCTTGGCTACATACTCTACATCACCCATTTTTACGTGTGGACGCACATGGTGCTAGCATGTCCCATACAGCTATTTTGCTGTTGTTAATCTAAGAATGCGGCCGGAAAATTGAAGCAATGCCACTGTTAAAAGTAAATTACATTTTTTAATGAATATTGTTTCAAGAGAATGTCTCTGTTAATACGAATCAATGCAACCGTTTTAGAAATGCTACTATCCTACTTTGTTTTCCATACTAGATAAGTTAGATGCTTCTTTCTGTCACCGTTTGTTTCATCCTCCTTTATTGACAAGTAATTGTTTCCTTTTTTGCCTCTGTTAAAACAGGGGTATCGATTCAACTTGTTGCTATTGCGACATTTTGCTTCGCTACTCGAAACACTTATGTTTCAAGAGTGTTTTGTGCAGTTCAACTTGAATGTCACACTGGTGACTTTGCTTAATTTTGGTGGAATTGCACAAAAGGAGATCGAGATTTGTTTCCACTCTTCGTGGTGAGTTGTTTCAAATCTTGGTCTCAACCACATGATGTGCAGTGTGCTCTGAGATGTTGTGCTACTTGTTTTGGTACTGTTTTAAATAAATGTTGAATTGAAGTTATTGTATTGTTGTCTTTTCCCATTAAGTAGTGAACAAAAATGGGACCAACCCAGACATGATGCTTGTTGCTTTGTTACAACAAATTCAGCATCACCCCCTTTATAAGCCAGTAATTGATGCCACTCTCAGAATTAACTACTGAATCTTATTTCAAAACTGCAACACTTGTTAGGGATTGGCGGGATTACCATTTTTGTGGCTGCATGTTTCATCCTCCTTTATTAGCCAGTAATTGATTCCTTTTTTGCCTCTGTTTAAACAGGGATATCTATTCAACTTGTTGCTATTGCGACATTTTGCTTCGCTACGCGAAACACGTTGCTTGATTTCAGTGTAACTGCACAAAATGAGATTGGATTTCCTATTCGTGTTGGCAGATTCGTATTTTATCCTGGTGTTCTCATGAAAGGTCAGTACAGGCCTTCGTCCACATGATTGTGCAGTGTGCTTTGAGATGTTGTGCTACTTGTATTGGTACTATTTTAAATAAATGTTGAATTGAAGCTATTGTATTGCTGTCTTTTCCCATTAAGTAGTGAACAAAAATGGGACCAACCCAGACATGATGCTTGTTGCTTTGTTACAACAAACTCTGCATCACCCCCTTTATAAGTAGATGGAAGCACATTTTGTTGTTGCGCCCACTCTCCGCTGGAACTGTTTATGCTTTTCGTTAATCTAATGCCGCTGGTAAAATTAAGCAATGCCACTCTCAAAATTAATTAACTACTGAATCTTAGTTCAAAACTGCAACACTTGTTAGGAATGGTACTATCCTGCTTTGTAGTTCTTTCTACATGTTTAACCAAGGTATTGTTAATATAATGTCTCTGTTAAAATGAATCAGTTGCATTGTTTTAGGAATGGTACTTTTCTGCTTTGTTGTTCTTTATACATGTTGAAACAAGGCATTGTTAAGATAATGTGTCAGTCAATATGAATGAATCACACTGATGGTGAATTGCTACTCTCCTGCTTTGTTTCCCATTAAGACAACCGTTATTTCTCAGTAATTGTTTCCCTTATACCTATTGTTGCTTACAGGGATATCAAAATTAAAGCTCGGTTTTATTCCGACTTTGATTTTAGTTAAACTGCACAAAAGGAGCCAATGTGTCCATGGCAAACTGCTGCGTTAGTGGGTCTAGTTGGTCGTTCCACTTTGCAGAAAGAAGCAGTCACTGTTTGTAGTACATTACAGAAGGAATGACCGAGAAGCTTTACAGAGTATTATTACATGCTGGTGACATGACTAGTCTGCAGAGACCATTGGCAATTTAACAACACGTGGAGTGCCCTGGGCAAAAAGTGCCCAAACAAGTACAAGAAGCTATGAAAGGACTCCACGATCATAGGCATTACATATTTTGAATGGGAAAAGCTTGTCAAAGTTTAATCATTGATGTTAGCAAGAAGACGTTAGTTTAATATATTGGAATTGTAAAACCTTGTCAAAATTTGCTCATTGATGTTAGCCAGAAGACATGCATTTGATATTTTTGAGTGGGACGCCCTTGCTGTGAGTAGTGTCGAGTGTTTTTCCTATTCCTATGTTCAGTTTAGAAGTAAATAGTTACTCTGCTGAGATATTCCTGTGTTAAGAGTTTGTTCTGAATATTGTCTATGTAATGTCAGGCCTTGTGTTTGATTGCAAAGTTGAGCTTGGAATGTTGTGGCATGCGGCATCATGAGCTGTTCACCGTGCCTCCTGAGAATAATGCTTCATATTTTTTGCATGTCGATCTAATGCCAGTGATTTGCTTGTTAAGAAGATCATCCTCTTCTGTTGTTTCCATGCGTAAGAAGTTCATCGTCTGATGTTTCATTCATAGCCTATACGACATGTTGGGTTGGTTAGACGTGAAACCATATGATCTTTCGACCAACTCATGATATTAGGCCGTGATTGGATCTTCGTTTTCCAACCAAAACCGCCTGTAAAACTGATGCTTGTAAATTAAAGCAGATGGTCTCGGGTGAAGGCGCTTGGTTGGTCGATTTCGACTAGTAAAATATCGGAAGTACTTCACACACGATAAAAACACTGAACGACACTCGGACGATTGCTAATCCAGTCGTTAGCTGCTGTTTTAGCCTTGCCATGGATGGCATGATACGCACGTCGTGCATGTATCGTCTGGTAATGTCGTCCATATAGCAGTGCTCGTAAAATATACACTGGTCTCTCAAATTACACGCGTAACTCGCCGGTTTTACTTACAGACCTCGGGCCCTCGGTTTCATTACGCCTGTATTCTATGCGTTGTTTCCGATGACGAGTAAATTACACTTGTATGTTAATACAGGTTTGAAATAAACCAGAGCTCCCAAGCGTGGCCTTACCGTTTCATGCCGTCTCAGTTTCTCGAAGGTGCTCATAGGTGTCCGATGATCCTGGCTTCCTGAATGAGCAGCAGGCGTTGTATCAGACCTCCGTAGGGCCCGTGAGGCCCTCTCCATTGTCCTTCGAGTTGTTGCGCTCGTCGTTGCGCCGAGCATTGTTAACATGGTCAACAAACATGAGGATTCAGGAGATGACTTTGTTTTGACTGGATGACACTAGGGACCCATTACACAAGGTGCGGCCGACAGCTGGGACCAAGCAGCTCGAGCAGTATTTGTGTTTTTAAGGCGTGAGCACTGCAGAGTTTTTCTTAGCGATGATTTCGTTGTTGTTCAGAGGAGAGCAGGGGTATTAATCGGGCGAGCTATGGCCTGCCTAGCCCAGTGCCGATATCCAGCCCGTATACTAATTTTTCAAGATGAAAATGGCTAGCCCAGCTATACGCTCTTTTGAGGAATACCTAGGCAAGGTCAACTTGTTATTCTCCGCCCCGCTGGGCTGCAAATCTTTCCTAGGAGGGATGCATTAGGCTTAATAGGAAAATCGGCTTTAAAAAATAATAAATGGGATATAATTATAAAAACTGGGCAGTAACTATAAAAAAATGCACCAAACACGAAATTAGTTTATAAAATATTATTTATGGATTTTGAAAATCTTAAATTTTCATTGTTGCGCGCACAATGTTACGTTGGATTTTTATGTAATACAAATTTATATTTAATCTGAATAGAAATTTCGGGATAAAAATATTTCAGATCCCATCAAAATGTGGGAAATTTTATTGAATTTTGTCTTCAACGGTTGGTTGAAATTATTAATCGTTGTCCTAGCCAGAAAATGGGTTGTACTTTTAACAAACTGTAAATGGGTTGTTGTAAATTCCATTAGAATTCAAAAATGGGTTGTACATTCTTACAAAATGCAAATGGGCTATAAGTTCTCGGCCACACACTTGTGGGCCTACTAAGTGATGTGTCCCCTAAAAAAATAAGTTGACGCGTATGCAAGGCTTTGTCAACTTATTATAGTCAACACACGGTTCTAGCAGCAGTGGCCATTGGATGTTTATCCAACGGATGTCATGCTTCTTCTTCAATCTCATATATTCTTAGCTTCGGCCGCCCAAAAAATAATTCCTCCCCTGACATCTGGGGTGCACCATTTCGGAGGCTGACCTGTGGGCCTACTAAGTTGGAGCGTACCAAGGGCTTTGTCAACTTAGTCAATATAAACGATTCTAGCTTCAGTGACCGTACGATGTCCATCCAACGGCCGTAGTGCTTCTTCAACCTTTGGTCTTCTTGGTCCAGCCGCCCAAAGCAGCGCCGGTCGTGCCGCCTGCTCCTGCCTCCCGTGGCCGGTTGTGCTGCCGCGGAGGCCTCACCGCCCCCATACTACTCCCACCACTGGCCAGGCCATCCCTCCACTCACGCACACCCCCTGTTATTCTGCGGAGACGGCAGCCTCACACCGCAGCCGAACTAGTGAACCAGAACCCTTGTACTCCTCTCCGCGCGGGCTTCCACTCTTGTGTCTTCCCCGGCTCCACGTCGTCCCCTTCCTAGGTGTCGTCGTCGTCCACCGCCCTGGTGCTCTCGGCGCAGCGTGGTCAACGTGGTCAACGACCGACTTCCATCGAAAGAGTACTATACATGGAGAGGCTGACAGCTGGGTCCACGGCAGCCCAAGGAAGTGCCTCCTTATTACGCGCAAAATAATTATTCCTCCACCTGACAGCAGGGACCCACCGGACGGGCCACCTTATTTTGTGAAAAAAACATTTCCTCCCTGACTGCTGGGACCCACCGGACGGGCCACCGATTTTATGAAAAAACGTTCGCCCACAATGTCACTCGGACCCACCGGAAGTGCCTCTTTATTACGCACAAAAAAATGAATACTCCCCCTACTAGCTGGGACCCACCTTGGTGGGAGGCTGACTTGTGGGCCTACTAAGTTGATGGGGACGGAGGGCTTTGTCAACTTAGTCAATATGGACGATTCTAGCTCCAATGACCGTACGATGTCCATCCAACGACCGTAGTGCTTCTTCAACCTCTAGTCTTCTTGCTCCAGCCGCCCAAAGCAGCGCCGGTCGTGCCGCCTGCTCCTGCCTCCCATGGCTGGCTGTGCTGCCACGGAGGCCTCACCGCCCCCTACTATTCCCACCGCTGGCTAGGCCCTGCGGCGATGGCAGCCTCACACCGCAGTCGAACGAGTGAACCCTCATACTCCTCTCCGCGTGGGCATCCACTGCCGCGTCTTCACCGGCTCCGCCTCGTCCCCTTCCTAGGCCTCGCCGTCGTCCACCGCCCTGGTGCTCTCGGCGTGGCGTGGTCAAAGTGGTCAACGAACGACTTCCATCGGACGTGGACTGTACGTGGAGAGGCTGACAGCTGGGTCCACGGCCACAGCAAGGAAGTGCCTCCATATTACGCGGAAAATAATGATTCCTCCACCTGACAGCAGGGACCCACCGGACGGGCCATCGTATTTTGTGAAAAAAACATTTTCCTCCTGACTGTTGGGACCCACCAGCTACATCTTCACACGGAAGGAAGTGCGTCCGGGCAAAAAAAAAGATTCGCCCCCCTGACTGTTGGCACCCACCAGCTACATCTTCACACGCAAGGAAGTGCTTCTGGGCAAAAAAAACCAAAACAATTCGCCCCCCTGACTGCTGGGACCCACCAGCTACATCTTCGCAGGCAAGGAAGTGTCTGACAGTAGGGACCCACCTGGTCGAAGCGTACGTAGCGTTGTCATTCTGGTCGCGAACGTGTACGTACATATATACTGGTCGATGTAGAGGCGCGCACGTGTCGTAGTAGAGGCGCGTACATGTCATAGTAGAGGCGCGCACGTAGCATGTACACATACGTACAGCGGCCAGGGTGCAAGAAAGAAAATACGACCCGCGTCACGTACATATGGGCGGGTCTCGACGCCTACTGCGTGCATACGTCACGCCAGGGCTCGTGTACATGGCTGGGTCGGAACGGAGAAACAGCATCGTCGTCGTGTTCATGGGGAGGCAACGGAATGTGTCGTGTTCATTGGGAGGCAACGGAATGCGTCGTGTTCATCGGGAGGCAACAGAACGTGTGGGAGCCAACCGGCTGGGTCAGAACGGAATGCACGGTCATGTTCATCGGGAGGGCTTGGACGGAACAGGCGATGGAAACGAGGCATGGCGTACCGCACAACGGAGGAAACGGCCTTTTGTTCGACCGGCCACGTTCGAAACAGGATCATGTTCATCAGGAGGGGTTTGGCGTACCGCAAAACAGACAAAACGGACCTCCTATGGTCGAAACGGGGGTCCTGTTGATCGGGAGGGGTGTGGCGTACCGCAAAACGGACGAAACGGACTTGTGTTGGAGCGCTATGGTCAAAGCGGGGTCCTGTTCGCCGGGAGGGTGTGGCGTGCAAAACGGAACTCCACGGATATTGTTCATCTCCACCGTCGACTTCCTCCACCTCCACAGCTACCGCCGACCTCCTCCACCTCCACGGGCTCCTGCTCATCCAGCCTCCACCGCGCTTACTCCAGCTACTATTCAACCATCCCTCCACGGGCACCCCTCCACCGCTCTCTGCTCATCCAGCCCTCCACACCACGGGTCTTGTTCAACCACCCTCCACGGCCACCCTCCACCGCTGTTGTTCATCCAGCCCTCCACACCACGGGTCCTGTTCATCCAGAGGCAATGCCACCGCCACTATTAATCCAACCCCCCGCAACGCTCATCGCTCATCTCGGAGGCAGCATCGATCGGCTTGATTAGCAGCGATGGCGAAGAATCGCCGATCGGGTTCGCTAACGCCATCGATCGATCGCTCGGGTTTAGTAACGTAGCCTGTGACCGCAATCGCTGGGTTCGCGAGAGCCCAACGCCTCGCTTCGGGTTGATTAGAGCCAATGCCTCGCACACACACGCCGCATATGTACGAGAAAGCGTGCATCGCTTCGCCCCGACCTCCCACCGTAACCGGTAATTCCCTGAAATTTTCCTCGCCCTCGCTTCTACCACGGTTTTTTCCGTCATGGACGGCACAAAGAATGTCATGCAGCTGCGTCTCCGGCCCGCCCAGGACGAAAAGCCCATTTTCAGTCATGATTTTTTGTCATAGAAGTAGGAGCCCACCACATCTATGATATACCGGGTTTTGTCACAATTATCGTCATAGAAGTGTCATATGTATGACAGAAAAAAAATCGTTCGGTCCAAAATGTCACGGATGTGTCTTTTTTTGTAGTGCAACGCAGTTCGTCCCGATAGTATATGGTAGTTACTATATAAGGGGACAATTCCGAAGACTTACTCTCCGGCATGGTATTTGTTTGGTGATCCGAAGACAACCTCCAGGGTGATGGTCCTATAAGACTTGGCCTTTGCACCTGGGACGACATCTTTTAAAAGATGTTATTAATGGATTTGATCCTCATGCGGTCAATACCTGTCTGGTAAATTTTGTCCTGGCGCAGCGAGTTTGGGCTGCTATTTATGCCCGTAGGGGCTCGTGTGGGATGGAACCCACAAACTATTCGGTTGATAGTAAGTGCAATTAAATTGCTATGGTTGGTATTGTCCGGACGGTCGATGTGGTCGAAGGTGGTTGGTTGTATTTTTGTACTGCGGGGGATCTTCCTTTGACCTCGCCGTGTTTGGTGGTATGCGCTTCTCGTTGTTGTAGACCTCCTTTCATTGTTTCCGGCGTCCGACCAGTCGTTTTTTTTTTGAGGGTCCGGCATTCCCTATTGGTATGCTTGGCCGCCACTCTAGGGGTACCATGAATTTCACATGGTTGGTCGAGTATGCTGCTATGGCTGGATGGGCCTGAGCTGTTCTGTTTTCGCTGACCGGACTGGGGGTCACGGAATTCGGCACCAACTCCCTTGTCTTGATCGTCATCATTATTTTTGTGACGCTTATGTTTGTTTCGTCGAGGTTTGTGGATGTTGCCTTGCGTTTCCTGTGTATTGCCTCCGACCGTGGTATATTGGCGTCGCAGTGTGGGCTTTAGGTCCTCCTTCTTGCGTTGAGGTAGCGAATTGTGCTTTATGTAACTTTTGGCGAGGCGGTCGAGTCCGTATTCTTCTATTGCCAGGACCTTGGACCATCTGTCTGTGAGCAAATCTTGGTCAACTTTGAGCTGATGTTGCTTCTTTTGCAGGCTTTTCGCTGTGGCCATAAGCCGTCGCTTAAACCGAACTTGTTCCACGGGATCCTCAGGCACACCGAATTCATTGTCGCCGAGGCTCACCTCGTCTTCGGAGGGGGGCACGTAGTTGTCCTCCTCCAAGTATCCACCCGTTGCCTGTCCGGCCTGCTCGAAGGCAGGCTGATCGAGATTATATTCATCTTCGGCACCGTCCGGATTGTTTTTGACTCCTGTGCCGGTATTATTGTGGTGGGGCTTGGGGCGGCGCTGATGACGTTCATACTTTGCCTTATTCCTTGAGGGGTTATCCTCCATTGCCTCATCGCCATTGGTTTCTTTCGGAGTGTCCACCATATATATATCATATGAGGATGTGGCTGTCCAGCGCCCCGTGGGCGGTGGTTCCTGTTCATCATCGTCCACACCGTCGATGTCTTCAGAGTCAAAGTCAAGCATGTCGGTTATATCATCGGTCGTGGTAATGAAGTGGGTGGTGGGTGGGCAACGAATTCCCTCGTCGCATGCTTCCCACTCGAGCCGGACATAGTTCGGCCAAGCGTCCCCTAACAAAGAGAGAGATTTTAACGAGTTCATCATGTCGCCAAAGGGCGAGTGCTGGAAGATATCCGCTGCGGTGAATTCCATTACCGGAGCCCAACCAGATTCGGCGGGCTCGGGGATGCGCGGACTGGAACCTACAGCCGGACACAAGTCCGGGGGTCCGGAGACACAGACTTCCTTGGGGGTGAAGTCTCTGTTCGTCTCTATCGCCGATGAGTGTGCGGCCTCCAGGGCGGGGTCCATCCACTCGTCCTCGGACGACGCAATCTGCCCCGGATTTAGGTTCGGGGCTCCTGTAGGTGCGATATCCCGAGTATTGTCCGACAGCAGGTCTAAACCGTGCTCATCGTGACTGTTCAGCGCTCCTGGCATAAGCCCAAATCCGTCGAAGATCAAGTCTCCACGGATATCGGCCGTGTAGTTCAAGTTTCCGAACCTGACCTGATGGCTAGGGGCGTAGCTGTCGATCTGCTCCAGGTGGCCAAGCAAATTGGCCCGCAGTGCGAAGCTGCCGAACACGAAGATCTGTCCGGGGAGAAAAGTCTCACCCTGGACCACATTGTTGTTGATGATTGAAGGAGCCATTGAGCCTTGCAGCGACGACACAGAGGAACTCTCAATGAAAGCACCAATGTCGGTGTCAAAACCGACGGAACTCGGGTAGGGGGTCCCGATCTGTGCGTCTAAGGCTAATGGTAACAGGAGGCAAGGGACACGATGTTTTACCCAGGTTCGGGCCCTCTCGATGGAGGTAGAACCCTACTTCCTGCTTGATTGATCTTGATGATATGAGTATTACAAGAGTTGATCTACCACGAGATCATAGAGGCTAAACCCTAGAAGGTAGCCTATGATGATTATGATCGTCCCTATACGGACCAAACCCTCCGGTTTATATAGACACCCGGAGGGGGCTAGGGTTTACACAGAGTCGGTTACAAAGAACAAGATCTAATATCCGGATCGCAAAGCTTGTCTTCCACGCAAAGGAGAGTCCCATCTGGACACGGGACGAAGTCTTGAGTCTTGTATCTTCACGGTCCATCAGTCGGCCAAAGTATATAGTCCGGCTGTTCGGATACCACCCAATCCAGGACTCCCTCAGTGCCCCCCCACCCGCCCCCATATATAAAGGAGAAAGGGGGAGGCGGCCGGCCAAGAGAAGCGCGCGCCAAGGGGGGAGTCCTACTCCCACCGGGAGTAGGACTCCTCCTTTCCTTGCAGGAGTAGGAGAAGGGAAGGAAAAAGGAGAAGGAAGGAAGGGGGCGCCCCCCCTCCCTAGTCCAATTCGGACTAGTCCATGGGGAGGGGTGCGGCCACCCTTTGAGGCCTTTCTCTCCTTTCTCGTATGGCCCATTAAGGCCCAATACGAATTCCCGCAACTCTCCGGTACTCCAAAAAATACCCGAATCACTCAGAACCTTTCCGATGTCCGAATGTAGTCGTCCAATATATTGATCTTTACGTCTCGACCATTTCGAGACTCCTCGTCATGTCCCCGATCTCATCCGAGACTCCGAACTACCTTTGGTACATCAAAACACATAACTCATAATATAAATCGTCATCTAACTTTAAGCGTGCGGACCCTACGGGTTCGAGAACTATGTAGACATGACCGAGACACGTCTCCGGTCAATAACCAATAGCGGAACCTGGATGCTCATATTGGCTCCTACATATTCTACGAAGATCTTTATCGGTCAAACCGCATAACAACATACGTTGTTCCCATTGTCATCGGTATGTTACTTGCCCGAGATTCGATCGTCGGTCTCTCAATACCTAGTTCAATCTCGTTACTGGCAAGTCTCTTTACTCGTTACATAATGCATCATCCCGCAACTAACTCATTGGTCACATTGCTTGCAAGGTTTATAGTGATGTGCATTACCGAGAGGGCCCAGAGATACCTCTTCGACAATCGGAGTGACAAATCCTAATCTCAAAATACGCCAACTCAACATGTACCTTCAGAGACACATGTAGAGATCCTTTATAATCACCCAGTTACGTTGTGACGTCTAGTAGCACACAAAGTGTTCCTCCGGTAAACGGGAGTTGCATAATCTCATAGTCATAGGAACATGTATAAGTCATGAAGAAAGCAATAGCAACATACTAAACGATCAACTGCTAAGCTAACGGAATGGGTCAAGTCAATCACATCATTCTCTTAATGATGTGATCTCATTAATCAAATGACAACTCATGTCTATGTCTAGGAAACTTAAACATCTTTGATTCAATGAGCTAGTCAAGTAGAGGCATACTAGTGACACTCTGTTTGTCTATGTATTCACACATGTATTATGTTTCCGGTTAATACAATTCTAGCATGAATAATAAACATTTATCATGAAATAAGGAAATAAATAATAACTTTATTATTGCCTCTAGGGCATATTTCCTTCAGTATCCCACTTGCACTAGAGTCAATAATCTAGTTCACATCGCCATGTGATTCAACACCAATATTCACATCTGTATGTGATTAGTACCCATAGTTCACATTGTCATGTGATCAACACCCAAAGGGTTTACTAGAGTCAATAATCTAGTTCACATCACTATGTGATTAACACCCAAAGAGTACTAAGGTATGATCATGTTTTGCTCGTGAGAGAAGTTTAGTCAACGGGTCTATCACATTCAGAGTCGTATGTATTTTGCAAATATTCTATGTCTACAATGTTCTGCACGGAGCTACTCAAGCTAATTGCTCCCACTTTCAATATGTATCCAGATTGAGACTTAGAGTCATCTGGATCGGTGTAAAAGCTTGCACCGATGTAACTCTTTACAACGGGCTCTTTTATCAACTCCATAATCGAGAAATATTTCCTTAGTCCTCACTAAGGATATTCTTGACCACTGTCCAGTGATCTACTCCTAGATCAAAATTGTACTCCCTTACTAAACTCAGAGCAAGGTATACAATAGGTCTGGTACACAGCATATCATACTTTATAGAACCTATGACTGAGGCATAGGGAATGACTTTTCATTCTTTTCTATTTTCTGCCATGGTCAGGTTTTTGAGTCTTACTCAACTTCACACCTTGCAACACAGGCAAGAACTCCTTCTTTGACTGTTCCATTTTGAATTACTTCCAAATCTTATCAAGGTATGTACTCATTGAAAAAACTTATCAAGCGTCTTGATCTATTTCTATGATCTTGATGCTCAATGTGTAAGCAGCTTCACCGAGGTATTTATTTGAAAAACTCTTTTCAAATACTCCTTTATGCTATCCAGAAAATTCTACATTATTTCCGATCAACAATATGTTATTCACATATACTTATCAGAAATGTTGTAGTGCTCCCACTCACTTTCTTGTAAATACAGGCTTCACCGCAAGTCTGTATAAAACTATATGCTTTGATCAACTCATCAAAGCGTATATTCCAACTCCAAGATGCTTGCACTAGTCCATAGATGGATCACTAGAGCTTGCACATCTTGTTAGCACCTTTAGGATTG
This sequence comes from Aegilops speltoides, assembly GCA_021437245.1. Taxonomy (NCBI): domain Eukaryota; kingdom Viridiplantae; phylum Streptophyta; class Magnoliopsida; order Poales; family Poaceae; genus Aegilops; species Aegilops speltoides. The sequence goes on from CM038142.1 coordinate 51,605,366, forward strand.
ACAAAACCTTCTGGTTGCATCATATACAACTCTTCTTTAATAAATCCATTAAGGAATGTAGTTTTGACATCCATTTGCCGGATTTCATAAAATGTGGCAATTGCTAACATGATTCGGACAGACTTAAGCATCGATGAGAGTGAGAAAATCTCATCGTATTCAACACCTTGAACTTGTCAAAAAACCTTTTGCGACAAGTCGAGCTTTGTAGATAGTAACACTACTATCAGCGTCTGTCTTCCTCTTGAAGATCCATTTATTTTCTATGGCTTGCCGATCATCGGGCAAGTCCACCAAAGTCCATACTTTGTTCTCATAAATGGATCCAATCTCAGATTTCATGGCCTCAAGCAATTTCGCGGAATCTGGGCTCATCATCGCTTCCTCATAGTTCGTAGGTTCGCCACGGTCAAGTAACATGACCTCCAGAATAGGATTACCATACCACTCAGGTGCGGATCTTACTCTGGAAGACCTACGAGGTTCTGTAGTAACTTAATGTGCAGTTTCATGATCATCATCATTAACTTCCTCACTAATTGGTGTAGGAATCACTGGCACTGATGATTTCTGTGATGAACTACTTCCCAATAAGGGAGCAGGTACAGTTACCTCATCAAGTTCTACTTTCCTCCCACTCACTTCTTTCGAGAGAAACTCCTTCTCTAGAAAGGATCCATCTTAGCAATGAATATCTTGCCTTTCGGATCTGTGATAGAAGGTGTACCCAGCAGTTTCCTTTGGGTATTCTATGAAGACGCACTTCTCCGATTTGGGTTTGAGCTTATCAGGTTGAAATTTTTTCACATAAGCATCATAGCCCCAAACTTTAAGAAACGACAACTTTGGTTTCTTACCAAACCACAGTTCATAAGGCGTCGTCTCAACGGATTTTGATGGTGCCCTATTTAAAGTGAATGCCGCTGTCTCTAATGCACAACCCCAAAATGATAGTGGTAAACCGAATACATCATAGATCGCACCATATCCAGTAAAGTGCGGTTATGACATTAGGACACACCATAACGCTGTGGTGTTCCAGGTGGCGTGAGCTGTGAAACTATTCCACATTGTTTTTAAATGAAGGCCAAACTCTTAACTCAAATATTCTCCTCTACGATCAGATTGTAGAAACTTTATTTTCTTGTTACGATGATTCTCCACTTCACTTCTGAAATTCTTTGAACTTTTCAAATGTTTCAGACTTGTGCTTCATTAAGTAGATATACTCATATCTGCTCAAATCATTTGTGAAGGTCAAAAAATAACGATACTTGCCACGAGCATCAACACTCATTGGATCGCATACATCGGTATGTATTATTTCCAACAAGTCAGTAGCTCGTTCCATTGTTCCGAAGAACGGAGTTTTAGTCATCTTGCCCAAAAGGCACGGTTCGCAGGCATCAAATGATACATAACCAAGTGATTCCGAAAATCCATCTTTATGGAGTTTCTTCATGCGCTATACACCGATATGACCCAAACGGTAGTGCCACAAATAAGTTGCACTATCATTATTAACTTTGCATCTTTTGGCATCAATATTATGAATATGTGTATCATTACGATCGAGATCCAATAAACTATTTTCATTGGGTGTATGACCATTAAAGGTTTTATTCATGTAAACATAAGAACAATTATTCTCTGACTTTAAATAAATAACCGTATTGCAATAAACATGACCAAATCATATTCATGCTCAACGCAAACGCCAAATAACATTTATTTAGGTTTAACACTAATCCCGAAAGTATAGGGAGTGTGCGATGATGATCATATCAATCTTGGAACTACTTCCAACACTCATCGTCACTTCACCCTCAACTAGTCTCTGTTTATTCTGTAACTCCTTTTTCGAGTTACTAATCTTAGCAACCGAACATGTATCAAATACCCAGGGGCTACTATAAACACTAGTAAGGTACACCTGTATATCAAATATACCCTTGTTCACTTTGTCATCCTTCTTATCCACCAAATATTCAGGGTATTTCCGCCTCCAGTGACCATTTCCTTTGCAGTAGAAGCACTCAGTTTCAGGCTTTGGTCCAGTTTTGGGTTTCCTCGCGGGAGTGACAACTTGCTTGCCATTCTACTTGAAGTTTCCCTTTCTTTCCCTTTGCCCTTTTCTTGAAACTAGTGGTCTTGTCAATCATCAACACTTGATGCTCTTTCTTGATTTCTACCTTCGTCGATATCAACATCACGAAGAGCTCGGGAATCGTTTTCGTCATCCCTTGCATACTATAGTTCATCACGAAGTTCTAGTAACTTGGTGATGGTGACTAGAGAACTATGTCAATCACTATATTATCTGGAAGATTAACTCCCACTTGATTCAAGCGATTGTAGTACCCAGACAATCTGAGCACATGCTCACTAGTTGAGCAATTCTCCTCCATCTTTTAGCTATAGAACTTGTTGGAGACTTCATATCTCTCAACTCGGGTATTTGCTTGAAATATTAACTTCAACTCCTGGAACATCTCATATGGTCCATGATGTTCAATACGTCTTTGAAGTCCCGATTCTAAGCTGTTAAGCATGGTGCACTAAACTATCAAGTAGTCATCATATTGAGCTAGCCAAACGTTCATAACGTCTGCATCTGCTCCTGCAATAGGTCTGTCACCTAGCGGTGCATCAAGGACATAATTCTTCTGTGCAGCAATGAGGATAAACCTTAGATCACGGATCTAATCTGCATCATTGCTACTAATATCTTTCAACATAGTTTTTCTCTAGGAACATATCAAAAATAAACATAGGGAAGCAACAAAGCGAGCTATTGATCTACAACATTATTTGCAAAATACTACCAGGACTAAGTTCATGATAAATTAAAGTTCAATTAATCATATTACTTAAGAACTCCCACTTAGATAGACATCCCTCTAATCATCTAAGTGATCATGTGATCCAAATCAACTAAACCATGTCCGATCATCACGTGAGATGGAGTAGTTTTCAATGGTGAACATCACTATGTTGATCATATCTACTATATGATTCACGCTCGACCTTCGGTCTCGGTGTTCCGAGGCCATATCTCAGATATGCTAGGCTTGTCAAGTTTAACTTTGAGTATTCTGCGTGAGCAACTGTTTTGCACCGTTGTATTTGAGCGTAGAGCCTATCACACCGATCATCACGTGGTGTCTCAAAGACGAAGAACTTTCGCAACGGTGCATACTCAGGGAGAACACTTATACCTTGAAATTTAGTGAGAGATCATCTTATAATGCTACCATCAATCAAAGCAAAATAAGATGCATAAAGGATAAACATCACATGCAATCAATATAAGTGATATGATATGGCCATCATCATCTTGTGCTTGTGATCTCCATCTCCGAAGCACCGTCATGATCACCATCGTCACCGGCGCGACACCTTGATCTCCATCATAGCATCGTTGTCGTTTCGCCACCTATTGCTTCTACGACTATCGCTACCGCTTAGTGATAAAGTAAAGCAATTACAGGGCGATTGCATTGCATACAATAAAGCGACAACCATATGGCTCCTGCCAGTTGCCGATAACTCGGTTACAAAACATGATCATCTCATACAATAAAATATAGCATCATGTCTTGACCATATCACATCACAACATGCCCTGCAAGACGTCCTCTACTTTGTTGTTGCAAATTTTATGTGGCTGCTACGGGCTGAGCAAGAACCGTTCTTACCTACGCATCAAAACCACAACGATAGTTTGTCAAGTTAGTGTTGTTTTAACCTTCTGAAGGACCGGGCGTAGCCACACTCGGTTCAACTAAAGTTGGAGAAACTGACACCCGCCAGCCACATATGTGCAAAGCACGTCGGTAGAACCAGTCTCGCGTAAGCGTACGCGTAATGTCGGTCCGGTCCGCTTCATCCAACAATACCGCCGAACCAAAGTATGACATGCTGGTAAGCAGTATGACTTGTATCGCCCACAACTCACTTGTGTTCTACTCGTGCATATAACATCTACGCATAAAACCTGGCTCTGATGCCACTGTTGGGGAACGTAGTAATTTCAAAAAAAAAATCCTACGCATACGCAAGATCATGGTGATGCATAGAAACGAGAGGGGAGAGTGTTGTCCACGTACCCTCGTAGACCAAAAGCGGAAGCATTAAAACAACGCGGTTGATGTAGTCGTACGTCTTCACGGCCTGACCGATCAAGCACCGAAAGCACGGCACCTCCGAGTTCTAGCACACGTTCAGCTCGATGACGTCCCTCGAACTCCGATCTAGCCGAGCTTCAAGGGAGAGTTCCGTCAGCACGACGGCGTGGTGACGATGATGATGCTCTACCGACGGAGGGCTTCGCCTAAGCACCGTTATGATATTATCGAGGTGGAATATGTTGGAGGGGGGCACCGCACACGGCTGGGAGAGATCAACAGATCAACTTGTGTGTATAGAGGTGCCCCCCTGCCCCCGTATATAAAGGAGCAAGGGGGAGGCGGCCGGCCAAGAGGAGGGCGCGCCAAGGGGGGAGTCCTACTCCCACCGGAAGTAGGACTCCTCCTTTCCTTGTAGGAGTAGGAGAAGGAAGGAAAAGGAGAAAGGACGGAAGGGCGCCCCCCTCCTAGTCCAATTCGGACTAGTCCATGGGGAGGGGTGCGGCCACCCTTTGAGGCCTTTCTCTCCTTTCTCGTATGGCCCATTAAGGCCCAATACGAATTCCCGTAACTCTCCGGTACTCTGAAAAATACCCGAATCGCTCGGAACCTTTCCGATGTCCGAATATAGTTGTCCAATATATCGATTTTTACATCTCGACCATTTCGAGACTCGTCGTCATGTCCCTGATCTCATCCGGGACTCCGAACTACCTTCGGTACATCAAAACACATAGCTCATAATATAAATCGTCATCTAACTTTAAGCGTGCGGACCCTACGGGTTCGAGAACTATGTAGACATGACCGAGATACGTCTCCGGTCAATAACCAATAGTGGAACCTGGATGCTCATATTGGCTCCTACATATTCTATGAAGATCTTTATCGGTCAAACCGCATAACAACATATGTTGTTGTCTTTGTCATCGGTATGTTACTTGCCCGAGATTCGATCGTCGGTACCTCAATACCTAGTTCAATCTCGTTACTGGCAAGTCTCTTTACTCGTTACATAATGCATCTTCCCACAACTAACTCATTAGTCACATTGCTTGCAAGGCTTATAATGATGTGTATTACCAAGAGGGCCCAGAGATACCTCTCCGACAATCGGAGTGACAAATCTTAATCTCGAAATACGCCAACTCAACATGTACCTTCGAAGACACCTGTAGAGCTCCGTTATAATCACCCAGTTATGTTGTGACGTTTGGTAGCACACAAAGTGTTCCTACGGTAAACGGGAGTTGCATAATCTCATAGTCATAGGAACATGTATAAGTCATGAAGAAAGCAATAGCAACATACTAAACGATCAAGTGCTAAGCTAACGGAATGGTTCAAGTGTAACGCCCTCGATGCGGCTATATCTCCCACGTGTCGAAGCACGACTTAGAGGCATAACCGCATTGAAAGCAATGTCGCAAGTGAGGTAATCTTCACACAACCCAAGTAATACATAAGGGAAAGAGATACATAGTTGGCTTACAAACGCCACTTCACACAATTACATGAATAAAGCATTACATCATCCAGATACAATCAAGGTCCGACTACGGAACCAAAATAAAAGAAGAACCCCAAATGCGACAAAAGGACCCTGATCGACCCCAACTGGGCTCCACTACTGAGCAACTAGAACGAAACAACACAAAGGGCAAGATCTTCATCGAGCTCCTCCTTGAGCTTAGTTGCGCCACCGCCGGTAACATAGGCACCGCAAACTGGTTTTGGAAGTATCCGGTGAGCCACGAGGACTCAGCAATCTCACACCGCGAGATCAAGACTATTTAAGCTTATGGGTAAGGTAAAGGCATGAAGTGGAGCTGCGCAAGCGACTAGCATATACGGAGGCTAACATACGCAAATGAGAGCGAGAAGAGAAGGCAAAGCACGGTCGTCAAAAGTATGATCAAGAAGTGATCCTATAGCAACCTCGTCAAGCATAACTCCAACACAGTGTTCACTTCCGGACTCACGGAAAGAGACCATCACGGTAACACACGCGTTGATGTATTTTAATTAAGGTCAACTTCAGGTTTTCTACAACCGACATTAACAAATTCCCATCTGCCACATAACATGGGGCGGCTCTCGAAAGTTTATACCTGCAGGGTGTCCCAACTTAGCCCATGACAAGCTCTCGCGATCATCGAAGGAATAGACCTTCACCGGGAAGACCCGATCGGTCTCGGAATCCGGTACATCAAGACATTTCGACAATGGTAAAACAAGGCCAGCAAAGCCGCCCGATGCGCCGACAATCCCGATAGGAGCTGCACATATCTCGTTCTCAGGGCAACACCGGATGAGACAGGCTACGAGTAAAACCAGCCCTCGAGTTGCCACGAGGTGGCCCCGCAGGCGGCTCGGTTCGGACCAACACTTAGACAAGCACTGGCCCGGGGGGGCTGAAATAAAGATGACCCTCGAGAGAGCGACTCCCAAGGGAAAAGTAGGTGGTGGTGAGGCAAATGGTAAAAGGCAATGTTGGGCCTTGCTGGACAAGTTTTATTCAAAGCGAACTGTCAGGGGGGTCCCATAAATCACCCGACCGCGTAAGGGACGCAAAATCCGGGAACATAACACCGGTATGACGGAAACTAGGGCGGCAAGAGTGGAACAAAACACCAGGCATAAGGCCGAGCCTTCCACCCTTTACCAAGTATATAGATGCATTAATAATATAAGAGATATTGTGATATCCCAACAAGAACCCTGTCCACCATGGAGCAATCTTCAACTTCACCTGCAACTAGCAACGCTATAAGAGGGGCTGAGCAAAAGCGGTAACATAGCCAAACAACGGTTTGCTAGGAATGGTGTCAAAGGTTAGAGGTTTGACATGGCAATTTGGGAGGCTGACAAGCAAAAGGTAGGCATCGTAGCATTGGCATAGCAAAAGAGCGAGCAAACTAGCATAGCAAAGATAGTAGTGATTTCGAGGGTATGGTCATCTTGCCTGAAAGGTTCTCAGAGTTGTCGAAGACTTGATCCTCGTAGGCGTTCTCAACAGGTTCCTCGTACACGTACTCGTCTCCCGGCTCTACCCAAAGCAAGGACACAAGCAACGGAACCACAATCAAACAAGGAACAATGCACAAGCAATATGATGCAATACATGACATGCTATGCGAGATGTGATATGCAATGCATATGTATGCTCCGGAAGGAAAAAGATGAACCGGGCATCAACTTGGCAAACCAAGTATGCCGCCGGAAAAATGAGACGATTTCGGTTGAAATCGATATAAAGATCACCGGAATCGGATGCACGGTTTGCAAATGGCAAGCAAAACAAGAATGATGCAAAACTGCGTTTAACAGCCCGATACTACTTAGCACTCAACACGAAACTATGCTACAGCACCCCAACATGCAAACAAAGCATATGGCAACGAACTACAGGAGATGCTTAACAAAAGAGGAACACTGAGCTACGGCTAAATCACATCATAACATGTTCAAACAAGCATGGAGAAAGTGCTCAAAATAACAGGTTCACAGACTTAGTGAAAATACTAACATACCAGGAATTAACATCAGGAAGGCATGTTTAGAGCAAGCAAACAACATGCTACAGGAACTTATAATAGCAAAGCAAGGCATGACATGATTCTACTCAAAGCATATATCAATAGTCCCTTACTGACCATAAGCCAAAAAGGACTCTAAGAAAAGATGGCACCCATGTAAACATAGCAAGTTTTATTACAGATTTCAGACTTAGTGAAATATCAGGACATGGCAAAAACAGTTAACGAGTAGGCATGTTCGTGAGCTCGATGCACTCACTACAGAGCAATACATGGCATGGCAAGGCAACCAATAGTAAGAAGGCATGATTATGAAGCTAAGCATGGCAAGAGCAAGGTCATAGCATACACGGATCAACTACAACGACCTCGTGAAAATTGAATCTCATGCAAACAATCTGCCAGGAAACATTTTCAAGCAACTTTGGAGCAAGAAATGAACATGTTCCAGCAGGCTATAAATGCAACCAAGGGCATGAATGGATAGAGCAAGACATGTATATCAAATCATGTTTATAGAGCATCTCCAGATTATGCATAGAATGATTACTAGAAGCAAGTTAACATGGCATCAAATTAATCAGAATCTGTCTAGCAAAACAGCAACAGAAACTACCCTACTTTACAAGCTTGATGCACTCAGCACACAAGTCACAAAAATACAAGGTCAACACCTCTGGAAAGATGGCATGTCCTAGTCCAACATTCATGTAGAGCTCATACTCATAGGATGCACACATAAATCATGGCAAAAATGACAAAAGAGCTCGAACTGATAAGATTCTAGAACTAACGATCTGAAGCTATCTTCCAACAGCATTTCGGGCATCAAGATGAGCTCAAATGCAAATGATGCAATGGAATGAAATGATGTACTCTTCGAGACGAACAATTTGACATATTATACGCCCAAAACGGAGCCACGGGTGCGGAGATGTGATGCGATGAAAATGCACGAAAATTACTGGAAACGGGGACTTAGAAGAAAATCGGGGCAACCTTGCACGGATTTTTATGCAGCCGGAAGCTCGCCGGAGGCAGCGGGATGGCGGCGGAGGACGAGGGAGAGGCGGGGATGGGCGCCGGCGGGTCGGGTCGCCGGATCCGGCGGCGCCGGCCCGGATCTGGCCGAGACGGCAGCATGGCCAGGCCACCGCGGCTTCAGCCGGCCGGCCGCAGGCGAAAGGCAGCAGCTGCATGGGCTGGCGGGCGGCAGCTGGCGCGGGAGGCAGCGGGCGCGAGGGGGCGCTTCGCCTTGCGGCGGGTGAGGCGGCGAGGGTCGGGCGGCGACTTAACGGCAGCGGCAGCAAGGCAGAAGCGGCAGCCGGCAAGCAAGCCGGCGACGCAAGCGCGAGGAGGCAGCAGCGCCAGCGGGAGCAAAGCGGTTCAGCGGCGGCGGGCGCAAGGCGGCGGCGGCGACATGGAGCAGCAGGCAACGGCGGCGGCGAACGCGGCGGCAGCCTTGGTCACATGGGCAGCAGCGGCAGCGGCGACTGCCTCAGCTCAGAGCATGCAGCCAAGGGGAAGCGGGGCAGCAAGGTGGCGTGGCGCGGGTTGGTTGGAGGCCGCGCAGAGCTGAGGTGGCGGCCTCGATTGGCGGAGCGAGGTGGAAGCGGGACGTGTCCGGCGGAGTTGGACATGTCCGGCCACATGAGGGGAAATTAGGGTTTCGGGGGAAATTAGATCCGAAAATGGAGGGGAAGGGGTGTTTATATAGGTAGAGGGAGCTAGGAGTGTCCAAATGAGGTGCGGTTTTCGGCCACGCGATCGTGATCGAACGACCGAGAGCATGGAGGGGAGTTTGGTGGGTTTTGGGCCACTTTGGAAGGGGTGTTGGGCTGCAACAAAAGGGGCTTTCACGGTTACCGGTTAACTGTTGGAGTACCAAACGACCTCCAAATGGCACGAAACTTGACAAAGCGGTCTTCGGTGCTATACCAAAGCCGCTTGGCAAACCTCGGCCATTCCGAGAAAGTTTAATACCCGCACACAACAGAGAGAAGAAGGGGCGCCGGGGACATAGGAGCGCGGATTGCAAAAGCAGACAACGGGAAAATGCTCGGATGCATGAGGCGAACATGTATGCAAAATGAAATGCACATGATGACATGATAAAATGCAAATGATGACATGGCAAAGTGCAACACGCAAGCAAATGACATGGCAACAACAACGAATAACTGGCAGACACCTGGCGCATCGGATCCGGGGTGTTACATCAAGTCAATCACATCATTCTCCTAATGATGTGATCTCGTTAATCAAATGACAACTCATGTATATGGCTAGGAAACTTAACCATCTTTGATTCAACGAGCTAGTCAAGTAGAGGCATACTAGTGACACTCTGTTTGTCTATGTATTCACACATGTATTATGTTTCCGGTTAATACAATTCTAGCATGAATAATAAACATTTATCATGAAATAAGGAAATAAATAATAACTTTATTATTGCCTCTAGGGCATATTTCCTTCAGTCCACGTACCCTCGTAGACCGAAAGCGGAAGTGTTAGCACAACGCGGTTGATGTAGTCGTACGTCTTCACGATCCGACCGATCAAGTACCGAACATACGACACCTCCGAGTTCAGCACACGTTCAGCTCGATGACGTCCCACGAACTCTGATCCAGCAGAGCTTTGCGGGAGAGTTCCGTCAGCACGACGGTGTGATGACGGTGTTGATGATGCTACCGACGCAAGGCTTCGCCTAAGCATCGCTACGATATTACCGAGGTGGAATATGGTGGAGGGGGGCACCGCACACGGCTAAGAAATCAATGATTAATTGTTGTGTCTAGAGGTGCCCCCCTGCCCCTGTATATAAAGGAGCAGGGGGAGGCGGCCAGCCAGGAGGAGGGCGCGACAAGGGGGAGTCCTACTCCCACCGGGAGTAGGACTCCTCCTTTCCTTTTTGGAGTAGGAGAGGGGAAGGAAGGGAGAGAGGAGGAGAAGGAAAGAAGGGGGGCGCCCCCCTCCTAGTCCAATTCAGACTAGAGGGGGAGGAGGCGCGCGGCATGCCCTGGCTGCCCCTCCTCTTCTCCACTAGGGCCCATGAGGCCCAATAAACCCCCCGGGGGGTAACCCCCCTGGTACGCCGATATATGTCCGAAACCTTCCAAAACCATTCCGGTGCCCGAACATAGTCATCCAATATATCGATCTTTACGTCTCGACCATTTCGAGACTCCTCGTCATGTCTGTGATCATATCTGGGACTCCGAACTACCTTCGGTACATCAAAACACAAAAACTCATAATACCAATCGTCACCAAACTTTAAGCGTGCGGACCCTACGGGTTCGAGAACTATGTAGACATGACCGAGACACGTTTCCGGTCAATAACCAATAGCGGAACTTGGATGCTCATATTGGTTCTAACATATTCTACGAAGATCTTTATCGGTCAAACCGCATAACTACATACGTTGTTCCCTTTGTCATTGGTATGTTACTTGCCCGAGATTCAATCGTCAGTATCTCAATACCTAGTTCAATCTCGTTACCGGCAAGTCTCTTTACTCGTTTATGTAATGCATCATCCCGCAACTAACTCTTTAGTCAAACTGCTTGCAAGGCTTATTGCGATGTGCATTACCGAGAGGGCCCAGAGATACCTCTCTGACAACCGGAGAGACAAATCCTAATCTCAAAATACGTCAACACAACAAGTACCTTCAGAGACACATGTAGAGCACCTTTATAATCACCCAGTTACGTTGTGACGTTTGGTAGCACACAAAGTGTTCCTCCGGTAAGCAGGAGTTACATAATCTCATAGTCATAGGAACATGTATAAGTCATGAAGAAAGCAATAGCAACATACTAAACGATCAAGTGCTAAGCTAACGAAATGGGTCAAGTCAATCACATCATTCTTCTAATGATGTGATCCCATTGATCAAATGGTAACTCATATCTATGGTTAGGAAACTCAACCATCTTTGATCAATAAGCTAGTCAAGTAGAGGCATACTAGTGACACTATGTTTGTCTATGTATTCACACATGTATTATGTTTCCGGTTAATACAATTCTAGCATGAATAATAAACATTTATCATCATATGAGGAAATAAATAATAACTTTATTATTGCCTCTAGGGCATATTTCCTTCACGCTACCCCCCTCCCCCAGCCATAGGAAATTTACTGAAGAAACTTTTTTAGGGGCCTAAACTCAGTAAAGTGCAGTCATTTGCCCCCCGCCCAAAGATTCGTATTTTTCTATTCTGCCGTCGTCTTAGGATCCGCGAGCACATCCGACAGCTGCCTCCGGCTCAGTTAACGACGCCGACTCCTCCCTCGTCTCCCCGGACGTCGACGCCCACACAACGATGTATAACAGATCAAGGAAGGAGGCAATTGAGATTGTCATGAAGGACATTCTAGAGATTGTCACGCTTCTCGTTGATGCGGCCAATGTGATGATGTTCGTCATGGCCGAAATCTTTGAGATGCTTACTTTGGTGGCAGAGGCGATAGGCCACAACCAGGCGGCCGCGCGTTACCACGGCAGCGCTACCTGGTGCATGGGCCTGGTGGTGGCTTTGCGTCAATTGTTTCAAAAGGCCCACAAATCTTTTTGTTTGTTAGTGATAGCTCAATGAATAAGAGCACATCAACACCAGCGGAGCTACATGCAAACCCGAGGGGGGCGCCCCCCCCCCTCCCCCCCTCAGCCATAGGAAATTTACTGAAGAAACTTTTTAGGGGCCTACCCCCCCCCCCCCCGCCATAGGAAATTTACTGAAGAAACTTTTTTAGGGGCCTGCCGTCCCCCCACCCCCCCCCCAGCAGCAAACATATGCAAACAATGCAAACATAACAACAATCTGTCTAAACAGAACAGTCTGTAATGTGTTGGGCCTCCAAGCGCAGACGCAGAGTTTTGTAGGACAGTAGCAATTTTCCCTCAAGTGGATGACCTAAGCTTTATCAATCCGTGAGAGGTGTAGGATGAAGATGGTCTCTCTCAAACGACCCTGCAACCAAATATAAGAAATCTCTTGTGTCCCCAACACACCCAATACAATGACAAATTGTATATCTGCACTAGTTCGGCAAAGAGATGGTGATAAAAGTGTAATATTGTGTCACGCCCAATATGCGACTGTCGCGGGGACGGAGCGGGACGGAGGCCCGCCCGCCGCGAGCACCTATGGGGCCGGAGGGCCCCTTCGTGAGTTCGGTACGAGGGCGGAGGAGGCACAGAGAGCAGATCGAGGCGATGCACGCGGGCGGATTTTTACCCAGCTTCGGGCCGCGATGGTCGCGTAAAACCCTACTGCTGCTTTGTGTTGTATTGGGCTCGGGAGCTTGAAGAGCTACAGTTGCAGCTACGCCGAGCGTGAGAGTTGCGAAGGATTCGAACCCCCCCTACGCTGTGCATGGGCCTCCTTTTATAGGGCAAGGGGTCACCGACAGGTGTCAACGTAGGAGAAAGGGGTAAAAGCGTAAAAGAGGTGGTAGTTGGAACAGTGCGGGAACAAAGTGCAGCTACAATTAGCTTGAACAAAGGATTCTACCTACTTTTGACAGAGGGGACAAGGGCATTTAATGCCCGTCGCCGTCGACCCCAAAAGCTCCCGCCCTAGTGTCTCCGTCTGCCACGGCGATGGAGCCACCACCGTGGAGTGCCACCGCACCCCCATGTCAAGCCAGACCATCCGCCACGCGTCTCTGGAGAGGGCTAAAGGTGACGCGGGCGATGAGCTGGAGTCGCGAACGCAGCGCAGCTCTCCGGCAAGTACCTTGCCGGGTCTTGATCTCGCCGACCCGGGAGCTTGTCGGGCTTGTAGTCTTGTCGCTCCCCGGGCCCTCGCCGGGACGCGTATAGCGCCGAGGCGTGTCTTCTGTGATGTGATCTTCTAGTCTCCCCGGCGAGCTCCTCTCGCCAGGGGCTCGCGTGAGTGATGTAATCTTGAGCCTGGAACGGCCTTCCCGGCAAGCTCCTCTTGCCGGGGCCTTGATCTTCTATCTTGTACACTTTGTTCTTGAATGGCTTGGTATGGAGCAGGAATGGTCTCCGGCAAGCATGTGGTGGATCCATTATGGGAGTCTGCGATTGCCCGTGCACAAGTTGGGGTACTGAGGTACCCCTACCTTAGTACACCGACAGGAGCCCCCGGGCCTGGGCCATACACGGTGCCTAGCGCTGTTGGGCCAGGCCCAAGACAGTGCACGGGCACACGAGGCCCATGGCGCGCCGAATCTGCTTCTGCCGCTGCTGCCTCCCCTCCCGCAACGGCACGCGTCGATTGCGGCGTCGTGGGAGACGTGGGCGGCGCATGCGGCCTTTATGGCATCCACCCCGTGATCGTGGTGCAGAGCGGGGTCGCTTCACCCGTCGTTCGGGCTCCGCTTTTTCGCCGCGCGGCCCTCATGCACGGGGGTCGTGGGCGGCGAAGGTGGGAGACCGAGCCGTCACGGGCGGAGAAGGCGAGTCGGCCCCGCTCCTCTGGCCTCCTTGCTTCATGATTGGTCGAGCGGGGCGGTTGAGCCCCCACCTCGCCCCTTTAAAAGGGGCGGAAGGGGAGCACAATGGCCACTCTCATCCTCCTCTCCCTTCGTCTTCGTCTTCTGTTGTTCTTCCCGCCATGGAAGGAGGGAATCCCGGTTCTTCGACGGTGGCGGCGAGGGTGGCCTCCAGGCAGCGCACCTCTCCCTATCCTGCTCCCGTGGCGGCAGAGCCGGCCACGAGGGGGAGAGGAAGGGGGCGTGGCCGCGGACGAGGCCGAGGGCGTGGCCGAGGCGGTCGGGGGAGAGGCGGTCGTGGTGATGCGCCTCCTCCGTCTCCCCCGACGTCTCCTGTCCACGATGCGGTCCACACCGGAGATGACCCCTGGGAGTTCTTCATCAAGCTTACGGCGCCTCGCCCGGCGCCTCCGATTGCCGGCCCGCTTGCGGACGCGATGGGGCGGATCCACCCGATGTGATGGAGTTGCGCATGAGGGGCTGCGGGATCAGCGGCACTCGGGTGAGTGTCGTGTCCCCAGCCCCCGGCGTGATGTTCTTCGACCGAGGGTGGAAGACATTCGCCCGGATCCATAGCTTGACGGCGGGGTTCACCCTCCATTTCAAGTTAATGGATGGTGACCTTCTCGCCGTCAAGGTCTTCGGGGACTATGGGACCCGGGTGAGATGCTGTGTGGACAGCTCCTCGGACAGCGAAGGCTCCTCCCCGAGCGAGAGTGACGAGGAGGAGAGCGACAGCGACGACGAGGGGGATGGCGGGCCCGACTAGGCGTCGGACACCGCTGCCTCGCGCGCCACCGGCGACCCCGTCTCCTGGGTTGCCGGCCTTTTGAACTCCCCGGGGCCGTCTCCTTGGCGGTTGGCGTAGGGAGGCTGCGGAAGAGGAAGAGGGGGATGGCGGCAAGGCCGTTAAATCGGAGTACGAGGGCGAGGTGCCCTCGTCAGCGTGCCGATGTCCCATCACCCCGTCTTCAAGCTCTGCCTCCGACGCCTGCCTCCGCCAAGCTCCCGGCGGCCTCCGGAAGTTCTCTTGGTGTCTTCGGTGCCCGTGGCTCTCCGGGATCGTTCCCCATGCCCGTCCACCTGCGCAGCTCTCGGGCACGGCGGCGCCACCGCCACGCCTCCTAGGCGCCTTCGCCCTCCCGGCAAGCTTCTCTTGCCGGGGCTCCTGACCTACCTCTGAACTCCCTAACAGAGAAACAGAGAGGGATCACGGCACCTTATCTTTTTAACTTGTAAGCCCTCGGGCCTTAGCTATATTTAAAAACTTGTAATCCTCTCTATCATGTTTTTCATCCTCTATGGACTTGTACTATGCTAGGATGTTTTTAATGAAAAGAGGGGAATGCTTGCCGGACTGAATCTTTTACTTGACTTCGTGCCTTGTATGTTCTTACGCTATCGGGGAGTTTGTCGGGGCGAACACGCTTGCCGGGTCTTGGGACAGCCACCGGCGGTGTTGCTTCCGACAAACAACCTTGCGGGCGATTCATGACGCTTAACTTGTCGAAAGGGCTCGAAAGCAAGGTAAGGTGCAGCAGCACACTTGTGTTTGTTGAGCGGACTCGGAAACAAACCAAGTACGCAACTGGACCACGACTCGGCTCCTCCACGTACGGGTTTTTACAAGACACGCTCGTTCAAAGACGCAGTCCCGCCTTTCCCGGTCCATAAGAGGATGCATGACGAGGGATGAAAAACTTATCTGATATCGCAGCCCCCAGCAACTCTGGCTTGCTGGAGACAAATCTTAGCACTCGCAGCCCCTGGCGACCCTGGCTTGCCGGGGGAGAACCTTGGCACTCGCAGCCCCCGGCGACCCCGGCTTGCCGGGCCCCAGGTGCTGGTGTGATCTTTCGGGTCCTCCTTGTTGCTGCAATTTCAGCCATGAAAACGACTGAGATAGATCTGCAACAGCTTCATTATTTGCATGCATATGTATGTAAGTCTTGATTGTGCAACACGATGCCGTGCCTTGCCCTTCGTATGTTTGTACTCTACGCTCTCGGGGAGCTTGCCGGGGCGAACACGCTTGCCGCGGGACAGCCCGCCGGCGGTGTTGCTTCCGACAAACAACCTTGCCGGGCCAGTTGCGACGCTTAACTTGCTGAGCAGGCTCGAAAGCAAGATAAGGGTGCAGCAGCACACTTGTGTTTGTTGAGCGGACTCGGAAACAAAACAAGTACGCAACTGGGCCACGACTTGGCTCCTCTCGCGCTCAAGTCTCTCATACGAGGGGCATCTCACGGCAAGGCTTGCCACGTTACACCCTCTACTTTACATCCTTTGTGCGTTTTTACCCTACGCTTCTAGGGAACTTGCCGGCGCTTAACACGCTTGCTGAGTGCGGAACATCAGCAGCCCGCTTGGCTGGTGTCGCTTCCGGCAAGCAACCTTGCTGCGTCTAGTCGCGACGCACTTAACTTGCTGAGCAGACTCGAAACGAAACAAGGGCGCGAAGCTGGTCGCGGCTCACTTTTAACTCGTTGAGTGTGCTCGAAGCAAAGTAAGGGTGCGGCTATCCACAAGCAGGCTCCTCCGCGCACAGGCTTTGCGTACAAAGGACGAATGCACGAGGGATATAACATATAAAGCATGGAAATAAAGGGTGCTCTGCACAAAGGCTCGAGCGACTTAGCTTTTCTTTTCCTTGTTTCCTTGCATTTGCCGGTGGAGCTCGATGGCGCGTCCTCGACGGCAGTGCAGCACTCCGGGGAGGCACGTTTGCCGGAACGAGTGCCAGAGCTGTCCTGGCCGGGCTTAAAGCGTTCCGAGGAGCTACGCTCGCCGGAGTGAGTACCAGAGCCGTCCTTGCCGGACTTAGAGCTCGATGGTGCGTCCTCGACGGCAGCGCAGGACTCCAGGGATATGCACTTGCCGGAGCGGAGGGGGAGCGGGGTGAGCGGCGCGAGGAACAGGATACGCTCGGACTCCTAACAGCGTTAGGAGGAGCAGGATCCTGCCTCGGCACTTTCGCTCTGCTCATGCACGGACAGCGGTCCGGAGCATCCCGCGAGCCTCCGACATGTTCTTGCCCCAGCATGCGAGTACCACCTCTCGTGGTACGGCGCTGCTGGGTTGTCGTGCGCTGGGACGGACGTGGATCCACGGAGACCGAGGTGCGGTCATCCGTCCTGTCCCTGGATCTGGTGGCACCGCGAGTGCCCTCGCCGGTGTCCACCCTTCCGCTGGCGTCTCCTCCGCCCACCGCTGGCTCCGGTGGCGGCGGGTGAGACGCGGACGGGTCTGTAACCCTTGAAGCCCTCGTCTTCGGGGCCATGGCGCAGTTGTCGATGAAGTCGCTGACGAAATTTGGAGAGGTTGATGAAGAACGCGGCCGCGCGAACACCGGATCAGGTCCGCACAACCTCGACGCCCCCTACCTGGCGCGCCAAAGATGTCGCGGGGACGGAGCGGGACGGAGGCCCGCCCGCGAAAGCACCTATGGGGCCGGAGGGCCCTTCGTGAGTTCGCACGAGGCGGAGGAGGCACTGAGAGCGATCGAGGCGATGCACGCGGGCGGATTTTACCCGGCCGGGCGCGATGGTCGCAGAAACCCTACTGCTGCTTTGTGTTGTATTGGGCTCGGGAGCTTGAAGAGCTACAGTTGCAGCTACGCCGAGCGTGAGAGTTGCGAAGGATTCGAACCCCCCCTACGTTGTGCATGGGCCTCCTTTTATAGGGCAAGGGGTCACCGACAGGTGTCAACGTGGAGAAAGGGGTAAAAGCGTAAAAGAGGTGGTAGTTGGAACAAAGGGAACAAGCAGCCACAAAGGATTGAACAATGGATTCTACCTACTTTTGACAGAGGGGACAAGGGCATTTAATGCCGTCGCCGTCGACCCCAAAAGCTCCGCCCTAGTGTCTCCGCTCGCCACGCGGCGATGGAGCCACCACCGTGGAGTGCCACCGCACCCCCCATGCTGCACAGCCATCCGCCACGCGTCTCTGGAGAGGGCTAAAGGTGACGCGTGGGCAGATGAGCTGGAGTGCGGGCACGCAGCGCAGCTCTCCCGGCAAGTACCTTGCCGGGGTCTTGATCTCGCCGGACCCGGGAGCTTGTCGGGCTTGTAGTCTTGTCGCTCCCCGGGCCCTCGCCGGGACGCGTATAGCGCCGAGGCGTGTCTTCTGTGATGTGATCTTCTAGTCTCCCCGGCAAGCTCCTCTCGCCAGGGGCTTGCGTGAGTGATGTAATCTTGAGCCTGGAATGGCCTTCCCGGCAAGCTCCTCTTGCCGGGGCCTTGATCTTCTATCTTGTACACTTTGTTCTTGAATGGCTTGGTATGGAGCAGGAATGGTCTCCGGCAAGCATGTGGTGGATCCAGTTGCGGGGAGCTGCGACTGCCCGTGCACAAGTTGGGGTACTGAGGTACCCCTACCTTAGTACACCGACAGCGACCCTATCCAAAAGGAACTTGAAGGTCCCACCAAGGATAGACCCGCATATTGAAATGCTTTTGCAAGGTGGATATCATTACATCAACATTACATAATAGATGGGGATACATACAAAAGGCATGCAATGCCACACGAATACAACATCATCTTACATAAGATCAACAGAAACTCAAACGATATCCACCCTGCTAGCCCAGGCTGCCGACCTGGAACCTATCCCTGATCGAAGAAGAAGCAGAAGGAGAACTCCAAACAAGCAAACATCGCTCTCGCGTCATGATCATCGCATAACCTGTACCTGCAACTGTTGTTGTAGTAATCAATGCCACGAGGACTCAAAGAATCCCATTACCATGGGTATCAAGACTAGCAAAGCTTAAAGGGGAAGGAAGGGGTAAAGTGGTGAGGTTGCAGCAGCGACTACGCATATATGGTGGCTAACATATGCAAATAAGAGCGAGAAGAGAAGCAAAGGAACGGTCGTGAAGCTAGAAATGATCAAGAGGTGATCCTGAACACCTACTTACGTCAAACATAACCCAGAAACCGTGTTCACTTCCCGGACTCCGCCGAGAAGAGACCATCATGGCTACACACACGGTTGATGCGTTTTAATTTGGATCTGGTGTCAAGTTATCTACAACCGGACATTAACAAATTCCCATCTGCCACATAACCGCGGGCACAACTCTCGAAAGTTTATACCCTGCAGGGGTGTCCCAACTTAGCCCATGATAAGCTCTCGCGATCAACGAAGGATATTCCTTCTCCCATGAAGACCCGATCAGTCTCGGAATCCCGGTTTACAAGACATTTCGACAATGGTAAAACAAGACCAGCAAAGCCGCCCGATGCGCCGACAATCCCGATAGGAGCTGCACATATCTCGTTCTCAGGGCAACACCGGATGAGACATCCTACGAGTAAAACCAGATCTCGAGTTTCCCCGAGGGGGCCCCGCAGTCTACTCGGTTCGGACCAACACTTAGACCAGCATTGGCCCGGGGGCGCTAAAATAAAGATGACCCTCGGGTTAATTACTCCCAAGGGAAATATAGGTGGTGGTGAGGCAAATGGTAAAACCAAGGTTGGGCCTTGCTGGAGGAGTTTTATTCAAAGCGAACTGTCAAGGGGGTCCCATAAATCACCCAACCGCGTAAGGAACACAAAATCCGGGAACATAACACCGGTATGACGGAAACTAGGGCGGCAAGAGTGGACCAAAACACCAGGCATAAGGCCGAGCCTTCCACCCTTTACCAAGTATATAGATGCATTAATTAAATAAGAGATAATGTGATATCCCAACATAACCCTGTCCACCATGGAGCAATCTTCAACTTCACCTGCAACTAGCAACGCTATAAGAGGGGCTGAGCAAAGCAGTAACATAGCCAAAACAACGGTTTTCTAGGAAGGGTGTCAAAGGTTAGAGGTTCATGGCAATTTGGGAGGCTTTAGGAGCAAAAGATAGGTAACGCAGCATAGCGATAGAACGAAGCAACTAGCATAGAAATGATAGTAGTGAGATCTAGGGTAGCGCTCATCTTGCCTGAAATCCCGCAAGGAAGAAGAACGAGTCCATGAAGAAGATGAATCCACGAAGACGAACCACACGTAGACGAACGCATCCTCACGATCGCAACGAAACAGGAACTATCGAGAAGAAGCACACAACATGGTAAATACACCACACATAGACAAGACATGATGCACAACAAGCATGATGCATGAGAAAGCTAGATGAGGCTACTCATGGCAAGAGATGATGCAAACAAGAACAACACATCAAGGCAAGTTTAAATGAGGCCGGAAACAACATATAACAATTCCGGTAAGTCCTCATATGCAAATTTCGAAATTGGTCCAGAACTGAATAAACATTAAGTTGAAGTTGTTAAACAGCAAGTTAAGATGCACCAAGATGATCTACACGAGATTCTAGTCAAGTTACATATAAAGTTCATTTTGTTCGGAGCTGCGGCCTAGAAGATATGAGCAAAACAAGTTAAACATGGCATTGATGCAAAAGGCACTCAAACATCAAGCAAACACCTCAAAACAAGGATGCAACATGATAAAATGAAACTATATGCAAAATCAAGCAAGTTTCATATAGAGCACACTCAAAACGGAGCAACGGTTCAACATATACACTCTATACAACTTTAAAGGACAAGCTGCCCAAAACAGCAACTAGGCATATTGCAAGCATCAAAACAATAAGCTACAGCACCTCAATATAATAACAAAAGGCATGGGCATGAAGTACAGATAAAGTAAGACAAAACATGAACATTTAGCTATCTCCAGAAGCTACTAGAACATGCTCAAAAGGACATGGGAAGATTGCAAATAATAACAGTTTCAGACTTTGCAGAAATAACATCAGGTTGCAATGTTTAGAGCTATCAAACAACATGTTACAGGAACTTAACATGGCAAACAAAGGCATGGCATGAATCTACCAATTGCATAGAACAAAGTCCCTTACTGACCAAGAGCCAAAAAGGCACAGAAAATATGATGGCACCCATGTAAACATGGCAAAAGATATGACAGATTAATACATGGCAGGAACAACAATAAGTAGGCATGTTGGTGAGCTTGAACCACTCATTACAGAGCAATACATGGCATGGCAAGGCAACCAACAGTAAGAAGACATGTTTATTAAGCTAAGCATGGCAAGAGCAAGTTCATAGGGTGCATGGATCACAAGCAAAACACATCGCAAAACTGAACTTCATGTTAACAGGATGACAGCAACATTATTTAGCAAGTTTGGAGCAAGATTACAACATGTTACAGCAGGCTATAAATGCAACCAGGGGCATGAATGGATAGAGCATGACATATATAACAAAACATCCTTAGTGAACATCTCCAGATTATGCATAGAATGACTAGTAGCAACAGGTTTACATAGCAACAAATTATAACAGAATCAGCCTAGCAAAACAGCAACAGCAAGTACCCTACTTAATAAGCTTGATGCACTCAGTACACAACTCACAAAAATACATGGATGGCACCACTGTAAAGATGGCATGGCATAGATCAAAACTCATGTAGACATCAACCTCATAGGATGCACACATCAATCATGGCAAAAATGACAAATCATCAAGTTATAACAGTTTCAGCAGATTAACATCACATAGCACTCTTGCGACGATAATTAGGGCATCAAGATTGAGCTCAAATGAAAATGATTCAATGAGATGAAATGAAGTACTCGTCGAGCCGAACAATTTGACATATTACACGCACGAAACGGAGAAGTATGCAGCAAGTTATGATGCGATGAACATTGCATGAAAATGTTAAAAACCAGAGACTTAGGAATTTTCGGGGTCAACCTCAGATTGCATCTAGATCGGGCCCGAGCTCGAGGTTCGCCGGAGATGGTGCCGGGGGAGCCGTCGGAGATGAGGGAGACGGCGGGGCGGTGAGATCCGGCCGGATCCTCGCCGGATCTGGCCGGGACGAGGAGGAGGCGGGCGGCACCGGCGGAGGGAGAGACGGGAGGTGGGCGCTGGGCGGCGCCGGGCGCTGCCGCCCTGGCCAAGGGCGGCGGCGGATGGGCGGTCGAGGCGGCGGGCGCCGGAGAGCGCAAGGGCGGCGCGACGGGTGAGGTTAGGCGTCATGGGGGAGGCGCGGCGAGGCGCGGCGGAGAGGCGCAGCGACGGCAAGACGGGCAAGCGCGCCGGGCGGGCGGCGGGCGGCGCTGGCTGGCAGGGCCCTCTCGGCCCCGGCGGCCGACGCTGGGTGGCGGCGCGAGGAAGTGGGCGCGGGGCGGCGGCGAATCAGGAGGTGACACGTGGCGGTGGAGCTGAGGTGGCATGCCGGGATTGGCCGGGGTGAGGTGGCGGCGGCGGTGGACATGTCCGGCGACGGGATGGACATGTCCGGCGGCGCGAGGAGGAAGAGGACTAGGGTTTCATCCGCAAATTTTGGGGAGGGGCACATATTTATAGGTAGAGGGAGCTAGGAGAGTCCAAATGAGGTGCGGTTTTCGCCTACACGATCATGATCGAACGACCGAGAGCATGGAGGGAGTTTGGATGGGTTTTGGGCCACTTTGAAGGGATGTTGGGCTGCAAAGAGAAGGGGGTTTTGCGGTTACCCGATTAACCGTTGGAGTATCAAACGACCTCCAAATGGCACGAAACTTGACAGGCGGTCTACCGGTGCTATACCAAGGCCGCTTGGCAAACCTCGGTCCATTCCGAGAACGTTTAACACCCGCACAAGAGAAGAGGCAAAAAGGGGACGCTGGATGACATAGGAGTGCCGGATTGCAAAACGGACAACGGGGAAAATGCTCGGATGCGTGAGACGAACATGTATGCCAATGCGATGCACATGATGACATGATATGAAATGCAGATGATGACATGGCAAAGTGCAACACGCAAGCAAATGACAAGGCAACGACGGCGAATAACTGGCAGACACCTGGCGCAACGAATCCGGGGCGTTACATATTGATGGTAGAAATATATTTTTATAATCTGAATAAATAAAAACAGCAAGGTAGCAAATAGTAAACGGGCACAAAAACGGTATTGCAATGCTTGAAAACAAGGCCTAGGGTCCGTACTTTCACTAGTGCAATCTCTCAACAATGATAACATAGTTGGATCATATGATTATCCCTCAAAGTGCAATAAAGAATCACTCCCGAGTTCCTATTAGCGGAGAACAAAATATAGAAATTGTTTGTAGGGTATGAAACCACCTCAAAGCTATTCTTTTTGATCAATCTATCCTAGAGTTCGTACTAAAATAATGCAAACTATTCTTTCCGATCGATCTAATCAAGAGTTCGTACTAAAATAACACCATAGCAAATTCATATTCATAATACTCAATCCACACAAAGAACTACAAGGAGAGCCCAAAGTTTCTATCAGAGAAAAGATAATAAAAACATGCATCAACCCCTATGCATATATTACCCCAATGTCACCTCGGGAATCCGCAAGTTGAGTGCCATAACATACATCAAGTGAATCAATATGATACCTCATTGTCACCTCAAGTATTCATATTGCAAGACATACATCATGTGTTCTCATATCTGAATATTCAATCCGACAAGACAAAACTTCAAAGGGTAAAGATTCAATTCGTCACAACAAGAGTATAGAGGGGAGGAACATCATATGATCCATCTATATTACCAAAACCCATGTTATAGATCACGAGAGAGAGAGATTAAACACATAGCTACTGGTACAAACCCTCAACCCCGAGGGTGGACTACTCCCTCCTCATTGTGGTGGCCGCCGGGATGATGAAAATGGCCACCGGAGATGATTCCCCCCTCCGGCAAGGTGCCGGACGGGGTCTAGATTGGTTTTCGGTGGCGGAACTTCTGATCTAGGGCTACCCCCAAGGGTTTTGGAATATTTGTGAATTTATAGGGTTAATAAGGGGTGCAAGAGGCCACCGAGGTGGGCACAACCCACCTGGACGCGCCCTGGTGGGTTGTGCCCCCCTCGGGGCACCCCCCCAGGTGCTTCTTTAGCCCACTGGTGCTCTTCTGGTCCATAAAAAATCTCCAAAAAGTTACGTGGTGTTTGGACTCCGTTTGATATTGATTTCCTGCGATATAAAAACAAGCAAAAAACAGCAACTGGCACTAGGCACTGGGTCAATAGGTTAGTCCCAAAAACTGATATAAAATGACTATAAAATGATTGTAAAACATCCAAGAATGATAATATAATAGCATGCAACAATCAAAAATTATAGATACGTTGCAGATGTATCAGATGCTCACACAAAAGATAAGAATTGAAACATAATGGGAGCATCATGAAGCATATGACAAGCACATTTAAGTCTAACCCACTTCCTATGCATAGGGATTTTTGTGAGCAAACAACTTATGGGAACAAGAGGAAGGCAAAACAAGTGCAATTTCAAAATTTTCAACACATAGAGGAAACTTGATATTATTGCAATATTTAATAGCACATGTTCCTCTCTCATAATAATTTTTGGTAGCATCATGAATGAATTCAACAATATAACCATCACATAAAAGCATTATTCTCATGATGCACAAGCATATAAATTTTACTACTCTCCACATAAGCAAAATTCTTCTCATTCGGAATACTGGGACCAAACTCAACGAAATAACTATCATTGGAGGCATAATCCAATTGAAAATTAAAATCATGATGACAAGTTTCATGGTTATCATTATTCTTTATAGCATACATGTCATCACAACAATCATCACAGATAGCAACTTTATTCTCATAATCAATTAGAACCTCTTCCAAAATAGTGGATTCGTCACTAAATAAAGTCATGACCTCTCCGAAACCACTTTCATCAACATAATCATCATAAATAGGAGTCATGCTATCATCATAATAAATTTGCTCATCAAAACTTGGGGGACTAAAAATATCATCTTCATCAAACATAGCATCCCCAAGCTTGTAGCTTTGCATATCATTAGCATCATGGATATTCAAAGAATTCATACTAACAACATTGCAATCATGCCCATCATTCAAAGATTTAGTGCCAAACATTTTAACGCATTCTTCTTCTAACACTTTGGCACAATTATCGGAATCCTTATTTTCACGAAAGACATTAAAAAAGATGAAGCATATGAGGTAATCTCAATTCGATTTTTTTGTAGTTTTATTTTATAGACTAAACTAATGATAAAACAAGAAACTAAAAGATTCTATTGCAAGATCTAAGATATACCTTCAAGCACTCACCTCCCCGGCAACAGTGCTAGAAAAGAGCTTGATGTCTACTGATAACCCACAAGTATAGGGGATCAATTGTAGCCTCTTTCGATAAGTAAGAGTGTCGAATCCAACGAGGAGCTAAAGGTAGAACAAATATTCCCTCAAGTTCTATCGACCACCGATACGACTCTACGCACGCTTGACGTTCGCTTTACCTAGAACAAGTATGAAACTAGAAGTACTTTGTAGGTGTTGTTGGATAGGTTTGCAAGATAGTAAAGAACACGTAAATATAAACTAGGGGTTGTTTAGATAAAGAAGAAATAAAGTAAATATAGCGAGTGTGGAAAAGTGGTGGTAGGAGTTGTGAAATTGTCCCTAAGTAATTGACTACTTTACTAGACCGATAGCAAGTTTTATGTGAGAGAGGCATAAGCTAACATACTTTCTCTTCTTGAATCATATGCACTTATGATTGGAACTCTAGCAAGCATCCGCAACTACTAAAGATCATTAAGGTAAAACCCAACCATAGCATTAAAGCATCAAGTCCTCTTTATTCCCATACGCCATGACCCACTTATCCGTGTTTGTGTTTCAGTCACTCATGCAACGCAGACAATAAGCAAACCATGAACATATTGCAACACCAGACAGCGGGAATCCCTCACGCTTGCGCGACACGGAGAGCACCATAGGACGGCAACATAACCACAAGCAAATTAAACCAATCATAGCAATTCACCAATTACCAATAGGACAACAAAAATCTACTCAGACATCATAGGATGGCAACACATCATTGGATAATAATATGAAGCATAAAGCACCATGTTCAAGTAAAAGGTGCATGTCGGTGTCAAAACTGGCGGATCTCGGGTAGGGGGTCCCGAACTGTGCGTCTAGGCGGATGGTAACAGGAGACAAGGGACACGATGTTTTTACCCAGGTTCGGGCCCTCACGGTGGAGGTAAAACCCTACTCCTGCTTGATTGATATTGACGATATGGGTAGTAAAAGAGTAGATCTACCACGAGATCAAGGAGGCTAAACCCTAGAAGCTAGCCTATGGTATGATTGTTGTTCGTCCTACGGACTAAAACCCTCCGGTTTATATAGACACCGGAGAGGGCTAGGGTTACACAGAGTCGGTTACAATGGTAGGAGATCTACATATCTGTATTGCCAAGCTTGCCTTCCACTCCAAGGAAAGTCCCATCCGGACACGGGACGAAGTCTTCAATCTTGTATCTTCACAGTCTTGGAGTCCGGCCAATGATGATAGTTCGGCTATCCGGACACCCCCTAGTCCAGGACTCCCTCGGTAGCCCCCGAACCAGGCTTCAATGATGACGAGTCCGGCGCGCATATTTTCTTCGGCATTGCAAGGCGGGTTCTTCTCCAAATTCCATGTACTCGCCGAATGGTGTCCGGCTTGTAATAAATGCTGCGCTCCTTGGCTTCCACGTCCAATAATGGCCATCTTCCACGTGTCGGACGAATGCGAAAAGCCAGGGTATTTTTACATTCTACCCCCTAGCTGCGCGAGTGAGCTGCCTATAAAGAGAGGCGAGGATCCAGATCCGAATCACACTATCCTCCTTCCACGAGTATTCATCGGAGTGCCCCTGACCAAAGATCCATTCCATCATGGACAGTCGACGCGGCTCCTCCTCTCGCGCTCCCAGCCCTCAGCCAGGAGATTGGGGGAGATGCTCGGTCCCGCATAGTGAGCTGGTGATGCTTCAAGCCGAGGGATTTCTTCCCCCGGCCTTTATGATGCCGGTTCGAGCCGGACTTGCCACCTACAAGGGTGGAAAACAGGCAGAGAGCATCCTCAATCCCTCCAAAGGAGAGCGGGTATGCTTCGTCCCTTATCTAATAAGAGGACTCGGATTTCCCATACATCCGTTTCTCCGGGGGGCTCCTGGAGTTCTATGGACTCCAGCTTCACCACCTCACGCCTGCCTCCATCCTGCACATCGCAGGCTTTGTAGCCCTTTGCGAGCTGTTCTTGGGCATCGAGGACCATTTTGCACTATGGAAGAGATTGTTCTGCCTCGTCCCCCGTTCTCACGAGGGGTCGATATATCAAGTGGGCGGAGCCGAAATATGGTGCATCGCTGGGACCGGATATCTATCCGGAACCCCGAAGAAGGCGTCCGAAGACTGGCCTTCGGAATGCTTTTACATGGAAGACGCCCGTTGCGGACCCGATTCGGATCGGCCTCCGGAGTTCAAGAACGCCCTCAAGAAACGCCTGAGTTGGCGCCATGAGCCCTCAACGGAGAATGATAGGGACGTTCAATATCTGATGGGCCGAATAAGGTTACTGGATCATTCCGGATTAACCATGATTGGAGTCATGGCCACATGCATCATGCGAGGGGTGCAGCCGCTCCAATATAGGGGCCACCCCATGTGGGATTTCAACGGGGAGGATGATGCCACCCGTCATGGCCGCAAGGGGCCGGGATCGGTAGACGATCTGGTGAAGATCCTATCCGGCCTGTACAAAGGGGAGAAGGAGGACTTCCTCCATGCGAGTCCATTAAATGGATTTTCTATGAACAACCCTCGGAGCTGGGTAAGCGGACGTTTGTCTATCCGATCCATATTCCCAAAGTTAAGTGTCTCACTTTGTGATTTCGACGCAGGAACTGCGCCGGGCTGTAGAGGATATACACAGCCTGGCTCCACAACCAGAGGATCCGGACCGATCCCTTGATCCTGCCTCCGAAGAGGATCCGGACATAAAGGTGGAGCTGATCGATGGGGTGTTCCACCAACTTAGCATGGATAATGCTTTGGTCGCCATTACAGCCGACTACCCCGGTATATCTCCGGCTTCCCAGGTAACTGTGACCGGAGTCCTGATACCATTACTCATCCATGCCTATTTATGACGACCGTATACGAATGGTGCTCCATAGGAGGTGCCTTTAAGGCGGGAAGCCGAACCCGCGGCGGCTGACCAACAAGGGGCAGCTCGGCCCAGCAGGCGGAAAAGAAGTGCGACGCGAATCGAGACGTAGCCACAACGGTATGGCGCGCCCCCATCTTTCCGGAAAAGATTCCTGGGAGGCATACTAACGCTCGTGGTTTTTTCAGGAGAAAGAGCGCTCGCCGGACCGTGCCCGGAGAGGTTGCCAATCCCGCCTCCACCGGCCAGGCTCCAACACCAGGTCCGGAGGGAGAGGCGAACGCAAGGCGCGCGTCGGGTGCTCCTTCAATAGAGGACGCCGACAGGTTGTCCGCCACCAGATCTGAGGTGGAGAGCGCCATGAATCACAGGGGCCGCCGGACAGTTCTTCGTGACGCATGCTTCTCCCCCGAGGCGTTAAATGCCTTTAATTCGGGTGATGCGCACCTCCGTGCTGCTCAAGATGGTCTAGCCAGAGCCACGGAGCAGTATGTGAAAGACATACGGGTGAGGAATTTTGACAGTTATATATGCCAATAGCCCCCGAGACTTAAAATAGTTAGAATAACTGATTTAAGGATCATTTGTTATGCAGGATCTTACGGAGAAGAATACCCACCTGTCCCAGGAGCATCAAGAGTGCAAGGCCCAACTTGAGGCCGCACTTGCCGCCGCAGGGGGAGCCACAGAGACCCCCTCTGGTAATACATACTTCGAAAGATAAGTAGTTTGTGAAGTGCGGCGTGTGTATAAGTCTGACAATAATATTGCAGATGGTGCCGGACTAGATCCGGACAGGCAGCAGCTACTACGCCAGCTAAAGGCCGGCGAGAAGGTGCTGACAAGGGTGCGGTAGGAGAAAATAACCTCCAAGATGCCAACACTCAGTGGGCGAGGAACTAAAAGATGTTCGAGTCCAGCTGTCTTACTCCGTGAAGGAGAATCTGCGGCTTCGTTGCAGCATTTATAGTAAGTGCTTGAACGAACTTTTGAAAACAAGAGTTCGGCGAGGAAGTCGATTAACCAGAATATGTCTGTAGGTATGCTCATAGGTCGTCCTGCAGAGGAAATGCCCGGTTCAACGGGTGACCAACTTCCCGAGCTGTTGCAACTGCTCGAATGAGTTCGGCAGGTGATGAGTGGCGTCGCCCAGGCCTTATAGCCGTCCGTCTCCCTACCCGAGGGTCTTGGAGGGCTTGTGGAGAAGGTTCAGGGAGCACGGCGGTGCTTCCGTCTGTGGAAGATATCGGCCTGCCGTCAAGGCGCCAGGGAGGCCTGGGCCATGGTGAAGACGAGGTACACGAAGGCCGATCCAAACCACATGGCTGAGGTCGGACCTGTAGGGCCCGATGGGAAGGAGATCCTTGTGAGCTTAATGTATGACCAAGTAGAGTTGGCCGCAAAGTATTCCCAGCGGGACTGTAAACTAGACAGCCTGTTAGATGGTATTGAAGAGGAATACAATCAGTCAGTTTGACTATGTAATTTAAAATGACATGTAAAATGCATTCTAGCCGGATTGTAGATCGTTTGTCATTGCGGACCTTTTCGCTTCAACCTCGGGACCCGACAGTCCGGAGTGTGTCCGAATACCCTCGCGGTTATGAAAAAAACCGGGGCATGCGTGGAGACCAAAGTAGGGGTCATTAGTGCTTTAGCGCATAAGTGCCCAACTAGTTATGTTATATTACATGGTTAGTAAGAAACATCTTCCAAGGAGAATAGTTCCGTTAGGGGTTCCTTTCCCTGGTAGGCATGCCCTAAAGTGCATGTCCGGACTGCGAAAAAAGCAGGAAAGCATCTAGGGGCAGATAAATAAATAGGTAAGAAATCGCCTTTTAGTTCACCGAATCGAATATTCCCTTAAGAACGCTTAGCTTTGGCTTCACCCACCGAGGTACACATCCGCCGACCCGCAAGAATAATCGCAAAGGTGCTCCCTTTACCTCCTAGCCAAACAATCGGGAACGTAGGGGTAAGCACAGGAGCCAGGCAACCTAGCTTGGCAAAAACTTAAGTCATATCGATGCATATAATGGTGAATAAAAGGTACATGCGGAAGCGCGACACATGTGTTGGGCATGAAGCCCGTATAAATAAGCTTCTGTTAAAGAAGCCCCCAGGTATAATGAGTGCGAGCAGCACGTCAAGTGTGTGCGAACAATGCGCAGATCAACCTCCAAAGGCTTTAGGAAAAAGGGAGGGAGAAAGAGAGAAACAAAAGACAGCTAAAGTATAAAATATGGACGGGGGAAGGAGACGAACTCAGAGTCCGGCGCTAGGCGTAGAATCTTCGGAGACGGGCTGCGTTCCATGGGTTCGGCTAGAGTCGGTTGTCCGATGCGTTTCGCAGACGGTATGCTCCGCCGGTCAGGACATGGTCGATGATGAAGGGGCCTTCCCATTTGGGCTTGAGTTTGTCTTTTTTCTTGTCCGGCAGGCGTAGAACTAGTTTGCCAACATTGTAAGTTTTGGCCCGTACTTCTCTACTTTGATATCTTTGAGCCTGCTGTTGATAGAATGCGGAACGAGCTTTTGCCACGTCGCGCTCCTCCTCTAAGGCGTCCAAATTGTCCTTCCGATCCAGCTCGGCTTCTCTTTCTTCGTACATACGCACGCGAGGTGAGTCATGAATTATGTCGCATGGCAAGACTGCCTCTGCGCCGTACACCATGAAAAATGGTGTGAATCCGGTAGTGCGATTTGGCGTGGTCCGCAGCCCCCAGAGTACGGAGTCGAGCTCCTCTACCCAGTGCGTGTTAGATTCCTTGAGGGACCGCACTAGTCTGGGTTTAATGCCGTCATGATTAGACCATTTGCTCGCTCAACTTGACCGTTAGTTTGAGGGTGATAGACCAAGCGTAGTCGAGCTTGATGCCCATGTTTTTGCACCGAGTTTAACCTCGCCGGCCGTGAAGTTTGTGCCGTTATCGCGATGATGCTGTGGGGACACCGTAATGGTGTACTACCCCTGATATGAAGTCTATCACGGGTCCGGATTCGGCAGTCTTAACTGGCTTGGCCTCTATCCATTTGGTGAATTTATCCACCATGACCAATAGGTATTTTTGCTTGTGGTTCCCCTTTAAGGGTCCAACCATGTCAAGCCCCTGCACCACGAACGACTAGGTGATGGGTATAGTTTTCGTATGGGCGGCATGTGGCTTTGATTAGCAAAGAGTCGGCAACCGACGATCGTTGGACTAAATCTCGAAGGCCCGTCTCGCCATTGGCCAATAGAATCTGTCGGAAGGCCTTGCTTACAAGGTCCCGGCTGCGCGTGGTGCCCCCGAGTCCGCATGAATTTCAGCCGTAAGATTTCTCCTTCCTCTTCGGAGATGCACCTTTGAAGGACTCCAGATGTGCTTTTCTTATAAAGCTCTCCCTCATGGACCTTATAGGCTTTAGATTGCCGTACTATGCAGCGGGCCTCGTTTTGGTCCTCGGGAAGTTCCTACCTAGTTAGGTAAGCTAGGAATGGCTCGGTCCACGGGGCAATGACTGCCATTATTTTGTGGGCTGAAGGTGTTGTTTCATTGGCAGAACCACCGATTGTGTCAGAATGTGCGGTGTCGGGCAGTGCGGTTGTGTCCGGATTGTTATTTTTGGACTCCCCTTCCCATAGTACGGACGGCTTGAAAAGCCATTCCAGGAAGATGTTGGGGGGACGGCATCGCGCTTTGCGCCGATGCGTGCCAGTACGTCCGCCGCTTGATTATTATCCCGGGCAATATGGTGAAATTCGAGCCCTTCAAACCGAGCTGTCATTTTCAAAACGGCGTTACGGTAAGCTGCCATTTTTGGATCCTTGGCGTCGAAGTCTCCATTTACTTGGGATATCGTGAGGTTCGAATCCCCTCACACCTCTAGGCGTTTAATGCCCATGGAGACTGCCATCCGGAGGCCATGTAGAAGGGCCTCGTATTCGGCTACATTGTTGGAGTCCGTGTACATTATCTGGTACGTATTGGATTGTGTCCCGGTTGGGGACGCCAGACGACGCCGCCCCAGGCCGGCCAACATTTTGGAGCCGTCGAAGTGCATGATCCAGTTAGAATATGCACCGTACTCTTTAGGGAGTTCGGCTTCGGTCCATTCGGCGATGAAGTTGGCCAAAACTTGCGACTTGATAGCTCGCCGTGGTTTATAGGTTATGTCGAATGGTAGGAGCTCAATGGCCCATTTTGCAATCCTGCCGGTCACATCGCGGTTGTTTATAATGTCATTGAGAGGTACTTCGGAGGCTACTGTTATCGAACACTCTTGAAAGTAGTGTCGGAGCTTCCGGGATGCCATGAACACTGCGTATGCTATCTTTTTATAATGTGGATACCGGTATTTGCATGGAGTTAGGACAATGGATACGTAGTACACTGGTTTTTGAAGAGGGGACTTATGTCCGTCTGTTTCTCGCTTGACGACGAGCACCGCGCTTACAACATGATGTGTTGCCGCGATATAAAATAGCATTGGTTCGCCCACGTTGGGCGCGGCCAGGACCGGATTTGTTGCCAATATGGCCTTTATTTCTTCGAGTCCGGTCATGGCGGCATCCGTCCACTCAAAGTGTTCGGTCACCGGAGGAGGCGATAAAGGGTAATGCCTTTTCTCCTAAGCGGGAGATGAAGCGGCTTAGAGCCGCCACGCATCCAGCCAATTTTTGTATTTGCTTGAGGTCTTTTGGGATATCCAATTGTGACAGAGCTCTGATCTTGGCTGGGTTTGCTTCAATTCCTCTACCGGATACAATGAAGCCCAAGAGCTTTCCGGCTGGCACGCCGAAGACGCATTTTTCTGGGTTGAGCTTAATGTCATATGCTCGGAGATTGTCAAATGTGAGCCTCAAGTCGTCTACTAGAGTTTCGACATGTTTGGATTTGACGACCACATCATCTATGTATGCCTCCACTGTTTTGCCGATCTGGTTTGCCAGACATGTCTGAATCATGCGCTGGTATGTTGTGCCGGCGTTTTTGAGCCCGAAGGGCATTGTGTTGAAGCAGAATGGTCCGTATGGAGTAATGAATGCCGCTGTGGCTTGGTCTGCTCTGCCATCTTGATTTGATGGTAGCCGAGTATGCGCCGAGGAAGCACAATGAATCGTGAACTCGCGGTAGCGCCGATAATTTGATCGATGCGGGGAGGGGGAAAGGATCCTTTGGGCAAGCCTTGTTAAGGTCCTTGAAATCGACACACAAAGCGCCGAGATTTGTCCTTCTTGGTACCATTACCAGGTTTGCTAGCCATCCGGATGTTTTATGTCTCGATGAATCCGCTTCTAATAGTTTGGCTAGCTCCTTCCCATTGCCTGCCTTTTGGGTTTGGAAAATCGCCAAGAGCCTGTTTGATCGCTTGAATCCTTTTAGGATATTTAGGCTGTGCTCGCCAACCTACGGGATTTCGCATGTCGAAGGGTGCCAGCAAAGATGTCCCAATTTTCCCAAGAAATTCTCGAAAGCGGCATCTACATCAGGGTTTAATTGTGCCTCAATGGAGGCCGTCTTTGTGGGGTCCGTTGGATGGACTTGGAATTTGACTATTTCGTCCGCTGGCTTAAAAGAGGTGGACTTGGATCTTTTATCGAGTATCACATCGTCCCTGTTCACCGTGGAGTGCAGCGCGGTGAGTTCCTCGGCCGCTAGGGCTTCGGATAGTGCCTCTAGGGCTAGTGCGGCCGTCTTATTTTCGGCGCGGAGTGCTATGTCCGGATCACTGACAAGAGTGATGATTCCGTTGGGCCCGGGCATTTTGAGCATGTACCCGTAATGGGGTATAGCTTGAAAAATTGTGAATGCCTCTCGTCCTAATAAAGCGTGATATCCGCTGCTGAACAGGGCCACATGGAACGTGATCTCCTCGGACCTGTAGTTGTCCGGCGAGCCGAACAGCACATCCAGTGTAATTTTTCTTGTGCAGCGTGCTTCCCGACTAGGGATTATTCCTCTAAAGGTTGTGCTGCTTCGCTCAACGCGGCTCCAGTCTATTTCCATTTTTCGAAGGGTTACCTCGTAGGTGAGGTTTAATCAGCTGCCGCCATCCATGAGTACCTTAGTAAGGCGAAAGCCGTCCACTATTGGACTGAGGACCAATGCGACTGGTGCTCGGGCTGTTCGGAATTTAGGTTCGTCACTGGCATTAAAGGTAATAGCTAGCCGTGTCACTCCATGGATTTATTGTTGCTATTTGGTAGACTTGGGCAAGGCTTCGGAGTGTTTGTTTTCGCATATTGTTTGATGCGAAAGTCTTGAAGACTGTTAATACCGCTTGTCATCGCCGGGCTGGTTCTCTGGGGCTAGAAGCTCTTCGCCGCTTTTGGCCACCTGCCGTAGTATCCAACATGCTTGAACGCTATGCGTTGGAGTGGCGCCCTCTATGCTATGAATTTTGCAAGGTCCGTTGAGCCATCCCTCCAATACGGTTCCGTGCCCTTTAGGGGGTGAGGGAGTCCTGGACTAGGGGGTGTCCGGACAGCCGGACTATCATTATCCGCCAGACTCCAAGACTGCGAAGATAGAAGATTGAAGACTCCGGCTCGTGTCCGGATGGGACTTTCCTTGGCGTGGAAGGCAAGCTTGGCAATACAGATATGTAGATCTCCTACCATTGTAACCGACTCTGTGTAACCCTAGCCTCCTCTGGTGTCTATATAAACCGGAGGGCTTTAGTCCGTAGGACGACATACATTACAACAATCATACCATAGGCTAGCTTCTAGGGTTTAGCCTCCTTGATCTCGTGGTAGATCTACTCTTGTACTACCCATATCATCAATATTAATCAAGCAGGACATAGGGTTTTACCTCCATCGAGAGGGCCCGAACCTGGGTAAAAACATCATATCCCTCGTCTCCTGTTACCATCCGCCGACGCACAGCCGGGACCCCTACACGAGATCCGCCGGTTTTGACACCGACATTGGTGCTTTCATTGAGAGTTCCTCCGTGTCGCCACCGATAGGTTTGATGGCATCTTCAACGAACAACGCTGTCCTGTGGTGAGACTTTTCTCCCGGACAGATCTTCAGATTCGGCGGCCGCATCGCGGGCCAATTCACTTGGCCATCCGAGCAGATCGAAGCTACGCCCTGCCGTCGTGTCGATTCGAAGCTTAAACTTCACGGCCGATGTCCGCGGAGACTTGATCTTCGACGGACTCGAGCCACAACCAAGCGCCGCCAAGACCGTGATTTATGGGCATGATCTAGCTCGCCACCAACAAAGGCTTTGGTGGTCGACATGGATCCGCTTGCTATTAGCCCGGCCGATCGCCCAGATCGAGGGCCGGTGGATAGACGCCACCGGGGCTTCAACATCCACGGCGATGGAGCCAAACACCGATCTTGTCCTCGCGAACTCGTGATTCCGAGGCGCCGACCAACCTCCCGCGCCTACCAATCGATCCGGATTGGGCGCCGTTATGGAATTCACCGCCGCGACATCTTTCAATACTCGCTTTTGGCGATATCCTGAATTCACTAAAGCACCTCTCGTTATCGAGAGTCCTGGCTGGACTATGGCCAGGATGGCTGGAGAATGACATTTACGAAGAAATTCAGAGCCCACCCACCACCCACTTTGTAGCCACCGCCGATGATCTAACCGACATGCTAGACTACGACTCGATTTACATCGACGCTTATGGATGACGATGCCGGAGATTTATCAGAACCAGCGCCACAGGCACCGAAGACCACCTCGCCATACGACATATATATGGTGGACACCCCAAAAGACGGGATGGCGAAGAAGCAAAGGAGGCAGACTCTCTAAAGAAGCAGCCCAAACGCCGGCGCCGCTTCCAAATCCCGCCACAAAGAAGAATGGAGATTCCGCACAGAGATAATAATACCCGAGAGTGCTGAAGACAATCCCTCCAAAGAAGACTCAGCGCAGAGGATGTAGAAGCAAGCCTCACGAGAGGGCGGCATTTAAGAGGTTGAGGATCATAACTATATGCCTCCTCCAAGACGAGGCAAGCCTCAACGATGATGAATTCGCTGCACTCGAGGATCCCGTCTCAACAAGAGCGCTTAAGCGCAGGCTTATCGCCACAAAAACAGCCTAAAGAAAAAGCAGCAACAGCTCCAAGCTGATCAGACTCGCTGGCCGATCGATGGACCGAGGTCCTCGCGACGAAGAGTATAAACTCAAACGCCTCCAAAAGTTACCTAAGACGCAAGTTGCTCCCCGATTAGAGGAGGAAGCATACATACCCCCATCACCAACAAGACGATATGGTCGACCGACCACCCCGTGGTCGTGACAGAGAGGCATCCAGTTCCCCTACCAAGACCGTACTCCGCATCACTCCAAAAGTACGGCCAAGAGGGAACGCGCCGGACTTGCGAGACATATTGAGGACAAGGCAAGGCAATCCAGATCCATCTACGGATCACGGGTGCCCTACGACCCATGATTTAATACCGTCGCGCGGATACAATAACCCGGCCGGGCCGAACACAGCAGACATAGCCTCTCGAGTTGCATCACGATATTGCTCAATACAGAGGCGCCAGACACCCTCTATGCTTCACTGACGAAGTAATGGATCTTCGATCCTCAAGGGTTTAAACCCGTAAACATCGAATCTTACGATGGCACAACAGACTCCCGCGGTTTGGATCAAGACTATCTTCTTCACATCCATATGGCCCGCATGGCGACGATCTCCATGCCATCAAGTATCTCCCACTGCTTAAAGGACCAGCTCGGCATTGGCTAAACAGCTTGCCCGCAGAGTCGATTGGTTGGAAGACCGGAAGCCGCATTCCTCGACAACTTCCGGCACGAGTAAAGCGACCACCGACGCCGATGACCTAAGCCACATCATTCAGCAGCCAGACGAATCGCCGCATAATTCGGACACGGTTCTTGACAAAGAAAACCAAATCGTCGACTGTCCGGATGCAGAGGCCATTGCAGCCTTCAAACATAACATCCGAGACGAATGGCTAGCCCGGCACCTAGGGCAGGAAAAGCCGAAATCCATGGCAGCCCTCACATCGTTAATGACCCGCTTTTGGGCAGGAGAGGACAGCTGGCTAGCCCATAGCAACAACCTCCACAAAAATTCTGGCAGTCCGGATACCAAGGACAACAACGGCAAGTCACGTCGAAACAAAAACAAGCGCCGCATTAACGGCGACGATAAGGAGGATACGGCAGTCAATGCCGGATTCCGAGGCTCTAAACCCGGTCAGCGGAAGAAGCCATTCAAAAGAACCACTCCGGGTCCGTCCAATCTGGACCGAATACTCGCCGCTTATGCCGATATATGGCACTCTGAAAAGCCAGCTAACCACACCAATAGAGATTGCTGGGTGTTCAAGCAGGCCGCAAGTTAATTGCGAAAACAATGACAAGGCTAAATAGCGACGACGAGGAAGAAACCCCGCCAACAACAAAGGATGTAGGGTTTTCCCCCACAA
This sequence comes from Aegilops speltoides, assembly GCA_021437245.1. Lineage (NCBI taxonomy): Eukaryota > Viridiplantae > Streptophyta > Magnoliopsida > Poales > Poaceae > Aegilops > Aegilops speltoides. The sequence goes on from CM038142.1 coordinate 51,642,992, forward strand.
GCACGGACGGTGAATATGATATACGCGCCCACATACCCAAGAGGGAAAGGAAACGCGCACTAAGGGACGCCTATGCGATGGAGCTACGCCCCAAAGTTCAATCCATGGTCCTCTTGTCCGATCACTTTCGATCGAAGAGACCATCCGACCAGCATACGCCATGGCGGATTCGCCGCATTGGTTTTAGACCCAATCGCCGATGGATTTCACCTCACGAGTCCCGATGGACGGCGGCAGAGCTCGAACCTGCTTTATCGATATACAAAGGCGAAAAATGGGCATAGACCCATCAAGGATTAAACCTACAAAACAACCTTTAAAGGTGTCATACCAGAGTGTAAGCTAACTAGCATGTGCTCACCACACCGAAGTGGTCTTCGATCCCCGATAATTTCCGAGCGAAGAGTTAATCTTCAACATAGTCCCGCTTTTGCGCGCTATCATGCTCGCCGGACGAACCGCGCTTGTAAAATTCAACGCGTGCCGCATTATGCATACCTAAAGCTCAAGATGCCAGCCCTCGTGGAGTCATCACGGTCAACGGAATATGGAACGCCCCTCCGAACGGCGAACACACACGCTCGCGGCGTATACGTAACAGCCTCTTAAGGCACTTCTCGAGTCCGCCGCTAAAAGGCCGATATGATGAAACGCGCCCGAGCAATGCCAATCAAGACCACCGGGCGCGATCGAGCAAGCGAGTAATTCGCCCCAACCTCGCCTCAAGATGACCGCAAAAATAACCCTCCGCAGACATCATTACGCTTTGGAGATACCATGGGCGCAGGAAAGGGCATGATCAAATGGACCCAGAGTGCGGCTTGACCACACCAGGCTCGCAAGTGTGCCCCTTTTTTTATTAATTTTCTTCTTTTTGTAGCAGGACTCATAACTGTGAAGTCTGTCCGTGAATCTGCCAACTCATGATGCAACAAATGTGGACTAAAGAAGGCCGCGATTTAACACTCGTGTGGTCTCAATTACGAGCATTAAATTCGATTATATACACCAAGTCCGCAGCTCATCCTCGAGGGGGACATGTTTACTTAGTCCAAATCCCTTGCTTATCAAGACTATTTGTATCACCGCTTTACTAGCGCATTTTCTTTCATAAACAATGCAGCACCTTTTATTGCAATTGCATTATCTTTTATATATATGTTCATTATAGGACATGTTGCACCAGATATTTTGATACGGCAATACGCCAGGGCTTCGCTCCCCAAATTATGGTGTGATAAAGTCCTAACACTTTCACAAGTGCGGCACCCGAACTTATAGCATTATATGAATCGGCTCAATCATGTCTTGGGTCAATAGTTGGGTTTGCCTGGCCCCCGCTTTTGGTGCCTTACGCCCGCTCACGGCTAAGGTGGCACTGGAGAACCATCGCGATTGCACCCCTGGTTGAGCCGGCGAGCGCCAAAGGAGAAAGCTAAAACCGACCGGCATGATAAGGCGAGAGACCGGTCGTTGTTCGAGAGGTTTTTTGGGTCCTAAAGACTCACGCCGCTCGAAGGAAGTTCCGGACAATGTCCGAAGAAGGCGTGGATAGCGCCCCGGATTCGGTCTTCCGAATACCAGGGGCTTCGCCGAAATTTAAAATTATAGAATTCTATGGCTAAGTGAGAGTGTTCAAGCATTATAAGTCCGGTTGCCTTGTTCGTTGTGTTGAGCGCCTCCCTCGATGGACCCAACAATGGGAACAAGAGTGCTCAAGTTTATCCCGAACACCCCAGCACTCGCGGCTTGGGGGCTGAAGCCAACGACTTGCCATCTCTCAGATTTTACAAACGGCCGCACAGAAGGTAATATTTTAAATTAAACAAGTGTTGCTCATGGCGCATATGAACGAAGTTTTCAGCGACAGATAAATACATAGCGAAGTTCACTCAAAGATTACATTTCGAGAGCACTCATCCGCAATATCGCAGGCTCTTCGGGACAATCTTCTCCGGCGATGATACTCCCTGCCCGTGGCGGTGGATCCGTGAGAAGCTTCCGCATCCAACTTGCCCCAGCAGCCTTTGTGCGGCAAGGGCCCGACGAGCGCCTTTCAATACAAAGCGGAGCGCTTGATGACCTCCACCTGGGGAATGCATCCACCAGCCGCCAGACGAGGCCAAAGTAGCTCCTGTGCATGGCTGCCGAGGCCACAACCGACTATGAGGCCCTTCATGGCCTCCTCACTACCTTGTGGAGTTCGACCACCGCTTCACCGGGTCGCTTGGGGGCACTGATGGCCGCCTCAAAGATATCGAGACCAAGACCTTCTCCGCCGAGCTCCCTCCTCGCCACGATAGAATGCGGCGCATCGACGACTACACGCAGATCCGCAAACGCCTCGAGAGCTCTGAATGCGGTAAGTGTCGTAGTTCACATTAACATGCCTGCTTTGCATGAAAAATGCCTTACCCGCCGCTATCTTCTTTATGTCCTCAACCTCCGAAGGGCCTTATGGGCCTCGGCCTTGGTGGATTTACACTTTCGAGAGCCGAAGCAAGCTCGACTCTCGAAGTCTTTGAGTCACGCCCAAACTCTCATGCTTCTCCATGAGAGCCCGGAGCTCTTGCCGCACTTCCGCCACCCGCCCTCTGTTTTTCTCGCCCGTTGCCTGCGGCAAGATCAAGGCTCGCCACGGACACAGCCTCCTTCGTGGCTGCCACCTCGTTAGTGGCCCCTGCAATACCAGATATCCTTGTTAATTTTATTGCAACCAAATCCTTTTCTCAGAAGGTGCTAATTCAAAGTGGTGTTACTCACCTTCTTTCTCCTCGAGCTGCCTCTTGGCATGGCCGAGCTCTTGCTCGGACCGCCGAGATCCTTCTTCAAGACATCGACCTCCGCCGTTAGTGCGGCAGAGGTCAAGCAGCAGCAGCCTGCAAACCCATATTGACATATTTTAGGCAACCCTGTATATCTTGTTAGATCCTCATCCGCTTTTCTTTTCAACACCAACTAAGCATCGAGGGCTACCGCTATGCGGTACTACATTACATAATTTTAACTTCTTACCTCAAAGCCTGTTAGAAGGTTGCTGCGAGGCTTCGGTCAGCCCGCCTTAGCAAGCTGAATTTTTCAATCACCGCACTCATAATAGTGCGGTGTTCTTCCTCGATGGAAGCGCCTTTAAGCGCCCAACAGTTATCCGCGCCCGGTTGGGCGGAGGCCGCCGCCCACGGTCTTGCCCTTCTTTCAGTAGCTTGCGGACTCGAACCACCGCGGGTTCCGATGTAGAGTCCGCACAAAGTCCGGAGGCTTCGACGGCGCCTCGAGCCTCCTCCGATGGGTCCTCTCGATCCCACCTCGGCGCCCTCGCGGCGCGTGGGGTAGAGGCCGGGATGGAATTCACATCCGACGAGGCTAACGACCCGCCGATGAGTCGGGAGATCGCCATCGGCCGGACTATGGGCAGGATGCGGCGTTAGAAGGATACTACGTGACATAAAAGATATGGCATATAAATGATCCGGATACTTACGATCTTGCCGGATGCCTGGCCCTTGAAGGCCACTCATCCTCGCCAACGCTGATGTTGGCGAACTGTCCGGGGATAGTTCTCCCCTCTGACCCTTCGCCTCCCGATCGGGAAGCCTTCCTTTTCTTCCTCCTCCTCCGGAGAGAATACTCCTCCTCGCCTTCGGGAGGAGTCCGCGTCGTCGAGATGCTGATTGCGGAACTCTTTCGAGTCCCCGCCACCTTCTTGGTTTTTCTCCGCACCACGTGCGGTGCCGAACCAGCAGCCCTGATGGCGGGCATCCACTAGGTCTTCGGTATGGGAGCTGGGTTGATAAGCAGCTTGGCCTTCTCCATCCATTCTGCCAAAGGAAGAGGCAGAATGAAACCCCACTAAGAGTCAAATTAATTATCACAAGTGTCCTGTGATGGGGTTGAATCACTTACCTCGCCGCTTGGATATCATGAGCTGAATCCGCGATCTTCCGTCATGATGCGGGCTTCGGCGCCCTTGAACAGCACCCTCCAGCGCCTTCAGACGTTGTATCAAGAGCCCGCTTAGCGCTGGTGCTGTTCCGGATTGAACTCCCACAAATTGAATGCCCGTTTGGCATGGGAGAATCCGCGGATGAGCATGACTTGGACCACGCCGACAAGCCCGAGCTTATTGCTCACCATCTTCTTGATGCAGGCTCGAGTCCCGCCACCTCCACGGATTGCCCCACCGCAAGCCCTTCTCTTTCCGGAGGTGAGCTGCGTGGGGATGCCAGATCTAAACTCGGGGGCCGCTGCCCATGTGGGCTTGCGCGGCTCGGTGATGTAGAACCACCCCGATTGCCACCCCTTGACGGAGTCCACAAAGTCCCCTTCGAGCCAAAGGACGTTGGGCAATTTGCCCAACATGGCGCCTCCGCATTCCGCTTGCGTGCCCTTCACAACCTTCGGCTTGACGTTGAAGGTCTTGAGCCACAGGCCGAAGTGGGGCCGGATGCAAAGGAAGGCCTCGCACACGACGATAAACGCCAAGATGTTGAGGATGAAGTTCGGCGCCAGATTGTGGAAATCCAGGCCGTAGTAAAACATGAGCCCCGGGACGAATGGATGGAGCGGAAAGCCCAGTCCGCGGAGGAAGTGGGGGAGGAAGATGACCCTCTCATGTGGCCCGGGTGTAGGGATGAGCTGTCCCTCGTCGGGCAGCCGATGCGCGATATCGCTGGAAAGATATCCGGCGCTGCGCAGCTTGGTGATGTCCTCCTCCTTAGCGGTGGAGGCTAACCATTTACTTCCCGCTCCGGCCATATTCGGAGAAGGTCGAGGCGAGATGCGCAAGCTTGGGCGTTGGAGCTTGAGTGCGCGGAGATGGATAAGCAAAGGAGGAAGAAGGCGTAGGTGAGAAGGTGAATCCTTATCCCTTATATATAGGCGGACGAAAACTATGTGTCCCCCACCGGCCTGGTAAAACTCGCTTATCTCCCAAGCGCCACCATCAATGGCGTGGTTGGGTTACCCACGTCCATATTGATGACGATCCCGGAATAAAGGGAACACGATCTCTGCTTCGACAAGACATGCCAAGGAAACTGCTTCGCTAAACGTGCTGAGGTGGTATAGTAAAAAACAATTCTAACAAAGGCTTGGTAGCGGTGTGAAGTCACGCCGCATAATACGTCAGCAGATTGAGCTAGTGTATATTTTATTCTCTCTACGGTGGAATGTGGAATTTATTTTGCAGAGCCGGACACTATCCTGGTGTTCATGATCTTCTCTGGATTATTCAAGGGAGGAACCCGCCTTGCAATGCCAAACATTATGCGTGCCGGACTTATCGTCATTGAAGCCTGGTTCAGGGGCTACTGAGGAAGTCCTGGACTAGGGGGTGTCCGGATAGCCGGACTATCATTATCCGCCGGACTCCAAGACTGCGAAGATAGAAGATTGAAGACTCCGGCTCATGTCCGGATGGGACTTTCCTTGGCGTGGAAGGCAAGCTTGGCAATACGGATATGTAGATCTCCTACCATTGTAACCGACTCTGTGTAACCCTAGCCTCCTCCGGTGTCTATATAAACCGGAGGGCTTTAGTCCGTAGGACAACATACATTACAACAATCATACCATAGGCTATCTTCTAGGGTTTAGCCTCCTTGATCTCGTGGTAGATCTACTCTTGTACTACCCATATCATCAATATTAATCAAGCAGGACGTAGGGTTTTACCTCCATCGAGAGGGCCCAACTCAGGTAAAACATCGTGTCCCTCGTCTCCTGTTACCATCCGCCTGGACGCACAGTTCGGGACCCCCTACCCGAGATCCGCCGGTTTTGACACCGACAGGGGGGTTTTGCTTTTTGGTTTTTAACCTAGGTGCCTGAATATGATGCACCCTTTTATTTCGGACTAGGGTTGTGTTCGGAGCCGGATTGTCCCAAAAGTTGGTTTCGGTTTTCCAGGCGCTCTCCATCGCACAGTACTTTTGTACTATGGATGCCAGGTCAGCGAAGCGTGTAATTTCGCGACGACTTATGGCGTTCATGATTCCCTTGTCCGTGCAATGGTTGCAGAAAATTGAGATAGCGGTTTCCTCACGGCAGTCCTTTATCCTGTCCATAACCAGGAGGAATCTGGCCAAGTAATGATGCACTCTTTCAGCGGGTTCTTGCCGGATTCGGGATAGATTGCTTGTCTTTGGGTGGGTGGGTGGAATTAAATTCGGAACCCCGTCCAATCTAAGACTCAGGGGCCGGAAAGTTTCCGATCTTGGAAGTTTGGCTTGTTGGATGTTGTCCAACGAATCTGGCCCGCTGCCTGACTTTAGGTTCAGGGTTTGATCGACGTCCGTTCCTCCGCGGGAATCTGGCATGGAGGGGTCGGGAATTCGGACATAGCTTGTCCTTAATGTAGAAGAAGAATCGCAGTGCTGTTCCTCCACCACTGCAACGTGGTGGGTAGCCGGGGGAGAGTTGATCTCTCTTAGATCGGTTTTAGGCCCAATCTGATCGTAGTCTGTAGCGACTCCCAGGGCGGCGATGCGATCCAGGAGCTCATTTATGGAGGAGAGCTCCATCAGATCTAGCTACTCGGCGAATTCCAAGTTGATGTGGAGATCGCTTTTGATGCCCCGAGAGGTCATTGTCGGCGTGGCGGCCGAACAGGCGGTCATAAGAAAACCGCCTAGCCGGATAGTTTGGCCGATGGCCAAAGCTCCTTTGGCGACGGTGTCGTCTTTAAAGACGGGACGAGGCATCCTTCCTGATAGCGATGGCACAGAGGAACTCTCAATGAAAGCACCAATGTCGGTGTCAAAATCGGTGGATCTCGGGTAGGGGGTCCCGAACTGTGCGTCTAGGCGGATGGTAACAGGAGACAAGGGACACGATGTTTTTACCCAGGTTCGGGCCCTCACAGTGGAGGTAAAACCCTACTCCTGCTTGATTGATATTGACGATATGGGTAGTACAAGAGTAGATCTACCACGAGATCAAGGAGGCTAAACCCTAGAAGCTAGCCTATGGTATGATTGTTGTTCGTCCTACAGACTAAAATCCTCCGGTTTATATAGACACCGGGGAGGGCTAGGGTTACAGAGAGTCGGTTACAATGGTAGGAGATCTACATATCCGTATTGCCAAGCTTGCCTTCCACGCCAAGGAAAGTCCCTTCCGGACACGGGACGAAGTCTTCAATCTTGTATCTTCACAGTCTTGGAGTCCGGCCAATGATGATAGTTCGGCTATTCGGACACCCCCTAGTCCAGGACTCCCTCAGTGCAGCGGGTTGCGGGAGAGTGGACCGCTGAATATAGACGGGGGAAGGTGATGGAGATGTTGGTGAAGATGATGGCGGTGTTGGTGTAGATCGCGGTGATGATGATGGCCCCCAGCGGCGTTCCGGTGCCACCGGAAGCAAGGGGGAGAGGGCCCCCCTTCTTCTTCTTCTTCCTTGACCTTCTCCCTAGATGGGAGAAGGGTTTCCCCTCTGGTCCATGGTCTCCATGGCTTGGGAGGGGCGAGAGCCCCTCCGAGATTGGATCTGTCTCTCTGTCTCTCTCTGTTTCTGCGTTCTGGTATTTCGCCCTTTCACGGTTTCTTATATATCCGGAGATCCGTAACTCCGATTGGATTGAAACCTTCGCCACAATTTTTTTTCCGAAAATTATCTTTCTTGCGGCAAAAGAAGAGCAAGAATCGCTTTACGGGTGCCCACGAGGGTCAGGGCGCGCCTGCCTCGCGCCCCCTCGTGCACCGCCTCGCTAATTCTTCTTCCCAAATATCACAAATATTCCAAAAATATTCTCCGTCCATTTTTATCCTGTTTGGACTCCGCTTGATATGGGTTTTCAAAACATAAAGCATGCAACAAACAGAACTGCATCGGGCAATCGGATCAATATGTTAGTCCCAAAAATAATATAAAAAGTTGCCAAAAGTATATGAAAGTTGTAGAATATTAGCATGGAACAATCAAAAATTATAGATACGACGGAGAGGTATCATCTACTACGCAACTTTATCCTTGTAGACGTTGTTGGGCCTCCAAGTGCAGAGTTTTGTAGGACAATAGCAAATTTCCCTAAAGTGGATGACCTAAGGTTTATCAATCCGTGGGAGGCGTAGGATGAAGATGGTCTCTCTCAAACAACCCTGCAACCAAATAACAAAGAGTCTCTTGTGTCCCCAACACACCCAATACAATGGTAAATTGTATAGGTGCACTAGTTTGGCAAAGAGATGGTGATACAAGCGTAATATAGATGGTAGATATGTTGGGGAACGTAGTAATTTCAAAAAAAATTCCTACGCACACGCAAGATCATGGTGATGACATAGCAATGAGAGGGGAGAGTGTTGTCCACGTACCCTCGTAGACCGTAAGCGGAAGCGTTAGCACAATGCGGTTGATGTAGTCGTACGTCTTCACGATCCGACCGATCCAAGCACCGAATGTACAGCACCTCCGAGTTCAGCACACGTTCAGCTCGATGACGATCAAGTGCTAGGCTAACGGAATGGGTCATGTCAATCACATCATTCTCCTAATGATGTGATCCCATTAATCAAATGACAACACATGTCTATGGTTAGGAAACATAACCATCTTTGATTAATGAGCTAGTCAAGTAGAGGCATACTAGTGACTATATGTTTGTCTATGTATTCACACATGTATCATGTTTCCGGTTAATACAATTCTAGCATGAATAATAAACATTTACCATGATATGAGGAAATAAATAATAACTTTATTATTGCCTCTAGGGCATATTTCCTTCAGTCTCCCACTTGCACTAGAGTCAATAATCTAGATTACATAGTAATGATTCTAACACCCATGGAGTCTTGGTGCTGATCATGTTTTGCTCGTGAGAGAGGCTTAGTCAATGGGTCTGCAACATTCAGATCCGTATGTATCTTGCAAATCTCTATGTCTCCCACTTGGACCTGGTCCCAAATGGAATTGAAGCGTCTCTTGATGTGCTTGGTCCTCTTGTGAAATCTGGATTCCTTTGCCAAGGCAATTGCACCAGTATTGTCACAGAAGATCTTCATCGGTCCCGATGCACTAGGTATGACACCTAGATCGGAAATGAACTCCTTCATCCGACTCCTTCATTTGTGCTTCAAGCAGCTATGTACTCCGCTTCACATGTAGATCCCGCCACGACGCTTTGTTTAGAACTGCACCAACTTACAGCTCCATCGCTTAATAAAAACACGATCCGGTTTGCGATTTAGAATCGTCCGATCGGTGTCAAAGCTTGCATCGACGTAACCATTTACGACTAGCTCTTTGTCACCTCCATATACGAAACATATCCTTAGTCCTTTTCGTATTTCAGATGTTCTTCACCGCTGTCCAGTGATCCACTCTCGATTACTTTGGTACCTTCCTGCCAAGCTTATTGCTAAGCATACGTCAGGTCTGGTACACAGCATTGCATACATGATAGAGTCTATGGCTGAAGCATAGGGAACATCTTTCATTTTCTCTCTATCTTATGCTATGGTCGGGCATTGAGTTTGACTCAACTTCACACCTTGAAGCACGGGCAAGAATCCTTTCTTTGCCTGATCCATTTTGAACTTTTTCAAAATTTTATCAAGGTATGTGCTTTGTGAAAGTCCTATTAAGCGTCTTGATCTATCCCTATAGATCTTGATGCCCAATATGTAAGCAGCTTCACCGAGGTCTTTCATTGAAAAACTTTTATTCAAGTATCCCTTTATGCTATCCAGAATTCTATATCATTTCCGATTAACAATATGTCATCTACATATAATATCGTAAATGCTACAGAGCTCCCACTCACTTTCTTGTAAATACAGGCTTCTCCAAAAGTCTCAGATAAAACCATATGCTTTGATCACACTATCAAAATGTTTATTCCAACTCCGAGATGCTTGCACCAGTCCATAAATGGATCGCTGGAGCTTGCACACTTTGTTAGCACCTTTTGGATCAACAAAACCTTCTGGCTGCATCATATACAACTCTTCTTCTAGAAATCCATTCAAGAATGCAGTTTTGACATCCATTTGCCAAATTTCATAATCATGAAATGCAGCAATAGCTAACATGATTCGGACAGACTTAAGCATCGCTACGGGTGAGAAAGTCTCATCGTAGTCAACCCTTGAACTTGTCGAAAACCTTTCGCAACAAGTCGAGCTTTATAGACAGCTACATTACCATCGCCGTCAGTCTTCTTCTTAAAGATCCATTTATTCTCAATGGCTTGCCGATCATCGGCAAGTCAACCAAAGTCCATACTTTGTTTTCATACATGGATCCCATCTCGCATTTCATGGCCTCTAGCCATTTTGCGAATCTGGGCTCATCGTCGCTTCCTCATAGTTCGTAGCTTCATCATGGTCAAGTAACATGACTTCCGAATAGGATTACCGCATCACTGTGCGGATCTTACTCTGCAGACCCACGAGGTTCAATAGAAACTTGATCTGAAGTTTCATGATCAATATCATTAGCTTCCTCACTAATTGGTGTAGTTGTCTGTAATGCCCTCGATGTGGCTATATCTCCCACGTGTCGAAGCACGACTTAGAGGCATAACCGCATTGAAAGCAATGTCGCAAGTGAGGTAATCTTCACACAACCCATGTAATACATAAGGGAAAGAGGTACATAGTTGGCTTGCAATCGCCACTTCACACAAATACAAGAATAAAGCATTACATCATCCAGATACAATCAAGGTCCGACTACGGAACCAAAATAAAAGAAGAACCCCAAATGCGACAAAGGTCCCCGATCGACCCCAACTGGGCTCCACTACTGACCAACTAGAACGAAACAACACAAAGGGCAAGATCTTTAATGAGCTCCTCCTTGAGCTTGATTGCGTCACCTGCTCGGTAACATAGGCACCTACAAACTGGTTTTGGAAGTATCTGGTGAGTCACGAGGACTCAGCAATCTCGTTACCATGGGTATCAAGACTAGCAAAGCTTAATGGGAAAGGAATGGGTAAAGTGGTGAGGTTGCAGCAGCGACTAAGCAATGTATGGTGGCTAACCAATGCAAATAAGAGCGAGAAGAGAACAAGCGGAACGGACATGAAGCTAGCAATGATCAAGAGGTGATCCTGAACACCTACTTACGTCAAACATAACCCAGAAACCGTGTTCACTTCCCGGACTCCGCCGAGAAGAGACCATCACGGCTACACACTCGGTTGATGCGCTTTAATTCGGATCCGTGTCAAGTTATCTACAACCGACATTAACAAATTCCCATCTGCCACATAACCACGGCACGGCTCTCAAATGTTTATACCTGCAGGGTGTCCCAACTTAGCCCATGATAAGCTCTCGCGATCATCGAAGAATAGACCTTCACCCGAGACACTCCGATCGACTCGGTATCCCGGTACATCAAGACATTTCGACAATGGTAAAACAAGACCAGCAAGACCTCCCGTGTGCCGACATCTCGATAGTAGCCGCACGTATCTCGCCTCACCACGACCGGATGAGCGAGACGTCTGACGGCAACCGACGATACCCCAAGTTGCCTAGGGGCGGCACCGCAAGTGGCTCTAGTTTGGACCAACGCTTAGACAAGCACTGGCCCGGGGGGGCTATAATAAAGATGACCCTTGGGTTAATTACTCCCAAGGGAAAAGTAGGTGGTGGTGAGGCAAATGGTAAAAGTCAATGTTGGGCCTTGCTGGACAAGTTTTATTCAAAGCGAACTGTCAGGGGGGTCCCATAAATCACCCGACCGCGTAAGGAACGCAAAATCCGGGAACATAACACCGGTATGACGGAAACTAGGGCGGCAAGAGTGGAACAAAACACCAGGCATAAGGCCGAGCCTTCCACCCTTTACCAAGTATATAGATGCATTGATATTATAAGAGATATTGTGATATCCCAACATAAACCCTGTCCACCATGGAGAAATCTTCAACTTCACCTGCAACTAGCAACGCTATAAGAGGGGCTGAGCAAAGCGGTAACATAGCCAAACAACGGTTTGCATAGGGAAGGTGTCAAAGATTAGGGGTTCATGGCAATATGGGATGGCTGGACAAACAGGTAATAGGTAGCGCAGCATAGCGAAAGAACGAGGCAACTAGCATAGCAATGATAGTAGTGAGATCCGTAGTAGCGGTCATCTTGCCCGAAATCCCGCAAGGAAGAAGAACGATTCCATGAAGAAGACAAACGGTCGTGAGCGAACGAATCCTCACAATCGCAACATTACCGGACGAAACCGAAGGCAACCCGAAAGAAGCAAACAACATAGTAAACCAACAAGCATAAGCATGGCATGATGCACAAACAAGTATGATGCATGTCCGGTTTAATGAAGCATGGCATGGCAATATGCACAAACAACACTACAAATTAAGTGGAGCTCAATATGCAACGAGTTGCATATTGATGGCTACCACATCAATTATTTAGTTCTCTCTAGTTATAAGCTACTCAACAATATTAAATGTTGTTATACATGGCAAGGGTGAAGCATAACAAAACTACCTACCTAGGCAAGTTTAAATGGGGCGGAAACAACGAACAACAAGTCCGTAAAATCCTCATGAGCATATTATGAATTTGGTACTGTTCTGCCCTAAAACATATTTTAAAGTTGTTAAACAGGAAAATAAAGTGGACCATGTTAATCTAGGCATTTTTCCACCCCATTTACATATAAAGAACATTTAAAACCGAGCTACGGTTATTTAGTTATGAATTAAATCATTTTAGCATGGCATTTGAGCAAATTTAATCAAACAGCACTTTAAACATTTTAAACATGGATGAAAGTGGCATATTATTAAACTACACAATTTTCTCGAGCATTTTACATATATAAATTATTTAAACCGATGCACCATTTGTGAGTTATTAGATGCATGAAGTGCAAGGGGTTTCGCAAATCAGAAAATCCTCGAAAAATCCTAAATTCGCAGATCTGAAAAAAAGCATGGGCCAAATCTGGCCCAAATGTAATGTAGGGCCGGAGGGGCTGCTCACCCCGGCCACGCCCGTTGGTGGAGGCAGGCCGAGCGAGGAGGAGCTGGCGGGTCGGACGCCGGGGCGAGGCGACGGGCGGCGGCGCGGATCTGGCGCGAGGCGGCGGGCGCTGAGGGCGAGGCGAAGCGGGCAGCTCGGGCGCTGGGCACGGGCGCCCGGACTGCGTCGGCGGCTCGGGCCGATTCGCCCACGGCGGGTCGGATCCGGCCCCAGACGGCTCGCGGCGTGGGACGGCGGCGGAGATAGGTGGCGCTGCACCAGTGGCTGCGGGGCGGCGGTGATTTCGTCCGGACGGCGGCGGACATGTCTGGTGCGCGAGGGGAGCGGGGCTAGGGTTTCGGGGGGAAATGATCCGAAAATGGAGAGGGGAAGACGTTTTTATAGGTGGAGGGAGCTAGGAGAGTCCAAATGAGGAGCGGTTTTCGGCCACGCGATCGTGATCGAACGACCGAGAGCATGGAAGGGAGTTTGCTGGGCTTTGGGCCACTTTGGAAAGGGTGTTGGGCTGCAACAAAAGAGGCCTTTACGATTATCCGGTTAACCGTTGGAGTACCAAACGACCTCCAAATGGCACGAAACTTGACAGGCGGTCTACCGGTGCTATACCAAGGCCGCTTGGCAAACCTCGGTCCATTCCGAGAACGTTTAACACCCGCACAAGAGAAGAGGCAAAAGGGGGACGCCGGAGGGCATAGGAGTGCCGGATTGCAAAATGGACAACGGAGAAAATGCTCGGAAGCATGAGACGAACACGTATGCAAAATGAAATGCACATGATGACATGATATGAAATGCATATGATGACATGAGACGAGATGCATAACAAGAACAAAATGCAAAACAAACGAGAAAAACCCAACCACGAAGGAAGTCTCATATAGCATCTCCGGAAAAGGCAAGAGTTGGAGTTACGAATATGGAAAGTTGTATCCGGAGCGTTACAACACTCCACCACTACGAGAGGATCTCGTCCCGAGATCTAGGATGGCACCGGAGGGAAAAGGAAGAGGAAGAGGAGAGGTAAAACTAAGTTGCTTCTTTGACGAACGAGTGAAACCATGAACCTTGAGAGGTTGAGCAATTTAAAAGAAACAATACAACAGAGATGAACGAGATTGCAAACAATCCCGTTAGAAAAGAGGAAGAAGGAACATTACGAGAACTTGAAGGTTGAAAGACATGGAAATAAGAGCTTCACGAACGAAAAGAATATGACCACATCGGTATAATGAGATAGCCAAGGAACAAGAATGACAAAATTTGGACAGCACTCCGGTAGAAAAGAGAAGAAAACTTGAGAAGGGAATAAATCCTTGATGAACCATCATGTAGAACCTCCATGAAGAACTCCGGTAAACAAAAGGAATGAAAAGAAAGAGAAATTGAAAACACAAGGTGAATCCTTGCAATGATTTAGATGGATCTCCGTGATAATTAGAGCTTGGAACTCCGGGAAAAAGAGAAGATGAAACAAATGAAACCGAGAATTTATTCATCATGAACAAAATCCGAAAGAAAGATGAACCACTTGTAATCAAGAATTTATTCGTCATGAATAATCTCCGGAAGAAAAGAATTGAATCACCTCGAGGAAATAAGAATAAGGTTTATTGTATGCTTATCCTTCATCAAATTAAATTGATGACAAGCAACGGATTTGGCATATTACTTATTCTCGTAGAAAGGATTAAGAGAGATATGGCGTAAACTTGAGAAGGTCTTGATGGAACCACCGATGGGATTTGGAAACAACGAATGAATTGATATGATAACAAAAGAAGTGAAATCTTGAACGAACCACCATAAGAATTGAAATTGAACATAGCAAATGCACAAATCACCGGGAAGAATTGCAAAATGAATGAAGATCTTGACAGAATTTAGAAACAAGAGAACAAAGAGATCTTGAGCTGACTAGAGTAAACTTGAACAATGCACCGGTAAGATTTGGAGAACGATAGCTACACGCTGAGAATGAAGAATTATGACATGATGGCCTTCGGAAGAAAGAAATGGAAACAACTCAAGAAATACTCCGGATGGTAAGAAAAGAATTCTCACAATCAAAACAATTATGAGGATAGCATGAAGCTAGAACCATGAATCTTGAGAGAATGGAGCAAGATTTAAGAGAAATCCTTCTTCGGTCTTCAAATGATGAGAATGACAACGAGAAACACCACCAAGAATTATTGAGGCACACCGGAAGAATCAAGAGCGAAGAGGTAAAGCCAACTATGAAAAGAATTTGAAAGATCTTGGAGAAAAGCATTTGACTGATGACAGCTCATTCTTACGTCAAACTTGGAGAAGAATTTAGGATAGCTCTGGGAAAATAGAAGAGTCAGGTAAGATCCTGGGAAAAGACCTGTGGGTTAGGGCCCACTCAAAAGAACACCGTTGAACAATTGATTGAAAAAGGGGATTGCACTGGTTGAATTAAATGACTTGAATGGGAAAATAATCTCCAAATAGCTTGAACGGATTAAGAATGGAAAACACGAATCTTATGAGATATCTTCAACACTCTGGAACAAATGAATAGCGAGAAGTGAATGATTGAGAGGTGCACTGGCATGAGAAAGCATTTGACACGAGGAAAAGAATATGATCAACACTGAAAGCTTGAATTGGATCCACCGGAGAAGAAACAACGATGAAGGATGATGAACTTGAAACTGTTGAGCATCTTCACGAGGGATCACCAGATCAGAACATTGAAAGAAAAGAATGGAGAAACTTCACAAAAATAAAAGGATACTTGGTAAAGAAATCTGTGTCCTTGAAGAAAAAGGGTGGGAGGGCGGGAAAACAAAGGCAACCTGGGACGGATGAAACAAACACCGTTGAGAAAACTTAGATTTGATCTTACGGATGGGAAAAATGATGGGATCCACTTGAAGAGAAGCACACCGGTTGGAAATGAGTTGACATGACAAAATCAATGATCAAAAGGATTAGTATTCACATAGCAATATGAGAACACCGTTTAGGAAAGGTTTGGATTCAACATTTGACATCGAAGCAACTCGAATACCACAAATAAAACAAAACAAAGGATTTGGCTTGCGAGATAAGCGGAACAAATACATATGATAGAGATTTACCCAATCCCATATCATGCATTTGTCGAAAAGATATTCTAAGAGCTACTTGAATTCCCACCTATAAACTCCCGAAACTTTCTGGTTATGCAATCTGGTGTTGAGGATACAGGGGAAGCAATATATCCCACCCAAACTAACAATACCTACATCTAGCTGTATCCATCCGTCAACACATAACCAAGAAACCTTTGGAAATAGTGTACCTCAACCTTCGAAAAGCATCCGTTATACGAGTCATGGCAATACTCCCGTACTCACCTCAGTACTGGGTTAGCGGGGTTATCTCACCAACAACTTCATAAAAGAGATTTTCGATGTCGGCGTACTAAACTCGGTATTCCGAATCTGCAACGATAAAATTATGACGACAACACCTCGAGCTCAACTCCCGGGACACCTCCACTAAAAAACCCTGCTAACGGAGGCACCAAGACAATGTTGTCATCATAAAACCATCGGAACGATTCCAAGATACCCGCGTGATCCTAAAAAAAATTTTAGTGCAATTTGAGAAGAGAAGAGTCAAAACTGTACGTCAGGAAGCCTTACCAGAGCGATGAAGAGACTGGGGAGTAAAAAGAATTTCTAACTCTCCGATATATATAATCCTAAATGACTCAAAACATTTTTCTAGACACAACTCGGCCGCTAAAAACGATCAAGCAGTGGGGCTCCTAAGGTCGGGGAAGGCTCTGATTACCAACTTGTAATGCCCTCGATGCGGCTATATCTCCCACGTGTCGAAGCACGACTTAGAGGCATAACCGCATTGAAAGCAATGTCGCAAGTGAGGTAATCTTCACACAACCCATGTAATACATAAGGGAAAGAGGTACATAGTTGGCTTGCAATCGCCACTTCACACAAATACAAGAATAAAGCATTACATCATCCAGATACAATCAAGGTCCGACTACGGAACCAAAATAAAAGAAGAACCCCAAATGCGATAAAGGTCCCCGATCGACCCCAACCGGGCTCCACTCATCGACCAACTAGAACGAAACAACACAAAGGGCAAGATCTTCAATGAGCTCCTCCTTGAGCTTGATTGCGCCACCGCTCGGTAACATAGGCACCGCAAACTGGTTTTGAAGTATCCGTGAGTCACGAGGACTCAGCAATCCTGCTACCATGGGTATCAAGACTAGCAAAGCTTAATGGGAAAGGAATGGGTAAAGTCGTGAGGTTGCGAGAGCGACTAAGCAATGTATGGTGGCTAACCAACGCAAATAAGAGCAAGAAGAGAACAAGCGGAACGGACGTGAAGCTAGCAATGATCAAGAGGTGATCCCGAACACCTACTTACGCCAAACATAACCCGAAACCGTGTTCACTTCCGGACTCCGCGAGAAGATACCATCACGGCTACACACTCGGTTGATGCGTTTTAATTCGGATCCGTGTCAAGTTATCTACAACCGGACATTAACAAATTCCCATCGCCACATAACCGCGGCACGGCTCTCGAAAGTTTATACCTGCAGGGTGTCCCAACTTAGCCCATGATAAGCTCTCGCGATCATCGGCGAATAGACCTTCACCCGAGACACTCCGATCGACTCGGTATCCCGTACATCAAGACATTTCGACAATGGTAAAACAAGACCAGCAAGACCTCCCGGCGTGCCGACATCCCGATAGTAGCCACAGATCTCGCCTCGAGCCACGACCGGATGAGCAAGACGACGGCAACCGACGATACCCCAAGTTGCCTAGGGCGGCACCGCAAGTGGTTCTAGTTTGGACCAACGCTTAGACAAGCACTGGCCCGGGGGGGCTGTAATAAAGATGACCCTTGGGTTAATTACTCCCAAGGGAAAAGTAGGTGGTTGTGAGGCAAATGGTAAAAGTCAATGTTGGGCCTTGCTGGACAAGTTTTATTCAAAGCGAACTGTCATGGGGGTCCCATAAATCACCCGACCGCGTAAGGAACGCAAAATCCGGGAACATAACACCGGTATGACGGAAACTAGGGCGGCAAGAGTGGAACAAAACAACAGTCATAAGGCCGAGCCTTCCACCCTTTACCAAGTATATAGATGCATTGATATTATAAGAGATATTGTGATATCCCAACATAAACCCTGTCCACCATGGAGAAATCTTCAACTTCACCTGCAACTAGCAACGCTATAAGAGGGGCTGAGCAAAGCGGTAACATAGCCAAACAACGGTTTGCATAGGGAAGGTGTCAAAGATTAGGGGTTCATGGCAATATGGGATGGCTGGACAAACAGGTAATAGGTAGCGCAGCATAGCGAAAGAACGAGGCAACTAGCATAGCAATGATAGTAGTGAGATCCAGTAGCGGTCATCTTGCCTCGAAATCCCACAAGGAAGAAGAACGACTCCATGAAGAAGACAAACGGTCGTAGACGAACGAATCCTCACAATCGCAACATTACCGGACGAAACCAAGGCAACCCGGAAAGAAGCAAACAACATAGTAAACCAACAAGCATAAGCATGGCATGATGCACAAACAAGTATGATGCATGTCCGGTTTAATGAAGCATGGCATGGCAATATGCACAAACAACACTACAAATTAAGTGGAGCTCAATATGCAACGAGTTGCATATTGACGAAACACCACATCAATTATTTAGTTCTCTCTAGTTATAAGCTACTCAACAATATTAAATGTTGTTATACATGGCAAGGGGTGAAGCATAACAAAACTACCTACCTAGGCAAGTTTAAATGGGGCCGGAAACAACGAACAACAAGTCCGGAAAATCCTCATGAGCATATTATGAATTTGGTACTGTTCTGCCCTAAAACATATTTTAAAGTTGTTAAACAGGAAAATAAAGTGGACCATGTTAATCTAGGCATTTTTCCACCCCATTTACATATAAAGAACATTTAAAACCGAGCTACGGTTATTTAGTTATGAATTAAATCATTTTAGCATGGCATTTGAGAAAATTTAATCAAACAACACTTTAAACATTTTAAACATGGATGAAAGTGGCATATTATTAAACTACACAATTTTCTGAGCATTTTACATATATAAATTATTTAAATCCGATGCACCATTTGTGAGTTATTAGATGCATGAAGTGCAAGGGGGTTTCTGCAAATCTGTAAATCCCTGGAAAAATCCTAAATTCGCAGATCTGAAAAAAAACAAGCATGGGCCAAATCTGGCCCAAAACAGAACAGAGGGGCTGGAGGGGGCTGCTCACCCTGGGCCACGGCCCAGTTGGTGGAGGCAGGCCGAGCGAGGATGAGCTGGGCCGGTCGGGACGCTGGCGGCGAGGCGACGGGCGCCGGCGCGGGATCTGGCGCGAGGCAGCGGCGCCGAGGGCGAGGTGAGCGGGCAGCTTCGCGCTGGGGCACGGGCGCCTGGATCGCCGGGCGGCGGCTCGGGCCCGATTCGCCCACGACGGGTCGGATCCGGGCCCGACGGGCTCGGCGGGCGTGGGGCGGCGGCAGAGACAGGTGGCATCGCCCAATGCTGGCTGCGGGCGGAGGCGATTCGTCGGACGGACGGCGGACATGTCCGCGCGCGAGGGAGCGGGCTAGGGTTTCGGGGAAATGATCCAAAATGGAGAGGGAAGACGTTTTTATAGGTGGAGGGAGCTAGGAGAGTCCAAATGAGGAGCGGTTTTACCCACGCGATCGTGATCGAACGACCGAGAGCATGGAAGGGAGTTTGCTGGGCTTTGGGCCACTTTGGAAAGGGTGTTGGGCTGCAACAAAGAGGCCTTTACGCCACCGGTTAACTGTTGGAGTACCAAAGGACCTCCAAATGGCACGAAACTTGACAGCGGTTCACGGTGCTATACCAAGGCCGCTTGGCAAACCTCGGTCCATTCCGAGAACGTTTAACACCCGCACAAGAGAAGAGGCAAAAGGGGGACGCCGGAGGGCATAGGAGTGCCGGATTGCAAAATGGACAACGGAGAAAATGCTCGGAAGCATGAGACGAACACGTATGCAAAATGAAATGCACATGATGACATGATATGAAATGCATATGATGACATGAGACGAGATGCATAACAAGAACAAAATGCAAAACAAATGAGAAAAACCCAACCATGAAGGAAGTCTCATATAGCATCTCCGGAAAAGGCAAGAGTTGGAGTTACGAATATGGAAAGTTGTATCCGGGGCGTTACAACACTCCACCACTACGAGAGGATCTCGTCCCGAGATCTAGGATGGCACCGGAGGGAAAAGGAAGAGGAAGAGGGGAGGTAAAACTAAGTTGCTTCTTTGACGAACGAGTGAAACCATGAACCTTGAGAGGTTGAGAAATTTAAAAGAAACAATACAACAGAGATGAACGAGATTGCAAACAATCCCGTTAGAAAAGAGGAAGAAGGAACATTACGAGAACTTGAAGGTTGAAAGACATGGAAATAAGAGCTTCACGAACGAAAAGAATATGACCACATCGGTATAATGAGATAGCCAAGGAACAAGAATGACAGAATTTGGACAGCACTCCGATAGAAAAGAGAAGAAAACTTGAGAAGGGAATAAATCCTTGATGAACCATCATGTAGAACCTCCATGAAGAACTCCGGTAAACAAAAGGAATGAAAAGAAAGAGAAATTGAAAACACAAGGTGAATCCTTGCTATGATTTAGATGGATCTTCGTGATAATTAGAGCTTGGAACTCCGGGAAAAAGAGAAGATGAAACAAATGAAACCGAGAATTTATTCATCATGAACAAAATCCGAAAGAAAGATGAATCACTTGTAATCAAGAATTTATTCGTCATGAATAATCTCCAAAAGAAAAGAATTGAATCACCTCGAGGAAATAAGAATAAGATTTATTGTATGCTTATCCTTCATCAAATTAAATTGATGACAAGCAACGGATTTGGCATATTACTTATTCTCGTAGAAAGGATTAAGAGAGATATGGCGTAAACTTGAGAAGGTCTTGATGGAACCACCGATGGGATTTGGAAACAACGAATGAATTGATATGATAACAAAAGAAGTGAAATCTTGAACGAACCACCATAAGAATTGAAATTGAACATAGCAAATGCACAAATCACCGGGAAGAATTGCAAAATGAATGAAGATCTTGACAGAATTTAGAAACAAGAGAACAAAGAGATCTTGAGCTGACTAGAGTAAAGTTGAACGATGCACCGGTAAGATTTGGAGAACGATAGCTGCACACTGAGAATGAAGAATTATGACATGATGGCCTTCGGAAGAAAGAAATGGAAACAACTCAAGAAATACTCCGGATGGTAAGAAAAGAATTCTCACAATCAAAACAATTATGAGGATAGCATGAAGCTAGAACCATGAATATTGAGAGAATGGAGCAAGATTTAAGAGAAATCCTTATTCGGTCTTCAAATGATGAGAATGACAACGAGAAACACCACCAAGAATTATTGAGGCACACCGGAAGAATCAAGAGCGAAGAGGTAAAGCCAACTATGAAAAGAATTTGAAAGATCTTGGAGAAAAGCATTTGACTGATGACATCTCATTCTTACGTCAAACTTGGAGAAGAATTTAGGATAGCTCTGGGAAAATAGAAGAGTCAGGTAAGATCCTGGGAAAAGACCTGTGGGTTAGGGCCCACTCAAAAGAACACCGTTGAACAATTGATTGAAAAAGGGGATTGCACCGGTTGAATTAAATGACTTGAATGGGAAAATAATCTCCAAATAGCTTGAACGGATTAAGAATGGAAAACACGAATCTTATGAGATATCTTCAACACTCTGGAACAAATGAATAGTGAGAAGTGAATGATTGAGAGGTGCACTGGCATGAGAAAGCATTTGACACGAGGAAAAGAATATGATCAACACTGAAAGCTTGAATTAGATCCACCGGAGAAGAAACAACGATGAAGGATGATGAACTTGAAACTGTTGAGCATCTTCACGAGGGATCACCAGATCAGAACATTGAAAGAAAAGAATGGAGAAACTTCACAAAAATAAAAGGACACTTGGTAAAGAAATCTGTGTCCTTGAAGAAAAAGGGTGGGAGGGCGGGAAAACAAAGGCAACCTGGGACGGATGAAACAAACACCGTTGAGAAAACTTAGATTTGATCTTGCGGATGGGAAAAATGATGGGATCCACTTGAAGAGAAGTACACCGGTTGGAAATGAGTTGACATGACAAAATCAATGATCAAAAGGATTAGTATTCACATAGCAATATGAGAACACCGTTTAGGAAAGGTTTGGATTCAACATTTGACATCGAAGCAACTCGAATACCACAAATAAAACAAAACAAAGGATTTGGCTTGCAGAATAAGCCGGAACAAATACATATGATAGAGATTTACCCAATCCCATATCATGCATTTGTCAAAAAGATATTCTAAGAGCTACTTGAATTCCCACCTATAAACTCCCGAAACTTTCTGGTTATGCAATCTGGTGTTGGGGATACAAGGGAAGCAATATATCTCACCCAAACTAACAATACCTACATCTAGCTGTATCCATCCGTCAACACATAACCAAGAAACCTTGGAAATCGTGTACCTCAACCTTCGAAAAGCATCCGTTATACGAGTCATGGCAATACTCCCGTACTCACCTCAAGATCGGGTTAGCGGGTTATCTCACCAACAACTCGCATAAAAGAGATTTTCGATGTCGGCGACTAAACTCGTGTATTCGAGCGCAACGATAAAATTATGACAACAACACCTCAGAGCTCAACTCCCCGGGACACCTCCACTAAAAAAACCCCTGCTGATGGGAGGCACCAAGACAATGTTGTCATCATAAAACCATCGGAACGATTCCAAGATACCCACGTGATCCTAAAAAAAATTTTAGTGCAATTTGAGAAGAGAAGAGTCAAAACTGTACGTCAGGAAGCCTTACCAGAGCGATGAAGAGACTGGGGAGTAAAAAGAATTTCTAACTCTCCGATATATATAATCCTAAATGACTCAAAACATTTTTCTGGACACAACTCGACCACTAAAAACGATCAAGCAGTGGGGCTCCTAAGGTCGGGGAAGGCTCTGATTACCAACTTGTAATGCCCTCGATGCGGCTATATCTCCCACGTGTCGAAGCACGACTTAGAGGCATAACCGCATTGAAAGCAATGTCGCAAGTGAGGTAATCTTCACACAACCCATGTAATACATAAGGGAAAGAGGTACATAGTTGGCTTGCAATCGCCACTTCACACAAATACAAGAATAAAGCATTACATCATCCAGATACAATCAAGGTCCGACTACGGAACCAAAATAAAAGAAGAACCCCAAATGCGACAAAGGTCCCCGATCAACCCCAACTGGGCTCCACTACTGACCAACTAGAATGAAACAACACAAAGGGCAAGATCTTCAATGAGCTCCTCCTTGAGCTTGATTGCGCCACCGCCGGGTAACATAGGCACCGCAAACTGGTTTTGAAGTATCCGTGAGTCACGAGGACTCAGCGATCCCGTTACCATGGGTATCAAGACTAGCAAAGCTTAATGGGAAAGGAATGGGTAAAGTGGTGAGGTTGCAGCAGCGACTAAGCAATGTATGGTGGCTAACCAACGCAAATAAGAGTGAGAAGAGAACAAGCGGAACGGACGTGAAGCTAGCAATGATCAAGAGGTGATCCTGAACACCTACTTACGTCAAACATAACCCAGAAACCGTGTTCACTTCCCGGACTCCGCCGAGAAGAGACCATCACGGCTACACACTCGGTTGATGCGTTTTAATTCGGATCTGGTGTCAAGTTATCTACAACCGACATTAACAAATTCCCATCTGCCACATAACCGCGGCACGGCTCTCGAAAGTTTATACCTGCAGGGTGTCCCAACTTAGCCCATGATAAGCTCCCGCGATCATCGAAGAATAGACCTTCACCCGAGACACTCCGATCGGACTCGGTATCCGGTACATCAAGACATTTCGACAATGGTAAAACAAGACCAGCAAGACCTCCCGGCGTGCCGACATCCCGATAGTAGCCGCAGATCTCGTCTCGACCACGACCGGATGAGCGATGACGTCGGCAACCGACGATACCCCAAGTTGCCTAGGGGCGGCACCGCAAGTGGCTCTAGTTTGGACCAACGCTAGACAAGCAATCGCCCGGGGCTATAATAAAGATGACCCTTGGGTTAATTACTCCCAAGGGAAAAGTAGGTGGTGGTGAGGCAAATGGTAAAAGTCAATGTTGGGCCTTCTTTGGACAAGTTTTATTCAAAGCGAACTGTCGGGGGTCCCATAAATCACCCGACCGTAAGGAACGCAAAATCCGGGAACATAACACCGGTATGACGGAAACTAGGGCGGCAAGAGTGGAACAAAACACCAGGCATAAGGCCGAGCCTTCCACCCTTTACCAAGTATATAGATGCATTGATATTATAAGAGATATTGTGATATCCCAACATAAACCCTGTCCACCAAGGAGAAATCTTCAACTTCACCTGCAACTAGCAACGCTATAAGAGGGGCTGAGCAAAGCGGTAACATAGCCAAACAACGGTTTGCATAGGGAAGGTGTCAAAGATTAGGGGTTCATGGCAATATGGGATGGCTGGAAAAACAGGTAATAGGTAGCGCAGCATAGCGAAAGAACGAGGCAACTAGCATAGCAATGATAGTAGTGAGATCCAGGGTAGCGGTCATCTTGCCTGAAATCCCGCGAGGAAGAAGAACGATTCCATGAAGAAGACAAACGGTCATAGACGAACGAATCCTCACAATCGCAACATTACCGGGACGAAACCGAAGGCAACCCGGAAAGAAGCAAACAACATAGTAAACCAACAAGCATAAGCATGGCATGATGCACAAACAAGTATGATGCATGTCCGGTTTAATGAAGCATGGCATGGCAATATGCACAAACAACACTACAAATTAAGTGGAGCTCAATATACAACGAGTTGCATATTGACGAAACACCACATCAATTATTTAGTTCTCTCTAGTTATAAGCTACTCAACAATATTAAATGTTGTTATACATGGCAAGGGGTGAAGCATAACAAAACTACCTACCTAGGCAAGTTTAAATGGGGCCGGAAACAACGAACAACAAGTCCGGAAAATCCTCATGAGCATATTATGAATTTGGTACTGTTCTGCCCTAAAACATATTTTAAAGTTGTTAAACAGGAAAATAAAGTGGACCATGTTAATCTAGGCATTTTTCCACCCCATTTACATATAAAGAACATTTAAAACCGAGCTACGGTTATTTAGTTATGAATTAAATCATTTTAGCATGGCATTTGAGCAAATTTAATCAAACAGCACTTTAAACATTTTAAACATGGATGAAAGTGGCATATTATTAAACTACACAATTTTCTGAGCATTTTACATATATAAATTATTTAAATCCGATGCACCATTTGTGAGTTATTAGATGCATGAAGTGCAAGGGGGTTTCTGCAAATCTGTAAATCCCTGGAAAAATCCTAAATTCGCAGATCTGAAAAAAAAAGCATGGGCCAAATCTGGCCCAAATGTAATGTAGGGCTGGAGGGGCTGCTCACCCCGGCCACGGCCCGGTTAGTGGAGGCGGCCGAGCGAGGAGGAGCTGGGCTGTCGGACGCAATGGCGGCGAGGCGACGGGCGCCAGCGCGATATGGCGTGAGGCGGCGGCGGCCGAGGGCGAGGCGAAGGCAGCTTCGAGCGGCGAGGGCACGGGCGCCTGGATCTGCGGCGGCGGCTCGGGCCCGATTCGCCCACGGCGGTCGGATCCGGGCCCACGGGCTCGGGCGGCGTGGGACGGCGGCGGAGACAGGTGGCGCTGCGCCAGTGGCTACGGGGCAGCGGCGATTTCGTCCGGACGGCGGCGGACATGTCCGGCACGCGAGGGGAGCAGGGCTAGGGTTTCGGGGGGAAATGATCCGAAAATGGAGAGGGGAAGACGTTTTTATAGGTGGAGGGAGCTAGGAGAGTCCAAATGAGGAGCGGTTTTCGGCCACGCGATCGTGATCGAACGACCGAGAGCATGGAAGGGAGTTTGCTGGGCTTTGGGCCACTTTGGAAAGGGTGTTGGGCTGCAACAAAGAGGCCTTCTGATTACCTTGTTAACTGTTGGAGTACCAAACGACCTCCAAATGGCACGAAACTTGACAGGCGGTCTACCGGTGCTATACCAAGGCCGCTTGGCAAACCTCGGTCCATTCCGAGAACGTTTAACACCCGCACAAGAGAAGAGGCAAAAGGGGGACGCCGGAGGGCATAGGAGTGCCGGATTGCAAAACGGACAACGGAGAAAATGCTCGGAAGCATGAGACGAACACGTATGCAAAATGAAATGCACATGATGACATGATATGAAATGCATATGATGACATGAGACGAGATGCATAACAAGAACAAAATGCAAAACAAACGAGAAAAACCCAACCACGAAGGAAGTGTCATATAGCATCTCCGGAAAAGGCAAGAGTTGGAGTTACGAATATGGAAAGTTGTATCCGGGGCGTTACATTGTCACAGGAACCGGTTTTTGAGATGACTACTTTCCAATAAGGGAGTAGATACAGTTATCTCATCAAGTTCTACTTTCCTCCCACTCACTTCTTTCGAGAGAAACTCCTTCTCTAGAAAGGATCCGATTTTAGCAACAAAAATCTTTCCCTCAGATCTGTGATAGGAAGTGTACCCAATAGTCTCTTTTGGGTATCCTATGAAGACACATTTCTCCGATTTGGGTTTGAGCTTATCTGGTTGAAGTTTCTTCACATAAGCATCGCAGCCCCAAACTTTAAGAAACGACAACTTTGGTTTCTTGCCAAACCACAGTTCATAAGGCGTCGTCTCGACGGATTTTGATGGTGCCCTATTTAACGTGAATGCGGCCGTCTCTAAAGCATAACCCCAAAATGATAGCGGTAAATCAGTAAGAGACTTCATAGATCGCACCATTTCAAGTAAAGTACGATTACGACGTTCGGACACACCATTTTGTTGTGGTGTTCCGGGTGGCGTGAGTTGTGAAACTATTCCGCATTGTTTCAAGTGCAGACCAAACTCGTAACTCAAATATTCTCCTCCACGATCAGATCGTAGAAACTTTGTTTTCTTGTTACGATGATTTTCCACTTCACTCTGAAATTCTTTGAACTTTTCAAATGTTTCAGACTTGTGTTTCATTAAGTAGATATACCCATATCTGCTCAAATCATCTGTGAAGGTGAGAAAATAACGATACCCGCCAAGGCCTCAACATTCATTGGACCACAAACATCGGATATATGATTTCCAACAAATCGGTTGCTCGCTCCATAGTTCCGAGAACGGCGTTTTAGTCATCTTGCCCATGAGGCACGGTTCATAAGTACCAAGTGATTCATAATCAAGTGATTCCAAAAGCCCATCAAGATGGAGTTTCTTCATGCGTTTTACATCGATATGACCTAAACGGCAAGTACCACAAATAAGTTGCACTATCGTTATCAACTCTGCATCTTTTGGTTTCAACACTATGAACATGTGTATCACTACTATCGAGATTCAATAAAATAGACCACTCTTCAAGGGTGCATGACCATAAAATATATTACTCATATAAATAGAACAACCATTATTCTCGATTTAAATGAATAACCGTCTCGCATCAAACAAGATCCAGATATAATGTTCATGCTCAACGCCGCACCAAATAACAATTATTTAGGTCTAAAACTAATCCCGATGGTAGATGTAGAGGTAGCGTGCCGACCGCGATCACATCGACTTTGGAACCATTTCCCACGCGCATCGTCACCTCGTCCTTAGCCAATCTTCGCAATCCGTAGTCCTGCTTGAGTTGCAAATATTAGCAATGTAACCAAGATCAAATACCAGTGCTCTGCGAGCATTAGTAAGATACACATCAATAACATGTATATCACATATACCTTTGTTCACTTTGCCATCCTTCTTATCCGCCAAATACTTGGGGCAGTTCCGCTTCGGTGTCGATCGCTTGCGATGAAAGCGCTTCGATTTCGAGCTTAGGTCCGACTTGGGTTTCTTCTCTTGAGCAGCAACTTGCTTGCCGTTCTTTTGAAGTTCCCTTCTTCTTCCCTTTGCCCTTTTCTTGAAACTGGTGGTCTTGTTAACCATCAACACTTGATGCTCCTTCTTGATTTCTACCTCCGCAGCTTTTAGCATTGCGAAGAGCTCGAAATAGTCTTGTTCATCCCTTGCATATTATAGTTCATCACGAAGCTCTTGTAGCTTGGTGGCGATGATTAAAGAATTACATCAATGACACTATCATCGTGAAGATTAACTCCCAATTGAATCAAGTGATTATTATACCCAGACATTTTGAGTATATGTTCACTGACAGAACTATTCTCCTCCATCTTGCAGCTATAGAACTTATTGGAGACTTCATATCTCTCAATCTGGGCATTTGCTTGAAATATTAACTTCAACTCTTGGAACATCTCATATACTCCATGACGTTCAAAACGTCGTTCAAGACCCGGTTCTAAGCCGTAAAGCATGGCACACTGGACTATTGAGTAGTCATCAGCTTTGCTCTGCCAGACGTTCTTAACGTCGTTAGTTGCATCAAGAAGAGGTTCGGCACCCAGCGGTGCTTCCAGGCGTAACTTTTACGTGCAAAGAATGAGGATAATCCTCGAGTTACGGACCTAGTCCGTGTATTGCTACCATCATCTTTCAACTTTGCTTTCTTAAGGAACGCATTAAAATTCAATGGAACAACAAAGACGAGCCATCTATCTACAAACAAACATAGACAAGCAAAATACTATCGGTACTAAGTTCATGATAGATTTAAGTTCAATTAATCATATTACTTAAGAACTCCCACTTAGGCAGACATCTCTCTAGTCATCTAAGTGATCACGTGATCCAAATCAACTAAACCATGTCCGATCATCACGTGAGATGGAGTAGTTTCAATGGTGAACATCACTATGTTGATCATATCTACTATATGATTCACGTTCGACCTTTCGGTCTCCGTGTTCGAGGCCATATCTGATATGCTAGGCTCGTCAAGTATGACTGAGTATTCGCGTGTGCAACTGTTTTGCACCCGTTGTATTTGAACGTAGAGCCTATTACACCCGATCATCACGTGGTGTCTCAGCACGAAGAACTTTCGCAACGGTGCATACTCAGGGAGAACACTTCTTGATTATTAGTGAGAGATTATCTTAAAATGCTACCGTCAATCAAAGCAAGATAAGATGCATAAAAAGATAAACATCACATGCAATCAATATAAGTGATATGATATGGCCATCATCATCTTGTGCTTGTGATCTCCATCTTCGAAGCACCGTCGTGATCACCATCGTCACCGGCGTGACACCTTGATCTCCATCGTAGCATCGTTGTCGTTACCCATCTATTGCTTCTACGACTATCGCTACCGCTTAGTGATAAAGTAAAGCAATTACAGGGCATTTGCATTTCTTACAATAAAGCGACAACCATATGGCTCCTGCCAGTTGCCGATAACTTCGGTTACAAAACATGATCATCTCATACAATAAAATATAGCATCACGTCTTGACCATATCACATCACAACATGCCCTGCAAAAACAAGTTAGACGTCCTCTACTTTGTTGTTGCAAATTTTACGTGGCTGCTACGGGCTTTAGCAAGAACCGTTCTTACCTACGCATCAAAAACCACAACGATAGTTCGTCAAGTTGGTGTTGTTTTAACCTTCGCAAG
This sequence comes from Aegilops speltoides, assembly GCA_021437245.1. Taxonomy (NCBI): domain Eukaryota; kingdom Viridiplantae; phylum Streptophyta; class Magnoliopsida; order Poales; family Poaceae; genus Aegilops; species Aegilops speltoides. The sequence goes on from CM038142.1 coordinate 51,672,716, forward strand.
GACCGGGCGTAGCCACACTCGATTCAGCTAAAGTGAGAGAGACAGACACGTAAGCGTACGCGTAATGTCAGTCCGGGCCGCTTCATCTCACAATACCGCCGAACCAAAGTATGACATGCTGATAAGCAGTATGACTTGTATCGCCCACAACTCACTTGTGTTCTACTCGTGCATATAACATCAAAACCTAGGCTCGGATGCCACTGTTGGGTAGTAATTTCAAAAAAAAATCCTACGCACACACAAGATCATGGTGATGACATAACAACGAGAGGGGAGAGTGTTGTCCACGTACCCTCGTAGACCGTAAGTGGAAGCGTTAGCACAACGCGGTTGATGTAGTCGTACGTCTTCACGATCCGACCGATCCAAGCACCGAACGTACGGCACCTCCGAGTTCAGCACACGTTCAGCTCGATGACGATCAAGTGCTAGGCTAACGGAATGGGTCATGTCAATCACATCATTCTCCTAATGATGTGATCCCATTAATTAAATGACAACACATGTCTATGGTTAGGAAACATAACCATCTTTGATTAATGAGCTAGTCAAGTAGAGGCATACTAGTGACTATATGTTTGTCTATGTATTCACACATGTATCATGTTTCCGGTTAATACAGTTCTAGCATGAATAATAAACATTTATCACGATATGAGGAAATAAATAATAACTTTATTATTGCCTCTAGGGCATATTTCCTTCAAGATATAGGTTTTTGTAATCTGAAAATATGAAAACAACAAAGTAACTAGTAACAAAAGTGAGCAAAAATGGTATTACGATGCTTGAAAACAAGGCCTAGGGTTAATACTTTCACTAGTGCAAGTTCTCTCAACAATGATAACATAATTGGATCATATAACAATCCCTCAACGTGCAACAAAGAGTCACTCCAAAGTCACTAATAGCGGAGAACAAACGAAGAGATTATTGTAGGGTACGAAACCACCTCAAAGTTACTCTTTCTGATCAATCTATTGGGCTATTCCTATAAGTGTCACAAACAGCCCTAGAGTTCGTACTAAAATAACACCTTAAGACACACATCAACCAAAACCCTAATATCACCTAGATACTCCAATGTCACCACAAGTATCCGCGGGTTTGATTATACGATATCCATCACACAATCTCAGATTCATCTATTCAAACCAACACAAAGAACTTCAAAGAGTGCCCCAAAGTTTCTACCGGAGAGTCAAGACGAAAACGTGTGCCAACCCCTATGCATAAGTTCACAAGGTCACAGAACCCGCAAGTTGATCACCAAAACGTACACCAAGTAGATCACGTGAATATCCCATTGTCACCACAGATAAGCACATGCAAGACATACATAAAGTGTTCTCAAATCCTTAAAGACTCAATCCGATAAGATAACTTCAAAGGGAAACTCAATCCATTACAAGAAGATAGAGGGAGAGAAACACCATATGATCCAACTATAATAGCAAAGCTTGTGGTACATCAAGATCGTGCCAAATCAAGAACACGAGAGAGAGAGAGAGAGAGAGAGAGAGAGAGAGAGAGAGAGAGAGAGAGAGATGGTACATACCCTTATCCCCGAGGGTGAACTACTTCCTCCTCGTCATGGAGAGCGCCAGGATGATGAAGATGGCCACGATGATGATTCCCCCCTCCGGCAGGGTGCCGGAATAGGGTCCCGACTGGTTTTTGGTGGCTACAGAGGCTTGCAGCGGCGGAAATCCTGATCTAGGTTTCTTTTCGGGGGTTTCTTTATTTATAGGAACTTTTGGCGTCAATTTCACGTCAGGGGGGTCCTCGAGTCAACCACAAGGACGGAGGGCGCGCCCAGGGGGTAGGGCGTGCCCTCCAACCCTGTGAAGGCCTCGTGGCTCTTCTGGCCCAACTCTTTTACTTCGGGGGCTTCTTATGGTCCATAAAAAATCACCATAAATTTTCAGCTCATTTGGACTCCGTTTGATATTCCTTTTCTGCGAAACTAAAAAACGACAAGGAAAAAAACAGAAACTGGCACTGGGCTCTAGGTTAATAGGTTAGTCCCAAAAATCATATAAAACATCCAAGATAGATAATATAATAGCATGGAACAATAAAAAAATTATATATACGTTGGAGACGTATCAAGGTTGTCTTCAAAATTCTTATTTTCACGGGTTTGGCCAGGATGTTTTCCGCGCCCCTTAAATTTTTTTAAGGTCGGAGTCATTTACGGGTTCTATTTCGATCGCTTTTTTGCCTAAAACTGTAAACTAGCGGTTATTTTACAGTTTCGTGGGTTTTAAGGGGTATGCTAGAGATGCTCTTAGAACAAACAAAGGAAGAGTTGTGGTGTGAGCGCTGCGTGCGAAAACAGCTATAACTAGGCTTCTTCTAAAAAAACTATAACTCCAGTTAAGTGCCAAATAGTGTATTTCCAATTAGCATTGGTATTCAGCTTTGGTTATGTGCATGTTTGATGCAGTGGCCGCATACGCCATTTCAAAAAGACAAAATATATTCAGTGACGTGTCCCAATCCTTACTCTCCACTCTACCTTAGAGTGCAGAGTCATGCTTTTGAGCGAAAAAAGAGAGACAAGGCCTATTAGAAGCCTAACCAGACCAACCAGGATATGAAATGCTAGGTCGACACTTGTTATGCCATGGTGATTTTATTAATTAGACCATGGTAGTTTATTTTATGTAGCCTGCCAATTTTATTATTTAGACCATGACAATTTATTTAATTAGACCATGGTAGTTTTATTATAGGTAATATGGCAATTTTTTTATTCAGACTATAGTAATTAGACCGTGGTAGATTTATTACAGGTAGCATGTTTTTTCTTCTTAAAAGGGTGGCAAAAAAATTATATGGTTTTTAGCTATTTTATTTGTAGATGCAGATCTTAACTTTAAGGCTTGGCACTGCTCAAGCTGAGCTGTTTTGAACCATTTTTACTAGGAACGATCGTTAGTGTGGGTGGTTTAGCGAGAGTTTCGATATCGAGGGCCGTTTGGGAGAGAATGATAGCCAGATACCGCGGTGCTTTTTATTGGGATTATATCCGGACATGAGGGTTTCAGGGAGCCCCTAGATCTCTCTAATTGTGAGACGTACGCTAGCATCACCTCAAGCGCCTCCCTAAATGGGCCAGCCTAACACACGTTTGCTCCGCTCAACCCTCGCTTGCTAGCGGTTACGAAGATGCTTCCTTTTTTTTACTTTATGTATATCAGAAAAAATTTAGAACTATATTTACTTAAAATTTTAAAACTTTAACGTGCATTTTTATGTTCATTTAATGTAAAATTCTATTCATGTAATTTCGTTCTAAAAAATGTTCATATAATTCAAAAAAGAATTCATTGCATTAAAATATGTTCACACATTTCAAAATACGTTTCTCACTTTGGTAAAAAAAATAATCTTTGTGCCATTTAAAAAGGGTTAACAATTTTTAAAAATATGTTCATGATACTTTGTTTAAATATGTTCATGGAAATTTAAAACATTGTTTGCGTAATTTGTAAAAATTGTTCGTACTCCCTCCGTCCCATAATGTAAGACGTTTTTCAACACTAGTGTAGTGTCAAAAAAGGTCTTACATTATGGGACTGAGGGAGTATCATTTAAGAACTTATTCGTGACATTTTTTAAAAAATCACGCTTTTACAATATGTTTCCTGACATGGTAAACAAAAGTTCATGAAACGCAAAATGTTGTTAGGGATTTTTCAAATTTTAATACCATATTAAAATACTGTGTCATTTATATAAATATTCATGCACCCTTAAGGAATGTTCCCAAGTTTTACAAAAAAAGTTTAACTTCTGTTTGAAAATAATTGCTGTGTATTAAAATATGTTCATTGTACATTTTACAATTTTCAACGTGTATTTCGGAAAAAGGTTCATAATGTGTTTAAGAAATTTTTAACATGTATCTGAATCTGCATATAAAAATTTTTAACGTGTATTTAAAAATTATCGCATATATTTGAAAAGTGAAGAAAAAACAAAAAAAATGAACAACAGACAAAACCGATATAGAACACACACACACACACACACACACACACACACACACACACACACACACACACACACACACACACACACACACACAAAGATTATGTGGAAACTTCTACTCCCTCCGTTCCAAATTACTTGTCGCGCATATGGATGTATCTAAATGTATTTTAGTTCTAGATACATCATTTCAGCGACGACTAATTTGGAACGGAGGGAGTAAAAGAAATGGTCTATACCGGTCCATAGAAGCTTCTCAATTCTCAAAACCGCTTCAAAATGCCTAAAAAAATCGCATGAACACACATTATTGTGCTGCCCCTCTTGCGGGAGCGTCAGAGGCGTGAGGAGAGTATGTCTCGCAATAATTTCGCATTGCACCATTGCAGCATGACAACGGACAAGCCCCTGGGGCACGCAACAACGTGGCCCAACGGCCCAAAATCCTTTCTGTCGGAGCCCAACAGTTTGTCTAAAAAAAAGCACTACACACACTCCCCTCAGAAAAAAGCAGCACACACAGCTGCTGCCGCCGCCGCCGCCGCCACCGACGACGGAGAGCGGCCAGAGAATGGCCTTGCCGTCGATCCCCGACGAGCTGCTGGTGGAAATCCTGCTCCGCCTCCCCACCGCGGCCGACCTCATCCGCGCCTCGGCCGCCTGCGTCTCCTTCCGCCGCCTAATCGCCGGCCGCTCCTTCACCCGTCGCTTCCGCAAGCTCCACCCCCCGCCCCTTCTCGGCTTCCTCGACACAGGGCGGCTTCGCTTCCACCCCGCCGTCCCGCCTCACCCCTCCGCGCCCGCGGCCAGGGCCGTCGCCAGCGCCGCCGACTTCTCCTTCGACTTCCTCCCCTCCCCCTCCCCCTACCGGCCCTGGTCCGTGCAGGATGTCCGTGACGGCCGGGTACTCCTCGAAAGGCCCCGCCCCCGCCGTCGCGGCGCCGGTGAGGGGCTGGAATCTCCCTCCTATGAGATGGTCGTGTGCGACCCCTTGCACCGGCACTATCTCTTGCTTCCCCGGATCCCCGATGACCTAGCCGCTTCGGTTGTGGGCGCACAAGGGTTCTGCCACGAAGACTCCTGCCTCGTCCCTTCCGGCGACGACGAGGAGGCAGCTGCGACGGACGAGGCGTCATTCAGGGTGATCTGGATGATGCTGCACCCAACTAAGCCGGTGATCTTTCTCTTCTGTTCGGGCACACAGCAATGGCGAATCGTTCCATCACTGACTTGGAGCGAGATGTCGCCTGGCTTCGAGTTATCGGCGCATGTGTTTTACCGCCTGATGCGCCATTACGCCCATGGCTGTTTCTACTGGCTTTCATATTCCACTGAGAAATTGTTCGTGCTTGAGATCCGGAGGATGGAGTTCTCCGTGGCGGACCACCCACCCTGTGAAAGAAAGCTGGGTGAGGATGTCGTGATTGCAGAGGCAGACCAAGGCATGATTCTGATGTTTGTGCCTAAGCCTGACACATCTCCCGTTATTTATACTGTTTGGCGAAACAATGGTGGGAGGTTCACCCAGTGGCAGATGGAGAAGCCAATCACGCTGGATTCTGGGTCCGGCCTCATGGGTGCAGTGGGGAGGCATTTGCTCATATATTATTGCGGAACCTCGTCGGTCGGGCGAAGTTGTTTCACGCAGGACGTCAACACATTCCAGCTTGAGTGGGTGTGTTCCGCAGTTCCCAAACAGACACACGCATACTGCAACTTCCCACCGTCGTTATTATCGTCACCGACAGTGTCAACTGGTAAATTTTTCTCTTGCATCCCACTTACCTCCTTCCCTTCTTCATAGCTATCATCACACAGCTTGTTTGATGCTTGCCAGTTCGTAATTGTGATCATAGTTATTGTTTACACTGTTTAGTGAGTGATGTCTTTTCTGTGCTTGTGCAAAAGCTGAACAAGCTAAATTTCTTTTGTCTGTTCCGTTTGCCATTTTAAGGTAATTATACAACTGAAAAACAATGATCTTGCAAATCAGTAATATCATTTTAGTGTTATCTGAAATTGTGAAAAACACTAAATTACAACAATTATTTTGATTTTTATGGCAAAAGTAATAGAGGAATCCAAGCTTAAATTAGGACGTTTCTATTAATTCACCTTAGAAACATTTATTCCAGTTAACCAAGACTTATCATGTCCACTAGTTCTTTTTGGTCACCATCACACCTATAAATTTATCTCAGCATTATCGATTTCGTATAAAAATTTATCTGAGGTATAAAATTCTTATTTGGTCTGTGGTATGAAATTTTGATAATTCTTGATAGTAACGTTAAATAAAATATTGAATCACAAAATATTTTGCAAGACAAATAAAATGATATTATTTCATTATGTGCATCTGAACGATCACTGTAATTTTTGTTGTGCCTTATAATGCATATTTGTCATGGGATGCTAATGATGGACAAATGTATTGTGTAGTACTTTGCCCATTACATCTGAAAACCTTGTCACTTGACCATATCCTTTCATCCTATCCTGCATAAATGAAGTTCTTTCCAAAGTCATCAAGTCAATCTATACAACCTACTGAAATTTGATGTCTGAATTAATGCACTTGTCTCAGAGAACTACTCTTCTGAATTTTGGCATCCTTGTCTGCACAATTTCTTTTTATTTCCTTCGAAATTCCAAATTGTTTTTAGTTCACACCTATATATATATACTAAGTTACTAAGGTTCCACACAAAATATCTTGAGCTGCAGCTCCGCAAGTTGGGGCACTTTTTTTTCATCTATACTAAGTTACTAAGGTTCCACACAAAAATAAATTCACCTATAGTGATTTACAGCGTACTTTCTTCTGCCATGCCTGTCAAAAACCCAGCTTTGTTTGCCTGCATGCAGATGTAACCTTTTACATTTTCCCATGTTGGCAGTGCACTTTTGTGATTCATTCTGCCATTAATCTGTCAAATCGACCCCTCTTCGGTATTGATGTCTGTTCATCTTACAACCAGGATATCGTCTTTGTTTAGTGTACTACTGCAATGTAACCTAAGACTCTTCTGCCCGATTGCCATTGTTGCTTTGCTTTCTATGTGCAAATGTTTTTTTCCTCCTTTATAATCATCTTCCTCTCCTTCATGTATGTGCTCCTCTCTTTAATTTCCCTCTCGTCCACACCCTTCCTTTGAAGCATGGAAATACACAAATTGACGATCACTGCAAAATGCTCTGGTGCAGAATAATTCAGCTTGACTGTACTAATATCATTAACAAGAAATGTTTACAGAACTTTGTTGAATGTTGCGAGTACTTGATTGCTGGATTTGATATCGGGTTCTCTCTTCGAAGTTGCCTGCAACTTTCTTAATTCTCAATCACATTACTAAGCTTTCAATGAACATATAACCATTCTCATGTGAAGGTCACTTAATATATAACCTAGCTACAGACTATAGTAGTGTGCAACATTAATTGGAAGTGTCAGATTACCAAAAAATAGCAATAGCTTGACTTAGTGGTGCATCCTTCTGTTTCGCCACCGAAGGTCAAATAGCCATTCTTATCTGAAGGTCACTTCATATATAACCTAGCTACAGACTAGTAGTTCCAGACCATAAAAGAGAGTAAGTTGAGCCTTAGTAGTGTGCAACATTAAGTGAAAATGTCAGACAACCAAAAATTAGCAACAGCTCCATTTAATGGTGTATCCTTCTGCGTGCAGGCACACACCATGCTGACATCCAGCGAGCGGGGGTTGATGTGCCAGTGCCTCAACTACGAGAATCTGTCTCTGGAGGCATGGAAGGACCTGTTATTCCAGCGGCCGCGCGAGCTTCAAACCCCTTGTTCGTCGTCGAAGGTCAGACAGCCATTCTCGTCCGAAGGTCACTTCAAATATAACCTAGCTACAGACTAATAGTTGCACACCATTAAAAAGAGTAAGCTAGCCTTTGTAGTATGCAACATCAAGTGAAGATGTCAGACAACTGAAAATCAGCAATAACTTGTGTCTATTTCATGATGTATCCTTGTGCAATGTAGCTGCAGCCCATGCCAATGTCCGGCGGCAAGCGGGGGACGCTGTGTGGGTGCCTGGACTACGAGAAGCTGGCCCTGAAGGCGTGACCTTGTGCAATGCAGGCAAGTAGTAATGTGTATGCACATGGCAGCTGTTAGTTATCTGTACCATGATATGATGAGCATATCGGTAGTCTTTCCAAGTATGATTTATGCCTCCCATCTTGTTTTCCTTCCCAATCGGTGAGGAGCAATAATCATACGCAAGCAATATACAACACACTTTTTCCGTAATGAGATTTGGACCACAAGAAGAATCCTAAATGAAATATCCCAGACGCCCAGACTCTGGAGCAACCGTGCCAATAAGGAGATAGATAGGACCAAACTGATGACCTACGCAAACGTTTTCTCTCCTACCTCCTCCTCCTAACTTGTTAGGCTTGGTGGCGGCCTGCTGTACTTTCGTACAGCGTTAACACCACCTTCATGTAATTTGACTGTTGTCATTCGGGCCCTGCCCCGTTTTGAATGCATAAGGTAGACAATGGTCTACCTTTTCTTTCAAAAAAAAAAAAAGATACAGCACACCATTCCCATATCCCAATCACAAATCCTTATGCACCTTTTGGGCCCCCCAAAAAGGATAGACCCCTATGTTAAGTGAAGATGTCAGAAAACTGAAAATTAGTACTGTTGAGTGTACTGTTGCAATGGAACCTAGGACTCTTCTGCCGGATTGTCATTGGTACTTTCTATGTGCAACAGTTTTTTTTCTTCCTTTAATCATCTTCGTTTCCTTTATGTAGCTGCTCCTCTTTTTAATTTCCCTCTCATCTGTTAGATGTGTATAGTCCCTTTTCGGTATATCCCCATTGTATAAGGGGGTTTCTGCACTTTGACATACATGTATATGTAATGGCCTTTGGCCCTCAGGAAATACTAGTTGCTGTTTATCCAACATGGTATCAGATGTTAGGTTCCTCCCTCTCCCGCATGCTGCAACTCCGTGCTAGCTCTCTTCCCCCGATTCGCTCTGTCCCGTTGTCGTCCGGCTGACGCTGCTTTCATTGCCGCTTCAGGCCGCCCCGACCGTGCTTCTGCCGGTTCTCCTCGCCATGATTTGCGGGTAGGCTCACCGCTTCGCAAATCCGCCGAGACTTGCTCGTTCCGTGCACGGCCGGGGTCCTCCTTGCCGCTCGTCCGCCTCTTGTCGCGAATCCGGCCGGGACCTGCTTGTCCCGTGCCCGGTCGCTGGTGCTTGGCATCCGCTGAATCCGGTCCGGCTATCTCTTTGCTTATTGATCTGGTTGGTGCGCTTTCGCCGCCGCAGATCGGGCTCTTCTTTGCTCTGATTGCCCGTTCTTTGCTGCCTCGTTCAAAGAAGAAGCCTCCTCGCCTTCTTGCCCCTCGCGCCGCTCGTGAGCGGGGCTCCTCTCGCCTGCCGTTCGGGCCCCTTGTGTTCGGCGTTGACCAAAAAAAAAGAGAGGCAGAAAAGCAAATCAGCATGTCTTCGTCCGGCTATGTGGATGTTCCTCGGTGCTCGGTGATCTTTGATGGCACCAATTATGCTGAGTTTGTGGGTTTCATGCGTATCCACATGCGCGGACTTCTGTCGTGGGGTGTTCTCTCTGGCGAGGTCTCCTGTCCGCCATGCCCTGTTGCTCCAGTGGCTCCTGCTCCGCCGGTACCGCCGGTGCTTACTGCTGATGCTTCTTAGGCTGATCGGGATGCAGCCAAGGCTCTTGATGTTCGCCGCGATTCTTGCCTATGATCGCAGTATCCGCCTATTCGATGCTCTTTACGCTTACCGGATGATCATGCCTTACACTCAGTGGTGCAATGATGATGCTCAGGCTGCTGCTGTCCTCACTGCAAGTGTTTTCCCTCAGTTTGCTTCGGAGTTCATGGGTCTCGGCACTGTTGCAGCGATGTGGGCCTATCTCTGTCAACGCTATCAGCCCTCTGGCGATGCTCTATACCTCTCTGTAGTGCGTCAGGAGCATGCTCTTCAGCAGGATGGCTCGTTTGTTGATGAGTTCGACTCTCAGTGCTCTGCCATCTGGCGTCAGCTTGACTCCCTGTGGACAGTTGTTTGTGGCACTTGCCGTTGTTGCCAGACTACGAGGTCTGACTTGGAGTTTCAGAGAGTTCATGAGTTCTTATCTCGCCTCCGGTCTGAGTTTGAGCCTCGCCGTGCTCACTTGCTCGCTCGTGGTCGTGTTCCTATTTCGGAGGTGCTTGCAGAGCTTCGCGCTGAGGAGACACGCCTCTGGTCTGCTGGTCTGCTTGTGGTTCCTTCCGTTCTTGCTGCCCATGCTCCTGTGCTCTCTGCTCCACCACTTCTGCCCACAACTCCAAGGGGGGGCGGGTCACCCTTCCTCAGGAGAGGGTCGGTCGCGCCAGACACCTTCGTGGTATCAGAATCGCCAGTCACCCAGAGTCAGATTGTCACAAGAAGCGAAGAGACATGAAGCGCTCTTCTTCCAGTGGGACTCGTGCGCCGACTTCGTCGCTTACTGACCAGGATATTATGCGGCTCAAGCGCATGTTAGCTTCATCTGGTTCTTCCTCGACGAGTTCTGCTGCTGCTGTGACAGCCACCACCACTCCGGCACCGCCGGCGCCTACTCAGTCAGGTACATCCTTGTGGGTTCTGGATTCTGGAGCGTCTTTTCATATGTCTTCTGATTCTTCTGCTTTATCTTCTCTTCGACCTCTTGATTTTCCTCTTAATGTTCTCACTGCCGATGGCACACCTCTTCCCGTTACTAGTCGTGGCATCCTTTCCACTCCGTCCTTTTCGGTTCCTAGTGTGTCTCATGTTCCACGTCTTACCATGAATCTTTTTTTCGCTGCCCAACTTACTGATTCTGGTTGTCGTGTCATTCTTGATGCTGACTCTTGTTCTGTTCAGGATCGTCGCACTCAGGCTCTGGTTGGTGCTGGCCCTCGGCGCCGTGAGTCTGAGGGCCTTTGGGAGGTCGACCGCTTTGTGTTCCTTCCACGCCGCCTCATATGCCAGCTCTCATGCTCTTGCTGCCTCTTCATCTGCGTCATTCCAGCAGTGGCATCATCGCCTTGGTCACATATGTGGTTCTCGCTTGTCTTCTTTAGTTCGTCAGGGCCTCTTAGGGTCTGTATCTGGAGATGTTTCCTTACATTGTAATGGTTGCAGACTTGACAAACAGACTCAGTTACCTTATCCTACTAGCGAGTCTATATCTCAGCATCCTTTTGACTTAGTTCATTCTGATGTCTGGGGTCCTGCTCCCTTTGATTCGAAAGGTGGTCATCGCTACTATGTTTTGTTTATTGATGATTTCTCTCGCTACACTTGGCTCTACTTTATGAAATCTCGTAGCGAGGTTCTCTCTATATACAAACGATTGCTGCCATGGTTCACACCCAGTTTTCCATGCCCATTCGTACTTTTCGTGCTGACTCTGCTGGAGAGTATATCTCCCAGCTGTTGCGTGGTTTTCTCGCGAGCAGGTACTCTTGCCAGCCTCATGTCCCGTGCTCATGTTCAGAATGGCGTTGCCGAACGTAAGCATCGTCATCTGCTTGAGACGGCTCGTGCGCTGATGATTGTCGCTTCTCTTCCACCCCACTTTTGGGCTGAGGCTATTTCTGCATCCACCTATCTCATCAACATTCACCATCGATCGCTTTCTGCAGGTGGTATTCCTATGGAGTGTCTCACTGGTCGATCTCCTGACTACTCAGCTCTTCGTATGTTTGGATGTGTGTGCTGTCCTTCTTGCCCCGCGAGAACGCACCAAACTGACTGCTCAGTCAGTTGAGTGCGTTTTCCTTGGCTACAGTGATGAGCACAAGGGCTATCGCTGTTGGGACCCTGTTGGTCGCCGCTTGCGCATCTCACGTGATGTGACCTTTGACGAGTCTCGCTCTTACTACCCACGTCCTTCTTCCTCGAGCTTCTTTGTGGATGATCTTTCTTTTCTCCTTCTTCCCGATACACCCTACTATGTGCCCCATGTTTCACCTCCTCCTCCTGCACCTCTCCTCCTTCTCCTTCACCACCGACCCCATCTTCCACCTCCTCCTCCTCCACCTCTCCACCATCATCTCCCGTTCGTCGCCCTCTCTCACCGTTTCCTCTCCACTATACTCGTCGTCCTCGTACTGAGGATGCTTCCCCTGACGTGTCTGACGCGCCTTCCACCTCTGGTGACCCTCTGTTCACTCCTACCCCGGTTCACAACCTCCGTGCTCGGCCTCGCCCTCCGCCTGGTCGCTACTCTCTTGATTGGTACGGTCTCTCCATTCTTGCTGAGCCCACCTCCTATCGGACTGCCATGACTCACCTGAATGGCAACTTGCGATGGCCGAAGAGCTTGCGGCTCTTGAGCGCTCTGGCACTTGGGATCTAGTTTCCCTCCCTTCTGGCGTTCGTCCCATCACCTGCAAGTGGGTCTACAAGGTCAAGACTCGCTCTGATGGTTCTCTTGAGCGTTACAAAGCTCGGCTTGTGGCTCGTGGCTTTTAGCAGGAGCAGGGACGTGATTATGATGAGACATTCGCTCCTGTGGCCCACATGACCATTGTCCGCACTCTCCTTGCCGTAGCTTCTGTTCGTCATTGGTCTATCTCTCAACTTGATGTTCAGAACGCTTTTCTCAAGGGTGAGTTACGTGAGGTCTATATGCAGCCACCACCGGGGTACTATGCTCCTGATGTCATGGTCTGTAGACTTCATCGCTCTCTCTATGGTCTCAAACAGGCCCCTCGCGCCTAGTTTGAGCACTTTGCCTCTGTGGTGACTGCCGCTGGTTTCTTGCCCAGTGATCATGATCCCGCGTTGTTTGTCCACACGTCTCCTCGTGGTCGGACTCTTCTCCTTCTCTACGTTGATGACATGATCATCACTGGTGATGACTCTGAGTACATTGCCTTTGTTAAGGCTCGCCTTCGAGACCAGTTCCTCATGACTGACCTTGGTCCTCTTCGATATTTTCTTGGGATTGAGATTTCCTCGACCTCTGATGGCTTCTACAGCTCCCAAGAAAAATATATTCAGGATCTTCTTGCTCGCGCTGCTCTCGGTGATGAGCGCCAGCCAGTGACTCCTATGGAGCTCAACGTTGACTTCGTGCCACCGATGGTGACCCTCTTCCTAATCCCACTCGCTATCGCCATCTTGTTGGCGCCTTGTCTATCTTGTCATTACGCCATCCCGACATCTCCTATCCTATCCACATCCCGAGTCGGTTTGTTTCAGCCCCCACCTCCGTCCACTATAGTCATCTCCTCCGTGTTCTACGATATCTTCATGGCACGATCTCTCGGCGCTTTTCTTTCCCCGCCCAGCTCTCTTGAGCTCCGTGCCTACTCGATGCTACAGGCTAGTGATCCCTCGATCGACGCCTTTGTCCGCTTATTGTGTCTTTCTTGATGGCGCTCTCATTGCCTGGAAGACAAAGAAACAGACTGCAGTTTCTCGCTCGAGTATAGAGGCTGAGTTGCGAGCCATGGCTATGTTGACGGGTGAGGTGATCTGGTTACGGTGGTTGCTTGAGGATTTTGGTGGTCTGCTACTACCTCGACTCCCTTACTGTCCGAACAGTACTGGCGCCATCAGTATTGCGCGTGACCCGATGAAGCATGAGCTCACCAAGCACATTGGTGTGGATGCCCACTTTGTGCGTGCTACTGTGCAGGATCAGACTCTCGCTCTTCACTATGTGCCCTCTGAGTTACAGTTGGCGGACTTCTTCACCAAGGCACAGACTCGAGCGCAGCACGGCTTTTTCCTCTCCAAACTCCGTGTTGTTGATCCACCATGAGTTTGAGGGGGGTGTTAGATGTGTATAGTCCCTTTTCGGTATATCCCCATTGTATAAGGGGTTTTCTGCACTTTGACATACATGTATATGTAATGGCCTTTGGCCCTCAGGAAATACTAGTTGCTATTTATCCAACATCATCCACACCCTTCACTTGAAGCATGGAAACACACAAATTGATGATCACTACAAAATTTCCCTGTTTGCAGCATGATTGAGCTTGACTGTGCTAATATCATTAATAAGAAATGTTTACAGAACTTGGTCGAATTTGTGAGTACATGATTGCTGGATTTGGTACCGGGTTCTCTCTTCATAAGTTGCCTGCAACTTTCTTAATTGTCAATCACATTACTAAGCTTTTCAATCTACATCTAGCCATTCTCATCTGAAGGTCACTTCATATATAACCTGCTACAGACTAATAATTGTGCACCATAAAAGAGAGTAAGTTCAGCCTTAGCAGTGTGCAACATTAAGTGAAAATGTTAGACAACCAAAAATTAGCATAACTCCATTTAATTGTGTATCCTTGTGTGCGTAGGCACACCCCATGCCGACGTCCATGGAGTGGGGGATGATGTGCCGGTGCCTGAACTACCAGAAGCTGACTTTGGAGGCGTGCAAGGACCTGTTGTTGCAGCGGCCGCCCGAGCTCCTAATCCCTGTTTTGACGCCGAAGGTCAGATAACCATTCTCATATGAAGGTCACTTCATATATAACCTAACTACAGACTAGTAGTTGCACGCCATAAAGGAGAGCACGTTCAGCCTTAGTAGAGCGCAATATTAAGTGAATGTGTCAGACAACCAAAACTAAGCAATAGCTCCCTTTAATGGTGTATCCTTCTGCATGCAGGCACACCCCATGGTGACGTCCAGGGAGAGGGGGATGATGTGCCGGTGCCTGAACTACAAGAAGCTAACCCTGGAGGTGTGCAAGGATCTGTTGTTGCAGCGGCTGCCCGAGCTCCGACCCCCTCTTTCGTCGTCGAAGGTCAGACAACCATTTCTCATCTGAAGGTCACTTCATATATAACCTAGCTACAGACTAGTAGTTGCATAACATAAAAAAGAGTAAGCTCAGCCTTAGTTTAGTACTAGTGTGCAGCGTCAAGTGGAGATGTCAGACAACTTAGATTTAGCAATAGGTCCATTTAATGATGTATCCGTGTGGAATGCAGCCACACCCCATGCTGACATCCGGGAAGCGGAGGACATTGTGCCGGTGCCTGAACCACGAGAAGCTGGCCCTGGAGGCGTGACCTTGTTCAATGCAGGCAAGTAGTAATGTGTATGCACACGGCCTATTAGTTATCTGCGCGGAGATATAATGTGCACATCAGTAGTGTTTCCAAGTACAGTAGGATTTATGCCTCCCATCTCGTTTCCCTTCCCAATCATTGAGCACCAATACTTGCATGAAAGCAATATACATCACACCATTCCCATATCCCATTACAAATCCTGATGCACCATTTTGGCCAAAAAAAGAAGGGAGAACCCGTATGTTCAGTGAAGTTGTCAGACAACTGAAAATTAGCAACAGCTTGTGTTCATTCAATGGTGTATCCTTTTGCAATGCAGGCACACCACAGGGAGCAGGGGACACTGTGCTGGTGCCTGAAGCACGAGAAGCTGGCCCTGGAGGCGTGCAAGGACTCGTCCTCGCATCCGCCGCCCAAGCCCCAAACCCCTCGTTCGACAACAATGGTGCGGAGGCGGGTCGTGGTGGGGCGAGAAGATGGCGCTGGGGCTGGGGCTGGACCTGCGGAGTCTGTAGGGGGCAGGTAGCCGAGGTGCGAGGAGACGAAGGACCGGAGTAGTAGTGCCAAGGCGTCCAGAATGTGGTAGGCTGCTAGCTAGATGGTGACATGGAGTGACCTGATGATCCTTTTGGTAAAGCTTTTTTGTTTGATTTGTGCTGTGATGGTCGCTGGGTACGAGCGAGGCACACGAGCAAGAGTGGCAGCAGCTGGGATTGTGAAGCTTTCACTGTTGCGGGATGACTGATCGACAGTGCAGTTCTTCTTCTTTCGACAAACCCATTATTACTTGGCAACAAGTACTGCATTGCTGATTTTGTTGTGGACAAGGCTGGACTTGGTGTTAGGAAGTAGCCGGCGGTAACATGAGCTTCATCTTCATAAACTGCAAAAGCACTCCTCGGGCATGCTCTTGAGGCAATGGCGCGTGATCGTCGTAGCGCTCCGTGTAGCCCCTGTGGTCTCGGGTGCAAGATCATCTGTTTGTCGAACGGAGATGTTGAGCATAAGAACATCGGAATTAAACCAGGTTAACCGTAAGACCCAGGTCGCTGTGTTTCTTTTAGGTTCCAATTGCTTCAGGCCTCTGCACCAAGTAGCCCAATGGAAGTTGAAGTAAAGGAGGGTATGCTCCCGTGTTTCTAGAGATGTTTTTACCGGGAAATCTCATCATCTGGTTGTTGTTTGTAGTTTGTACAGACCGATGGCACGCAGACGCAGGGCATCAGACTGATGACACGCAGAGACGGAATGAGAAACGATCCTCTAGTAGGTTTCTTGCTCCAGTACTGAAAGTCTGAAACGTCCATTACATAAAGAGGTGATATCACCATGTGTAAACGAAGCTACGATATGCACACTGCTACTCACTCAACAACCGTGTTGTGCTACTAAAGTACTCCCTCCGTTCCGATTTACCCGTCGTGGTTTTAGTTCAAATTTGAACTAAAACCGCGACGAATAAATCGGAACAGAGGGAGTAGCTCTGACGAGTTAGCATGGTGTTTGGCAACCCAGATTTCTGCTCGGTTGATTTTCATGGTACATAGAGTAAAAAGGAGAATACTACACTTGCCACCCATAGATATCTCTCTTTCAGTCATTGTATCATTTTTGGGCCACCGGAACTCCACTTTGGTTCCAGTCCGCTGAAAAAAAGAAAGAAAAAAGGAACTCCACTTTGGTTACAGTTTCCATCTTTGTTATGTGCAGCAACCAATCTGGAATCATTGTTTGGAAGATGATTTTGACAGCTTGGCATGGGAGTAGCACATAGATAGAGGTCACAAGTTCTTTGTATCCTGGAGACATGCACATATGTAGAACTCTGATGTCCCGTTTAAAAGAGAATCAGCTACCGAACCGGCTTGATAGAGTAATTATTCAGCTTGGTTGATGTATCGCTGCGACCTCTGAAATCACTAATTAAGACTTAAGGACTGCCCCTTTCAAAGGTCACTCACACCTCTAGTTCTGACAAGATGCCCACTGCGTTGTGACAAGTCATTTGCGACACTCGTCGCAACCCAGAGTTTTGTTGGGATTTCTCCCCACGCACGGGAGGCATGGTGAGTATGTTTGTGTTTTCTTCATAGATTCAATTTTTCAGAACGTTTTATCTCTTGAACCGTTCGTTCAAATCACAAATCGTTTTTATCATTACGTTTCTTGCTTCGATAGCGAAGCAACATTCACACGACTGCCCGCAAGGGCTGGCCCAAGAATGCGAGTGGGTAGCTTGCTTGTCACAGGCCTCATTCCCTCGGTTCATGATTGACCAGGTCGACCACGGACCGCTTGACAGTTAACTTTGAAAAAAGTCATGTTTTTTTTTGTGAAATTGGAAAAATTTCGCGGATTCATAAAATGTTCACGGATTTGGAAAAGCTCATGGATTAAAAAAATTCCAAGAATTCGAAAAAGTTTCTTGAAATTATAAAAAGTACATGAATTTTGAAAAAGTTAAAGAATTTAGAAACAATCATGATTTTGGAAAATATTCATGGATTATAAAAAAAATCACGAATTATAAAATTGTTCATGATTTTCTAAAGAGTTCGCGAAATTGAGAAATAACAGTTCATGAAAATTAAATTTATAAAAATAATATAAACAATGTAAAAACAAAATATCAAACAAAACCTGTTATAAAACAACAGAGAAAACTCAACCCCAATAATGAAAGAGAATTTTCTAGCACATTCCCGATACAAGTGAGGGAAAAAGAAAAAATGGACAGGCCAGTGCAAACTAAAGAAAAGTTCTGGTGTGAGCACTGCGTACGAAAATAGCTATAAGTTGTGCTATAAGCGCCATTTAGTTTCTACGTTTTCTTCGCCGCATGCATCATATTGACGGTACAACGTGCACCAGGCCAGCCCAAATAACGCTCCTTCTCTCTTCCCCTACCCCGAACCAATGTCGAACTCCTTCCTACCGCCGAGAAAATCGTCTGCTGTAGTTTGCTCCGAAACAGAAAATTGGTTAGAAAAAACTCGGCAACACCATCCTTTGAAAAGAACCCGTTGTTTTGAGAAATTTAATTTTGTGAATCCAAAAAATGTCGTGGGTTTTAAACAATGTTCGTGGATTTAGAAAAAGTTTGTGAATTAGAAAAAACATGAATTTTAAGATGATGTTCATGATTTTTTTAACTGTTTATGTTTGAAATGCTTATGGATTTTAAGAAATGATTATTTATTTTAGAAAAATTCTCATGGAATTTTTAAAAATATCCACGAACTCTGAAGTGGTCATGAATTTAGAAATCAGAAGAAAAGTGAAGCAAGAAAAAACAAAAATGAAGAAAATGAAGAAAACAAATAAAAGAAAGCCTGACAAAAATCGCTGAAAACCCAGATGCGGAAGCAAAAAATGAAATAAAAAATAAACACAAAAGACAAAATGAAAACAAAAAAGAGAAAGCGGGAAGAAAAAAAATGGACGGTAAAAACTATCGAATTGGAAGAAACCAGACGAATACATACATGATACATGAAGAAAAATCAACTGTAGACCGTATTAGGCTGGCCCATGGGCACTAGGTGCACAATTTGTACCGTTTAGCAAAAAAAAAAAAACAAGTAGCCTTCGTTATAAGCGATAAATAGGATAGTCACGCATCACCGATTAACTAACTTTTCAGGGGACACTAGAACCTTTCTTACTGTATAGATTTTCCATGCTTGCCTAGGATTCCCATTACACCACTGTCTCGGCCCCCTTTTTCCTCGTCCAATGGTGCTAAGAGAGGTGAGGATCCGTTCTTTCTTAGATTTTAGTTCTTACATGTCCTTATTTTTCCTTAGGTTACTTCTGGCATCATCAAGGTGGTGCGACAAATGCCGTACTGGAATAATGTTTCCTCGGCCTTTCGTACCTCGCCGACCTCGATCCGACGCTGGCGAAGGCCCAATGAGGTAGATGCTGCCAGATTTGTTAGGTCTTTTTGATTCTTGGCTGTTGGTGTGTTTATCAGGCGATCAACTGGTTGGATCTTGGTACGGCGACTTCTGCCCTTTTGTCAGTTTGTTCTGCGACAAGGTCTGGGTTTTCTAACTCTCTGGATTGATGGTGAAGGGTTGCAAGCGTGTTGCTTGGGGTGTTTCCCGAGCTGATGTTCCTTCAATTGTTAGTAGATCTTGTTGTTCGCAACAAGTGGTCATGGCGGTCTTTAAAACCTTGTATAGTTGGCGTATTTGCATGCGTCCATTCCCCTTCATTCTTCTTGTTCTATGTAAGTTTTATGCCGTGACAAGTGGCGAACAATTGAAGGAAGAAAACAATTAATATGGTTCTCAGTGTAATTTTGTTTATTACTAAGTTTTTCTGTTTTTTTAAAGGAGAGTGTACCCTCGGCCTATGCATCCAATCATTTTATTAACGACAAATCTATCCACCTTCAGCTCCGCACGAGGTCAAAGACGTCAGATGCGCATCGTGCGGCGGAAGGTTCTCCTGGCAGTTACGCGCAGGGCTGGTTGAGACCTGTGGCTTTGAGCGAGAAAAAAGAGTCGCTGACGTGGGATCGAAACATACAGCGCTGATAGCCATCTGTCTCTCTGTTTGATTGTTGCCTGCTAGCTAGGAAAAGCCAAACTATTTGACGTTGACTTTGTCACTGGTTAGCAACCACGTACAATTCCTTTTGAGTTTCCTAGCTTTTTCTAACGCCGGTAATTACAGATGCTCAAATCATTCATCGTTTAGCCTTTTGAAACTATACTCTGACTTGGAAAAAAATCACACTAATATCATTTAAGAGCATCTACAACAGGACTTACCGAAACCGGCACTCTATACGCCCGCAGGTGCGCCCAGGCTTGTCCGTGGATAGTGACCAGGTAGTCCTCAAATGGTTGCGTACACAACCGCATATCTCATATCCAGCATTCTATATACATACTAAAATATGCAACAAAACTTGTAGTACGTAGATCATCAAACGGACAAATTCGACAGAAAATAGACATATAAATCGACAACAAACGGGCATAATTCACATCTAAACATCACCAAAAGTTTAGCCGTCTGACAAATTCTAACTAGATTAGTAGTACAATCTAGATTATAGAAACGGATAGAGGATCGAGCTTCACCACTTCCTCGCCGGTCTTTGGCCCTTTCGGTCGTCGACGCTGATATAGGGGTCCGTGGCAGGAGGTGGGTCGTTGTCGGAACCGTCGTCATTGGAGGAAGAGGAAATGACGATGTCACCCTTCAAGCGTCTGACGATGCGGTCCTGCTTACGCTTGACTTTCGCCACCCTCGTCGCCTCCGCTGCCTCCCGCTTGGACTGCTCAATGCGGAGCCGGAGTGCCTTGGCGTTTATCATCCGGAGCCGCCTGACGTCCTTCTCCGCCGCCGTAAGTGACCGATGGTACACCCACTGGAGGAGCCGCTCCTTCTCGCCGAGCACCGCCGGCATCCCACGACGGCGGCGGGAGGACTAAGTGTTGAACTTACATGAACCACAAACCTGATAACTTACATACAAACACCGTGGTAACTTACTGCAAGGGAAAATTGGTTGAAACATACCCTCGGACGGGTGTTGTTGTTGAAAACATACCCCTGATAACTTATGTGTGAAGAGCATGGTAATTTATGAATCACACACCTGATAACTTGCGTACAAACACTGTAATAACTTTGGCGGGGTGGGGCCGGGTTGTTGTAATATTCCCTTGATTACTTCTGTATAAATAGCATGGTAATTAATGCACCATAGATCTGATAACTTGGGTGCAACACGTTGATAACTTTTGACGCACAATAATATAGTAGAGGAAACATATCCCCGGAAATTTTTGTGCAAATTACATGGTAATTTATGCACCGCAGACCTAATAGCTTACGTACAAATACAGTGATAAGTTTGCCCCGGTAACTCATGTGTAAATAGCATGGTAATACATGCACAACTTAGTGATAACTCACATGCTCCAGGTGTGACAACTTTTGACTAGGAAGGCGGGTGGGATTTGTCTGAAAAACATCCTTCGGTAACTATGTGTGAATAGCTTGGTAATACACACACAACATGGCTGGTAAGTTAGTTGGCCCATGTCTGACAACTTTTTGGCCGAAAAAAGCTATCGAAACCTACAAACTTGAGATCTAGTTTCGAAGGTGTCGTCTCAACGAATTTTTTATGTGAAAATAATTTTTATATCGAAGTGAAAGTTTGAGTTACAAAACATTTCAAGTTTTTTGAATTTCGGTGGAATCTTCCCTGACATTAGCATTTTTCGTCCTCTAGGGCATGCGTGAATATGCATGTGGAGAGAAGATCAAAGGAACCATTTTCTATGTTCCGGTAATTCGTGTGTAAACAACAAAAATAACTTTCGTAGAACATGCATGGTAACTTTTTACCTTGGAAAAAAGTCATCGGTACATACCAACATGGGATCTAGTTTCGAAGATCTTGTCTCGACAAATCTTTTATGTGAAAACAGTTTTTTTTTATCAGAGCGACGGTTTGAGATGTTGTGTGTTCGCATCAGCCGCTTGCCTACTCGTGCTGGATCTCTCCAAGATGAAGATCTTCATCATGTACACGCGTATGTACATCGATCGAGCATTTTGTTATCTAGTGCGTGCATACTTGTACACGTGCGAAGAAAGGTTAAAGATCATTTTTCATTCCCGGTATTTTCTATAAAAACAACTTGGTAACTTATGTGTCATAGGCGTGATAACTTACGTAATACACGCCTGGTAACTTTTTACCCGAAAAAAAAGTTATCAAAACATACCAACATAGGATCTAGTTTTGATGGTCTTGTTGCTACGAATCTTTTATGTGAAGCCAATTTTTCAAATCGGTCGTTGGTTTGAGCTACAAAACATTTTGGATTTCCAGTTTTGAAAAAAAAATTGCTGACATCATCAGTTTTGTCTTTTTCCTGCATGCATCTAATTAGGAGTTTCTACTTAAGCTAACCCGGTGGACACCGCAAAAAGAAAATACAAACAACTTGGAAGCTAGCATGCATGCATACATGCGTTCGGATATGTTACTATGGTCCAGTCGTCCGGATTTCAGCACTGTCCTTTTATTAATTATTCACAAGGCCCTTACAAAGGTAATACATCAGTAGGCAACACCTGTCGTTACTCCTATCCCTGTGATGAAGGGGTGTCGAATGTCCGAGCCTAATACCAAACAGACATCGCACCAACACCTAACATCTAATATGCCGGATGCCCCATCCAAGCCATATACCTGAATTGGGTAACACACCGATCCGGCACACTTTCAGTGGGCACTACATGCGCACGCTGCAATGGCCATCACCTCCTTCATCCACCGATCCATCCTCAGATCACATACTGACGCATCGACCTTGCCAGGCCTCTCTGCCATTGACGCCACCACGACGGCAGACGGCGTCGTCCTCCTGCATGAGTCCATAGCCACCCATTGGACGCCGAGTCTCCACTGCGCCACGCCGCCGAGATCCGCCGTCATTGATGTGTAGGATGAAGCACCACTACCTACTGACACCCAACACCAAGCCGTCCACATGTCCGTCCAGCCGATGAATGTCTCCAAAGATGATGCCCCCATGGGGGTCACGATGAAGACGTCGCCATCATCCGATCCAGGATGCCCCTCAACGCCTCCAATGAGGGCTAGGATGCCCACGGGCACCACCGTCGATGGTAGCCTCCTCCAGATCTGAGGTTTCCCCCGGAAACAATGCAACGAGGGACGCCCCCACCATCGCCTCCAACGAGGAAAACGACACCCGCGGGCACCGCCGACCACGGTGGCATCCTCACCCGCTTCAGCAGCTAGGACACCATCTCCTCCTCCACTTGATCCGTCGTCAGGAAGCCGCCGTGAGGCAACACCCACCGACTAGATCTCTTTTTCCCGACGATGAAGACATCCAAAGGTAGAGGAGGTCTCATCGCTGCGGGCGCCATGGCCACGCACACGTCGTCCCGAGGCGCCCACTCAAGATCCACCTTCACAGGCACGCCTCCAAGCGTGAAGGAGGGATGCCCCGCTGCCACCATCATCCCCCCGCACGGGCTTTGCCCAGCCGGGATCCGGCGGTGGCGGGAGGGGAGACGGATGGGAAGCTGAGGGGATCGGGAGGGGGTGGACGAGATCTGGAGGGGAGGTGGACGAGAGGAGGAGGGGATCTGGACGGGAGACGGAGGAGAGGAGGACGGTAGGAGGGGACGGGACCTCAGGAAAGTAGCAGCCTACTCTCGTCTCTCCTGTTTACAAGCCGTTTTATGTCAAATTGTGTTTCTTTTATACTAGGTATATTTTTAGAAACACGCCTGTTTATGTGCTGACCAACATTAAACACCTCTCCGGCTGGCTCCTCGCATCCGCCTGCTATATAAACATGGTCAGGGGCCGGACAAGAACCACACCTCACATCCGCTCTCTTCATCTCCTCCTTGTATAACACCCGCCATGGCCTCTGACGAGCAAATGGAGGAGTTCTCCAGCATTGCAGCGACCTGGGTTGCCCGAGAGCCAGCCCGATATAGTTGGCTTGTCGGCAAACCCTTCGGATCTGGCGCCATCACCATCGCCAGCCCCTCCTCGCCCGTCTAGGCTGGTCAATGCTGTCTCCCGGAAAATCCACCGCAAGCAATGGTGGTAACGTGTAAGGTAGGTGGGAAAAAAACCATGTCTGCGAAGGCCGACACGTCCACGACCACCGCAAAGAGTGAGGAAAAGTATGTCATGGGAGGCTGTTGCCGTCTGGGTCCCAGAAAGGCCACCGCCACTGTGTCGCCGGGTGACATAGCCGATGACTGGCCCGATGAGCGGGGGCGTAGACCACGACGATCCGTGCTTCGAGGAGGCGAAGGGAGGCTATTCTTCCCTTCTTGCTGAAGCGTATCCTTCAAGTTCCAGGGCTCACGACAGTCCACTGAGCGGACTAACGAACATGAGGAAGATAAGTCGAAGATCGGGAAAGGCGGAGGGAGGCTATTCTTCCCTTTCCGTTGAAGCGTATCCTTCCGGGGCTTACGACAATCTGATGAGCGGACTAACGAATATGTGGGAAGACATGTCGTGCGAGTGAAGATCCGCCGCGACTGGCCTTAGAAGCCTAGTCTCATATATAGTATAGTTAAATACATATCCGATATTTAAAAACTTTTGTCCTATGTTTACATGAAAAACCATCCAATTTGTATGTAATTTGTTCGGTTAGTTGAAATTCCGGTTTGAAATGTATGCGGCTAGCTTTGGATGACCGGCTCCATTGATGAGACGGATGCAATGTCTATTTTGCGGGTCAACGCTGGAGATGCCAAAGATCTAGTCCTACTACTTCATTGTGCACAGGTTGTAAACTTCTACAAAAAAGATCATTACTGGGAGTACATCACTACTGCTTGTGCCCAGAGCCGCAGACCAACACCGCCGGTGTGCCGTATGCTCCATACACAACACGCACCCGTTCGCCTCTCTCAGTGCCGCTACCATCTCGGCACTGCTCCCCCTGCACTCTTCAAGCTCCGCAGCCCCATGCCGGTGTCCGCATCGACGCCGACCGTGCGGCCGTCCGCGCCCTGCTGCAGCTGCTGCTCGGGGTGGGCGCCGTCGTGGCTCTCGCCCTCGCCGAGCACACGCGCGCACTCGGTGCGGGAGTGCGTGATCTCGCGGGCTGCCTTGCGTCCTCCGCCGCGCGCGCCACCTTCTCGCCGCCAGCCAGCTCGTGCTGCTTCTCCTCCGGCCTCGACGACATGGCTAGGCTGTGCGTCCTCGGGAGCAGGGCAGTGTATATAGATCGGCGCGAGAGATGGGAGATGGACGTCGGGTTCCTCGGAGAGACACGTGGGAACTTTGGAGTCGCGGGACACTAGACACGTATATGTCTTTCTCGGCTCTACTTAGCCAGCGCAGCTCGTCACATTGAGCTTATACAGTATGGAGCATGAAGAATGCTAAAGGCACACTGAGCTCTCACATGGACTCACATGTCACATCAAATACTCGTAATGAAATTAACACCAACAGTTTTCACATTTCTTTTCTTGAGCAATTACCAAAAGGCTTCCGCCCCGCTTTATATATAAACCAAAATCATCAACATCCCGATATGCACGCACGCCACCACAACAAACGCACACATTCAAGGCATGATAAACCAAAGATCGGCAACATCACCCCTAACTACGAAGAGATGAAGCAGCATACAACGATCCGTGGACTCTAAGGCGGCGCCTTCAGCAAGGATACGACACCGGAGCGCCGCCACCGCCCGATCCAAAGATCAGAGTTTCGCCTGGAGCACACGATGGGCGAGGAGAACCGCGACGACACCTTCAAGAAGGGCACGAGTTTCGCCGCCGCCGGTCTGTCCGCAGAAAGAACATGTTTTCATCCCGGCCACCCCTCACCACCACCGAACGCCGCATCCGGGCTGCCACGCCGCCGCGACGCTATGGCTAACGGGCAGTTGCACCAAGACGCGGTCTCGCCCAAAAGCACCGCGCACCACCACCGAAGGCCGCCCGCATCCAAGACCTAGGCACCACCGACCCGAGACCCGCCGCTACCCCAACCGAAGAGACGAGCGAAAGGCCCCCTTCGCACCTCGACAACCCCAGCGCCGAGACCCAATAGGCCGGCCAAAACTGGCCTCCATCGCCCGTCCTGCAGCCCCGAGCGCTAGACGAGCTCCGTCCTACAGCTGGACGCGAGACGAGTTCCGTCCTGTAGCCGGGCGCAAGACGAGCTCTGTCCTGCTGCCGGGCACGAGACGAGCTCCGTCCTGCTATCGGGCGCGAGACGAGCTCCGTCCTGCAGCTCCGGGCGCGAGATGAGCGATGGACCGTAGCTGGGAGAGGGCCAGCCCTTGGACCGAAGTATCGCCCAGACGGCGAGGAGGTGGAACGACAGTCGAAGCGGTCCGACCGCAAACGAGCTGACAGCGGAGATAGCCGCCCGTCGCCGCGGGCAGATCCGCCAAACCACCGCGTAGCCGCCGCGCCCCCGAGAGGCCACCACCATGTGTCAGACCTCCGCGCGCCGCCGCCCACGGCCGGAGCACCGACTACACCAAAGCCGCTTTCACCAAGCGCCGTCCACCCGGATCCCACCACTAGATCCAAGATGGACGCCGCCACCCGCCCTTCAGCCGCGCAACAGCCACCCCATCCACCCATGGAGGCAGGAGGGAGACCTCCAGGAGCAGGAGGAGAAGATACTGGCAGCCACCGAGCCATCCGCCGCCACCGCCGCCCGAATCAGGCCCGGACTGGACCAGAAAGGGCCGTTGCGGCCGCGATGGGCGCCGCCACCATGCAACCCACCACGCCGGGCCACATGTCCATGACGCCGCCGCCAGACGCCCGCCACCGTGTTGATGCGCCCCGCGCCACAAGATCGCCACCACCGGCTCATGCTCGCGCGGCCGCCGCCGGCGGGAGGGTGAGAACCCGCGCCGGGCGACGCCGACCGGGATTTTCCCGCCGGCGCGAACTGGCGGCAGCAAGGGAAGGGAGGGGAGAGGGACGGCCCGACGGCGGCGCTAGAGAGAGCCCCCCCTCCCCCGGTCGCTCGCGGGAGTGACGCGGGAGGGGAGGGAAGGGGGGATTTCTCTGAATGCAGGAATGATTGAAAGTATACAAATCTCTTCTTGAGCAACTAGAGGGAGGGGAGTGCCATGCATCCACCCGCTGATCCTTTTAAAAAGATAGGCCGGGTCACGAGACGCCCGATAGTATGATGCGAGCCGTCTGATCGCTCATCTTTATTTTCCCGCAACAAGAACCTTGTTGCAAACCTCCGTTGCAACATGATCTTTGTTGTAAAAGCATTTTCAAGCTCTTCTCTGTATTCCTCTACCAAGACCCTTCTTCAGAAATTGCACATCTTCTCTGTATTTATGTAACAAGACCCTTGTTGCAGAAAAAATTGCAACAGAGGTGATGTTGCGTAGCATCTCCGGCCTCCTTCTTTGTATTCCTACAACAAAACCCTTGTCGCAAAACTTGTTTTTGCAACAGAGGTGATGTCATGAACAGCGACACATCCCCCACATCGCCTCTGTTGCGATCGCAGTGAGGTATCCCCGTAGCACCGGTCGCAGCACAACACCGGCGACCCTCTGTTGCACTCACAGTGAGGCATCCCCGCAGCACCGATCGCAGCACAACACCGGCAACCCTCTATTGCGCTCGCAATGAGGCATCTCTGTAGCACCAGTCGCAGCACAACACCAGCGAGCCTCTGTTGCGCTCGCAGCGACACATCCCCTACATCGCCTCTGCCGTGGGGCTGCATTGCAACAGTCGGGTAGGAAGGAAGGGGATGACGCTCAGGGAAAAAGAAAAATAGGAATCCATGGGAGAAGTTGCCTCGTCGTCGAGCCTTTGTGGCGCCTCGGCGACGCCCTTTAGCTGCATGGCATGCTAGCCATCGGAGTAGGACGAGAAAAAAGGTGAAGAGAGAGCTGATGGATAGAGACGTGGACATGAGAAAATGAGATATAAGAAGATAAAGTCTCGAGAAGCTATCGCTCGCGCAATCTGCCCTTTACGTGGCCGTCCGATAAAAACCGATCCAACGACGCTATGCGTGGCGATGGAAGTACGCGATCCACGGCTGAAATGAAGCGCTGAGCTCGCTTAAAGCGAAATTGTAGAGTTTTAATTGCATATAGTCCGTTACAAGCTGTTCTATCTGCACTTAAGACTGTTCTCTACTTCGACCTCAAGGATATATGAGCGCTTATGTCTGTACTATATTAAGAAAAGATGTTTTTATCAGCCCAAAAGATCTACTACCTATGGTGGTTAAGATCACACACGTACACAAATCAATATTGGACACACACCCGAATTTCAAGTAGCAGAATCAATGAGTTCCTGTCCGGGCTCAACGTAGCCACACTCTGCACCAAAGAGAAAATCTAGAGTTTTAGTTGCATTCCACAAGATTGCCCGTGACAGACAGAATCGCGTCTCCCCTCCATTTAACCTGTTTATTAGTACCACCTTCATTTTATTTCCTCCATCCCATAAGATAAGAGTGTTATCTTACGGGATGGAGGGAGTATCTCGACAAAAAGTTACAGGATGAAAACAACTTTAGAGTGTTGGAAGTTTCCATCTCTCTGTTTTTGAGTTCTAAATGTAATGTTCAAGGAGTTTCAGAGATGATGTGCAGCATGAAGTAGCAGGACGCAGAACATGAAAGCCTACAGCAATTTGTATTATCAACCACTCATCTCTAGTTCGAATCGCGCGTAACTTGAAATTTTGCACAAGTGAATCATAATGAGACATTTATTTATTTATATAGTATTTATGTTGACGCAACAGTAATAATCTTTCCCTAATAATAAAGCACGGATTGAGTCTCCGGGTTCACCGTCACAATACGCTTTCTTCTCATGTCATAATACGCTTTTACAATTTGTATAGACAAAATCCTAATATAAACGAGGTGGTACTAATTTGGAATCCGTCCACCTCGCTCCCATAATTTTCGTCCATTGGCTGGGCCTACTGGCTGGACTGCTAGGCCTTTTGTGAGCCGCGAGTCACTTCAGAAAAAAGGTACGTTGAAAACAAACCTGCAGTACAAAGAAAAAACGATTCGATCGTTTTTCACCGCTGGGCCTTCGCAAGCACTACGCGCTCCTGCCTGGAGCTTCGTTCGTCCGTTCGCTTGCTATCTCATCGCACGTTTCAATTAATAGTCCCACCCTGCTTGTTTACATCAAAGCCTATCACTTATATTCGTTCACGAGTTACAAAATCAACGAGCCAACAAAAGGAGGATGAGATATGCTTGATGTCTAGACATACACAACACGCACCTGTTCGCCCCTCTCTGCCGCTGCCATGTCTCGCTTTCTACCATCTCGGCGCTGCTGCCCTCAGACTCTTCAAGCTCCGCAGCCCCATGCCGGTGTCCGCGACGACGCCGACCGGCGGCCGTCCGCGCTCTGCTGCAGCTGCTGCTCGGGTGGGCGCTGTCGTGGCTTTCGCCGCCGAGCACACGCGACTCGGTGCGGGAGTGCGTGATCTCGCGGGCTGCCTTGCGTCCTCCGCCGCGCGCGCCACCTTCTCGCCGCCAGCCAGCTCGTGCTGCTTCTCCTCCGGCCTCGACGACATGGCTAGGCTGTGCGTCCTCGGGAGCAGGGCAGTGTATATAGATCGGCGCGAGAGATGGCAGATGGACACGTCGGGTTCCTCGGAGAGACACGTGGGAACTTTGGAGTCGCGGGACACTAGACACGTATATGTCTTTCTCGGCTCTACTTAGCCAGCGCAGCTCGTCACATTGAGCTTATACAGTATGGAGCATGAAGAATGCTAAAGGCACACTGAGCTCTCACATGGACTCACATGTCACATCAAATACTCGTAATGAAATTAACACCAACAGTTTTCACATTTCTTTTTTGAGCACTACCAAAAGGCTTCCGCCCCGCTTTATATATAAACCAAAAATCATCAACATCCCGATACAGACGCACGCCACCACAACAAACGCACACATTCAAGGCATGATAAACCAAAGATCGGCAACACCACCCCTAACTACGAAGAGATGAAGCAGCATACAACGATCCGTGGACTCTAAGGCGGCGCCTTCAGCAAGGATACGACACCGGAGCGCCGCCACCGCCCGATCCAAAGATCAGAGTTTCGCCTGGAGCACACGATGGGCGAGGAGAACCGCGACGACACCTTCAAGAAGGGCACGAGTTTCGCCGCCGCCGGTCTGTCCGCAGAAAGAACATGTTTTCATCCCGGCCACCCCTCACCACCACCGAACGCCAGATCCGGGCTGCCACGCCGCCCGCACGGCCATGGCCAACGGGCAGCTGCACCAAGACGCGGTCTCTGTCCAAAAGCACCGCGCTACCACCACCGGGGCCGCCGGCCCGGCATCCAAGACCTAGGCACCACCTGACCCGAGACCCGCCGCTACCCCAACCGAAGAGACGAGCGGAAAGGCCCCGCCTTTCGCACCCCTGGACAACCCCCAGCGCCGAGACCCAATAGGCCGGCCAAAACTGGCCTCCATCGCCCGTCCTGCAGCCCCGAGCGCTAGACGAGCTCCGTCCTACAGCTGGACGCGAGACGAGTTCCGTCCTGTAGCCAGGCGCAAGACGAGCTCTGTCCTGCTGCCGGGCACGAGACGAGCTCCGTCCTGCTATCGGGCGCGAGACGAGCTCCGTCCTGCAGCTCCGGGCGCGAGATGAGCGATGGACCGTAGCTGGGAGAGGGCCAGCCCTTGGACCGAAGTATCGCCCAGACGGCGAGGAGGTGGAACGACAGTCGAAGCGGTCCGACCGCAAACGAGCTGACAGCGGAGATAGCCGCCCGTCGCCGCGGGCAGATCCGCCAAACCACCGCGTAGCCGCCGCGCCCCCGAGAGGCCACCACCATGTGTCAGACCTCCGCGCGCCGCCGCCCACGGCCGGAGCACCGACTACACCAGGCCGCTCCCCCACCCGCGCCGTCCACCCGGATCCCACCACTAGATCCAAGATGGACGCCGCCACCCGCCCTTCAGCCGCGCAACAGCCACCCCATCCACCCATGGAGGCAGGAGGGAGACCTCCAGGAGCAGGAGGAGAAGATATCGGCAGCCACCGAGCCATCCGCCGCCACCGCCGCCCAATCAGGCCCGGATCGACCAGAAGGATCGCATGGCCGCGATGGCGCCGCCACCATGCAACCCACCACGCCGGGCCACATGTCCATGACGCCGCCGCCAGACGCCCGCCACCGTGTTGATGCGCCCCGCGCCACAAGACGCCACCACCGAAGCTCATGCGCGCGCCGCCGCCTCTCGAAGGGAGGGTGAGAACTCCGCCGCCGGGCGACGCCGATCGATTTTCCCGCGCGAATCGGCGGCAACAAGGGAAGGGAGAGGAGGGACGGCCCGACGGCGCGCTTAGAGTTCTCCTCCCGCGCCGCGGAGTGACGCGAGGGAGGAAGGGGATTTCTCTGAATGCGTGAATGATTGAAAGTATACAAATCTCTTCTTGAGCAACTAGAGGGAGGAGAGTGCCACGATCCACCCGCGATCCTTTTAAAAGATAGGCCGGGTCACGAGACGCCCGATAGTATGATGCGAGCCGTCGATCGCTCATCTTTATTTTCCATAATAAGAACCTTGTTGCAAACCTCCGCTGCAACATGATCTTTGTTGTAAAAGCATTTTCAAGCTCTTCTCTCGTATTCCTCTACCAAGACCCTTCTTCTAAATTGCACATCTTCTTTGTATTTATGTAACAAGACCCTTGTTGCGTAAAAAATTGCAACAGAGGTGATGTTATGTAGCATCTCCGCCTCCTTCTTTGTATTCCTACAACAAAACCCTTGTCGCAAAACTTGTTTTTGCAACAGAGGTGATGTCATGAACAGCGACACATCCCCCACATCGCCTCATTGCGATCGCAGTGAGGTATCCCAGAGCACCGGTCGCAAAGACAACACCGGCGACCCTCTGCGCCACAAGTGAGGCATCCCGCAGCACCGATCGCAGCACAACACCGCAACCTCTATTGCGCCGCAATGAGGCATCTCAGAGCACCAACCGCAGACAACACCAGCGAGCCTCATTGCGCCAGAGCGACACATCCCTACATCGCCTCTGCCGTGGGGCTGCATTGCAACAATGGGTAGGAAGGAAGGGATGACGCCAGGAAAAGAAAATAGGAATCCATGGGAGAAGTTGCCTCGTCGTCGAGCCTTTGTGGCGCCGGCGACGCCTTTAGCTGCATGGCATGCTAGCCATCGGAGTAGGACGAGAAAAAGGTGAAGAGAGAGCTGATGGATAGAGACGTGTGGACATGAGAAAATGAGATATAAGAAGATAAAGTCTCGAGAAGCTATCGTCTCGTGCAATCTGCCCTTTACGTGGCCGTCCGATAAAAACCGATCCAACGACGTTGCGTGGCAGATGGAAGTACGCGATCCACTGGCTGAAATGAAGCGTTTTCGGAGCTCTGCTTAAAGCGAAATTGTAGAGTTTTAATTGCATATAGTCCGTTACAAGCTGTTCTATCTGCACTTAAGACTGTTCTCTACTTCGACCTCAAGGATATATGAGCGCTTATGTCTGTACTATATTAAGAAAAGATGTTTTTATCAGCCCAAAAGATCTACTACCTATGGTGGTTAAGATCACACACGTACACAAATCAATATTGGACACACACCCGAATTTCAAGTAGCAGAATCAATGAGTTCCTGTCCGGGCTCAACGTAGCCACACTCTGCACCAAAGAGAAAATCTAGAGTTTTAGTTGCATTCCACAAGATTGCCCGTGACAGACAGAATCGCGTCTCCCCTCCATTTAACCTGTTTATTAGTACCACCTCTGTTCCTTACTCCCTCCATCCCATAAGATAAGAGTGTTATCTTACGGGATGGAGGGAGTATCTGACAAAAAAGTTACAGGGATGAAAACAACTTTAGAGTGTTGGAAGTTTCCATCTCTCTGTTTTTTAGTTCTAAACAGAATGTTCAGTGGAGTTTCAGAGACAGATGTGCAGCATGAAGTAGCAGGACGCAGAACATGAAAGCCTACAGCAATTTGTATTATCAACCACTCATCTCTAGTTCGAATCGCGCGTAACTTGAAATTTTGCACAAGTGAATCATAATGAGACGTTTATTTATTTATATAGTATTTATGTTGACGCAACAGTAATAATCTTTCCCTAATAATAAAGCACGGATTGGGTCTCCGGGTTCACCGTCACAATACGCTTTCTTCTCATGTCATAATACGCTTTTACAATTTGTATAGACAAAATCCTAATATAAACGAGGTGGTACTAATTTGGAATCCGTCCACCTCGCTCCCATAATTTTCGTCCATTGGCTGGGCCTACTGGCTGGACTGCTAGGCCTTTTGTGAGCCGCGAGTCACTTCAGAAAAAAGGTACGTTGGAAACAAACCTGCAGTACAAAGAAAAAACGATTCGATCGTTTTTCACCGCTGGGCCTTCGCAAGCACTACGCGCTCCTGCCTGGAGCTTCGTTCGTCCGTTCGCTTGCTATCTCATCGCACGTTTCAATTAATAGTCCCACCCTGCTTGTTTACATCAAAGCCTATCACTTATATTCGTTCACGAGTTACAAAATCAACGAGCCAACAAAAGGAGGATGAGATATGCTTGATGTCTAGACATACACAACACGCACCCGTTCGCCCCTCTCAGTGCCGCTGCCATGTCTCGCTTCTCTACCATCTCGGCGCTGCTGCCCCTGCACTCTTCAAGCTCCGCAGCCCCATGCCGGTGTCTGCATCGACGCCGACCGTGCGGCCGTCCGCGCCCTGCTGCAGCTGCTGCTCGGGGTGGGCGCCGTCGTGGCTCTCGCCGCCGAAGCACACGCCAAGACTCGGTGCGGGAGTGCGTGATCTCGCGGGCTGCCTTGCGTCCTCCGCCGCGCGCGCCACCTTCTCGCCGCCAGCCAGCTCGTGCTGCTTCTCCTCCGGCCTCGACGACATGGCTAGGCTGTGCGTCCTCGGGAGCAGGGCAGTGTATATAGATCGGCGCGAGAGATGGGAGATGGACACGTCGGGTTCCTCGGAGAGACACGTGGGAACTTTGGAGTCGCGGGACACTAGACACGTATATGTCTTTCTCGGCTCTACTTAGCCAGCGCAGCTCGTCACATTGAGCTTATACAGTATGGAGCATGAAGAATGCTAAAGGCACACTGAGCTCTCACATGGACTCACATGTCACATCAAATACTCGTAATGAAATTAACACCAACAGTTTTCACATTTCTTTTCTTGAGCAATTACCAAAAGGCTTCCGCCCCGCTTTATATATAAACCAAAAATCATCAACATCCCGATACAGACGCACGCCACCACAACAAACGCACACATTCAAGGCATGATAAACCAAAGATCGGCAACACCACCCCTAACTACGAAGAGATGAAGCAGCATACAACGATCCGTGGACTCTAAGGCGGCGCCTTCAGCAAGGATACGACACCGGAGCGCCGCCACCGCCCGATCCAAAGATCAGAGTTTCGCCTGGAGCACACGATGGGCGAGGAGAACCGCGACGACACCTTCAAGAAGGGCACGAGTTTCGCCGCCGCCGGTCTGTCCGCAGAAAGAACATGTTTTCATCCCGGCCACCCCTCACCACCACCGAACGCCGCATCCGGGCTGCCACGCCGCCCGCACGGCCATGGCCAACGGGCAGCTGCACCAAGACGCGGTCTCTGTCCAAAAGCACCGCGCTACCATCACCGGGGTCGCCGGCCCGGCATCCAAGACCTAGGCACCACCTGACCCGAGACCCGCCGCTACCCCAATCGAAGAGACGAGCGGAAAGGCCCCGCCTTTCGCACCCCTGGACAACCCCCAGCGCCGAGACCCAATAGGCCGGCCAAAACTGGCCTCCATCGCCCGTCCTGCAGTCCCGAGCGCTAGACGAGCTCCGTCCTACAGCTGGACGCGAGACGAGTTCCGTCCTGTAGCCGGGCGCAAGACGAGCTCTGTCCTGCTGCCGGGCACGAGACGAGCTCCGTCCGTCTATCGGGCGCGAGACGAGCTCCGTCCTGCAGCTCCGGGCGCGAGATGAGCGATGGACCGTAGCTGGGAGAGGGCCAGCCCTTGGACCGAAGTATCGCCCAGACGGCGAGGAGGTGGAACGACAGTCGAAGCGGTCCGACCGCAAACGAGCTGACAGCGGAGATAGCTGCCCGTCGCCGCGGGCAGATCCGCCAAACCACCGCGTAGCCGCCGCGCCCCCGAGAGGCCACCACCATGTGTCGGACCTCCGCGCGCCGCCGCCCACGGCCGGAGCACCGACTACACCAGGCCGCTCCCCCACCCGCGCCGTCCACCCGGATCCCACCACTAGATCCAAGATGGACGCCGCCACCCGCCTTCTTCACCAAGAACAGCCACCCCATCCACCCATGGAGGCAGGAGGGAGACCTCCAGGAGCAGGAGGAGAAGATACTGGCAGCCACCGAGCCATCCGCCGCCACCGCCGCCCGAATCAGGCCCGGACTGGACCAGAAAGGCCGTTGCGGCCGCGATGGGCGCCGCCACCATGCAACCCACCACGCCGGGCCACATGTCCATGACGCCGCCGCCAGACGCCCGCCACCGTGTTGATGCGCCCGCGCCACAAGACGCCACCACCGAAGCTCATGCCCGCCGCCGCCGTCTCGGCGGAGGGTGAGAACCGCCGCCGGCGACGCCGACCGGGATTTTCCCGCCGGCGCGAACTGGCGGCAGCAAGGGAAGGGAGGGGAGAGGGACGGCCCGACGGCGGCGCTAGGGAGAGCCCCCCCCCTCCCCCGGTCGCTCGCGGGAGTGACGCGGGAGGGGAGGGAAGGGGGGATTTCTCTGAATGCAGGAATGATTGAAAGTATACAAATCTCTTCTTGAGCAACTAGAGGGAGGAGAGTGCCACGCATCCACCCGCTGATCCTTTTAAAAAGATAGGCCGGGTCACGAGACGCCCGATAGTATGATGCGAGCCGTCTGATCGCTCATCTTTATTTTCCCGCAACAAGAACCTTGTTGCAAACCTCCGTTGCAACATGATCTTTGTTGTAAAAGCATTTTCAAGCTCTTCTCTGTATTCCTCTACCAAGACCCTTCTTCAGAAATTGCACATCTTCTTTGTATTTATGTAACAAGACCCTTGTTGCAGAAAAAATTGCAACAGAGGTGATGTTGCGTAGCATCTCCGGCCTCCTTCTTTGTATTCCTACAACAAAACCCTTGTCGCAAAACTTGTTTTTGCAACAGAGGTGATGTCATGAACAGCGACA
The DNA here is from genome assembly GCA_021437245.1 of Aegilops speltoides. NCBI lineage: Eukaryota > Viridiplantae > Streptophyta > Magnoliopsida > Poales > Poaceae > Aegilops > Aegilops speltoides. The sequence continues at coordinate 51,708,565 of CM038142.1, forward strand.
CATCCCCACATCGCCTCTGCATCGCAGTGAGGTATCCCCGTAGCACCGGTCGCAGCACAACACCGGCGACCCTCTGTTGCGCTCACAGTGAGGCATCCCCGCAGCACCGATCGCAGCACAACACCGGCAACCCTCTATTGCGCTCGCAATGAGGCATCTCTGTAGCACCAGTCGCAGCACAACACCAGCGAGCCTCTGTTGCGCTCGCAGCGACACATCCCCTACATCGCCTCTGCCGTGGGGCTGCATTGCAACAGTCGGGTAGGAAGGAAGGGGATGACGCTCAGGGAAAAAGAAAAATAGGAATCTATGGGAGAAGTTGCCTCGTCGTCGAGCCTTTGTGGCGCCTCGGCGACGCCCTTTAGCTGCATGGCATGCTAGCCATCGGAGTAGGACGAGAAAAAAGGTGAAGAGAGAGCTGATGGATAGAGACGTGTGGACATGAGAAAATGAGATATAAGAAGATAAAGTCTCGAGAAGCTACTGTCTCCGTGCAATCTGCCCTTTACGTGGCCGTCCGATAAAAACCGATCCAACGACGTTGCGTGGCAGATGGAAGTACGCGATCCACTGGCTGAAATGAAGCGTTTTCGGAGCTCTGCTTAAAGCGAAATTGTAGAGTTTTAATTGCATATAGTCCGTTACAAGCTGTTCTATCTGCACTTAAGACTGTTCTCTACTTCGACCTCAAGGATATATGAGCGCTTATGTCTGTACTATATTAAGAAAAGATGTTTTTATCAGCCCAAAAGATCTACTACCTATGGTGGTTAAGATCACACACGTACACAAATCAATATTGGACACACACCCGAATTTCAAGTAGCAGAATCAATGAGTTCCTGTCCGGGCTCAACGTAGCCACACTCTGCACCAAAGAGAAAATCTAGAGTTTTAGTTGCATTCCACAAGATTGCCCGTGACAGACAGAATCGCGTCTCCCCTCCATTTAACCTGTTTATTAGTACCACCTCTGTTCCTTACTCCCTCCATCCCATAAGATAAGAGTGTTATCTTGTGGGATGGAGGGAGTATGTGACAAAAAAGTTACAGGGATGAAAACAACTTTAGAGTGTTGGAAGTTTCCATCTCTTTGTTTTTGAGTTCTAAACAGAATGTTCAGTGGAGTTTCAGAGACAGATGTGTGGCATGAAGTAGCAGGACGCAGAACATGAAAGCCTACAGCAATTTGTATTATCAATCACTCATCTCTGGTTCGAATTGCGCGTAACTTGAAATTTTGCACCAGTGAATCATAATGAGACCTTTATTTATTTATATAGTATTTATGTTGGCGCAACAGTAATAATACTGGAAAACATCGGAAGTGAACATGGAGAAATAAAAACATCCACCCATGTCACGACACGGACATCGTTTATGATGATGGCGCTGCGGCTGGAGCAGTACCACCGCCTGTGACAACGAAGACGATGGGGCTCCGCACCACGTGCTTCTCCGATACCCAGCTCAAGCTTCCCTCCACATGCACTCCTTCTTTGTCCAAGCCATGGCCGCTCACAGACACGCCCAAGGCTTTCTTCTCTTTGCCCACGCCGTGGCCGCTCACCGACACACTGAAGGTCTTCTTCTCTCCGATTTTGGAGAACGACAGCGTCTCCGGGACGACACGCACTGTCAGAGACCTCGGCACGTCCACTTTGACCTTGAACTTCGAATCCGCTAGCCCGACGTTCGTCACAGTCCGGTTCACCGTGAACTGCATCGATGTCAACGGCACAGTTATCGTCGGGTAGTTAAGCTGCACCTCCTGGACCCTGGCCAGCTTCGCGCAAGTCAAGCTTGAGTTGCGCACGATGGTTGCTAGGCCGCTGTCACCAAGGAGCCAGCAGATGTAGCCAGCGTAGTCAATGGAGTTGAGGTCATACACCAAGCCAGGGTCGGCGGCTCTCGCCGGGTTCACATGGCCGGCGCCTCTGTCATATACGTCGGCCTTTCTATATTGCTCGTCCAAGATTGAGCCACTGGTACTGTTGACGATGTCTGACGTAGTCAGGATGGCAGACTTGATGGCGGCCGGTGACCAGTCGGGATGGATGGCTTTGATGAGCGCCGCGACACCACTTACATGTGGCGTCGCCATGGATGTGCCTGATATGACGTTGAAAGGGCCCTGTCCAGAGCTCGTGCTTGGCGGCCAAGCAGCGAGGATGTTGAGGCCCGGTGCCAGTATGTCCGGTTTTAGGATGCCAGGGGCACGTTTGCTTGGACCCCGGGAAGAGAACCAGGCCACGACCGGGGCTGGGCGGACGCCATACTGTGTGTCGTTGTATGCGAGAGACGCCGCGGAGCTGCTCTCCGTCGATGCGGTGTAAGCTATGAGGGCGTTGCCGTCGGCCGCGGACACCTGTACAATACTGGAGTTGGAAGCATGAAGAAAGGTGGAGTAGCCGCAGATTCGGTTATTGAACAACACCACGCCTACCACACCAGAGCTCATTATGTTGCGGATTTTGGACTGTTGAACCTTCGAGAAATTGTCCTCGCAAAGCAGGATCTTACCGGCGATGCTACTATCACCATCGTAATTGCAGTACCGCCGTTCCTCGGAGTAGAGGAGAGGGTGCAACTTTGAGCTTGTACTCGCTTTCTGGGTAAGTGCTTCTCCATGGATGCTCTTGCCGTTGGCGAGATGGATGTTGGCGCCGAAGCTTCGGTCCATGGAGCCAGCGGCGACCGTGAGCAACCACGGCGCATCGTTGCCGATGAAGCCCCGGTAGCGATGGGGACCGCTGTTGCCGGCGGCGCACACCACGAGGATGCCCTTGGAAATGGCACTGAACGTGCCGACGGCGATGGGGTCGTGATCGAAGCTGGCGATGGTTTCGCTGCCAAGAGAGAGCGAAAGCACGTCCACCCCATCCTTGATGGCCTCTTCTAGGCCGGCCAGTACGGCAGATTGCTTGCAGCGACGAGCAGCACATACCTTGTACATGGCGATGTGAGCACCTGGAGCAATTCCGGCCGCGGTGCCCGTGCCCACTCCATGGTATGACGCACCGGCTACGAAATTCCCGGCAGCTATGGATGAGGTGTGCGTACCATGCCCATCTCTATCACCAGAGTCATCACCCGCAATCAGTGACTTGGCACCGATAATCTTGTTGTTGCACAGAGGCGCCTCGCACAATCCCTTCCACCTTGCTGGAGGTGGCGGAACTCCATGATCATTGAAGGAAGGGTGTGCCGCATAGATGCCGCTGTCGAGCAGTCCAATGATGACTCCCTTACCATAGCCAGCCTGGCTCCAGAACCCGGTGCCGTTCCTTAGCCCAAGAAACTCCGGCGTGTGGGTGGTCATTAGCTGCAGGGTCCGATCGGGGAATGCACGCACGAACCCTGGCTTCTTGGCCATTGTGTCAAGCTCGGCGTTGGTGAGCCTCGCGGCGAAGCCACTGAATACTTCGGTGTAGGAATGGAGAAGGCGCGGCTCGTTGGACTCACCAGTCAACGAACTTGGCAAGAAAGACTTGTGCCACTGGTGATGGGCGTCTTCGTCGGCATTCGAGTGCGGTGGCTCAACGAGCACGATGTAAGCACGATAAGCAGTGGGTTTTGTGGTATTTTGGTGTACGCTTGTGGCAACTGGATTGATATAGCATAGTGCGAGCGTAGGAAAGAGGATGGTGAGCAAGAGAAGTGGTACCGAGAGATTTGTGAACGACGCCATTCCTCGAAGCTCAAGCCACACAACTACCCGCTAGGAAGATGATGGCAATGCCGGAATAGGATCAATCACCGAGCAATCTTTATATAGCACGAACAATTAATGTGTCGTGTCTTATTTCTGGAATATATTAATCAGTTGATAAATCCAGCGTATTTGGTAACACATTAATGAGTTTAATTTCTGCTAAATCTAGAAGATATGATAAGATTATGTGGGATGGAAAATATACGATTGGGAACAATGAGGAAAAATAAATGCAGTACCATTGTTTTTCTATCTCCTGCATGAATCATATATTACAGTATGTGCTGAAATGAAAGGAAATCAATGACTCAAATTTAATAGAGGTCTCCAGAGTTAGGATGTGGGATATGTAGGAGGAAATACATGATCTTTAATACATATAAAATTGGAGGATAATTAATTTTTCAATTTTGTTTTTGAGAATAATTAATTTTTCAAAATTAACAGCTGCTGGTTCTGTGTATCCCCACCTATCATGTGTTATCATCTCATAAATGAGTACTATCAACAGATTCCTGAACAAAAATATGGGAGTAAATGACAATATACAAGTCATGAAATTAGGTGAGGTTGAACGGGTCATTTTATTTTGCGCTCAAAACCAAAAGATTGTGATTGGTCCAACAGGAAACTGGAGGTGCTCAATGAGTAGTAGCTGGTCAACTGCAACCAAAAGGTATCCATCTGCCCCAAGCTCGTAGAACTGCTCTCTTTAGGGTCGCGGTGGAGATGGGCAGTGATGGATGACGATTGTTGGGTGACTGCCAAAGCAAAAAATAGTGTCGGGAAGAAAAAATAATTTAGGAGAATAGCTCTTTTTCCCCACAAATTTGATCATGGAGAGGCAAGTTTGAAGGAAGGGCCGGAAGGGGCTTAACCCCTCAAATTTAGGGTGTTAAAGAGATTTGATGGGAGAGCTAGAGATGCTTTTATGCCTCAAAATATGTGACTCAGAGCACCGACTCCTACAAATCTGGAGTTTGGAAATTCCAGAATCTACACGGTGATGGTTGTGCCTCAGTCCCCCTTCACATCTCTTTTCTTGAACAATTACAAGGAGCTCTGCATTCCAGGGGAAGTTGAGAGTTTAACTACAGATTGCCCATGCTCTGACACAACTGAGTCTATATTTCACTTGTTTGTACTGTTCCTTATCCGATAAGAGGTTATAAGGATTAAACAACAACGAAATGCCACAAGTTTCTGCAGTTCTTAATAAAAGTCCTATTAGAAAAACAAACCGAGACGACATAACCACACAAATCTTATTCCATTGCCACTGTTTTATCTGACACAAAAAAAACTAAGCATGAAATTTGCGGGGACACACGAAGACATCTATGAATCTCAGGGCATGGACATCGATCATGGTGATGGAGTGGGAGCATGACCTCCCACTCCGCGGATGGCGACAATGGGACTACGCACAACATGCTTATTCGACACCCAGCTCAAGCTTCCCTCCACAAAGATTTCTGATGCACCCACGCCTTGGCAGCTCACTGTCACGTTGAATGTCTTCTTTTCTCCAGCCTTGGAGAACACCAGTGTCTCTGGGGAGACATGCACTGTCATAGAGCTTGGCGTGTTTACCTTAGCAGCGTACGTAGAATCTGCCGGCCCAACGTTCGTCACCGTCCGGGTCACGGTGAACGGTGTTGATGCCAGCGGCACAGTTAGAGTAGGGTAGTTGAGCTGAACATCCTTGACCTTGGGAAGCTTCGCGCAGGTCAAGCTTGAGTTGCGTACGATAGTCACCAAGCCTTCATCGCCAAGGAGCCAGCAGATGTAGCCTGCATAGTTGGTTAAACCGAGGTCATACACCAAACCTGGGTCAGCAGCCCTCGCCGGGTTCACATGGCCGGCGCCTCTATCGTACGCACTGGCTTTATCATGCCTCTCGTTCAAGATCGAGCCGCCGATGTTGTTAGTGGTGTCCGACGTTGTCAGGATGGCCAACTTGATGGCAGCCGGTGACCAGTCAGGATGCAAGCTTTTGATAAGCGCCGCAACACCACTGACATGTGGCGTTGCCATGGACGTGCCCGATATGATTTTGAAAGGGGGACTTGGCCACGCCGCAAGGATGTTGAGCCCGGGCGCAAGAATGTCTGGCTTGAGCACACCAGGAGCGACGGAGCTTGGACCCCGGGAAGAGAACGATGCCACGACCGGGTTCGGACGAACACCCAACACTGTGTTGTTATATGCGAAAGTGGCAACGGCGTCGTTCAACGATGTCTTGGTGTAAGCTGCGAGGGCGATGCCGTCGGCGAAGGTCACCTGCACCACTCTCGCTTCGTCGAAATCCTGAAGAATAATGGCGTAGCCGGTGGCTTTGTCATTGAAAAGAACCACGCCAGCCGCACCATGACCCATTAGCCTCGAAATGTCAGAATAGCGAGCCATCGGTGTTGTGGCCTGACAAACAATTATTTTCCCGGCAACTGAACCGTAAGACGCATTCTGGCAGAAACGATGTTCCTCGGAGTAGAGGAGAGGGTATGGCTTTGAGGTTGGCTTTATCGCCGGGGTAAATGCTTCTCCGTCCATGCGCTTGCCGTTGCCGAGATGCACGCCAGCATCGAATCTCCGGTCCACCGAGCCAGCAACCGTGGGCAACCACGGTGTAGTGTTGGAGACTGGCCGTGGAGTGGGACCTTTGTTGCCAGCCGAGCACACCACAATGATGCCCTTGGATATAACACTGAACGCGCCGATGGCGATGGGGTCCTTACTGAAGCTGACACCGGTGAGGCTACTGAGAGATAGCGAGAGCACGTCCACCCCATCCTTGATGGCCGCATCGAGGCCGGCCACTACGGCGGATTCTTCACATCCCTCGGCGGTGCACACCTTGTACATGGCAATGTGGGCACCTGGAGCAATTCCGGAAGCAGTTCCCGTGCCCACGCCATGGTCTGACACATCGCTGACGAAGTTGCCGGCGGCAGTGGACGAGGTGTGTGTTCCGTGCCCCACGTAATCGTACGAATCGTTATCTCCAGTAAATGAGTTGGCACCTATGAGCTTGTTGTTGCACCTGACCGCCTTGCACGAGCTCTTCCACCTTGTCGAGGGTGATTGGACACCATGATCGTCGAACAAAGGATGTGTTGCATAGATCCCGGTGTCGAGCAGCCCGATGATCACTCCCTTCCCGTAGCCTGTGTCGCTCCAAAATCCGGAGCCATTCCTCAGCCCGAGGAACTCCGGTGTGTGCGTGGTCATGAGCTGCAGCGTCCGATCTGGGAACGCACGCACGAACCCCGGCTTCTTGGCGATCACGTCGAGCTCAGCCTCTGTGAGCCTCGCCGCAAAGCAGCTAAACACCTTGATGTAGGAGTGGAGGAGACGTGGCTCCCCAGATTCGCCGATGTGTGAGCTCGGCAAGAAAGTCTCATGCCACCGACGATGCCCCTCTTCGTTGGCACCTGAGGGAGGTGGCTCGACGAGCACAATGTAAGTGCGGTAAGCTGATGTTGCAGATGTTTGTGTAGCACCCTGATGTACCCTTGCAGCAGATGGACTGACATAGCACAGTGATGGTGTAGGAGAGAAGGTGGCGAGCAAGAGAAGTGGTAGTAGTATGAGATTTGTCAAGGACGCCATTGCTGAAGCTAGGCACACCTACACAACTGAGGAAGACGATGGCGATGGAGTGTCTGTTGAACTCGGTGTTTAAGGATGGCAATTTTACCCATGGGTACGGGTACCCGCGGATACCGTACCCGCATGGGCAGGGTATGGGTACAATTTTATACCCATGGGTAGTACCCATACCCTACCTATTAAGTCGTGGGTAGGGTACGGGTATAGCCTTTTACCCATGGATATGCCCATACCCTACCCATTTATATTAACATGTGAATTTTACATGTGATTCACAAGTGTGCCTATGTTAAAGTTGTTTCGTGAGTTTATGAACCTATGTTAAAGTTTGCATCAATTGTCAATTTGAATTGAGATAATTATCATGTACTCATCTAACTGTTATTGAGTTGAAATCAATATATTTTTTGTTAAATGTGCTATAGATGAATGTAAAATTATGAATAACTTATTTACTATTTGATCTTCCCATTGGGTACCCAATGGGTATGGCTACCCGTCGGGTATGGGTACGGGTAAAGTTTCATACCCGTGGGTACGGGTATGGGTAGAATTTTGTACCCATTGACTACACGGGTATGGGTATGGTATTGCTCTACCCGCCCCATACCCTACCCATTGCCATCCTTATCGGTGTTCTTCATTTATACATCACGAATGATCAATGTGCTGCAACTTTCATGATGCAGAAGTTAATCCCTTGAATATCTTGCAGTAGTAAAGCATACAGTAGCTTTAATATGTGCATGCTGATACACAAATATACGAAATCAATGCACTACTATCGTTTTTCTATCTCCTGCATGAATCATATATATTACAATATGAGCAGAAATTTAAGAAAATCAATGACTCAAATTTAATATCGTATGATAGATTACCACATGTTTATGATCAGTACTAGTAGTGTTATCTACAGAGTTTATGCTGTGGGAGGTGTGTGTGTGGGGGGGGGGGGGGGAGCGTACATGATCTTTTTCGATTATCAGGATGATCTTGAAGATTATTTCGTGTGGACGCATTCGGACTATTGGTTTAAATTGGAAGATAATTCAGGATCCGAAACCAACAGCTGGTGGTTTTTCATGATGTGTAATATATTGTCTCATAAATGATAATATCGAAGTGAAGGTGATGTGTTATATATCATCTCATAAATGACAATATCAAAGTGATGAGAGATCAGGCGATATGTTATGTTTCGCCTCATAAATGACAATATCACTACAGATTTAATCTGCTTCAATAGTGTGATCAAGTGGCATTGTACACTCAGTATTAAGGACCCTTCACTCAATCCATCATAATAATATAATCTATTTATGTTTTGGGATTCAAATTTTTTACCCTCTAATAGACTGTGTTACTACTGTGAATTGTTTAAGATTCAATCAGCTCCTCTTCTTTCGAGGAGTGGTACCTAACTACTGTACATGACCATAGCTGATCCTAAACTCTTTATTCATGTCGAAAAGGCAGGAACTTAAACTTGCCCTTGCCAATGGCCTTGAGCATGAGGCCACGAAGATGAATTTACCAATTACCATAACGCGGTTCCTGACAAGAACAGCCACTACCAGACATTCACCATCTCCGTCTGATCGAAGTAAGCCGTCACCGAAAGATGCTTGCGGAGATTTAGAGTACACATTCAGAGTTGGAGCCGTCACCATAAGATACGGCACCCGCTGGTTAGCCACTATATATAAGCTCTTCTTCTTTACAGATCACTTGACAGTGGCAAACAGTGTGTCTCAGTTAGTTGGTAAACAGAAAATCTGGATACAAGCTGGATATGCTCCACAATAAAATCAGCCAGTTTTTCAGCCCCGAAATTATTCAATGATAGATTGCTACTACGAAAATGAGATACAAAAGAGCTGCAGGAGTATATAGCAAATTAACGTCCCAATCAGCCAGTTTTGTTTGCACTGTTCCTTATTCGACAAAAGGTTACAAGAATTGAACAACTCTGGAAAGGTTACAAGTTTCTGCAGTTACTGATAAAGCCTTTCACCCGCTTTGTATATAAAGCAAACCACCGAAGCCACAAGTTTCTGCAGTTCTTAGTAAAACTTACATAAAAAAAACATACTGCAACGACACATATCTTGTTCCATTACAACTGCTTCTTCGACACCCAGCTCAAGCTTCCCTCCACAAAGATTTCTAATGCACCCACGTCTTGGCAGTTCACCAGACACCCTGAACGTCTTCTTTTCTCCAGCCTTGGCAAGGCGGAACGGGCGGCGGCGTCAACGGGAGGCAGGGGAACCCTAATCGCCTATGCATCCGAGTCGTACAAGTGGCGCTTAAGATTGTCCTCTCTGCTAATACCCATGTGGGAGACCAGACATGTGCATGCTGGTACGCAATGATCTGGCCTGGAACGATAAGGAAATATTGATCCACTGAGACCGCTTTTCTATCTCCTGCATGAATCATATATCTCGATATATGAAAGACTCGAATTTAACATGATATAGATCAATAGCCATGATATTTATATTTATAGTATAGGTATCATGTCATAAATGTCAATGTAGTAATAGTGATAGAAATGAGATCAGGTGAGGTCGAACTGATCACCAAATTGAAACGGCTATTTTCAGCACCTCTTCTTGGTGTGGCTGTGCTAAAGACTTAATGATCTATTAGTGTATTAGTACTGATGATCGACTGGCATTTTACTGGCCTATTGGTGGATTAGTTGTAAAAGTGGATGGATGTTCAGTTTCTACTACTTTTTTTCGAAAAGGGGGAATTCCCCGGCCTCTGCATCAGATCGATGCATACGGCCCCTCTTATTAAAAAAACTAAACAGGTTTTGAACAAAGGTTTTACAGCAAATGAAATAAAAAATCAGCCTGTAGCTCACATAGAGCATCGACTGCAATGTAAAAAAAAGAGATAAGCCACAACCCGGCTGGCATAATAGTAGATAGGTAAACTAAACTCCTATCCTATTAGATGATCGCCATCCAAACCGGTTGAAGATATCCCGCGCTACCGTCTCCCATCGGACAGATCCAAGAACTATACGCCCCGGCCTCCGTCGGAGTGAGTAAGGACCAAGCACGGATCAGCGCCGAGTCGAATAACACCTGCAAAAATGAATATTTGTTGTTCGTTAAAGACCAAATCATTCATGCAATTCCAAATTGCCCATAATAACGCACATACTCCTACACGAATGTGTCCGGCTGTTTCGCACTCAATCCCAACTAGCCACGCCCAAATAACGTGTTTACCGATCTCGGTGGAGTAATATTAAAGGCAATTTGCACAGGCGCCACAACCCTTGTGCCAACAGCAATCAAAAATAAATGCTTGATAGTCTCATCCCGATCACGTAAACTACACCTAGTAGATCCCGTCCAGCTATGCTTAACTAGATTGTCCTTTGTAAGAATAACTTGTTTATGCGTAAACCACATAAACACTTTAATCTTCGAGGCACCTTAACTCTCCGCACCTCCTTGGACGTAGGTATCACCGATGAATTAATAATATCAATATACATCGATTTTACCGTGAACACCCCCGTTCTAGTTAGTTTTCAACACAACTGGTCGGGCTGAGGATTTAGCTGAACATCCATCAGCCTACGGACCAAGTGAAGCCAAGCTTCCCATCGAGGTCCAACAAGCACTCTCCTAAACTGCATGTTTAAGGGGATAGACTGCATCACCGTCGCAACAAGAGCGTCTCTACGCTGAACAATCCGGTAAAGTGATGGATATTGTGTAGCCAAAGGCGTGTCACCCATCCACGTATCCTCCCAGAATCGCAGATTCGCTCCATTACCAACAATACATCTCGCTCGTTGAAGAAAGCGGCTTTAACCCTCATGAGCCCTTTCCGAACGGCGAATCAGAGGTCGGAGAGTGACTTGGGATAAAGTCTTTGAATGCAGATATTTACTACGAGAATCTGCGCCCAAGTTGCCTCTCGCCTCGATGACAACTTAAACAACCACTTACTAAGGAGGCATCTGTTTTGACTTCAAGATTTTCAATACCAAGTCCTCCTTGGTCCTTTGGTCTGCAGATAATATCCCATTTGGCCAATCTGTACTTCCTTTTGGACTCATCACTCTGCCAAAAGAAGCGAGAACGATAAAAGTCTAGCCTTTTCCTCACCCCCACTGGTACCTCGAAGAAAGATAGCAGAAACATAGGTAAACTCGTGAGCACCGAGTTGATAAGAATCAACCGGCCACCATACGACATGAGTTTTCCTTTCCAACAACTCAGTTTCTTCTCAAATCTATCCTCGATGCACTTCCACTCACCATTCGTCAACTTACGATGATGTATTGGAATACCAAGATAAGTGAATGGTAGAGACCCAATCTCACACCCAAACAATTGTGTATAAGCTTCCTGTTCGTCTTTGGCTCTACCAAAGCAGAACAACTCGCTTTATGAAAATTAATCTTCAGCCCGCATAATTGTTCAAAAGGCACAACACTAACTTCATGTTCCTCGCTTTGGCCAAATCATGATCCATAAAATGATTGTATCGTCAACAGACAGCAGGATGGATGACCACCATCAACCGGATGAGGCACCACTCCTCCACCGACCGGCCTCTTTGGCCCTCCCAATCGGGATCGCTAACATATCAACCACAATATTGAACAAAATAGGCGACATAGGATCGCCTGCCTCGTGCCCTTGTGCGTGCGGAAATAGTGACCAATGTCATCATTAACTTTAATGCCAACACTGCCTTTTGCGTGAAAGTTTCCACTTGGTGTCTCCAGCTCATCAAATCCCTTCATTCGTAGAGCTTGCTGGAGGAATGACCATTTGACTTTATCATAGGCCTTCTCGAAATCCACTTTGAAAATAACCCCATCTAGTTTTTTCTTATGAATTTCATGAAGCGTTTCATGGAGGACCACAACCCCCTCGAGGATGTTCCTATCCGGCATGAAAGTCGTTTGAGAAGGTTGAACCACAGTGTGCGCTATCTGAGTAAGCCTGATCGTGCCAACCTTGGTAAAATTTTTGAAACTAACGTTGTGTAACGCCCCGGATCCGATGCGCCAGATGTCTGCCAGTTATTCGCCGTCGTTGCCATGTCATGTGCTTGCGTGTTGCACTTTGCCATGTCATCATTTGCATTTTATCATGTCATCATGTGCATTTCATTTTGCATACATGTTCATCTCATGCATCTGAGCATTTTCCCCGTTGTCCGTTTTGCAATCCGGCGCTCCTATGTCCTCCGGCGTCCCCCTCTTCTCTCTTTTCATGTGCGGGTATTAAACTTTCTTGGAATGGCCCGAGGTTTGCCAAGCGGCCTTGGTATAACACCGGTAGACCGCCTGTCAAGTTTCGTGCCATTTGGAGTCCGTTTGATACTCCAACGGTTAACCGGGTAACCGCAAAGCCTTCTTTTGTTGCAGCCCAACACCCCTTCCAAAGTGGCCCAAAACCCATCTAACTCCACTCCATGCTGTCGGTCGTTCGATCACGATCGCGTGGCCGAAAACCGCACCTCATTTGGACTCTCCTAGCTCCCTCTACCTATAAAACTAGCCCCTCCCCCGAATTTTGCGGATGAATTCGCAGATGGACCCTAGCCCTTTCTCCATCGCGCCACGACATGTCCATCCGCGCGGACATGTCCGCCGCCACGCCGTCCGAGCCAATCAGCGCCACCACGTCGGCAGCGCCGCCGCCGCCTAATGGCTCGCGCCACTGTCGCCGCCGCCTCCTGCCCGCGCCAGTTCCTGGGCTCAGATCCGCCCGCCGGCCCGACACACACCACGCGCCACGCCGGTGCCACGCCGCCGGCTTCTGCGCTGCCCGCCGCACGCACCGGCTGACTGCCAGCGCCGACCTCCGCCGGCGTCACTACACGTGCCACCATCCTCTCCAGCCATGTACACCTGGCCAGCGCCGCCGCCCATGACCTCCGCCGGCAACCGCCGCCCGCTCCGCTTAGCCCGTCGGCCGCCACGCGCCATGACCTCCGTCCGCCGCCGCCCATCTCCGGCGAGGTCCGGCCACCGGCGGCCTCGCCCCAGCCTCCTCCGCCGGCCAGATCCGGTGAGGGACCGGCCGGATCCGGCAACCCCGGCTCGCTGGCGTCCTTCTCCGGTGTCTTCTCCAGCCACCGCGCAGCCCATCTCCGACGAACCTCGGTTCCCGTGCATCCTCAGGTTGACCTCCGAAACGTCCAAGTCCCTGGAATTTTACTTAATCATGCCATATTCATTGCATCACATCTTCGCACCCATAGCTCCGTTTCGTGCGTATAATATGTCAAATTGTTCGCCTCGACGAGTACATCATTTTATTCCATTGCATCATTTTCATTTGAGCTCATCTTGATGCCCGAAATGCTGTTGGAAGAGGGCTTCAGATCGTTAGTTCCAGAATCTTATCAGCCCGAGCTCTTTTGTCATTTTTGCCATGATTTATGTGTGCATCCTATGAGTATGAGCTCTACATGAATGTTGGACTATGCCATGCCATCTTTCCAGGGGTGTTGACCATGTATTTTTGTGAGTTGTGTGCTGAGTGTATCAAGCTTGTAAAGTAGGGTAGTTGCTGTTGCTATTTTCCTGACAGATTCTGTTATATTTTGATGCCATGTTAACTTGCTTCCACTAATCATTCTATGCATAATCTGGAGATGCTCTATAAACATGTTTTGATATACTTGTCTTGCTCTATCCATTAATGCCCTTGGTTGCAATTATAGCGTGCTGGAACATGTTCATATATTGCTCCAAAGTTGCTTGAAAATGTTTCCTGACAGATTGTTTGCATGAGATTCAATTTTCACGAGGTCGTTGTAGTTGATCCGTGTATGCTATGACCTTGCTCTTGCCATGCTTAGCTTCATAAACATGCCTTCTTACTGTTGGTTGCCTTGCCATGCCATGTATTGCTCTGTAGTGAGTGGATCAAGCTCACGAACATGCCTACTAATCGTTGTTTCTGCCATGTTCAAATCTGTAATATAACTTGCCATGTTTACATGGGTGCCATCATATTTTCCGTGCCTTTTGGCTCATGGTCAGTAAGGGTCTTTTGATATATGCTATTAGTAGATTCATGCCATGCCTTTGTTTGCCATGATAAGTTCCTGTAACATGTTGTTTTCTTGCTCTAAACATTGCAACCTGATGTTATTTCTGCTAAAGTCTGAAATTGTTATTACTTGCAATATCTCCATGTCTTTTGAGCATGTTCTAGTGATTTCTGGAGATAGCTCAGTGTTCATGTTTTGTTATGCTTTACGTGTACTTCATGCCCATGCCTTTTGTTATTATGTTGGGTTGCTGTAGCATGTTGTTTTGATGCTTGTAAGATGCCTAGTTGCTGTTTTGGACAGATTGTTGTTATGACTTGTATAGTGTGTGGGTGTTGAACCGTTGCTCCGTTTTGAGTGTGCTCTATATGAAACTTGCTTGTTTTTGCATGTAGCTTCATATTATCATGTTGCATCCTTGTTTTGAGGTGTTTGCTTGATGTTTGTATGCATTTTGCATCAATGCCATGTTTAACTTGTTTTGCTCATATCTTCTAGGTCGTAGCTCCGAATCTAATGAACTTTATATGTAACTTGACTAGATTTTCATGTAGATTCTCTTGGTGCTCTTTAACTTGCTGTTTAACAACTTCAACATAAGATTTAATCAGTTCTGGACCAATTTCGAAAATTGCATACGAGGACTTACCGGAATTGTTATATGTTGTTCCCGGCCTCATTTCAACTTGCCTTGATGTGTTGTTCTTGTTTGCATCTTCTCTTGTCATGAGTAGCTTCATGTAGCTTGGTCATGCATCATGCTTGTTGTGCATCATGTCATGTTCATGTGTGGTGTGTTTACTATGTTGTGTGCTTCTCCTCGATAGTTCCCGTTTCGTTGCGATCGTGAGGATTCGTTCGTCTTCGGTTGGTTCGGCTTCATCCGTTCATCTTCTTCATGGACTCGTTCTTCTTCCTTGCGGGATTTCAGGCAAGATGACCGCTACCCTGGATCTCACTACTATCATTGCTATGCTAGTTGCCTCGTTCTTTTGCTATGCTGCGCTACCTATTACCTGTTTGTCCAGCCATCCCATATTGCCATGAACCTCTAACCTTTGACACCATTCCTAGCAAACCGTTGTTTGGCTATGTTACCGCGTTGCTCAGCCCCTCTTATAGCGTTGCTAGCTGCAGGTGAAGTTAAAGATTTCTCCATGGTGGACAGGGTTTATGTTGGGATATCACAATATCTCTTATATTATTAATGCATCTATATACTTGGTAAAGGGTGGAAGGCTCGGCCTTATGCCTGGTGTTTTGTTCCACTCTTGCCGCCCTAGTTTCCGTCATACCGGTGTTATGTTCCCGGATTTAGCGTCCCTAACGCGGTCGGGTGATTTATGGGACCCCCGACAGTTCGCTTTGAATAAAACTTGTCCAAAGAAGGCCCAACATTGCCTTTTACCATTTGCCTCACCACCACCTACTTTTTCCCTTGGGAGTCGCGATCCTGTGGGTCATCTTTTATAGCCCCCGGCCGTGCTTGTCTAAGCGTTGGTCCAAACTAGAGCACCGTCGGGACCATCCCTTGGCAACTTGGGTTACGTCGGTACCTGTACGCTTCGCTTATCCGGTCGTGGCCTGAGACGAGATACGCGCGGCTACTATCAGGATGTCGGCACGCCGGGCGGCTTTGTTGGTCTTGTTTTACCATTGTCGAAATGTCTTGATGTACCGGGATACCGAGTCTGATCGGAGAGTCTCGGGTGAAGGTCTATTCCTTCGATGATCGCGAGAGCTTGTCATGGGCTGTTGGGACACCCTGCAGGTATAAACTTTCGAGAGCCGTGCCCGCGGTTATGTGGCAGATGGGAATTTGTTAATGTCCGGTTGTAGACAACTTGACACTTGATCCGAATTAAAACGCATCAACCGAGTGTGTAGCCGTGATGGTCTCTTCTCGGCGGAGTCCGGGAAGTGAACACGGTTTCTGTGTTATGTTTGACGTAAGTAGGTGTTCAGGATCACCTCTTGATCATTGCTAGCTTCACGTCCGTTCCGCTTGTTCTCTTCTCGCTCTTATTTGCGTTGGTTAGCCACCATATATGCTTAGCCGCTGCTGCAACCTCACCACTTTATCCCTTCCTTTCCCATTAAGCTTTGCTAGTCTTGATACCCATGGTAATGGGATTGCTGAGTCCTCGTGGCTCACCAGATACTTCCAAAACCAGTTTGCAGGTGCCTATGTTATCGAAAGGTGGACGCAACCAAGCTCAAGGAGGAGCTCGATGAAGATCTTGTCCTTTGTGTTGTTTCGTTCTAGTTGATCAGTAGTGGAGCCCAGTTGGGGTCGATCAGGGTCCTTTGTCGCATTTGGGGTTCTTCTTTTATTTTGGTTCCGTAGTCGGACCTTGATTGTATCTGGATGATGTAATGCTTTATTCATGTAATTGTGTGAAGTGGCGATTGTAAGCCAACTATGTATCTTTTCCCCTTATGTATTACTTGGGTTGTGTGAAGATTACCTCACTTGCGACATTGCTTTCAATGCGGTTATGCCTCTAAGTCGTGCTTCGACACGTGGGAGATATAGCCGCATCGAGGGCGTTACACGTTGAGAAGGCAGATAGGCCGAAATTGCTCAATTCTCACGGCATCTGTTTTCTTAGGCAACAACGTTATCTGTCCAAAATTAAGTTGGAAAAGCTGCAAATGTCCCGAGAACAAATCATGGAACATCGGTAGCAGGTCCCCTTTGATAATATGCCAACACTTCTTGTAAAACTCAGCCGGGAAACCATCCGGACCCGGGGCCTTATTACTTTTCATCTTGGCAATAGCCTCGAAAACTTCCTTTTCGAGAAAGGGCAGTTAACACATCATTCTCCAAGCAAGTTGAGGATATCACTAATTCTAGACTCATCCAGGATACACAGCTCTCCTCCGGTGGTCCAAACAACCGTAGTATTCAGTTATGTAGATTTTCAGGTTGTCCTGGCCGACTATAGTACCCTCATCTTGCTCTAGCTGGAAGATCCTCTTCTTCCGGTGCTTGCCATTGGTAATCATGTGGAAGAACTGAGTGTTCGCATCCCCCTGGACAACTTTTCTCACCTTTGCCCGCAAGGCCCACTTTAATTCTTCCTCACGGAGCAATTCCTTCAGCCTCATCTCAGCCTCATGCTTAATATGGAGCTCAGGGTAGCGAACCATAGTTTCGCTTTAACGTCTAAGGTTTGTATAAGTGAGAGTAGTCTCTCTTCTCGACCTTATACACTCCCCTAAATGTTTAGCCCACCCACGAAGGAAGCTTCTTAGATGCCTGATCTTGTTTTGCCATCGTTCAATGGCACTTCTACCACCTACCTCTTTAGCCCACTCTCTGGCCACAAGATCCAAAAATCCTTCTCTTTCAAACCACGCCAGCTCGAAAGAGAAAACATTTTTGTTACCCGAGTAAGTAGCCCCACCAGAGTCTAGCAACAGAGGAGTGTGATCAGATATCCCGCGAGAAAGAGCCTGAACAGTTACAACGGGAAACTTCTGTTCCCAAGCAACACTAGCCAGAACCCGATCCAACTTCTCATAAGTTGGATTCGGCAACGCATTAGCCCAGGTGAACTTCCTACCTGAAAGCTCAATTTCTCTCAAATCTAAGCTTTCAATAATGGTATTAAACATAAATGACCATCTCCCATCGAAATTGTCATTATTTTTTCATCACGCCTCCTAATGATGTTGAAATCACCTCAACCAGAATTGGGAGTTGCTCGCACCCACAAATTCTAACAAGATCTGCCAGGAAATCAGGTTTGAACTCGGCTTGCGCTGCCCCGTACACCGCCACTAAAGCCCAGTCAAAACCATCATGTTTGGACCGCACCCTGAACTTAACCGCAAAATCCCCCATGACCACACTGCGAACTTCGAGAGAGTCACATCTAACACCAAGTAAGATTCCCCCCGACCTGCCTCTCGGCGGAAGGCAATGCCAGTCAAACTCAATCCCTCCCGACAACGTATTGAGAAATTGAGGTGAGAAATTTGCTCTACCCGTTTCCGACAGGGCAATGAAGTCCAAGCTATGCTCAATAGATGCCTCCGCAAGGAACCTTCTACGCAGTCCTGTTGTGTGTGGTTCATCAATGTAGAGGTGTGTCATCTACGTTGAAGGCCCTTTAGTCAATTCAAAGCAGCTACTGTGAAATCTTTAAGATTCAATTCTAACCACTATGCAGGAGTTGTCCCGAACCCTATTTCGTCCAACATACAAGAACAGAATGGCAAATAGATTTAGTCCATTCTATCTGCTCAAACATTCAAGCGGTCCGGATACTGGTTTTGCTGACATGGATCCAAATCAGCATGTCATTTGGTGATGTGACAAGCCACTTTGAGAAAATTTTGCCACATCAGCCCATCTTTCTCCCTGTCAAATGTTTGGGTTGAAGCACAAGTTCAGAAAATCGGCAGAAACTTGACTTTAATCAAAGCTGGAAGTCGGAAAGGTGTCAAATAGGAAGGTTTTGGTTCAGTTTGAAAATTCAAGAGCCTACAGGGTGATGGTTGTGCCTCAGCAGTCAGCCCCCTCCCCTCTCACATCTCTTTTCTCGAACAATTACAAAGAGCTCTGCATTCAACAGGAAGTTGAGAGTTTAACTAGAGATTGTCCGTGCTCTGAGCCTCTAACACACACACAACTGAGTCTATATTTCACTTGTTTGTACTGTTCCTTATCCGACAAGAGGTTATTAGGATTAAACAAAAACAGAATGTCACAAGATTCTGCAGTTCTTAGTAAAACTTTCATTAGAAAAACAAACTGAGACGACACAATCACACAAATCTTATTCCATTGCCATGTTTGATCTGACACACAAAAAAAACACTAAGCCTGAAATCTCAGGGCATGGACATCGTTCATGGTGATGGAGCGGGAGCAGGACCTCCTGCTCCACGGATAGCCACAATGGGACTGCGCACAACATGCTTCTTTGACACCCAGTTCAAGCTTCCCTCCACAAAGATTTCCGATGCACCCATGCCTTGGCAGATCACTGTCACGCTGAACGTCTTCTTTTCTCCAGCCTTGGAGAACACCAGTGTCTCTGGGGAGACACACACTTTCATAGAGCTTGGTGAGTCTACCTTGGCGGCGTAAGTAGAATGCGCCGGCCCGACGTTCGTCACTGTCCGGGTCACGGTGAAAGGCGTTGATGCTAGCGGCACAGTTAGAGTAGGGTAGTTGAGCTGAATGTCCTTGACCTTGGGCAGCTTCGCGCAGGTTAAGCTCGAGTTGCGTACGATGGTCCGCAAGCCTTCGTCGCCGAAGAGCCAGCAGATGTAGCCTGCATAGTCAGTCGCGCCGAGGTCGTACACCAGACCAGGGTTGGCGGCTCTCGCGGGGTTCACATGGCCGGCGCCTCTATCGTAGGCACTGGCTTTACCATGCCTCTCATTCAAGATCGAGTCGCCGATGTTGTTGACGGCGTCCGACGTTGTCAAGATGGCCGACTTGATGGCAGCCGGTGACCAGTTGGGATGCAAACTTTTGATGAGCGCCGCCACGCCACTGACGTGTGGCGTTGCCATGGACGTACCTGATACAATTTTGAAAGAAGGCCCTCGCCACGCCGCAAGGATGTTGAGCCCTGGCGCAAGAATGTCTGGCTTGAGCACGCCGGGGGCGATAGAGCTTGGACCCCTGGAAGAGAATGACGCCACGACCGGGCTCGGACGAACTCCCAACACTGTGTTGTTGTACGTGAAAGTGGCCACGGCGTTCGCTTCTGACTTCACGTAAGCTGCAATGGTGATGCCATCGGCGGAGGTCACCTGCACCACTCTCGCCTTGTAGTTGTGAAGAGCAATGGTGTAACCGGTGGCTTCGTTATTGAAAAGCACCACGCCAGCCGCACCGGCAACCATTAGCCTCTCAATGTCAAAATACTGAGTCGTTGGTGTCGAGGCCTGGCAAACAATTACTTTCCCAGCAACGGAACCGTGATCCTCATTCTGGCAGAAACGGTGTTCCTCGGAGTAGAGGAGAGGGTATGGCTTTGAGGTTGGCTTTGTCACCTGGGCAAGTGTTTCTCCGTCAATGCGCTTGCCGTTGCCGAGACGCACACCAGCGTCGAACCTCCGGTCCACCGAGCCGGCGGCGACCGTGAGCAACCACGGCGCATCATTTGTGATTGATTGTGGAATGGGACCTCTGTTGCCAGCGGCACACACCACAATGATGCCCTTCGATATTGCGCTGAATGCACCGATGGCGATGGGGTTATTTCTAAAGCTGACACTGGTTCTGCTACCGAGAGACAGCGAGAGCACGTCCACCCCATCCTTGATGGCCGCATCCATGCCGGCCACTACGGCGGATTCTTCGCAGCCCTCAGCGGTGCACACCTTGTACATCGCGATGTGGGCACCTGGAGCAATTCCAGAAGCAGTGCCCATGCCCACTCCATGGTCCGACGCACCAGTGACGAAGTTCCCGGCAGCAGTGGATGAGGTGTGTGTTCCGTGCCCGTCATAATCGTATGAGCCATCATCTCCAACAAGTGATTTGGCACCGATGAGCTTGTTGTTGCACCTGTCCGCCTTGCATGAGCCCTTCCACTTCATCGGGGGTGGTGGGACACCATGATCGTCGAACGAAGGGTGTGATGCATAGATCCCGGTGTCGAGTAGCCCGACAATCACTCCCTTCCCGTAGCTTGCATCGCTCCAAAACCCGGTGCCATTCTTCAGCCCGAGGAACTCCGGTGTGTGTGTGGTCATGAGTTGCAGCGTTCGGTCTGGGAACGCGCGCACAAACCTGGGATTCTTGGCGACCGCATCGAGCTCAGCCTCTGTGAGCTTCGCCGTGAAGCCAGTAAACACCTCGGTGTAGGAGTGGAGGAGACGTGGCTCCCCAGATTCACCGATGTGTGAGCTCGGCAAGAAAGTTTCGTACCACCGACGATGCCCCTCTTCATCGGCACCTGGGGGAGGTGGCTCAACGAGCACAATGTAAGTGCGGTAAGCAGATGTTTGTGTAGCACTTTGGTGTACCCTTGCAGCATATGGACTAACATAGCACAGTGAAGGTGTAGGAGAGAAGGAGGCGAGCAAGAGAAGTGGCAGTAGTATGAGATTTGTCAAGAATGCCATTGCTGAAGCTAGGCACACCTACACGACCGAGGAAGAAGATGGCGATGGAGGGTCTGTCCAGCCAGTACCCGGTGGTCTTCATTTATATAGCACGAATGATCAATGTGATGCAACTTTAATGCTGAAGAAGTTAATCCCATGGATATCTAGCGCATGCAAGAGCTTACAACTGCTTTGCCTTGTGTGATAAATGCAGTACTATTAAAGCATACAACATCTTTAATACGCGTGTGCTGAGACGCCAATATACGATATGGGAACAATGAGGAAAAATCAATGCAGCAAAATCCTTTTTCTATCTCCTGCATGAATCATATACTACAATATGAGCGGAAATGAAAGGAAATCAATGAATCAAATATTATATAATATATATATATATATGGATAGATATATATAGATTAATAGATAGATAGATACTTCAGTATAGTGTATCTCCAGAGTAGATACACACACATACACTAGTACCCACATTTATTATGATCAGTATAGTGTATCTCCAGAGTTATGATGTGGGATATGTGGGGGAAATACACAATCTTTTCTAGTGTGATCGAGCGATATTGTACTCTCAGTATCAAGGACCCTCCGCTCAAATCCATCATAATAAAGATCCAATAATCTGTTTATGTTTTGGGCTGTTTACCCTATAATAAACTGTGTTCCTACTGTAAATCCATTCTTTGAGATTCGTGGTATCTAACTACAGTACTATGCAGGACCATAGCTGGCCCTGAACTCTTTATTCATGTCGAAAATGCAAGAACAGAAATTTGCCCTGGCCATGGGCCTTAGGCATGACCCAGGAAGATCAACTTACCATATCGTGGTTCCTGGCAATCAAGTGAACCACCACTTGCAGATTCAGAGTACACATTCAGAGTTGACCGCCAAACTCTCGAGTATAGTTTATTCAAGAATTCAGGCATGCCAATGCGATAAAAGAATGGAATCCTAGAATTCTTATTCGAGAAATTTTGGGCCCTTACGCGCATATAACAAATTAAGTCCCAATATACATACGTCTCTTACCCATATGGATATATGGGTAAACAGAAGAAAAAAAAGGATAAATCATCTAGACATGGCCTGAGAGCAGACTATTAGACCATCTCTAGCCATTTCCCTAAAATTAAACTCCTCAAACGGCCCATCCAAACATGACTCCTCAAATTTGATATGCGCACAACAACAACTTTCTGGCCAGTAGATGATATGCATAAGTAATTTGTTCATGTCGAAAATGCAAGAACAGAAATTTGCCGTGGCCATGGGCCTTAGGCATGACCCAGGAAGATCAACTTACCATATCGTGGTTCCTGGCAATCAAGTGAACAACCAGACATTCAGAGTTGGGCGCCAAACTCTGGATGGATTGAGTTATTGGCAGCACTCCTACTATACATAAGCTGCTCCCTCTTCTTTACAAGTCACTTGACAGTACCAAAAGTTGTGTCTCAATTAGTTGCTCAACAGTAAATCTGGATAAAAGCTGGATATGCTCCACAGTAACATGAGCCAGTTTCTCTGCCCAGAGAGATTACTGAAAATTGGTTAGATTGCTGCTGCGAAAACGAGATACGAAAGAGCAGCATGAATATATAGCAAGTTAATTCCTAATATATCGAAATAAAGAATGCCACTTGTTGATGATTTTGCCGGCATCCAACTGTTCTCAAATTAGTTTATTCAAGAATTCAAACATCCCAATGCGATAAAAGAATGGAATCCTAGAATTCTTATTCAAGAAATTTTGGGCTCTTACGCGCATATAACAAATTAAATCCGAATATACATACGTCTCTTACAAATGGATATATGGGTAAACAGAAAAAAAGAAAGATAAATCATCTAGACATGGCCTGAGAGCATACTATTAAACCATCTCTAGCCCTTTCCCTAAAATTTGACTGCTCAAATGACCCATCAAAACATATAACTCCTCAAATTTGATGTGTGCACAACAACTTCTGGACAGTAGATGATACGCAAAAGTAATTTGATAAAGACTCATCAAGCGTGAAGAATGCATGAAAGAAAGCAGTCAAGAAAGTCAGCAAAATCCGTCCTCCACAGGCCGCTGTTTGGATCGAATTATCTCGCCACCAGGAAGCTGGAGGTGCTCAATATAATTAGTAGCTGGTCTGACTGCAACCAAAAGGTATCCATCCGCCCCAGGCTCATGGAACTGCTCTCTTTAGGGCCGGGAGGGGCCACATAGGGTTGTGGTGGATGGCATAGAGGGTATGGCGCCACCAGCATGGAGATGGACAGTGACGGACGGCGGTTGTTGGGTGATTGCCGAAGGAAAAATAGTGTCGAAAAGGTAAAAGAATTCAGAAGAATAGCCTTTTTTCCCACAAATTTGAGCATGGAGAGGCAAGTTTGAGGGAAGGGCCGGAAGGGGTTTAACCCCTCAAATTAGGGGGTTAGAAGAGATTTGATGGGGCTCATGCTTCTAAGGTTGCGGGTGATACACGGCTGTCGGAGGGTGGTGCACCTAACTTGTCTGGTGCCCCCAATTTGGGTGATGATGAAGCGCGGACGCTTCTTGGTATCCGGTGGTGTTGTTGGGTCGGACCATGGCCCAATGATTTTCTTCCCTTTATCCAAAGCAGTTGGGCCTTGTAAACCATACCCAGTTTTCTTTCATTTTTTTTCAGATATCAGTCAATACAGTGTGCAAGATTGCACATCCATGGCGCTGATAACAGCTTCTACAGGCATAATATGTGCTTGCAAACTCTTTATTCTTATTAGGCACAACGCAGTTCCTGTACAACCCAGTGAGCAGCCACTATCAGACTTTCACCATCTCCGTCCTGAGGGAGCAGGGTCCCTCGCGCGTCGCGCCCTGTTCCGGGGTCAGGGTCCCCAGGTTCCAGTTGAGGTCGGTCCCGACGAAGCTGGTTCCCAGACTGAATTCTTGCCCACTTAACGGTTGCCGCTGCTGGCATTTGCCTAAGATGACAGCCTTCTATCAACGGATCAACAACCTGTTCGCACATCGCAAATACGCTATCGGCCTCGGCCGAGCACCACAACAGACACTGAGCACCGATGATCATGTCTCTTCATCAGAGCAAAGTTTCTTTCACGTTACTGTTTCATGGTCGTGTTTGATGTTGCAGAAACTGGATCATCTCCGTCCTCCTTCTGCACCTGCACCGCCATGTTCATAGGGCGTTAGGAACCTGTACTTGGGAGGAAACGCTTGAGTGAGATGTGAGAAGAAGAACATCAGCTAATCTAAACCAACTCTTGTCGGTCTCTTTGGGTTGCAAGTTCCTTTCTGGGTGGGTGTTGTTGCTGCAGCAGAGCATCTCTTTGGGTTGCAAGTTCGTTTCTCCACTCTATCATATAGAGCTCAGAGTCATGCTTTTGGGCGAGAAATTCGAGACAGAGCCCCATTGTGAGTCCTAACCAAACCAACCCGCTTATATATGCAAATTTTAAGTAGCCTTTTGAGTTGCATTTTTCAAAAACATATGAATAGGAAAACGATGGGATATAGGTTCATTGAAAACTATTTGAAATTTAAAACACGGGAACATGGAACGAAAGTTATTTGGTTGCATCATAAGAGAAATACGTGCATTTTCTTCAGGGCCTCTTCGATTTGCAGGATTCTCAAAATGCCCAAAAAGAAAAAAAAAACACAGGGCATGCCATTTTCTACAGAAATGGAGACCACATGAATAAGCAATACAAATAGTTTGCTGTGGCATAGAAAAAACACATGCCATAATTAACATTAAAACAAAGGAAAACTTCCCAAGCACAAATCATAGGAAAACTTCCCAATTCAAATCAAAGCATCATAGAAAAATAATTCTAAAGATTCTACACCCATAATACTTCTGTGAAATTACTTCAAATAAAAGATCAAGAATTAGGTGTGTGTGCCATAGCAGCCAGAGAAAACATTTCCATGAGACAGGAGGCAATGGAAGCTCGGTAACAGAATGCGGTGCATGATATCCTGCAGTTAAAAAATCAAAACAATGCTCAAGATCACACAAACTAACAGAGAGATTGAGCGTCTCAGGGAAAACAGTTTTTTCTGTGAGATTCACTTAGTCCTTTCGTTGTAGAACTAACCAAAAAGAATGTCATTTTCTAGTGAAAGACCAAACAAGAATGCATTGTCTACTACGACGACCTGGATGCTGGTGCTTGATGGAAAGTGGCAACGACAATGTTTGACAGCACTAGCATTACTCAAAAACTTGTGATTTGCATTCTAACTTCTTTTTTTAGCATATCCAGTTATCAGAATTTCGGGTCTAGCCTATATACGCTCATACTGAAGTATTCATATGTGAAGGCAAACACAACAACCTTGAGTAAAACAGCTCTCTAAAAATAGACTTAAACTCACGCATGTCTCCAGGAAACCCACAAACTTGCACATCCATACAACCCTACTGACGAGATTAACACCAACAATTTTCACATTTCTTTTGTTGAGCATTTAGAGGGAGATCTGCATCAAAGCGAAAAGAATTTCAGTTGCAGGCTGCCTGTGATGGACACGGCCATATCATTTATTTACTCTGTTTCCTAAGTATATCCGACAGAAGTTTACAGGGACGGATACAACTTCAGAGTTTTCTTGCTCTGAACAAAAAGGTACTAATGGAGTTTCAGAATTCAGACAGGCAGAGATGCCGCGGCATTAATCAGCAGGACCAAGTATCAACCGCTGATCTCTGGTTCGAATCTCATAACTTCAAATCTTGCACCAGTAAGTAAATCATAATGCAAGTTTTTGTTCCATTGGTACTGTTTATTATTATGTTGACGCAAAAGAAATACTGAAAGATGACTTAAACATGAAGAAATAAAACATCTAGTGATCTCGCAACACGTACATCATTCAAGGTGATGAGGCCGGAAGAGCGACGATGGGGCTCCGCACAACATGCCTCTCCGATACCCAGCTCAAGCTTCCCTCCACGTACAATACTTCCCTGCCCAGGTCGCCGCTCACAGACATGCTGAAGGTCTTCTTCTCTCCGGCTTTGGAGAATGACAGCGTCTCCGGGGAGACACGCACCGTCAGAGGCCTCGGCACGTCCACCTTGGCCTTGAATGTCGAATCCGCTGGCCCAACGTTCGTCACAGTTCGGTTCACTGTGAACGGAGTCGATGAAACCAACACGGTTATAGTCGGGTAGTTAAGCTGTGCATGTTGGACCTTGGGCAGCTTCCCGCAGGTCAAGCTCGAGTTGCGCACAATGGTTGCTAGGCCGCTGTCACCGAGGAACCAGCAGATGTAGCCGGCATACTCAGTGACGCTAAGGTCGTACACCAAGCCAGGGTCGGCAGCTCTTGCCGGGTTCACATGGCCGGCACCTATGTCGAACACCCCGGCCTTTCGATGCTGCTCGTCCAAGATTGAGCCGCCAGTGCTATTAACAACGTCCGACGTCGTTAGGATAGCAGACTTGATGGCGGCTGGCGACCAGTCGGGATGGATGCTTTTAATAAGCGCCGCAACACCACTGACGTGCGGCGTCGCCATGGATGTGCCTGATATGATGTTGAAAGGGCCCTGTCCGGTGGCCGTGCTTGGTGGCCATGCAGCGAGGATGTTGAGCCCCGGTGCCAATATGTCCGGCTTTAGGATGTTGAGGTTGGTGAAGCTTGGACCCCGGGAAGAGAAAAAAGGCACGACAGGGGCCGGGCGGACACCAAACAATGTGTTGTTGTACGTGAGAGAGGCCACAGAGCTGCTCTTCGACGATGCGGCGTAAGCTTTGAGGATGCCACCGTCGGACGCGGTCACCTGTACAACACTGGAGTTGTAATCCTGAACAATGGTGGTGTAGCCACTGATTTCGTTGTTGAACAACACCACACCGGACGCACCAGCACCCACTATTCTGCGGACGTTGGACTGTTGAGTCTCCGACTTCGTGTTCTCGCAGACCAGGATCTTACCGGTGATGTCACTGTCAGCACTGTAATTGCAGTACCGCCATTCCTCGGAGTAGACGAGAGGGTGCGAATTTGAGCTCGGACTCGCTTTCTGGGTAAGCGCTTCTCCATCGATGATCTTGCCATTGCCAAGATTCACACTAGCACCGAAGCTCCGGTCTACGGAGCCGGCGGCGACCGTGAGCAACCACGGGGCGACGTTGGTGACCGAGAACAGATCCGGACCATCGTTACCTGCGGCACACACCATGAGGATGCCCTTGGACATAGCACTAAATGCGCCGATAGCGATGGGGTCTTGATCATAGATGGGACTCATGGTGCCACCAAGGGAGAACGAGAGCACGTCCACCCCATCCTTGATGGCCTCTTCTAGGCCGGCCAGTACCGCGGATTCCTCGCAGCCCCTACTGTCGCATACCTTGTACATGGCGATGTGTGCGCTAGGAGCAATTCCGGCTGCGGTACCCTTTCCCACACCCACACCATGGTATGACGCGCCGGTGACGAAGTTCCCGGCTGCCGTGGACGAGGTGTGCGTTCCGTGTCCCTCTCCGTCACAAGAGTCAACACCCTTGATGAATGACTTGGCACCGATGAGCTTGTTGTTGCACCGGGCCGCCTTGCATGAGCCCTTCCACCTTGCTGGGGGTGGTGGAACTCCATGGTCATTGAAAGAAGGGTGTGTCGCATAGATGCCGGTGTCGAGCAGTCCAATAATGACTCCCTTCCCGTAGCCAGCTTGGCTCCAGAACCCGGTGTCGTTCCTTAGTCCAAGGAACTCTGGCGTGTGGGTGGTCATTAGCTGCAGGGTCCGGTCGGGGAATGCACGCACAAACCCTGGCTTCTTGGCCACCGTATCGAGCTCGGCGTCGGTGAGCCTCACGGCGAAGCCACTGAACACATCGGTGTAGGAATGGAGAAGGCGCGACTCGTTGGACTCACCCGTCAACGAACTCGGCAAGAAAGACTTGTGCCAGTGGAGATGGGCGTCTTCGCCGGCATTCGAGAGTGGTGGCTCGACAAGCACGATGTAAGGACGATAAGCAGAGGGTTGTGTAGCATTGTGGTGTACGCTTGTGGCAGCTGGATTGATATAGCATAGTGCGAGCGTAGGAAAGAGGATGGCGAGCAAGAGAAGTGGTACTGAGAGATTTGTGAACGACGCCATTCCTCGAGGCTCAAACCACACAACTACACGATATGAGGATGATGGCAATGCCAGAATAGGATCAATCACCGGGCAATCTTTATACAACACAAACAATTAATGTGTTGTGTGTTACTTTTGGCATATATTGATCAGTTGACAAATCCAGCGCATATGGTAACACATTAATGAGTTTAACTTCTGTTAAATCTGGAAGATTATGATAAGATTATGTGGGATGGCAGGAATGAATGTGGGTAATGTATCTACCCAGTTTTATGGTGCGGGGTGTAGGGGAAAAGATACATGGTATGTTTCGATTTTCTGGATGATCCTTAACACATACTTAGATATCTGTAAAATTGGAGGATAATTAATTTTCCAAAATTAACAGCTTCTGGTTCTGTATCCCCACCTATGATGTGTTATCATCTCATAAATGAGTACAATCAACAGATTCCTGAAGAAAAAAAATATTGGAGTAAATGACAATATCGAAGTCATGAAATTAGGTGAGGTTGAATGGGTCATTTTCTTTTACGCTCAAAACTTGAGTTCTATCAAAAAAACTCTTGAACGAATATTATTAGGAGCTGCATGAAGAAATGGGAGAAAATGACAGAATGGGTGCATGGAAGGAACGGCTGGACTTGGCGTTCCAGTGGACCAATCTGCTGGTGCTAAGGAAATCAGATTTCTAAAATGAGCCACCGGTTGAGTTCAGCCTCTACCCCTCCATAACTGAGGGCCACCAGTTGATACTAGGGAGCAAACACATTGCAGCTGAAAAAGGACTTGTAAACTGATTTTTGCTGAGAAAACGCCCTTCAGGCTCCCAAAACCACTTTCAAGAATCGCTCCTGTCGGGACCGAGTTGGATGTCAGATAATACTCCCACGGCCCAAGGATTTTGCATGATAACCCTAATATTAATCTGTTGCCTAATATATTTTGACCCAACTGTTATTGACCAGAGCATCAGCAACTCTCCTCTTTGCTTGGCCTAATTGAACAGACAGAGGGGAAGATGTCAACAACAATTTCTTCAACCATCTGTCGGTCCAAAAGAAGGTTTTGCAGCATTGAGGATATGTCGTCCTCGACCATCAAGAGGAGTTGCAGGCAAGTTGCAGGCTCGATCTTCAGACGTACCCAACCTCCAAGCCCATCTAATTTTTCAGCGCTGAGTTCATGATTTCCTGATGAGTATGCCGAGCCCACCAAGGATCTTCGGACGACAACGTGTTTCCAACTGACCAGACAATATCCTACTTGAACTGTTTCCGCCCCTTTCCAGATGAAACCACACTGTTTTTTATCGATAGCCATGGACACCCATGGCGGTGGGTCGAGCGACGTAAGAGGTGGAAGAGATAGGGATTGCGGAGAGCACGGATTGAAGCAAGATGAGACGACCTCCTTGGAAAAGGAACATGATTCTCCATGCCGGAAGTCTATCTCTTCTCTGAGTTTATCAATCAAACCTGAATACTTGATATTGTCATTTACTCCAATATTGTGTTACGAGGTAAGCCTGAATACTTGACCGGGAGACAAGAGACTTGGCAATTAGGAACGTGGATCTTTTAACAAGATATATCAATAACTGGGCTCTGGTTTTATTTTCTTATCGCAACAACTCCTTTATTTCTCAAGCAAGCATTCTCCTTAGAGACGATACATTTGAACTGATTAAACAGGGACAGATGAAAACATCCACTGATCTAACAGCACAAAAGTCATTCATGGTGATCGCAGGGGAGTAGGACTGCCAACTCGAAGGGCGACGATGATCGGGCTCCTCACCACATGTTTGTCGGACACCCAGCTCAGGCTTCCCTCCAAGGATTCTTGTTCATCCATGTGGTGGCTGCTCACCGACACGCTAAATGCCTTCTTCTCTTGGGCCTTGGAGAACACCAGCGTCTCCGGAGAAACACGCACCATCATCGACTTGGGTGCGTCCACCTTCACCCTGTATGTCGATGTCGCTGGCCCAACGTTCGTCACTGTCCGGTTCACGATGAACGGCGTTGATGTGAATGGCACAGTTATAGTTGGATAGTTGAGCTGGACATCCTTGACCTTGGGCAGCTTCTCGCAGGTCAAGCTCGAGTTGTGCACGATAGTCGCCAAGCCTTTGTTGCCAAGGAGCCAGCAAATGTAGCCCGCGTAATCAGTTACGCCGAGATCATACACCAGACCAGGATCGGCGGCTCTCGCCGGGTTCACATGGCCGGCGCCTCTATCATATGCACCGGCTTTACCGTGCCTCTCATTCAATATCGGGCCACCGATGTTGTTGAAGGTGTCCGACGTTGTCAGGATGGCCGACTTGATGGCAGCCGGTGACCAGTCGGGATGCAAGCTTTTGATGAGCGCCGCAACACCGCTGACATGTGGTGTTGCCATGGATGTACCTGATATGATATTGAAAGGCCTCGATGCAGATTTTTTTTCTTGCAGCCATGCGGCGAGGATGTTGAGCCCGGGAGCCAGAATGTCCGGCTTGAGCACGCCCGGGGAGATAGGGCTTGGACCCCGTGAAGAGAACGAGGCCACGATCGGGTTTGGACGAACACCAAGCATTGTGTTGTTGTATGTGAAAGTGGCCACGGCTTTGCTGGCTGCCGACTTCGCATAACCTGTGATAGCAATCCCGTCTGCTGTGGCCACCTGCACCACTCTCGAGTAGTAATCTTGAAGAAGAATGGAGTAGCCATCGGCTTCATCATTGAACAGTACCACGCCGGCCACTCCAGCATCCATTATGCTGCGAATGGTTGAATACTGAGGCATTGGTGTCATGGCTTGGCATATCACGATTTTCCCGGTGATGGAAATATGATCCTCGTACTCGCAGAAACGATTTTCCTCGGAGTAGAGGAGAGGATACAACTTTGAGGTTGGCATTTTCACCTGGGTAAGCGCTTCTCCGTTTAAGCGCAACCCATTGCCGAGATGAACACCAGCGTCGAATCTCCGATCCACGGAGCCGGCAGCGACCGTGAGCAACCACGGTGCGTCGTTGATGACCGACCGTGGATTGGGACCATGGTTGCCAGCCGCGCACACCACAATGATACCCTTGGATATCGCGCTGAACGCGCCGATGGCGATGGGATCCTTGTCGAAGCTCACACTGGTGGGACTGCCGAGGGACAGCGAGAGCACGTCCACCCCATCCTTGATGGCCGCGTCCAGGCCAGCCACTATGGCAGATTCTTCACAGCCAATCCCAGTGCACACTTTGTACATGGCGATGTGGGCACCTGGAGCAATTCCGGACGCAGTGCCCATGCCTACGCCATGGTATGAAGCGTTGGTAACAAAGTTCCCAGCGGCAGTGGATGAGGTGTGTGTTCCGTGCCCCGCAAAATCAAATGGGCGGTCATCACCGGCAATGAATGATTTGGCACCGATGAGCTTGTTGTTGCACCTGACCTCCCTGCACGAGCCCTTCCACTTTGTCGGGGGTGGTGGGATGTCATGATCGTCGAACGAAGGGTGTGCTGCATAGATTCCGGAGTCGAGCATCCCGACGATCACTCCCTTCCCGTAGCGTGTGTCGCTCCAAAACCCGGTGCCACTCCTCAACCCGAGGAACTCCGGCGTGTGCGTGGTCATGAGCTGCAGCATCCGGTCTGGGAATGCGCGCACGAACCCTGGCTTCTTGGCCATCGCGTCGAGCTCAGCTTCAGTGAGCCTCACCGTGAAGCCGCTGAACACCTCGGTGTAGGTGTGGAGGAGACGTGGCTCCCCAGATTCGCCGATGTGAGAGCTGGGCAAGAAAGTCTCGTACCACCGACGATGCCCGACTTCGCCAGCACTTGAGGGAGGTGGGTCGACGAGTACGATGTAAGTGCGGTAATCAGAGGTTCCTGTAGAACCCTGTTGTACCCTTGCGGCAGCTGGACTGATATAGCACAGTGAAGATGTAGGAGAGAGGGTGGCGAGGAAGAGAAGTGGTAGTAGTAGTATGATGAGATTGGTCAAGGAAGACATTGCTGAAGCTAGGCAAACCTACACAACTGAGGAAGACGATGGCGATGGAGTGTCTGTCCAGCCATCACCCGGTGTTCTTCATTTATACAGCACGAGTGATCAATGTGCTGCAAATTTTGTGGTGCAGAAGTTAATCACTTGGAGATCTAGCGCATGCAGCAGCATATAATACAAGAGATCTATTTTGTGCCAAATAAATGCAGTACAACCGGGGAGGCCAGATACGTGCTTGCTGATACGCAATGATCAATGCACTATGATTGTTTTTCTATATCCTGCATGAATCATATCTCACAATATATGAGGGAAATGAATGACTCAAATTTAACATTATATAGATATTATTGATTCTGTGGTGTCGTGTCATAAATGTAGTGATAGAAATGAGATCAGGTGAGGTCGAACTGATCACCAATTGAAATTGCTATTATCAGTGCCTTCTCTTGTTGTGACATGCTAAACATTTGATCTGTTTCGTTAACTAGTGATTGAGTGGCATAGTACTCTCAAGTTTACTGGCCTATTACTGACAAAGTGGTTTGGATGTGCAGTTTCTACGACTACTTGCTATCTTAACACAAATATTGTGCAGCTGCTGTGTGTGGCTCAGCAACGTCGTAGTGCCATCATAATAAAGGAACACACTCTGTTTATGTTTTGGGATTCAAACTGATTACCTTCTAATAGACTCTGTTATTGTGAATTATTTAAGATCCAATCAGCTCCTCTTTTCAAAAACGCTCTTATATTATGGGACGGTCCTAAACTCTTTATTCATGTCTAAATTGCAAGAGCAGAAACTTGTCCTGGCCAATGGCCTCAGGCATGGCGCAGGAAGATGAACTTACCGTAATGTAGTTCCTGACAACCCCGTGAACAATCACTACCAGACATTCACCATCTCCGTCTGATCGAAGTAGCACCCGGTCGGCCCGTCCTGAGGGAGCAGGGACAGCATGACCGGCCCCCTCGCGCCCTGTTCCGGCGTCAGGGTCCCCAGGTTCCAGTTGATGTCGGTCCTGACGAAGCCGGGGCGCACACAGTTGACGCGCATCTCCGGGTGCCACCTCGCCAGGATCCTCGTGTAGAGGTTGATCACCATCTTCGACACGCTGTACGCCGGTAGCATCGCCGGCCACCCCGCCTCCTCCAGCCGTCCATTCTTCAGGTCATCCATGAAGGTGTTGAGCACCGCCTCGATCCGCGCCTCGTCCCAGATGTCGATGTTGCTCAGGTCGTTCCGTAGCTCCTCGTTCGGCATTCTCTGGCAGGCACCAAAGTTGAGCACATCAGATTAACTCACTGACTATGGATCGGGCAGAGTGCATCTCTTTCTTGGTTCTCAGAGGTTTTGGAGGTTCTTGCAGAAAGCATTTCAACTGATGGCGTACCTTCAGCTCTGACGCAAGAGAGGAGACATTGACGATCCTCGCTCCAAACTTGGATAGTTTCAGTAGAGGAAGCAGAGCTTCTGTAACCCGTTTGGATCCATAGTAATTGGTGTCGAGACAATCCCGTGCCACCTCATAGGTATTCTTGAACACGTCTTTGAGCAGAGTGGCTGCTCTGCCAGATGTCTGAATCATAAAAGAAGTTCAAATTGAACACTGAACATTGGTGGTGCCAAGTATCCATGTTACAGATGAAATTGTAGTTCTACAGATGACATGAAAATATGCTAAGTTGCAAAAGTTCAGATCAAAAGAAAATTATCACGTGGCAAGCGTGATCAGCTATTTTCAAAAAAAAGATTCAGAGAAAATCAATACCCATGTCTCTGCATCAAGGTTCAGAGCTTTGAGGCCATCCTCGTCTGCTGCAACTCCCACAACCGCTGCATTGTTGACCTGTATGTATATGTTACCCAACCAATCCTCATTCACATAACATGTTCCCAAAAAAGATGCATAAGTGACGATCTAACAAAAACGACTTCACTTTACCAAGATGTCAAGCTCTCCGTATCTGCTCTCGATGTGTCGCGCCAGAGCGGCGACGCTGCTGTCATCCCGGACATCAAGCTGGTGGAAGACTACGTTTGAGAGGTTGGATTCACGGCGAATGGAATCGACGGCATCCTTCCCTCTCTTCTCGTCCCTCGCCGTGAGAATGACAGTAACACCTTGGGCGGCAAGCTGCCGGCACACCTCCAGGCCGACTCCCTTGTTTCCACCAGTGACCACTGCAAGCCTGATGAAAAGCAGGCAAAATGTTACAAGCAACCAAAGGGTGCAGCAGAGTGCCAACTATATGAGAAAAAAATTAGTATTTGAGCAGAATGTATTCTAGTCTACGCAGGTCAACTCAGGAATCAGGATGCAATCAGAAATTAACAGGATCCAGCAGCGATCCCTCTGTAGCACCAGATGACTGTTCAGTAAGGGAGCGAGATGGTTGGTACCTGTGTGATGCCTGCTTCCCGCCGGCGGTGGCTACGGGCGACGGCTTCTCCATGGCGTGCAGGGTTGCAGTGAGTGGCTAGGACGCCTGGGTGGGGATCGGAGACGGCGAGGCGAGGCGAGAGGATGTAATTTGGGGTGGGAGTGGGGGTTGGTGGCCTGCTGAGTAAGCTCCAGGTTAACCCAGGACTAGTAAAAGACCATGGAGTATTTTAGGAATTGCCGCCGGCGCCAGTGCCGACGATCTGCCCGCGCTGCATGGTGGGACCCACGGCCCGGGACAGGGGAGGGAAGACCATTTGCTTGGACTTTTTAGCGGGGAAGAGGGTGGGTGGTGATCCTGAGGCAGTGAGGCGTTGACTCCCTTGTTTTTGTGATGAAGCTGCACATTCTACTTTCTCCGTTTCAAAGTATTTGAAGTTCCGTGTTTATCATCAAGATTAATCAAGTTTAGAAAAACAATACTAATATTCACAATAGCGAATATACTACCTCTGTACCGAAATACTTGTTGTACTTTCTCCCAACTACAAGTATTTCGGTACAGAGGGAGTATATAGTATGAAAATATACTTTATTATGAATCTAATGAAACTAATTTTTTTTTGTGACTTAGGACAAACCTAAAACTTCAAATATTTTTGAACGGACGGAGTACTGCAAAAACAAACCAAACAGAGAAAATTCTCCCCTATTTTCGCAAACATTTTAGAGTGATATAAGACAGCTTAAAATCATCATATCATATCCACAATCACCAACATACAAAAATTCAGTAGACTGGTAGTAAGAAACTGAGTGATAAAAGATTGCATCACAAAATCCCTAACCGGAAACATCTAAACTGAGACGCTCTTTATTATTGCAGCCGCGTTCGTTCCACAATGCGGAGGATGACAATCGTGTCTGGTGAAGCATCTTATAGCTAAGAAGCACCTAAACCCAAGCGTGCTCAAAATCCATGTTGCACAGAGTGGAAAAAAAGAAGCAAAACTAAACAAGTGGCACCGGCCGTGTAATCTCCTCCAATCACCAAGCCTCCCCCATCTTCGTCTGACGCATCTCATTGTATTCAGCATTCATTCACAGGCCACGGCACGCTGCCGCCTCGACAGTACCATGGCATGTTAAGATAGGAACACCACAAGAATCAATCGGTCCCAGAACAGTGTGAAGTGTGAGTGCACTGTGAAGCGACGCCGATGGAGTCGATGATCAGCCTCCTCGCCAATGGCAGGCAGGGCAAGCGACGTGTGATTCACGGATTCAGTGGAGCCGATGGACCACAGCACCGCAGAACAGTACCGCGGTGAGCTGCAAAACTCCTTGCCAGCCGCGTCAATCGGGCGCCGTTGCTTTCATTCCGCCGGCAGCCCCCCGCCGCCATCGTCCTTGCGCACAACGTGCGGAATTTATTCTGTCCGTCGTGTTCCAGACTGATGCACGGAGCTTTCTGTATGAGCAGTAGTACTCCACAGCACGGAGCTTTCTTCTTTTTTCTTTTGTGATGAAACAGAGCTTTGCCTATTCTGAACATTTGCTGATGAACAGCTGCAGAAATGACCTGAAAATTCTGCACATCACGGTCAAGGATTTCAGACAGCCAACCAAAGCATATACGTTTAATGATTAACAATGGCGAGTAAGAGAATACCGTGGATGCGCGAAAACAGAATATCTTGACCAACTGAATTGTTCTTCAGAGAAATTCAACGCTACTGGTTAGTTAGTTCCTCCTTTTCGCACGTCACTGGAATCCTCAAACAAGCGTGTCTGCAAATCTCTTTTTATTTATCTACTGTCCATCTAGTATAGTCTACTAGTTAAACACTAGAATGTCATACGTTCCATCAGAAGCCAACTGATAATAATAAGAGTACTAATAATGTACTAGGTTGCTTCATTATTTTAGGAGGAAGATTAGGTAGATCTCGAGAAGGATTTGGAGCCGACAGGGCCCAGATTTGGTGCCCTAAGTGTGCTTAGCCATTAGCTTAGAGACGACTCAAATGTCTAGAAGGCATCACCGATTAAATGATGGTCCCTGATCTGACCCTGTTCGTTTATGTTTGTCTGTACAAAGTCAGTGCCTACATACACAATCAATGAACAGTGGAGCAGAAAGGGAGAGGAGCCCAATCAGCCCATGGCGGCCATGAAAGGGCAAGCTTTGCTCTTCTAGATTAACAAAAGCCACCTTTCACAAGGGAGAGGAAGAAGACAAAAAGCCCATCAATGTTTTAGTTTGGTATGCCAATTTTGAAAAACACTTACATTTTGTGATTTGTAAAATTCCATGAGAATTCCAGTGCTGTGAACATGGCCTAAATTTATCCGATCCTTGCAGGTTACAAGACGCCATGAACTGATCAAGGATGAAAATCTTGTGTGTTCTAATGGCTAGAGCTACTCCCTCCGTCCCAAAATAGTTGGAAGTTCTAGCTTCTAGGTTTGTCCCAAATAAAACTTTTGTAAGTTTGAACAAATTTAAGGAAAAATACACCAATATTTACAATACTAAATTATCTTCATTACTTCAGCCATCTTTACATACATTATGCATGTGGTAGCAACATAAATAAACAGTCCATGAGAAGCCAGTTGCTGTAAGTTGTAAACTGAAGTTGATGCCTAACTTTGACCAGAAAAAAGCACACTGACGCATCAAGAGTTAGAAGAAATTTCTACTGCCAAGCACAAGATATAGATAGAAGATAGAACATAATACTGGCCCATCCAACATACAGCAACCTGTGCAGAAGAGGTACTTCTCAAAAAAAAACTTGCATTTGTTTTGGCTACTTTGGCACTTGATTTTAGTTTCTTTTCATATATTGATTTGACATGTGATGGCTTGTCATACATACCAGCCATTGTTGTCAGTGTTGCACTGATGTGGAATAACCAAAGCCATATATTTCACATATACCAATAGTAGTTAATAAGAGGAAGAGGGGTAACAACCTTTCCATGTGTCATCCTGATTGTCAAATATCACAGTTGAAAATACCAATAGTATCACACTAGCGAAAGGAAAATCAAATAGCATCTCCCATCCTGATTGTCAAATATCACCCGAAACATGTGTAACTCAAAAGGCAGCATACTTAAGGCTTAGTTGTGTATGCATCAATTTCTCCCAAAAACAACAGGGTTGTACCAATGGTGTCAGGGTAGTGGAACCATGTCCGCGACCATATTTTTCTCGAATTCGGAGATAGAGCCGATAGTGCCAGGATACGAATACAGAATCTGAGCCTACAGGTACGAATACGGGGCAAATACCAGACGAATACAGTTCGGTCACAGACATTTTGTTGGATGTATGTCGCGTTGAAACAAGCGGTAGGATAACTTCATAATAATATGTTATATATGTAAAATTATTGATGATTTCATACAAGCCTCACCTAGAGGTTATTAAAATATATATATTTGCCAACGACTGCAAAATAAATTATTCATAACCCGCTACTAAGTTAATTTTGTCCGTGAACAACATCTTGGTGCCTATGACGGATGCGATTCGCAAACTGGCTAGTGCCCTTATTGTATGATACGTCAGGACAACAAGATATTGAGAAATCTGAGTTGGAGAAATGTTTGAAAGAAGATAGAGTAAGGTCAAGCTTATGCATATGCAGCTCGAGTTGAGCCTCATAGGCACACTAGCATGTTTGTGAATCACATCCGTCATAGGCATCCTGATGTTCTTCACAGACAAGATTATTTTAGTAGCAGCTTATTTAGCAGTCACTGGAAAAAAAAATTAACAACTGCAAGGTGAGGCATGTATGAAATCATTAATAATTTATTTTTGTAGCTGCTTCGCTAGCAAAGAATGGAATTATGAATTTGTAAAGATATGTTACATATGCATCATATTATTATGAAAAGTTATCGCACCGCCTGTTTCAACAACATACATCCACAAAATGTCCGTGACTCCGGGCACTGTCCGCTCTGTCTATGAATCTGAGAAAAATATGGTCGCGACCATGGTTTCACTACTCTCCGACCTTATTCGCTCCTTTTTCAGCCCTAGTTAACGGGGCCTGTTGGAGCACTTTTGTTGGCCCAATTCCCCCTAAACCAGAGATTTTTGCGGGAAAAGGGGGGCTTGTTGGAGATGCTTTTAACATCTAAATTTAGTGTATCCTACATATAAGGCTTTGCCCATAAGAAATTCAGAACACTAAACGGTTTTTTGTACAGATCTCCTGGAGTTGAGTTAAGGCATTTTATGACCACGAAGTTCCGTTTTGCCCTTGTTTGCACGAAGAAGTTACTATTCTTTTTCAGCTAGATGCGAGAGATGTCACATTCTTACCCTCTTGACCTCTCCCAACCAAGACGAGACTGGAAATTTCGAACACGATAAGAGGGCGCTAGTAGGGAAACTGAACGACACAAAGCAGATGATCATCTATAAACTAGGCACAAACCTTATCATGAAGCTGCAAAGCAGACAGAGTAGAAATCAAATCAATGACACAGAGACCACCTGTGGGGTCTTCAGGCGCCACCGGAGGGCCGTTCACGCCGACGCCGCCGGCAGACATGACAGGCGACCTCAGGCGAAGCAACGGCCCGAACGGCCGAGCGGGGAAGGCGACCCCGGCTCCGCTCCTCGCCGAGGATCTGAGCGGAAAGGCCCGCTCGGGGTGTAGTCGGGAGAGGGAGGGGGGGACGGACGGCGCGGTGGTCATCGGCGAGAGCCCGCGGCGGGCGCGAAATCCAGCGGGACTATGCTGGGGTTGGAGCTAGTGACCGGGCAATTCGGGCGAAGCTGCACCGAGCTCGAGCTCGGATCGAATACGCTCGGCAACAGCGCGGCGACGGGACGGAATCCGAAGCCGGGGAAGACGGGGTGGGGCTGTCGAGAGAGGAAGGGCGGCGTCGAGCCCGGAGAACCTCGTCGGGGTCGGCGGCGGCGGAGTGTGCTCGAGTGAGGACCGGACGAGGAACAGGGGTCGTCGGCGGCAGCAGGCCCGGCCATGAGAGTGCAGGAGGGCCAGTCGTACCGGACCACCGAAACCAAGGGGCCCATCGGAGCGCTCTTCTTTTCTTAAGGGCCCATCCACGAGTTAGTAGCAGAGCAGCGTTTGTCTAGAAAAAAAAAAGGCTTCTAAAAAGTCTAGGAAAAAAAAACAGACTAGCAGCTCACACTCCCAAGCAACTGAAGAGGCAGATTGTTTAGCTAAGTCTGTCTTACAAAACATTACATTGCATCTTAAGTTGTTACCGTGTCAGGAATATCAATGAAGTAAGTGCACGTATCGCTCGGTTTTGTTGGAGATCAAAGAGCGTGTGCGAGCTTTTGCTTCGGTTGGATTCATACATAAGGGAAGGCATCAAATCACGAGGCACATGATTTTGTAAAGAGTGTGTTTTCCCTGGGTCATGGTCACTACCTTTGGCTACTCCAGCCGTTGGATCATGTGGATTTTGGAAAAGATGTTGTGAACATCGATGGAATTTAGGTTTGAGCAGCTGCGAGAATTGAACATAGCGGCGGAAGCTGCTCATTTGTAAAATTCACTCTGACCGCAGCCAGGGAAGAAGCCGACTCCAGATGGGAAAGCTGCTGCTCCGGCTGCGGGAGGGGTTGTTCCGGTGGCGGGAGGCGCCGCTAAACCAGCTCAACAGCCCCCCAAGGAGGATGGCCGTGGGATTCCACCACTGCAGGCGGCTGGCCTTGGAGCACCACCCCCGCCTCCTCCTCATGTCCCTGCGGTACAAGTTCTTGACCCCAAGTACAAGGATATGACTTGTTTCAACTGTAGTTGGACGGGTCATTATGTGGGGAATTGTATTGAACCAAAGAAATGCTTTATCTGTGCGGGAGGTCACAATGTCAATATTTGTGCTGCCTGGGTTAAACCCCACCCTACAGCGACTTACTTTGGAAGTGCAGCAGCTGGCCTTGGTTTTTACCATATTGATGTTCCTACTACATCTGAATTAAGCTGGCTCAACTACAAGAATTGTGCGGTGCTTAAAGTGGTTAAGGGCGAGGTTTCTGCCTCAGAGTTACTGGTGAAACTTAATGGAGTGTTTTGCAAGGGCAAGGAATGGTCGTGGCAGATCAGGGACCTGGGAGAGAAGAAGTTTCTGCTGAGATTCCCTCCATGGAAAAATGTGACAGATCTGATTGAATTTCCTGCATTTGAACTTCCAATTGATGGAGTTTTTGTTAAGATATGTGAATGGGAAGGAATGTTGGATGAGTTTGGAGGTTTAACTGAAGCCTGGGTCCAGATTGAGGGGATCCCTCCCAAATGGTGTGCTTGGAAGGTATTTGCCCAGATTATAGCATGCTTTGGAATCCTTGTGGATGTTCATTGGAATGGCATCTTTAAGAGCTTCTGTGAGACCATCAGGGTGAGAGTGGCCTGTAGAGATCCCAGGAAAATTCCATTCGAGAGGTTGGTTGAAATGAAAAGGAAGCTTTACATTCTGTTTTTCATAGTGGAAGGGTTTGAACAGATGGGAGAGGACTCTGATGGTGATGATCTTGACCCATACCTAGACAATTTGGAGAAGGAGAATGAGGATAACAATGAGGATATGTCAAGTAAGGATAAATCTGAGGGAGAGGAGATGGAGGAACCTATTGATGAGCTAGACAAGGCAAACTTTCCAAAAAAATCCAAAGGTGCAGCAAGCTCAAGTCAATCAAACCCACAAAAATCTGCTTCTATAGTGGGATTTCACCCCTCTAACTTGTTGGACATCATTCATGAAGACTTTGTGGAAGAAACTAGGTGCAAAACTTCTGAAGATGTGGTGGCCAATGATTCTGAGATGGGAAGTGTCACACCTGCAAAACACCTTCACTCTACAAACTCTGAACGCTTGTCAGCACACCTGGATTACTGCTCTGAACAACTAAGCAAATTTGAGATGGTGGAGTCTGATGGTGAGATGGATGACTTAGTGGAGGAGATGCAATGCCTTCCGGATGATTTAACAATTGCTATGGGATCTGCTAAGAGATCGTTGCTGGAAACTTTGGAGAGTGTAGAATCAGTGCAGAAGAAGAAGCCGAGTGTGAAGAATTCTCCTGTTTGGGGCCCAGTCTTAGCAAGCAAACCGATCACTA
The DNA here is from genome assembly GCA_021437245.1 of Aegilops speltoides. NCBI lineage: Eukaryota > Viridiplantae > Streptophyta > Magnoliopsida > Poales > Poaceae > Aegilops > Aegilops speltoides. The sequence continues at coordinate 51,750,645 of CM038142.1, forward strand.
GGAACCATGGAAATGTCAAGATTATGGACAAGGCTGCAGCATACAAGATGAGGAAAAATTTGGAGATTCCTAGCACTTTCAAAGCTAAATCATTTGCTGTCCTTGAGCCTGAGGTTCTCGCTTTAAATACTAGCAAAGTTGATTTATGCATTGGTAGTGACGAGCAAGATCGAAGAAACATTATTATGCATATGGTGGATGATGAAAAGGCCCATTGTCTTCAGTTGCTGATGATAATCCGGAGATTGTTCTCCCTGATAGCTTAGAGTTGGAAAATTTAACCGATTGTAGTGCCCAGGATACTAACAGAGACTTTTCCATCAATGGTGCAATTGGCACTGCGGGACCATTGATGGAAAGTCCTGTTCTAAATACAAAGAAGAAGCCTTGTGGCTTATCGCACCCTTTTAAAATCAAATGATTGGTGCCTTCTGGAACATTAGGGGTATGGGTCAAACTGGAAAAAGTCAGTGCCTTAGTGATTTTATTAGCAATAACCATGTTGACTTTGTGTGTTTCTTTGAAACCAAAAAAGAGAATATTGAAAATCACGTTCTCAGGTTTATTTCTGGTAGAGAGGAGTTTGTGTGGCATTTTTTGCCTGCTGTAAATACAGCTGGGGGGATCCTTGTGGGTCTAAAGAATGATTTGTTTGAGATCATAGGGTTCGTCGATACTAAATCTTGTATTGTTGCCACTGTTAGAAATAAGAGTGATGGATTCATGTGGCATTTAGTGGCTGTGTATGGTACTTCTTACAATGAAGAGAAATTAGAGTTCATTGCTGAACTGCATAATACTATGGAAAACCTCACATATCCAGTGTTGATGGGAGGAGATTTTAACCTGGTTAGGTCGATTGAAGACAAAAATAATGGGATTATCAATAGCCAGTTTTCTTTCCTCTTTAATGATTGGATAAACAAATGGTCCCTTATGGAGATAAAGAATGCCAACAGGAAATTTAGTTGGAGTAATAACCAGAATATTCCTATTTTTGCTACTATAGACAGAATCTTTACTTCTGGCACGTGGGATGCTAAATTCCCTCTTTCAGTGGTAAATGCGCTTCCACGCGTTGGGAGCGATCATACGCCTCTAATTTTAGATACATGAGCTCGGAGGGTTACATCCCCAAAAATATTTTGCTTTGAAAAATGGTGGCTTGATCACCCAAATTTTAAAACTCTAGTGATTACGATGTGGAGGTCTCCAGTTCCTGGTAAGACAGCCATTGATATTTGGATGGATAAATGTAGATTATTTAGGAAAAAAGCGAGAGGCTGGAGTATTACTATTGAAGCGGGCATTAAGAAAAAGAAAAGAGATCTTCTGCTTGAATTTGACATTCTTGATGTCTTCTCTGAAAAGAATCAAATCAGCGAGACAGACAGAGCTAGAATGGCAGAAATTAGGAAAGAGCTAGCTGAAATTTGGAGTAAAGAGGAGACTGCATTCTGGCAGTGATCTAGAGATCGTAGAATTGTTGATGGTGATAAGAACAATGCCTATTTTCAAGCCATGGCTAATTATAGGCATAGGAAAAACCACTTGTCTGAGCTTAATGGGGATAATGGTCCTGTGTATACTACCAAAGAAATGTTAGATGTAGCTACATCCTTTTATAAAAATTTGTTTGGTGCTGAGTAGACACTTAATGTTCATCTTGGGCCTTCCTTTTGGGAGGAAGATGAACTGGTTACTAATGAAGAAAATGAACTTCTTCAAAGAAACTTCTCAGAAGAGGAAATTAGGGAAGCGATTTTTGGGCCGTATGCCCATGGGACCCCTGGCCCTGATGGTTTGTCCTTCCTGTTTTACCAAACTTTTTGGGAGGTGGTCAAAAATGATTTTATGGCTTTAGTCAGGGACTTTGAGGAAGGAAAACTTGATATGCAGAGACTAAATTTTGCTCTAATTGTCCTTATCCCTAAAGAACCTGACGCCAGAGATATGAAGAAATTTAGACCGATTAGTTTCAGTAATTGTGGTGTGAATTTTTTTAAAGCTATGACCAACAGGGTCTCGCCTGTGGGGTGTAGATTAATCTCATCTAATCAAACTGCTTTTATCAAGGGTAGATATATTTTGGAGAGTGTGATTATGCCTCATGAAGTAATCCATGAGGTCAAGAAATCTGATTCTCAAGGCTTAGTCCTTAAGTTAGATTATGAGAAAGCTTACGATCGAGTCAAATTGGAATTTTTGTTTGAAATGCTACAATCTAGGGGTTTCTTCCCCAAGTGGATCTCATGGATCAAGTGTACTCTTATCAATAGCACTTTTGCGGCAAGGATCAACGATACTAATGGCAATAAAAGTGCGTTATATCGACTAGAGGGGGGGTGAATAGGCGATTTTTATGAATTCTTCACTGAGGAATTTGTCGGTGAGGAAATTCCTTAGCGAAGAATTACTTGCAATGAATATGTACTCGAAGTAAACATAACAGGACACACACATAGTCGAGATGATGAAATGAAGACTAAAACAGAGTACGGAAAGCGTAAACACAGGATAGCAAGATGAAGACAAACAGATCAAGAAATTGAACCGAGGAATTTGTGAAAGTCTTCACCAAAGTCTTCAAGCACGATATTAACAACATTCAACACAATAATGAGGGAATGAAAGAGTTGAGGAAATAGAACCAATCGGTTGGTGAAGACAATGATTTGGTAAACCAGTTCCAACTGCTGTCTCGGTTATGCGTCTGGTTGGAGCGGCTGCGTATTTAAACTCGAGGACACACATCCCGGACACCCGATCTCGAGCCGCAACTCAGACACCCATCCTCACCGTATTCTCCTTGAACTAAGACCACGCAGCCTCGTCCAATCACTCATGGTAAGTCTTGGTGACTTCCAAACCTTCACAGACTTGGTCACTCGGCGATCCACACTTCCTCTTGATGCTCTAGACCTTGACGCCTAACCGTCTGGAAGAAGCACAGTCTTCAAAGGTAACAAGCGTCGGATCCACGCAGATCAATTTCTTGATGATGCTCAATCACTTTGGGTTTGTGGGGTTTGGTTTTGGGATTTTCCTCACTTGATGATTTTCGCCAAAGTCCTCGGAGGATGGGTTGCTCTCAAATGACAAGTGTCAAGTTCTCTCGAGCAGCCAACCAGCTAGTGGTTGTAGGGGCGGCTATTTATAGCCTAGGGAGCAGCCCGACATGATAAGACATAAATGCCCTTCAATGATATGACCGTTAGGTGGATAAGATATTTTGGACAGCCGTAAGAAGACAAAGAACGGTCGGAAATTTGACTCTCAAATTCCTCGGGGCTATCATGTTCCTCATCGTGTAGGCAATTCAAGACCGGCGAATTCCTAACTCCTTAGTCGAGAAAAGTCCTCGATGAATGTAAGAACTGCGTCTCATCACTAACAAATTTGATGAATCGTATGAGATTTCCAATGGCTTCACTCAAGGGATTGGTAGGTGTAGGATTTTGAGTTGAGCATCACATGGAAATTTCTCCTTAGTATTTCCTCGACCCCTTTAACAAAGACGGTGTTTCCTATGACTCAAGAAAGAGAAAATGAAACTACGAAAACAAAAGTCTTCACGCTTCATATTCCTCGAATGAATATCAAGTCTTCAAGGTCACACCAATTTCTTCACTTTCGAGTCTTGAAAGTCTTGAAATATCAAAGTCTTCAAATGAAGAACTTCATTTTTAGGGTCGACTTTCTCTGTAAATATCAAACTCCTCATAGACTTATAGACCTGTGTACACTCACAAACGAATCAGTTACTTAACCTATAAGTCTTCAATACACCAAAATCACTAAGGGGCACTAGATGCACTTACAATCTCCCCCTTTTTGGTGATTGATGACAACATAGGTTAAGTTTTCAACGGGATAAACATATGAAGTGTAAATACGATATTGAGGAATTTGATTGCAAGATATAGAAGAACTCCCCTAATATGTGCAGAGTGAGGAATTTGCTTTTGAGGCATTGCACATTTGAAGAATTGAATCATGGAGATCTCCCCCTATATCTTGTAATTCATACACGCATTTGATATATAATATGAAGAATTTGAAATGCATGATGAAATATGGTGCCTGATGAGATTCAGCATGCGTGCAATAATATTGACAAGGAATAAGCATGCGGAATATCACATCAAAAGTTTCAGAGCTCAGTGCTTCAAAAGCATCAGAGCACGACCAAGAGTATCAAGGCACCATCGGATTTAAGATTACAACTCGATCCAATAAAAGTTTCGGAAGAACGAGGGTTGTAACTTAATAAAAACGCCCATAATATAAACCCGCTTGAAGACTAACTCAGATTTCTCCCCCTTTATCATCAAATGACCAAAAGGATCGGCGAGGACTAACGCCTCAAGATTTTCAAGTCGATGGAGGAGCGCCAGCGTTGTCGGGGTTGGTTGTTGAAGTAGGGCTGCCGATGTCGTCCAAATCTTCATGTTCATCGGTTTCACGCGATGAAGAATAAGAACCGCCACCGATCGAACTTTGACTCTCTTGAATTTTTCGGAGGTGGTGCGACCGACCAAATGCTTCCTCGAGACCCATATTTTCAAATCTTCCGCGAATATACATGATTGAGAACAGCCAGTGCGGTTGAGGGTTTCATGAAGGTAGTACTTGATTTTTCTTCACCGCATTATTTGTTGAGGTCATGTTGTGAAGAATTGCAGCAAATTGACGCTTCACCCATTTCGATTATGCTCAACTTTCCGATGAAGACCGAGGAGTAACTCACGGTCGACCATCACCACGGTGCTTTGTTGCTTGAGGCTTTTGCTTGGTGAGGTATTTGGCGGTGTCATGTGTTGCGAATCGTCATTGGTGGAGTAAGATGTAGCGAGACGGAATTGACCATCCAATGGACGAGTGCCTTCATCAATCACACCGCTGCCTTGCCCTTATCATCGATGATGAAACCGGTCGCTCGAGGACTTCAATGGGCGGCAAGTAGCTGCCATGGTTCGAGTGTCGACCTTTGTAATTCAGTGAAGATCTTGCCCTTATGAATCTCATAATCCAAGGCGATAGGGCTTCAGCTCAAAAGGTGACATTGCACCATTAGCCAGAGTCCTCATGAAGAAATCATGGAAGTTGACGGGAACGCCATGAATGATGTTGAAAAGCATGTTCTTCATGATGCCAACGACATCTTCATCATTTGAGTCGTGGCCTTTGATGGGACTCATTGTCTTCGTCAGGATTCGATAGACAGTCCGAGGCACATACAGTAATTCCTTAACGAGGAATTTGGTTCGAGGGGCCTGCCCTGGCTTCAAAGGCTTCATGAGCACTTGCATAAAGTGATCGGTCACCATCATGGTCATTGTAGATGCAACGTGCACTTTCATGGGGAGGATCAAGAGGAAGGACACGAAGCAATTCATTCTTTGGTGCCTTGTAGTGAGTGTTTTCGTCATCCAATCCAGCACCCATGAATTGACATCTTCAAAGATCTCCGTGATATGCAAAGTGGCGTAGAACGAAGAATGAGTTCTTCATTCCAATCACGTATATCGGTCAGAAATTTAGGAGTCCTGCATCATGAATAACTCGGAGTACTGGCTCGAAGCACGACAGAGATTCCATATCCACATGAGGAATATGCTCATGATCGAAGATCTTGTCCTTGTCAAAGCGCACTGAGGAATAGTAGTTGGCTTGAGTAGCAGTCCAGAAGCGTCTTTTCCTTATGCGAGCAGAGTCATATGGGTTGTAAGCAGTGAAGAACACATGCTCAGAAAAGAAGTCTTCAACCTTGAATTTTGCTTGCTTGAGAACGGATTCTTGGTTTGGGCGGAGGAATATCGGTGATTTGCAAAGACAACCTCGTGAATCGCGATCTCGGTGCTTCAGCCGAGGAATTTCTGGTTCCTCTTCTTGTGCGATCTGGGATCAACAAGAGGTTCTTCAAAGACTAGCGGCTGGAATTTCCTCATGCATGATTTATGTGGGATGAGTTTCTTGAGCCCAATTGAGCAGTTGTGGCGGGGTGAGGAATTTGTTGAATCGGAGTGAAGAGAGGAGTATTGGGATGCCGACTTTCCCAAAAGTCATCGCTCATCACCGTGTAGTGCATCCAATATCCACGTCTTCATCTTCTTTTTCAATTTCCTCAACACCAGCCTCTTCAGCTGTGAACTGAGGCATGGGTGAGGAAACGACTGGCGGTGAAGGGAATGTTTCCACTTCAATTTCTTCATCAACCTGTTCTGAGGTAGCAACGGATTGATTTTCTTCATCAGATCCGCTTGGGATCTTGTAGTCTTCTCCATAAGGAACAATTTCCTTAGACGACATGGAGGAAATGGGAACGGCATCAATGGGATTTTCTAGCGAGCTGGTCATTGGCTTCATTTTCTTCGCATCCGAAGAATTTGACGCAGCAGATGCCTTCCTCTTCTTCACTGCAGCTTGTTCTGCAGCCTTTGTCTTCTTCACTTCATAAGCAGAAGGAAGAACTGGAGTTGGTGTTGGCGCAGGAGGAGCTGAGGACTGTGGTTCAGTTTCTTCAGGCGCAATTGGTGCAGATTGCCTCGATCTTCAGCTTTCTTGAGCGCACCGCTAGTGGATGCCCCGAATTTCTTCAAATGGCCGGAATGGAGTCATCAGCCTCGAACTTGTATTCTCATTAGCGGTGAAAGTCATCGCGCGATCTTGGCATGTTGTTTAGCGGTGAGCGAGTCTTCAGCCTGAGGATTTTCTTGTTGCGATGGGGCTGCAATAGTTGTCATTTTCTTCGTCAAATTGACAAATCTCACCTTGGCTCCTTGCCAATCAGCATTGTAAGCATCGAAATCCTTGCTAAGGGCTTGGATTTCAGATTGAGCTTTGAGAAGTTCGTCAAGAGTCAGGTTGACGATGTTCTTCCTCAGAAGCTTCTCCTTTCTGACTTGTGCTCTCTTAATCTCACGAGCCTTTTCAAATTCCATTTCTCTTCAGCGATGAAATGGTTCAGCATATGACTTTGACCAGGAGTTAGAGGCAGATCAGGTATGGGAGTGTTTGGATCCTGATGCCATAGGTCGATGAAGTCAAGGATCTTCTTCGGATCCAAAAGCAGAGGCACAGTTGTTCCTTTGGCTCTAGCGGCCTTTGTCAGTCTGTCTCTGATGATTTCTGCGAGTTCTTCATCAGAAGCTTCGTCATCAGAGGGCACGTTGAAGGCAACCTGTTTCTTTCTTGGACTTGGCCGAGGACCGCGTCCAGCTATTGCTTTTGTCTTCAGCAGAGGGGCTGATGAGGATATTGGTCCAACCGAGGAACTTCTTTGAGACACCGTATAATCGAGAAACCCCGAGTCCTTTGACATGTAGCAAGATGCACAGGAGTTGAGGACTTGGAGGAGCTTCGAGGATTTTGAAGGAGCAGCAGATCGAGGAATTTGCCGTGAGGGCGCGGCTGAGGAACTGGGCCGTGAGGGCGCTGTTGGTGAAGCACTTGGCTTGCGAGCGAGCTTCTTGGCATTGATTTCCTCGGCTTGACCGAGGTCTCAGCAGCAGCAGCAGCAGCAGCAGAATCCTCATTGAATTTCCTCACCGCCTCCTTGGCCTGTCTTGCCAATTTGGCTTGGCGCTGGACCATTCTTCAGAAAGTCTTCACCACGCTTGATGCTTGGTGGGATCGTGACTTGGCCAGTGCCAATGGAGCTCTTGGGCATGGAGGGTTTAAGGCTAATTTCTTCATGTACTTGGGAGTAACATAGCGATATTCCTCCATTCTCGTGCCCATCGTCGTTCTATCCTCCAATGCGCACTTTGCGCTGATTTTTGGTCTCCTTGCCAAATTTGGCTTCATCAGTGTCTGATAGTCTTTGTATATTTCATCGTGGATCTCAAAGGCGTCATGACCTCCGGTTTCTTTCCTCCTTTCTGCGGTCTCTTGCCTTCGCCATTTTCTTGAGATGAGGAATTTGAACAATAGAGCACTCAAGAAGTATGCGTTTTTCTTCGAGGAACGCTGCAAATGAGTTAAGTTGATGAGAACCTAGTGATTCAAAGAATGACATGAGTACCGTGAACAGAGTGTAGGTGCGAGGAATTTGGAGAGGTCATATGCGTTCTCAGAAGATTTTCCAAAAGGAACAAGTTTTGAGGAATTTGACCAGTTGAGCCTTGAGGAATTTCACTAAGCGTTTTTTGTCTTAGGTTCTAGAGTTGTATAGATTGAAAATCCGCACAATTGAGGAATCTTGAAGAAATGAATGCTTAGAGAGATAAATCAAGAGCATATAGTGTGTGAGGTGTTCATATGTGAAGATTTGAAGAACAAAACACCTTTGAAGATTTTCAGAAAGATTTGAGAATCAAAGTGAGTAATAAAAATGACTTTTAATTACCCGAACTGAAGAACACGACGAACAGAGATGAACTGTAGTGAAGTTCGTCACGTTAGATCTCCCACGCCCTAACTTGGCAGAGGGAGACAGCTACGGCGACGACGGAGTGAAGATTTCCGCAGCCGGCGCGAGTACGACGGCAACGAGGTCGAGGCAGTGAAGCTCTTCCTCACCGACGGCGATGGAGTAGCGGCGGCGCTAGGGTTTGAGGAGAGCTCGAGCGAGAGAGCGACCGAGCGGAGTAAATGAAGTAAGGAAGGGAGAGGGGTATTTATAGCCACGGTAAAAACTGTTCGCCCGAAGATTTTGGGACGAATATGCCCCTGCCCTTTCTTCTTCACGCGACATGTGTCACCCACGTACTGTGCAGATGAGATCGTGTAAGATCATGGGTGAATAAACTAATGTATCGTGGGAAGCGGAACGGTTTAAGCGGTAAAACCGAAAATCTGGATAAGATTTGTTTAAAAATTTCGTTCGCAATTTCTTCAAATTGTCAAGGACACAAGGAAGACTTTGAACGAGTTTCAATCGAACGCATATGAAGAATTTGTGAATAGATTGGGTTGAGTATAGCATAGAGGAAGGGTCCGATCACATTCACTTAGCGTAAATCGCAACTTGAAGAAATAGCAATAAGTGAATCTTGTAGAGGACATAAACTCATATATATATATATATATATATATATATATATATATATATATATATATATATATATATATATATATATATATATATATATATATATATATATATATATAGCCAATGAAGAAAAACGACGGAAATAGTGAAGATTTTGCAAAGTTGAAGAATTTGTAAAACTCAAGAATTTCAAAATGAGGAAAACTCAAATTGAAGATTTTCAACTTTTGTGGTATGCATACCCATCAGATAAGAATGATGATTTCAGACACCGCGCACAATTGTCGAGGGTTACGAGAATCGAGATACTTCATTAATTTCTTCACACTTAGAGTGTTATTCTTCATTGATTGAAGAAAACGTTTCTTCATGTGTTGCACATCTAAGTCATCAATTCTGCATAAGGGTTAGGATGTGTGTCCTTTTCAAAGAACATTCGAAGATTCTAAGATATTTAGATCACACCGCAACTTGCTAAATCTCTTCTCATCCAAGGGCTTAGTGAAGATATCAGCTAGCTGTTCTTCAGTCTTCACATGTTCGATGGAGATATCGCCCTTTAACACATGATCACGAAGAAAATGATGACGAATCTGGATGTGCTTAGTCTTCGAGTGCTGAACTGGGTTGTGAGCAATCTTGATGGCACTCTCATTGTCGCAGAGGAGAGGCACATTCTTCACGTTGACGCCATAGTCCTTGAGGGTTTGCTTCATCCAAAGCGCTTGAGCACAAAGATGAGCCAAGAAGAAATGTATTCAGCTTCAAAGATGAAGCGGTGATACGCAGCTCTGTTTCTTCGAGGACCAACGCACCAAAGATCGTCCGAGGAAATGACAAGTGCCGATGTTGACTTGCGGTCCACACGATCACCAAAGATAGTCGAGTCGAATATCCAATGAGATCAAAAGCAGAGCCCTTGGGGTACCATAATCCTAGTGTTGGTGTGTGAGCTAGATATCGAAGAATATGCTTCACAGCCTTGTGGTGTGATTCCTTCTGCAGCTTGAAATCGGGCACACATGCAAACACTAAGCATTATATTTGGCCTAGATGCACATAAGTACAATAAAGAACCAATCATGGAGCGGTATACCTTTTGATCAAGTCAATACCATTTTCATCGATGCATAGATGGCCATTTGTGGGCATAGGAATTTTGACGCCTTTGCAATCTTGCATGCCAATTTCCTCAAGACATCTTTGAGGTATTTCTCCGAGATATGAATATGCCATTGTGTCACGATTTAATTTGAAGACCTAAGAAGAACTTCAATTCTCCCATCATAGACATTTGATATTCTTCACTCATCATATAGGCAAATTCATCACTGTATCGTTGGTTAGTACAGCCAAAGATAATTTCATCAACATATATTTGGCACACAAACAGTTCACCATCATATGATTTAGTAAATAGAGTAGGGTTGAGTGAACCGGGTGTGAAGCCATTCTTCACGAAGAATTTCTTCAATGTGTCATACCACGCCCGAGGGGCTTGCTTGAGGCCATAGAGGGCCTTATTGAGTCTGAAGACTTTGTCAGGATTCTTGGGATCTTCAAAACCTGGGGGTTGAGCAACATATACTTCTTCCTCAAGCTTACCATTGAGGAATGCACCTTTCACATCCATTTGATATAAGATGATATCATGATGGTTAGCATAAGCAAGTAAAATGCGAATAGCCTCAAGTCTAGCAATAGGTGCAAAAGTTTCATCGAAATCAATTCCTTCAACTTGTGTGTAGCCTTGAGCTACTAGTCGTGCATTATTCCTCACCACAAGGCCATTTTCATCTTGCTTGTTGCGGTAGATCCACTTTGTGACAATGATATTATGCTTGCGAGGATCTCGGCGATTGACCAATTCCTTACATTGTTCAAATTTCGAATCGATGTAATTCTTCTTGCATAGCCTGAATCCACTCGGCTCCGTAAATGCTTCATCTACCTTAGTGGGCTCTGAGATAGAGACAAAAGCATAGTGCCCACAAAAGTTAGATAAATGCTGAAGCTTTTGAGCGTGTGAGAGGACCTAGTGCGCTAATGTCATCGATGATCTTCTCCACTTGCACTTCTTTTCGCAACGCTGGATGAGTTGGTTGTCGCCGAGGATTTTGATCAGCATTTTCTTCAAACCATTTTCCTCATCATGTTCTTCGTGCATCACCGACGCTCTTCATGAACAGAATGAATTCTTCAAAGAGATTCTTCAAGAGGAATGACATCCTCGGTTGCCTTGAGCTTGATAGCATCCTCGTGTCTGGTTCATCTAACACGAAGGTAGGTGCTCTCTTTGCGAGCCATTAGTTTCATCGAACCGCACATCTACAAAGGTCAACAATCTTGTGAAGAACAATGTTGAAGACTCAGAGGTGTGCGAGTCCTTTCCGTAACCAAGCATAAAACCTTCATGTGCTTTCGTGCAAATTTAGAGTTGTGGTGAGGATCTCTAATCCAACATTTAGCAATGAAGACTTTGAAATAACTCACATTGGGTTTCTTGTCAGTGAGAAGTTCATAGGCAGTCTTCTTGAAAAATTTGTGAAGATATACTCTGTTGATGATGTGGCAGGCAGTATCAATTGCATCAATCCAAAAACGTTGAGGCGTTTTGTACTCATCGAGCATAGTGCGAGCCATCTCAACAAGAGTTCTGTTCTTGCGCTTCACGACGCCATTCTGTTGAGGAGTATAAGGAGCAGATAACTCATGAGTAATACCAAGTTCATCAAGATAGGCATCAAGACCAGAATTCTTGAACTCAGTTCCATTGTCACTTCTGATATGCTTGATCTTCACACCAAAGTTGGTTGAAGCCCTCGAGGAAAATCGTTTGAAGACTTCCTGCACTTCATGTTTGTAAATAACAATGTGTACCCATGTATATCGAGAATAATCATCAACAATGACGAAACCATATAAAGATGCATCATTAGTGACTGCTGAATAATGATTAGGTCCGAAGAGGTCCATGTGAAGCAATTCGAATGGACGTGTAGTGGTCATGATAGTCTTCGCTGGATGCTTGGCCTTGGTCATTTTTCCGGCTTCACATGCTCTGCATAAGTGATCCTTGAGGAATTTGACATTCTCAATGCCAATGACATGCTTCTTCTTCGCAAGCGTGTTCAAATTCCTTATGCCTGCATGACCAAGTCGTCGATGCCATAGCCAGCCTTCTCAGGCTTTTGCTAGTAGACACACGGCTGGTTGTGGTCCTGTAGAGAAATCAACAATATACAGATCTCCTCTCCTAAAGCCTTCGAAGACTTTGGAATTGTCAGCTTCCATAATCACAACACAGCGATATTTGCCAAAGACAACAACCATATCAAGATCACAAAGCATTGAGATCGACATGAGATTGTATCCTAAGGACTCAACAAGCATGACTTTGTCCATGTGCTTATCCTTAGAGATAGCAACCTTACCAAGACCCAATACCGACTTTTGCCTTTGTCAAGAAAGATGATATGCTTCAGAGGTGACGGTGATAAGGAGCATCCATCAATAGATTCTTGTCACCAATCATGTGATTTGTACATCCACTATCGAGGACCCATTCAGTGGTTTTGGGTTGATCATCCTGCAGATGAATTAGTGTAGCTTACAATCTCATATGCTTCATCGCTGAAGAATATGATATCAAGTTCATCGATGAATTTCATCAAGCAATAAAATGATATAGCAAGATGAGGACGTGTGAAATGAAAGTTCATTTCATCATGATTCGCTGCGCCCTTTCGAGCAATTTTGTCGTCCCCCGACAAATTCTTCAGACGTTAGAGCACGCCCGGAGACCTGACCTCGCAGAAGAGATTAGTTCTTTTCTTCACCACCCACATCGGAGGGGTGGCAAAGAGTTCATCATCCTGCAAGCACCATGTGAGAAAGGTGGCAAAGATGCCAAACCATTTCGCTTAGCATAAGAGGGGTTAGGGTAAGCATATGAATAAGCAGAGTAATTCTTCGAGGACTTATGAACATAATGATTTGAAGAATAATGCACATATTAATAGCCCTTAGCTCTACCCTGTGAGACAGAGTTGTTAGCACGATGATAATCATATGAGGACTTTGATCCAGTTGAGGAATTTGATCCTCGTGAAGAATTTGGTCCATCTGAGGACTTGGATCCATATGAAGAGTTTGGTCCATATGAAGAATTTGATCTGGGGTTCTGTTCTTCACGGTGGTGTCATGAGGACATTCACCAAGACTTTCAACACATCTTTGGGAACCCAGATTTTCTTCATGGGGAACCGCTCTGCAGCTTAGTGCCAACATATCTAGCAAATACTTCACCATTCGATTTTTGAACAGTTTATAGTTGGAGTCAAATGACTCATCGAGGAATGAGAAGATTCACACGTAAAGCCGGATAAGTTAGATGGATCAATGAGGTTCCTTTGCAGCAACCCATGAGGTTTTGGGGTACTGCTCAGGCTTCCAATATGTTCCATCGGCATTAAGTTTCCTCTCAAAGGCAATACGCTCTTTCCTAGGGTTTCTGTTTAGGATCTGCTTTTTGAGCACATCACAAAGTGTCTGATGCCCTTTGAGGCTTTTGTACATGCCTCGTCGTGTACAATTCCTTCACCTGCATTGTCAAGGATACTAGCAATGTCCTCGATGAGGAATTAGCGATAGCGATGGCGATGAAGAATTTGTAACATTTGAAGCATTTGAACATTCAGGTGAAGAATTAGCAGATTCACGTTCAATGCACTTTAAGCATGGAGGAACAAATTCTTCCTGAGAAGCGCTGATTTGTTGAGCTAGTAATGAATCGCGCTCCTTCTGAAGATCTTCATAACACACTCTTAGATTTTCAAGATCTTCCTTTCTTTGAATAGCTTCATGAGAAAGCTTCTCATGATCTGACAAGAGGGTATTATGTTGATCTTGAAGGACGTCAAACTTGGAGTGGATTTTCTGAAGACATTCACCCAATGCTTTTGACTGATCCATTTCTTTGCGCAACATATTATCACTTCTTTCTAGCATATCTTGAGTTTGTTCTAAAATGGTTTGTTGTTTAGTGGCAACGCAAATAAGTTTGGTATAGCAGGATTCAATATCATCATCAGATTCATCATTGTCAGATTCATCATTATCAGATTCATTATTACAAGACTCGGATGAGGAGCATTTGGTTACCTCAGTACCATTTGCCATGAGACAAGATGCAGAAGATGATGATTCTTGCTCGAAAGTCATCGTTTTGAGAGATTCCTTGAAGTCCTCAAACCAGGGATCATGACGAGTTTGATGACCTTCATACACATCAGAGATTCGGTCCCAGATAAGCTTCGAATTGCCAAGATACATAATTCGCCCGAATTGATCTCTGGATAGGCAGGAGCAGATGATATCCTTCGCTATGATATCAAGTCGAGTGTACTTGCGAATATCATCAAGATCCGCCATCTTGCATAGATCAAGAAGACCAATCTCGGTGACGGTCCACATACTCATTGTTTTTGCCATGAGGCGCTTCCTCATCATGGCCTTCCACTTGGGATAGTCATGACCGTCAAAGATAGGGCATGTCACTTTCTTTATACCGCGGTCACATAACTAAAACTCCAAGCGGTTAAACTAAAATCACACGTAACAAGGAGTACCTTGCTCGATACCAATTGAAAGTGCGTTATATCGACTAGAGGGGGTGAATAGGCGATTTTTATGAATTCTTCATCGAGGAATTTGTCAGTGAGGAAATTCCTTAGCTAAGAATTACTTGCAAAGGAATATGTACTCGAAGTAAACATAACAGACACACACATAGTCAAGATGATGAAATGAAGACTAAAACAGTACTGAAAAGCGTAAACACAGGATAGCAAGATGAAGACAAACAGATCAAGAAATTGAACCGAGGAATTTGTGAAAGTCTTCATCCAAAGTCTTCATGCACAGATATGAACAACATTCAACACAAGAATGAGGGAATGAAAGAGTTGAGGAAATAGAACCACCGGTTGGTGAAGACAATGATTTGGTAAACCAGTTCAACTCTGTCTTAGTTGTACGTCTGGTTGGAGCGGCCGAGTATTTAAACTCGAGGACACAGTCCCGGACACCCGATCTCGAGCCGCAACTCGGGACACCTAGTCCTCACCGTATTCTCCTTGAACTAAGACCACGCAGCCTCGTCCCAATCACTCGTGGTAAGTCTTCAGTGACTTCCAAACCTTCACAGACTTGGTCACTCGGCGATCCACACTTCCTCTTGATGCTCTAGACCTTGACGCCTAATCGTCTGAAGAAGCACAGTCTTCAAAGGTAACAAGCGTTGGATCCACGCAGATCAATTTCTTGATGATGCTCAATCACTTTGGGTTTGTGGGGTTTGGTTTTGGGATTTTCCTCACTTGATGATTTTCGCCAAAGTCCTCTGAGGATGGGTTGCTCTCAAATGACAAGTGTCAAGTTCTTCGAGCAGCCAACCAGCTAGTGGTTGTAGGGGCGGCTATTTATAGCCTAGGAGCAGCCCGACATGATAAGACATAAATGCCCTTCAATGATATGACCGTTAGGTGGATAAGATATTTTGGACAGCCAAGAAGACAAGAACGGCCGGAAATTTGACTCTCAAATTCCTCGGGGCTATCATGTTCCTCATCGTGTAGGCAATTCGCACTAGCGAATTCCTAACTCCTCGATCGAGCAAAGTCCTCATGGAATGTAAGAACTGCGTCTCACATCGATTTAATTTGATCGAATCAGTATGAGATTTCCAATGGCTTCACTCAAGGGATTGGTAGGTGTAGGATTTTGAGTTGAGCATCACATGGAAATTTCTCCTTAGTATTTCCTCGACCCCTTTAACAAAGACGGTGTTTCCTATGACTCAAGAAAGAGAAAATGAAACTACGAAAACAAAAGTCTTCACGCTTCATATTCCTCGAATGAATATCAAGTCTTCAAGGTCACACCAATTTCTTCACTTTCGAGTCTTCGAAAGTCTTCGAATATCAAAGTCTTCAAATGAAGAACTTCATTTTTAGGGTCGACTTTCTCTGTAAATATCAAACTCCTCATAGACTTATAGACCTGTGTACACTCACAAACGCATCAGTTACTTAACCTATAAGTCTTTAATACACCAAAATCACTAAGGGGCACTAGATGCACTTACAGGCAACTACTTTGTTGGTGGGAAGGGTCTTAAGCAAGGGGACCCACACTCCCCCTTATTATTCAACCTAGTAGCAGATGTTTTTACTAAAATGTTTAAGAAGGCTGCCTCGCAAGATTTAATTGCTGGGCTTTTGCCCAATGTAATACCAGGGGGAGTGGTGAGTCTGCAATATGCAGATGATACCATTCTCTTTTTAGAAAATTCTGTTCATAAAGCCAGGAATTTCAAATGGTTTTTGTCTTGCTTTGAAACCCTTTCGGGGATGAAAATTAATTTTCATATAAGTGATTTGATGACTATCAACATAGAGGATACAGTAGCTAATGAGTTTGCTCAGATTTTCTGTTGCAAAAAAGGATCTTTCCCTATTAAGTATTTAGGAGTGCCTTTGCACTATGACAATTTGAAGAGGGAAGATATCCAACCCATTATTGACAGGATTATTAAAGGGATTCCTGGATGGCTTGGGAGGTATCTTACTTATAGGGGGAAGATTGTTTTGATATGTGCCTGTTTGATCAGTATTCCTGCATACCTTATGTCTGTTATTAAATTTCCTAAGTGGGCAATCAATGCCATTAATTCTCAGATGGCTCACTTCTTCTGGGGGATGAGGGAGGACAACACAAATATCATTTGGCTAATTGGGGGCTGGTTACTAGGAAAAAAGAGTTTGTAGGGCTGGGGATACCCAACATTAAAGAATTTAACATGGCATTACTTTCTTCATGGGGGAAGAGGTTCTTTGATGACACAAAGTCAGATTGGAAAAAGATTATTATGCATAAATATAGAGTGAACTCTCCCAACCTCCTTTGGGCAAAATGTGATGGGGGCTCTACCTTTTGGAAGAGCATCACCTGGGCGCTAGCTGCTGCAAAAACTTTTACAGATGGAAATTGGGCAATGGTGAATTAATAATTTTTTGGCATGATATCTGGATAGGAGAATGTCCCCTGAAGGTACAATTCTGGGACCTTTTCTGCATCTGTAATTAGATCGATTGTACTGTGGCCCGGGTTTGGGACGGTGAAAATCTTAAACTAACGTTTAGGAGGTGTGTTGATCAGGAAGGTTTAGATCGATGGAAATTACTGCTTCATATTGTCCAGCAACACACGTTGACTGATGATCCTGATATGCCAATTTGGACTTTGGAACCAAATGGCATATACTCGGTTAAGTCCTTTTATCATCACATTAACTTTGGGGCGGGGGAGGGGTAGCTTCGCTATCAAGGATGATTTGTGGAAGATCCTTTGTCCTCAGAAAATTCATGTGTTCTTGTGGTTGTGTGTTCATAACAAAATTCTGACTAGAGATAATCTTGCTAAAAGGAGGAATGTGGAAGATCCTTCCGCCTTTTCTCTCTTGAACATGAATCTGCTCAACACTTGCTATTTGACCGTGTGGTTGCTTTCAACATGTTTGGGGTTTTGTGTCCGATTTCTTTGAGATAGATAGAATAGCTAGCTTTGAGAATATTTTTGCCTTCCGCATATGCATAAGAAAAACCTGCTCAATATGGTAATTGCTACTACCTTGTGGAGCATTTGGAGACTAAGAAACAATTTCTGTTTTCAGGGCCAGAAATGGAAAAATGTGAATTGCATTCTTGCAAAGCTAAGCTGTTATTTGCACCAGTGGAAGGTTCTCTGCAACGATGCTCAAGCAACCCTACTTCAAAGATGCATCCTCTTGCTGGACAAACGACGTGGAGAGCTAATGATAATTGCTTGGAGATGAGGCCAGAGAGGAGCACATGAGCTGGGGGGAGGGTGAGGCTGAAGCTGGAATTTTGCTTTTTGTTCCTTCCTTTTCTTCTCATGGGTTCCTGTAATAAGTAATAGAGATTCAGTGGAGTGATTTGGTGCTCGGCGAGAGAACTTCTGCTCTCTGGAGCTGGGTGTTACGTAGTTCCACCTGTAGTAGCTTTAGAAACTCTGGTTCAGATGTGAATGTTGTTTGTTCTGCTTCAATCTATAAAATTGGGGCAGGGGGCAACCCCTTTCATTCAAAAAAAAGGACAGCAACACGGAGTGATGGGTGGATATTTGGCCGACTCATGTTAGCCATGTTGCGTAGTAGTTCCGATGAAAGTGTGGGAGATGGTTGGATTATTTTTCCTTGGTATAGGACTATGAGTCACACTTACTACACAAAACAATCAAATCTTGGACCTTGTTTTTCATGAGACTGTTGGATTCACCCCTGCAACCATGCGACCAGGCTTATGTGTGACCCTTCATCTATAGGCTCCGGAAAATGAAACATATTGCTTGTAAATCAATTGTTTTTAGAAGAAAAAAAAGGCTCGAGATGAGTTTGACTTTCAATTAACAAAGTCATCAACCAACCAGGCTTACAAGATCACAACTAACGCTACAATGGCACACCACACCACACACAGACAACAAAGAAAACGACATGATACAAAGGTGCCTAGGAGGAGGAGCATGTAAATCAAATTTGAGAACTCAAGTCTCGGTTACCATATACTCCCTCCGTCCGGAAATACTTGTCACAGAAATGGGTACAAATGGGTGTATCTAGAACTAAAATACATCTAGGTACATCCATTCCTTGGACAAGTATTTCCGGACGGAGGGAGTATTAAACTGAAAAATATGTTTTGCATTTCTTAAATTTCGCTCATGTGGTTCAACGGATTTGATCCGGTGTCAGGAAATGTTGAAGCAGCTCTGCGATCGCTCAACGTGCTGCTTGGATTATCGTTTGGACCCCGAGTACCCCCGTAAAACCATACACACCTCTGAGAGCCCTTTTTTCTTCCAGGCGCGAGTCACGCTGTGGCCAGTATTATACACGTGTAAACTAAATGTAAAATCTTACACCGATTCCAAGCGGGCCCTCAGTTGTACTATTATATTGTAACCGCCAGCGTTTCAAAAAAAAAAAAAAAAGGTTGTAACCACCAGATCACGCTCAGCGGGAGATCGCTCATGGTCATGGTGCTGGCGAGTGTATCCTTTCGACTTGGCACCGATTATTGTCACCGCAGTTTTCATTCTACCACGAGATGCGAAACTAGGTTCTCATCTTATCACGCAGAACAGAACCAAGATGTCGCGTGGCCTGTCTCTCCATTTGTGTGGGCGCATCGCATCCCATGATCACATCGCAGGCCGCCGCTTCGACAGTGCCACGGCATGTTCGAGATAGGAACAGCACGAGAATCAATCCGTCCGTCAGCTTGAGTACACTGTGAAGCGATGCCGATGGGGTCGATGATCAGCCTCCTCTCGCCAATCGCAGGCAGGCGACGTGTGATTCACAGGTTCAGCGGAGCTGATGGGCCACCGCACCGCCGTACCGCGTCGACCTCCGCGCCTGCCGCGTCGACGACCGGGCGCCGTCGCTTTCGTTCGTGGAGCCGGCCGGCAGCCCGCCGCTGGTCTCTGACGCGGCGTCGTCCTCGCCCACGTTGCCGCGAATTTATTCAGATTCAGTCTGTCTGTCGGGGTCCAGCCACTGCTGATGGATCCACTGCTTCTCTCGACGTAGTACTAGCACACACTCCGGGCCCATAAAAGCCACATTATCGTCGTTTTTGGATGGAAGTCCGCGTCGTATCTATTCTAGAGAAGAAGCACAAATTCGGCAAACAATCTCCACGGTTAGTACGTACGTCCTCCATATCTATAGAAAATCTCACATTTGCTGACGAACAGACGAATCTTACAGGTGTTGTGGATTCATATGGAGGGCCTGAATTCTGCGTATCACGGTCAAAGATTTCAGACTGGTGAGCCAAGGAATGCATATACTCTGATGTTTCAAGAAACATTTTTCGCTTTGTTACGCTTTCACAAGAGTGGCAATCCCACCTAATTAAGTTCCTCCTCCCACTAGCCGATTAACAAGGACCGAGAGGACCGTGGACGAGCAGAAGCAGAATATCTTGACCAACTGAATTGTTCTTCAGAGAAGTTCAACGCTGCCGGTTAGTTAGTTAGTTTGTTCCTCCCTTTTGCACGTCGCGGGAATCTTCAAACAGGCGTGCCTACTGATTTGTTTAAGGGGTGTTTGGTTTCTAGGGACTTTTTAGGGACTTTTTCTAGTCTCTGAGACTTTTTAACCAAACACCCCCTTAGTCTGGTACTACTACAGTAATTAAACAACTGATGCCATGTGTTTCATCAGAAACCAACTGGATGCACAGAGGTGCTAATCAGTGGTGCTTTATTTTAAGAGGCGGATTAGGTAGATCTCGAGGATGATTTGGAGCCGGCAGGGCCCGGATTTGGTGGCCTAAGTCTGCTTAGCCATTAGCTTAGAAACCACTCATCAAATGTCTACAGAGGCATCTCCAGTTATTACATGATGGTCCCTGAATCTGAATCTGACACTGCCCGTTTATGTTTGCCTGTACGATGTCAGATCCAACAGTGAACACTCTAACTGGATCCCGGTAAAATCCTCAGGTTTCTGTAAAAACTTAACCGGATTCAACTGAAATCTCGGCGAATTTCACAGAAACCATCCTTCGCCGTGTCGATCCCGTCAAGGTCAGCAGCGTCTTCAACCGCGTGTCGCCGTGTGCGGGGAGCTGGCCTTTGCGTCAGGTAACCAGTCGCTGTCATGGCGCCCCTGGCGAGCATGTGAGGGGCTAGCTACCCAAGCGAGACGACGGATGATGGATCGCCACCAACGCGCACGCCATCAATGAACAGCGGAGCAGAAAGGGAGAGCGGGTGTAAAGCTAGCCACCCCATGGCGGCCATGAAAGGCCAAGCTTTGCTGAGTCAGAAGCACAGGAAAGTTCGTCGGTGTTTTGGTTTGGAACTACCCAGCCTGTAAGGTGGATGAACGTAGGGATCCAAAGAATTTCGAAAGAGAAAAGAACAGTTTGATTTCAGTGTGATTTTTGAAAAAATTCCAGTGTTCCCAACATGGCCTGGATTTGACCGATCCTTACAGGTTGCAAGACGCCATGGACTGATCGAGAATGGAGACCTTATGAATTCTAATGGCCTAGAGCTACATGCTAATGAGGAGTGGTTGGTTCCTCCTTGGTTGTTCAGTAGAACCAGTTGGGTCCCACGTGCTTCTGCGGCTGCGGGTGCTGCTGCATGGCGCCGGCGTAGTCCGCCGCTGACAGGTCGAACCCCGCCCCGAACCTGCCCAGCTCCGGCGCCGCCATGCCGAACGGCGCGTCGTCGCCGATGAAGAACGCCGCGCTCTGCTGCTGCTGCTGCTGCATAAGGTTGTTCGTGCCAGCAAGCGAGCGTGGCGCCAGTAGGTTGCCGGCGCCGATCTGCATGCTGGGAGCGGCGGCGTCGTTGACTGTGCCTGCGCCTTTGTGCGCGGCCACGCCGGTCTCGTACATGCTCATCAGCCCGGCGAGGCATCTCTGGTCGGCCGCGGGCAGCCCGAAGTCGAAGCCGCCGAGCGCCTGGCTCTGCGGGCTGTAGGGCGCTCCCGGGAAGAAGGACGACGGCGGCTTGCTCTGGGCGGCGGCAGCGGCGGCGGGGTTGTTGTACCTGCAGGAGTACTGGTGGGCGCTGCGCGCGTTGCGGTCGAGGAAGCCGAGCGCGTGGCCGGCGTGCGGGCACTGCACGTTGTCGCAGGTGTAGACGCGGGCGTTCCCGTTCAGCATCAGGTCCGGCTCGGCGTCGGCGGCGCTCCGCTTCTGGGCGTGGGTGAAGTCGGCGTCGGTGGTTTCTTCCTTCATCAGCGCAGGCGGCATGATCATGAACTCGTTGCTCGAGGAAGCGTCCATGGTAAGGTCGACGAACGCGGCTGCCTCGGAGCGCGCCTTGATCTGGTTCGCGGCCTCCTCGCCGAAGAAGTCGACGTCGTACTCGCCGGAGCTGGCGTCGAACGACAGCGCGCCGGCGGAGGGCCGCGGGGGAAGGCAGGCGCCGGGATGCAGCTTGTGGCTGAGCTCCTCCTCCGCCTTGAGCACGGCGAGCCATGTGACGATCTCCCTGGCGGTCATCTTGTCCTGCAGGCACTTGGACTGCCGCACGAGGCGGCGGACCTTGTCGACGTCGGGCGACATGTGCTTGATGACGGCGGTGAGCACGGCGACCTTCCACGCCTTCTTGAGGTCGTGCGGCTTCTTGTACGGCGGCGGGCCGAGGTCGTCGGGCACGCCGGCCTCCGGCCACCACGCCTCGGACGGCCCCTGCGGCCACCACGGCGGCGGCACGCCCTTCTCGAGCGGGAACCGGCGCTGCGGTGGGTCGCAGTGCTGCATGAGCGACGAGAGCAGGGATCCCAGCGTGGTGTCCTGCAGCTCGTGCAGGGAGCGCGGGCCGGCCGCCGCCCCCGCCCCGTCTTCCCCGCCGCAGAGCGGCGCGGCGTGGTCGGACCGGTGCTTGGCGATGGCCGCGGGGGCGTTGCGGTCGAAGCGGACCTTCTCCTTCCACCAGGCGCGGAGGTTGTCGGAGGCGCCGCCCACGGGCTTGCCGTTCTCGGGGACGATGCCGTAGACGAAGCCCTGCGCGCTGCACGCCTCCATCATCTTGAGCATGTACTTGAGGATCCCGTCCTGCGCGCGCGACATCTTCTTGCGCCGCGCCTGCTGGTCCTGCTGCGACGCCGGCCGCCTCGGCCGCCCCTTGCTCGCCGCCGCCGCGGCGCCGCCGTCGGGCCGCTGGCTCTGCCGCTGCTGCAGCTCCTTGAGGCGCTTGAGCCTCATGCGGTCGCGCCACATGCGGCGCTCCAGCTCCTCGATGCCGTCCACGTCGTCGTCGTCCTCCTCCTCGCTCTCCTCCTCGTCGGGGAACCTGTCCCGCGCCCGCTGCTGCTCCGGCGCGGGGTCCACGAGGTCCCTCGCCCCCACGAAGCAGCCGGCTCCGAAGAACCCGAAGCCCTTCTCGGCCTCCCCATCCGCCGCGAACGCCATGGCCCGATCCATCATCGCCACCCCTCCCCCCATCATCTCCACCACTCGCCCCGCACACCGACCCCCAAGCAATCAATCAAGCAACCCCTCCCTCACTCCTCGGCAAGGCTCGCAGTAGCACCGAAGTCTATATAGCCACCTGCGCGCAAGCAACACGACGAAGAAAGAAACAACAGTGAGCATGTACTCTAGAGCTGGAAGAACATGCGCCCATGCAGCAGCAGAGCATCCAAGAAATGGACACGGATCAGAGTTTGCGAGCCGCAAATGGCCAAACTGATGGATCGGGAGGCCCCGTGACCGCAATCGATCGGCCGAAAAGTGAAGCAAACGGGATCTTGGTTGGATCGAGAGGCGAAAAGTGAAATCGATCGTACCTCTTTACAGCGTCTATCGCTGCATCCCTGGTTTTCCCTTGGCTTCGCGGCCGGATGAGGAGGGTGAGGAGGAAGGAGGAGGCGAGGAGGAACACGTTTTGTTGGGGGCGGAAACAGGAGATGGGGAAAGAGCGGCGAGTGGGATGGCCAATATATAATGGCGGGCATCTGGATCTTTTTGACCGACGATTTTGGCGATGACCTGCAAGTTGAGCCATCCGGGTCTCCCGTCTCCCCCATCTCCATGGTGGGTGTTGCACACGTGGTGGATGCTCATGCTCCGTGCCTAGTGATGGCGTGAGTTAAAAGGTTTTGCTTTTGCTCAAGGGCGTGTACAACAGACTGAAAGTTTACAGCGTTTCAGTAAACTCGTTGCGGCCTACTCTAGAAGTGCAAGCATAACACCAAGAAAGTTCTTAGTCAAATATCCTGCAAACGTCCGGACCACGAAAATCATCCAGGCACCGGCTTGTATCGGTCAGCTCGGCTGTTCGGATGCACTTTCTCACGCAAAGTGAAGATAAAGTGCGGGGAAGGGGGGAGGAGTTTGCGGGATTCCAGATAGCAGCCACGTTGGACTCCGACACCCCAGACCCACTAAATCCACCCTTTCGGCATCATTTTCTTTTACAACGGTGTTGTCCATCTTGGAGTCGTTTGTAGCCATGTACACTCCGCCGCCCTGTCGACAACCTCCATGAAGGCCACCACGTCCGGCAGGTGTTCGATCAAATGCCATTGAGCTTATTTTCGGATGCCATTTCGTTTTTTCGGATTAAGAAGGATGGCGGGGTACTCGACCATGAAGGTGTTCGGTCAAATGTCATGTATGAATAATTTGTGCTATTTTTTTCTGAACTTTGATGAATATTAACCGGTTTGCATGAATTCCGTCTGCTAAGTCGAAACCCAACTTGAAATGTACGCGGGCAATGTTGTATGGCCGGTTCCGGCATCCATGTCCGCGAATTGGCCACTCTCTATCCGTGAACGGATACCAGAGCAAATTTGCGGGTCACCATTGTAGATGCCCTAATAAAACTTATAGAACAAAATACAAACAAATAACAAAAAAAAAGCTCTCGCCCGCCACGGAAGCCCTTGTCACCAGCAACTATCGCTGCTTGGTGTTGAGGTTTTTTTAGATAAGAGGCTATTGCCCTGCCTTAAAATAAGGCCCTTGCAGTTTAAGGTTTACAAGACAAATTAAATGAGCCTAGAAGGGAGGGTAGTGAGTTAGATAGGAAATAAGGTTTGATAAAAGGGAGTACTTAGAACTCATTTAGATGAAATATAATTTGGTCTCATTCACTTTGAAAACAAAAACTGATACAACCCACGTCAGCACACACACATCTTATAGCATCACATCCAATGGCTATAAAAAGTGAATGAGACCAAATTATATCTCATCTAGATGAGTTCTAGCAAAACTGTTGATAAAAGGCCAACGATGACCCATCTCACAACACAACGCGGAACCCAATCAAGGATAAAAGGTTGTGACACGCTGAAGCACACACACAAGGAAGTACTAGCATGGAAGGATGAAAGCCACCCTACCTTGTATTAGGAGCCCTTGATGTCGCGCGTAGTTGAGTACACTTGGCGTGAAGGCTGTTGATGAGGGTGTCAAGCCGCGCACGGTCCTGACGTCTCCCCAAAACTCTCCAAAGCTGTAATAATATCACGATACCCCTAACCAACGATTTATTATGTGCATTCGACAATGCCTTAGACATGGCGCC
The DNA here is from genome assembly GCA_021437245.1 of Aegilops speltoides. Classification (NCBI taxonomy): domain Eukaryota; kingdom Viridiplantae; phylum Streptophyta; class Magnoliopsida; order Poales; family Poaceae; genus Aegilops; species Aegilops speltoides. The sequence goes on from CM038142.1 coordinate 51,775,789, forward strand.
AACTCCAACCCACATAATTCTAGCATCCCTACTCGCCATGTTGCTAATAAGGTGGTAGAGATTGGCGCACCAAGAAAGGTTCTAATCATAGCCCATTGCCTCTCAGATCACACTCTAGGTGAACCTCACCACAATGCACCGGAATAGGATGTGATCACTATCCTCGTCCATCCCACACCATGGACATTTGCCATCACCCAAGCCATGTTGCTTCTGCACTTGATCACCACTTGGGATTCGATTTCTTGTAGTTTGCCATAGGAAAATGTTGATCTTTGTCGGAAACTTGGCTTTTCCATATCCCTGATAAGTCGATTGTGGGTGCCATTCTGAAAATCTCCTTTTATGGAGATCCCGTGGTAAACTCATCGGGATGAGTCTAGTCTGCAAGACACCTCAATACCTCATCCCTACTGGGTGAGGGTCCCAAGTCATGGAGTAGCAGACGAATATTGCGTCATTCGCTTGTTTGAAGAGGCCCAAAAAGTGCACCTAAAAGTCAGCGCCCATCCATTGATGGTATAGACATCGACCACCCTAGCATCCTCGATGTATTCCAAATAATTGCGGAAACATTTCATGCAGAGGTTTGTCCCTACACCACCTATCTGGCGAAAAAGATGCAAGCTTCCCACCCCGAATTTTGTATGTTGTTCCCAGGCATAATAGGTGTTGGACTTTGTGGATGGCCTTGGTGAATTGGGATTTTTTGCATTGCGGCACTGCCACCTATCAGCCCTCCCTAAGGTGTTTTTACGGTATATTTGTAGCCATAGCTCTCCATGCCTGGTTAGAATTTTCCAAGCCCATTTTGCCATCAAACACCAATTTCATAATTCGGGTGTTTATAACTCCCAAACCACCACTCTCTTTGGGCGAGCAAATGTTTGGCCAATTAACCATGTGATATCTTTTTTGCCCATTTATTTTCTCCCAGAAGAATCTCGATCGAACCCTATCCAATTTTTCATGCACCCCATCTTGTAGGAGGTGGAAACCAATGGTAAACATGGGAATATTGGTTAATTCACTAGGACCAACCTCCCGACCGATGCCATTAACCACCCTTACCATGGCTCCACCCTGCCGGCTACTTTTTCGACAATCGCTCAAAGTCCTTGAAGGGCTTTATTCAAAATCGTCATTCCTAGGTATTTGATAGGAAAGTCCCATAACATTGAAATTTATCGTATGAGCAACCCTTAGTTGCTTCTCCAACTCACATCCCACAACCATTGCTTCAAGTTTGTCTTTATTTTTAGCATTGACATTGCCTCGAAGTACACAGAAGGAAATTTTGTTTGCTAGTTTATTTTGCTTCTATCCAAGTCAACATGTCAAACCGTCCTATCAAGGGGGGTCAAAGTGAAAGCTAGATTAAAGTCTTTTTGTGTGTGTGATCAATCCAAGCCTAAAATCTTAGAGTGAAGACTTTGAGTGGTACATCGAGTGCATTTGGCTTCCAAGTACAAATGTTATCTTCGGTACTCCCTAGAGCATTTGCTTCGCAATAAGCTGTCTGTCTTGCACGGTAAGACAAATCACGTGAGAGAGCTACTTAGAAATCTGATCATTGGCCACGTGTTGTGTTAACATTGTGAGTGCTCCTCCAATGGTCGTATCAGCTCTCAGGCTTGCTCCATCGGCTATAAATAGACACCCACTTTATCCTTAGATGGTTGGCTGCTCCACGCGAACAGAAACATAGATTGTGTGAGCAACTCATTTTTCTCCCATGGTCTGAGAGAATCCTAGTGAGGAAAAACCCAAAGCCTAAAATGCTAAAGTGATTGAGCATCAGTGGAGAGTTAGATCGAGCCGATCTCAGGCTATTACTCTTGTGGACTGTGCAGCCACTAGACAGTTAGGTATCTGTCCTTAGCACCCAAGAGTAATTGTGTACTGCCTGAAGAACAAGTCTTGAAAGCCTTGGGGATCTGTCGTGAGTGATTGGGAACAGTCAGAGTTGGCTGTAGCTCAAGGAGATAGGGTGAAGACTTTGTCTTTTGAGTTAAATCCCAGCCCCTCCAACCATACATAGAGTTGTGCCAGCAACTTGAATTGGGTGAACAATTCATTATCATCACCAAGCCTTCGGGTTCTATTTCCTCGCTCTCAATTTACTTTTGTACTTTGTACAAAGAACTTTCTCCCTCTACATTATCCTCTATGAAGACTGATATATTTCTTTCCATTTCGCTGCAATTGCTATGTTTAGCTTTATCGCATGCTATCATGTTTATGTTTCTGTCTTTGACATGTTAGCTCGTTTTAATGCTAAGTACTTTGTTGTTTGAGTAGTTTGTCTTCTCTACATCATTTGTCCCTGTTAGTTGTCTCTATTTTACTTTAGTTAGTTCATTTTATTCAGAGTAAATTGGAAAATCCATCATTCATCCCTTCTAGTTGATATACGTTCTTACATATAATTTATTATGTTTTATTATTTTATAGTTATACAATATTTATTAAATATAAATACCATAGTAGAATGGAAGTTCACATTCATGTTTGCATGTTGAAGTGGGCTTGTTCCTATGTGTGGTTGCATGTTGATATGGACCTATTACCATGCATGTTGTATGATGAGGTGGCATGCTTGCATGTTGAGAGAAATGAGTTAGCTAGTGGGGGATAGCTATTTATTTATTAAATATATAAATACCATAGTATAATAGAAATTCACCTACATGTGTTGCATGTTGAAGTGGCGTTCTTCCTATCCATGGTTGCATGTGGAGGTGCGCATATTACCATGCATGTTGTATGATGAGGTGGTATGTTTGCATTGTTGAGAGAAATGAGTTAGTGGGGGCTAGCTAGAAATTTAGATTAGATGATGCCCGATGCATTGCTGTGGGAAACTTGCTAAAAGAATGCACAAAAGTTGCTACAAAACATCTATAACTAGTGGGAAGCGAATGTAAGCTTAAAAATGAAAGCGAAATGCAAAGGGTATACAAAGAGCAAAAAATGTATTGCAGTTCAAATAATATCATTTTTAACAAAAAATTATGAATGTGAACTATATATGTATCGTGCAAGGGACCGACAATAAATTGTAAATACAAAATCTGATGCAAAAAAAAACTTATGTGTAGCATGCATGAATTGATGATGTGGTGCATGCATGCAGAGTAATGCGAAAACAATGTAACTTATGACTTGCATGCATTACTTGCTCATGTTGCATAGTTGCATGTCTAGGAAAAATAGCTAGTGGGTTGTAGCTATTTAGGAATAGAAGTTATAGAAGATATGGTGTGTGTTTGTTAGCTTTGTTGTTTCAAGTTTTGTATAGTTGCATGTGGTTTATGTGCATTCACAAGAAAAAAATGTGCATTTGAATAGTACCACGTCTAAGGCTAAAATTATAGAAATTTTAGTGTGTCATCTTGTATTTGTTCATTTATCTAAAATTGTATTTAAAAAAAAATGCAATTTTGAGTTCAAAATTATGCAATTGGGTTGTTTGTATATTTTGAAGCATGTGTGTGCACATTTTTTTTACTTATTTTTTGCAATTTGGGGTTTATAGTTGTGAATTTCCAAACCTTGGTACTGCACGGAAATTTTGGGCAACTCATTCCTATTTAGTCTCCATTACTTTTGTGGTATGTGTATTTAATTTTTGTCCGCATTAGATAAATTAAGTCTCAAGGCCTTCAAAAGAAATAGATTTTTAATTGATGAGCAAAGCTCCTAGTTTTATTTATCATGGAATTGCCACTCTCTAGGGGTCCTTCCCCGTATAACAAAAGCTTTTTAAAACACCCACAATAATCACCATGCTCTTGACCCCTCAGGGTGGGCAGCAGATAAGTAAACTCGTGACCCGGCGCCCAAAACAGAACATCTCACCAACATCACTAGCAAGAAACAAAACAAAACATCTCAGGCGAAAAGGCTTAAGTTATAAAAGTTTTGGCGTGTAATTTTGTATTTGAGCATTTTAAAAGCTACAATTTTATTTTCTGAAATGCAATTTTGAGTTTAAAATATGCAATTGGGTTGTCTGTATATTTTAGAGCATATAGTTGCACATTTCTTACTTATTTTTTACAATTTGGAATTTAGAGTTGCAAATTTCTAAACCTTACCACTACATAGAAATTTTGTACCTTATTCCTATTTAGTTTCCATTAGTTTGGTTGTATGTGTGTTTAAATTTTCTCCACATTGGATAAACTAAGTTTGGAGGCCATGAAAAGAACTAGTTTTTTTTTAATTAACGAGCAGAGCTCCTAATTTAAGTCACTCCATGGGAGTCTAAATACCCCAAAACAAAAGCATTTTAAAACACCCACAACACTAACCATGCTCTCGACCCCTAAGGGTGGGCAGTAGATAAATAGTCTGGTGACCCGACGCCAAAAAAAATATCTCACCTACGTCACTAGTAAGAAACAAAACAAAACATCTCAGTCGAAAAGGCTACAACAATACAAGTTTTGGTGTGTAATTTTTTATTGGTGCATTCTAAAACCTAAAATTGTACTCCAAAAGCAATTTTCAGTTCATAAATATGCAATTGTGTTGTTCCTATATTTTGAAGCATGTAGTTGCACATTTTTACTTCTTTTTCGCATTTTGGAGTTTGCAGTTTTACTTCCACATGGAATTTTTTGTGCAACTCATTCCTATTTAGTGTCCAATAGTTTGGTGGTATGTGTATTTTAATTTTGTCCACATTAGATAAATTAAGTTTGGAGGCCTTGAAAAGAACTCTTTTTTTCTTAAAAAAATTGAGGACCAAAGCCCTAACTTATCATGGAATAGTCGGTCTTTGGGGGTCCAAATCCCGGCCAACAAAAGCTTTCAAAATTCCCATAAGACTCACCACACTCTTGACCCCACAGAGTTGGCACCAAATAGATAAACTGGTGACCCAAGGCCAAGAACTTAACACCTCACCTACATCACTAGTAAGAAAAAAAACATCTATGCGCAAAAAGCTAAAATTGTACAAGTTTTGGTATGCAACTTTGTATTGGTGCATTTCAAAACCTAAAATTGTAATTTTTAATCCAATTTTGAGTTCGGAAATATGCAATTGGGTTGTTTTTATATTTTTAAGCATATAGTTGCACATCTCACCTATGTCACTAGCAAGAAACAAAACAAAACTACACAAAACATTATTTCTCCTTCTAGTGGCCACAGAAGAACATTACCCGCGATCAGCAACACCATGGGCAGACCGCTCTGCTTCCTGCTAAAGGTTTCAACCACCATCTGTGAAAGCAATTATGCATCCTTGCTTCTGGACTTCAGACAAAAAATATATCTGGCGATCAGCTTAAGCACATTCACTAGTTGGTTCATAGGGATAAAGGAAACAATAGTTATTTCTAAATTTTAATGATAACCCAAATGACTACTGTAAACCCTACAATAACCAAACCACCCAGCCCGCCCGGGAAATTGAAAATCCATGAACAAATCTGATGAATTGAGTTTTAAATTCAGCTTGATCCCCAAAGCACAACTGTCCACCCCCAAGCATATTTAGCGAGCGAACATTGGCTGAAAGTTGGTCTATATCTTCTCTTCCTTACCATCACAAAATCTGCATTTCTCACTGCCTACACAACCCCTCTTAAGTAGATTATGTTTAGTCAGTATGCCATTTTTAAACAATATAAGAGCATCTATAGCCGAACATAGAAAATATGGCCAACGCCCGCGGACACGTCCTTCAATGATGGAGCGTCCGTTTTCAGCCCCTATTTATCCATCCGCGCAGCCACACTCGTCATTTTTTGCTCATATGTCTGGTCACTTGCACTTGATTTGCGGAGATGAAGAGAGAGAAATAAAAGAATGATAAAGAAAGAGAAAAGGTGGTCCGGGGTGGGGCCGCGTCCTACATGGCGGAATGCCAGGCCGCGCCCGGATGCGTCCGCAAGCTCTCATATCCTCCCCATATTTGAGATGGATATGAGGGTCACGGACAGCCCGGACGTATAGGGATGATATGAGGGGTCTATTGGGGAACGTAGCAATAATTCAAAAAATTGCCTACGTGTCACCAAGATCAATCTAGGATATACTAGCAATGAGAGAGAGAGAGTGCATCTTAATACCTCTTGAAGATCTCTAAGCAGAAGTGTTACAAGGACGCGGATGATGGAGTCGTACTCACGGTGATTCAAATCGCGGAAGATCCGATCTAGCGCCGAACAGACGACACCTCCACGTTCAACACACGTACAGCCCGGGGACGTCTCCTCCTTCTTGATACAACAAGGGGAGAAGAGAAGTTGAGGGAGAGCTCCGGCAACACGACGGTGAGGTGGTGGAACTTGTGGTATTTCTGGAGGGCTTCGCCAAGCTCTGCGGAGGAGGAGGAGGTGTTGGAGGAGGGAGGGGCTGCGCCAGGGGAAGGGTGCGGCAGCCCTCCCACCCTCCCACTATTTATAGGGGAAGGGGAGAGAGGTCCGGCCCCCTTAGATCTCATCAAGGGGGGGGGCAAGGGGGACTTGCCCCCCAAGTTTGGTGGGAGGCGCCCCCACCCCCTAGGGTTTCTAACCCTAGGCGCCTCGGGCCCTTGGGGGGGGTGCACCAGCCCACCAGGGGCTGGTTCCCAACCATTGTTCAGCCCATTAAGTTCCCAGGGGCAGGTGGCCCCTCCCGATGGACCCCCGGACACCTTTCGGTGGTCCCAGACAATCTGAGATGACCCCAAACTATTTCGCTGACCAAACCGACTTCCCATATATAAATCTTTACCTCCGGACCATTCCGGAACTCGTCGTGACGTCCGGGATCTCATCCGGGACTCCGAACAACCTTCGGCGACCACATACTATTTCCTATAACAACTCTAGCGTCATCGAACCTTAAGTGTGTAGACCCTACGGGTTCGGGAACCATGCAGACATGACCGAGACATCTCTCCGGCCAATAACCAACAGCGGGATCTGGATACCCATGTTGGCTCCCACATGTTCCACGATGATCTCATCGGATGAACCACGATGTCGGGGATTCAATCAATCCCGTATACAATTCACTTTGTCAACCGGTATGTTACTTGCCCGAGATTCGATCATCGGTATCCCTATACCTCGTTCAATCTCGTTACCAGCAAGTCTCTTTACTCTTTCCATAATGCATGATCCCGTGACTAACTCCTTAGTCACATTGAGCTCATTATGATGATGCATTACTGAGTGGGCCCAGAGATACCTCTCCGTCATACGGAGTGACAAATCCCAGTCTTGATCCATGCCAACACAATAGACACTTTCGGAGATACCTGTAGTGCACCTTTATAGCCACCCGCCACGCCAGGACGCTTTGGTACACCCAAAGCATTCCTACGGTATCCGGGAGTTGCACAATCTCATGGTCTAAGGAAATGAGACTTGACATTAGAAAAGCTGTTAGCAAATGAACTATACGATCTTGTGCTATGCTTAGGATTGGGTCTTGTCCATCACATCATTCTCCTAATGATGTGATCACGTTATCAACGACATCCAATGTCCATGGTCAGGAAACCACAACCATCTATTGATCAACGAGCTAGTCAACTAGAGGCTTACTAGGGACATATTACGGTCTATGTATTCACATATGTATTATGGTTTCCGGTTAATACAATTATCGCATGAACAACACATAATTATCATGAACAAGGAAATATAATAATAACCATTTTATTATTGCCTCTAGGGCATATTTCCAACAGTCTCCCACTTGCACTAGAGTCAATATACTAGTTACATTGTGATGAATGAAACACCCATAGAGTTCTGGTGTTGATCATGTTTTGCTTGTGGAAGGGGTTTAGTCAACGGATCTGCGACATTCAGATCCGTATGCACTTTACAAATATCTATATCTCCATCTTGGACATTTTCACGAATGGAGTTGAAGCGACGCTTGATATGTCTGGTCTTCTTGTGAAACCTGGGTTCCTTGGCAAGGGCAATAGCTCCAGTGTTGTCACAGAAGAGAGTCATCGGGCCCGACGCATTGGGAATAACTCCTAGGTCAGTGATGAACTCCTTCATCCAGATTGCTTCATGTGCTGCCTCCGAGGCTGCCATGTACTCCGCTTCACATGTAGATCCCGCCACGACGCTTTGCTTGCAACTGCACCAGCTGACTGCCCCATCATTCAAAATGTACACGTATCCGGTTTGTGACTTGGAGTCATCCAGATTTGTGTCGAAGCTAGCATCGACGCAACCCTTTACGACGAGCTCTTCGTCACCTCCATAAACAAGAAACATATCATTAGTCCTTTTCAGGTACTTCAGGATATTCTTGACCGCTGTCCAGTGTTCCATGTCGGGATTACTTTGGTACCTCCCTACCAAACTTACAACAAGGTTCACATTAGGTCTGGTACACAGCATGGCATACATAATAGACCCTATGGCTGAGGCATAGGGTATGACACTCATCTTTTCTCTATCTTCTGCCGGGGTCGGGCATTGAGCCGTGTTCAATCTCACACCTTGTAATACAGGCAAGAACCCCTTCTTGGACTGATCCATATTGAACTTCTTCAATATCTTGTCAAGGTATGTGCTTTGTGAAAGACCAATGAGGCGTCTCGATCTATCTCTATAGATCTTGATGCCTAATATGTAAGCAGCTTCTCAAAGGTCCTTCATTGAAAAACACTTATTCAAGTAGGCCTTTATGCTTTCCAAAAGTTCTATATTATTTCCCAAACATACTTATGTCATCTACATATAATATGAGAAATGCTACAGAGCTCCAACTCACTTTCTTGTAAACACAGGCTTCTCCATAAGTCTGCATAAACCCAAAAGCTTTGATCATTTCATTAAAGCGAATGTTCCAACTCCGAGATGCTTGCACCAGCCCATAGATGGAGCGCTGGAGCTTGCACACCTTGTCAGCATTCTTAGGATCGATAAAACCTTCCGGATGCATCATATACAATTCTTCCTTAAGGAAACCATTAAGGAATGCCGTTTTGACGTCCATTTGCCATATCTCATAATCATACAATGCGGCAACTGCTAACATGATTGGGACGGACTTCAGCTTCGCTACGGGTGAGAAGGTCTCATCGTAGTCAACCCCTTGAACTTGTTGATAACCCTTAGCGACAAGCCGAGCCTTATAGACGGTCACATTACCATCCGCGTCAGTCTTCTTCTTAAAGATCCACTTATTTTCTATGGCTTGCCGACCATCAGGCAAGTCTGTCAAAGTCCATACTTTGTTTTCATACATGGATCCTATCTCGAATTTCATGGCTTCGAGCCATTTGTTGGAATCTGGGCCCGCCATTGCTTCTTCATAGTTCGAAGTTCACCATTGACTAACAACATGATTTCCAGGACAGGGTTGCCATACCACTATGGTGCGGAACATGCCCTTGTGGACCTACGAAGTTCAGTAGCAACTTGATCCGAAGTTTCATGACCATCATGGTTAACTTCCTCTCCAGTCGGCGCAGGCACCACAGAAACATCTTCCTGATCTGCGCCACTCTCCGATTCAAGAGGCAGTACTTCATCAAGTTCTACTTTCCTCCCACTTACTTCTTTTGAGAGAAACTCTTTCATTAGAAAGGATCCATTCTTGGCAACAAAGATCTTGCCTTCGGATCTGAGGTAGAAGCTATACCCAATGGTTTATTTAGGGTATCCTATGAAGACGCATTTTTCTGACTTGGGTTCGAGCTTTTCAGGTTGAAGTTTCTTGACATAAGCATCGCATCCCCAAACTTTAAGAAACGACAACTTAGATTTCTTCCCAAACCATAATTCGTATGGTGTCTGATACGTCTCCGTCGTATCTACTTTTCCAAACACTTTTGCCCTTGTTTTGGACTCTAACTTGCATGATTTCAATGGAATTAACCCGGACTGATGCTGTTTTCAGCAAAACTGCCATGATGTTATTTTTGTGCAGAAATAAAAGTTCTCGGAATGACCTGAAAATCCACAGAGCAACTTTTTAGAATTAATAAAAAATACCAGCAAAAGAATCAGCACCAGGGGGCCCACACCCTGTCCACAAGGGTGGGGGATGCCCCCCTAGGGCATGCCCCCTGCCTTGTGGGCCCCCTGGACCTCCACCGACCTCAACTCCAACTCCATATATTCATGTTCGTGGAGAAAAAAAAATCAGAGAGAAAGTTTCATCGCGTTTTACGATACGAAGCCGCCGCCAAGCCCTAATCTCTCTCGGGAGGGCTGATTTGGAGTCCGTTCGGGGCTCCGGAGAGGGGGGTTCGTCGCCGTCGTCATCATCAACCATCCTCCATCACCAATTTCATGATGCTCACCATCGTGCGTGAGTAATTCCATCGTAGGCTTGCTGGACGGTGATGGGTTGGATGAGATTTACCATGTAATCAAGTTAGTTTTGTTAGGGTTTGATCCCTAATATCCACTATGTTCTGAGATTGATGTTGCTATGACTTTGCTATGCTTAATGCTTGTCACTAGGGCCCGAGTGCCATGATTTCAGATCTGAACCTATTATGTTTTCATGAATATATGTGAGTTCTTGATCCTATCCTGCAATTCTATAGTCACCTATTATGTGTTATGATCCGACAACCCCGAAGTGACAATAATCGAGATACTTCTCGGTGATGACCGTAGTTTGAGGGGTTCATGTATTCACTAAGTGCTAATGCTTTGGTCCGGTACTCTATTAAAAGGAGGCCTTAATATCCCTTAGTTTCCATTAGGACCCCGCTGCCATGGGAGGGTAGGACAAAAGATGTCATGCAAGTTCTTTTCCATAAGCACGTATGACTATATTCGGAATACATGCCTACATTACATTGATGATCTGGAGCTAGTTTTGTGTCACCCTATGTTATAACTATTACATGAGGAATCGCATCCGACATAATTATCCATCACCGATCCAATACGAGCTTTTCACATATTGTGATTTGCTTCTTACTTTATCGTTGCTACTGTTACATTACTATAAAACTGCTACTGTTACTTTTGCTACTGTTACTGTTACTTCCATACTACTTTGCTACTAAATACTTTGCTGCAGATACTAAGTTATCCAGGTGTGGTTGAATTGACAACTCAACTGCTAATACTTGAGAATATTCTTTGGCTTCCCTTGTGTCGAATCAATAAATTTGGGTTGAATACTCTACCCTCGAAAACTGTTGCGATCCCCTATACTTGTGGGTTATCAAGACTATTTTCTGGCACCGTTGCTGGGGATCATAGCTCTATTCTTTGAGTCACTTGGGATTTATATCTGCTGGTCACTATGAGGAACTTGAAATACGAAAGAACTAAGATTTATCCCTCAACTATGAGGGGAGGTAAGGAACTGCCATCTAGCTCTGCACTTGATTCTCCTTCTGTTATGAGTAAACTTGTGACACCTAAACCTGCTTCTGCTATTAATTCTGATATGTCGCATGTTATTGATGATGTAACTTCTACTATGCATGATACTTATGGTGAAACTACTTCTGTGCTTGACACTACTGTGCCATTAGGTGAATATCTTCATGAACAACTTGCTAGGGCTAGAGAGAATGAAAATATTGAAAATGAAATTATTGAAGATAGTGATGATGAAGGTTCTCCCTGTAAATATGAATTGCATGTTGTTCCTGAGGGTTATGTTATGGATGAAGAAACTGCTAGAGATTTTCTTGCTTGCAATGATAGATCTGATCTTAAGAAGTTATTAGCTAAACTGAAACCAAAATCTCTGAATGCTAGAATGAAATATGACCCTGCTTTTGCTACTTCACCTATCTTTGTTACTGATAAGGATTATGATTTCTCTATCGATCCTGAGATAATTACTTTGGTTGAATCTGATCCTTTTTATGGCTATGAATCTGAAACTGTTGTGGCACATCTTACTAAGTTAAATGATATAGCCATCCTGTTCACTAATGATGAGAAATCTCGCTACTATTATATCCTTAAGATATTTCCATTCTCATTAAAGGGTGATGCTAAAACTTGGTTTAATTCTCTTGATCCCGGTTGTGTGCGTAGTCCCGGTGATATGATTTATTACTTCGCTAAATATTTCCCGCTCATAAGAAACAAGCTGCCTTAAGGGAAATATATAATTTTGTGCAAATTGAAGAAGAAAGTCTCCCACAAGCTTGCGGGAGGCTTCTCCAGTTACTTAATGCTTTGCCTGATCATCCTCTTAAGAAAAATAATATACTTGATATCTTTTATAATGGACTAACTGATGCTTCCAAGGACCACTTGGATAGTTGTGTTGGTTGTGTTTTCAGGGAAAGAACAGTCGATCAAGCTGAAATTTCCACCATGCTTGCTAATTATACTTTTAAAGGTGGAATACCAAAGAAACTTGGAGATCAAGGAGTACCAACTATACCATGCTCCATTAAAAGAAATTATGTTAAAACTGCTTTATGTGATCTTGGAGCTGGTGTTAGTGTTATGCCTCTCTCTTTATATCGTAGACTTGATTTGAATAAGTTGACACCTACTGAAATATCTTTGCAAATGGCCGATAAATCAACTGCTATACCTGTCAGTATTTGTGAGAATGTGCCTGTTGTGGTTGCAAACGTTACTATCTTAACGGACTTTGTTATTCTTGATATTCCCGAGGATGATAGTATGTCGATTATCCTTGGTAGACCCTTTTTGAATATTCCAGGGGCTGTTATTGATTGCAACAAAGGCAATGTCACTTTTCATGTTAATGGTAATGAGCATACGGTACACTTTCCGAGGAAACAACCTCAAGTTCACAATATCAATTCTATTGGAAAAATTCCATCAATTATTATTGGAGGTTTTGAATTCCTTCTTCCACTGTCAAGAAGAAATATGATATTCTTATTATTGGGGATGTGCATATCCCCGTTGTGGTAACATAGTGTTATTCGAAATTTCTCCGGTTCCATGTTATTCGGAATGAGTTTGTTAACAAGACTTGATCAACCTTGTTAGTGGATTCCTTTTGATGAGCATGAGATGGATGAAGTTAGAAGACACAACCTTCTGTACCCTCTTTTTACTTTCTGTTATTTAGATTAAATAACGTAAAATAGTATTTTCTGTCTATTTTCTGAATTATCCATGCAATAAAAAAATACCCCGAAAATAAAAGTTCTCCAAATGCCCTGAAAATTTAGTAGTATGATTTTTTCTGGAATATTTGAGAATATCTGGCACTGAGAACACAGCAGGGGGAGCTGGCACCTGGCCACGAGGGTCGGGGGTGCGCCCTACCCCCCTGGGCGCACCCCCTACCTCATGGGCCCACAGTGGCCCCCTCCACTTATTCCTGCACCCATGCTCTTCTTACTCCCAAAAAAATCACTATACAGCTCAAGCACGAGTTCTAGCTCATTTTGCTGCCATTTTCGATCTCCTTGCTCAAAGCTCCATTCACAAAACTGCTTTGGGAGATTGTTCTTCTTTGGTATGTGACTCCTCCAATGGTCCAATTAGTTTTTGTTCTAGTGCTTTATTATTGCACTTTTGTTGCTGCCTAGGTGACCCTGTTCTTGAGCTTGCATGTCAAATTTATATGGTCCCAAGTAGTTCTAATGCATGATATAGTCTCTAGGCACTTGTGGGAGTAGTTGCTATCAATTTTGTTGAGTTTGGTTCACTTTTATTTTGAGTTACTAAAAATTTCAGAAATTTTCAGGAAATGATTAAGAGATTTTTGAGGGGCTCTTCTAGCCAAGGCTCGAAGGATAAACAAAGTAAGGAGAATGAAAAGCCCAAGTATAATCTCCCTCGCGTTGCGGAAGTTCGGCTGTGTGAATGGCCTTGTGATGATTTCTTGAGAGCAGCTAGGATTCATGATGATTTTTATTCTTTGGCTAATGATGCGGGCCTCACCAACTTCCTCCACGACCAGCTCGAATAGTATCTCTTACTCACCAATACTTTCGTGCAAAATTTTTTACTTTCATCCTAAGAAATCACCTCCTTCTGTAGAGTTTCATTTATATGATGAGTCTAGGGAGATGTCATTATGTGAATTTTGTGCAGTTTGCAAGATACCCTTCTAGGGCAGCCTAGAGGAACCACATTGTAAAGATGTGGAGGTATTTATTGATATGATCACTGTAGGGGAAACGAGGAAGGTTTCCGATGCAAGAATTACTAGCATACACTTTCCTGTTCTACGTTACTTTGCAATATTTGCTAGTAGATGCTTAATTGGTCGCAGAAACTGTGGAAACCTTAGTGTTCCTGATATTATTATTTTGTTCCATGCTTTATTTCGTGATAACTCTGTTAGTATGGGCGCTATTGTTGCTAAAAGATTAATCCTGAACCGTACAAAGGGCCCCATCTTTGGAGGTATCTAAGCTTCACGCCTTGCTAAACACTTCAGGATACCTATTAGGCATTATGAGAAAGAGGAAAAGCTGTTGCCCCTAACTTTCTAGATTATAAGAGCATGGTAGCACATGACTTTATTGTTAAAAATGATGAGAAGATGCTTAAGTATAATTTGAGATTTCGTAAGAAACACAGTGAGACTATTATCTTGCCTGCACCCTCTTTGTTTTACTTAACTGCATGCACATACCTCGTCTTGCCGGAGGCCGTTTACGCACACCTGGGCCAGACATCAGCTCCAAAACCTAAGCCAGAACCACCACTTGACCCTTATCAATTGTCCTTTTATCAGTGGGATCCGGAGGAGATCGCCAGCCAGTGGTACCCGGATGACACTCCTTAGTACACCGGAGAGAGTAGTCGTGATCCATGGGCATAGACCAACTTAGGCCAAAAGCCTAAGCTTGGGGGAGTACGTATTTCTCACCGACATTACATTCATGTTCACACACTCATTCTAGTTGTCGGTGCTCATACTTTTTCATTGTACTATCCATGCTAGTTTATTTTCTTTTTCTTGCTTTCTTCTTGTGTGTTTGAATAATTAACCTTAAGAAAAACCAAAAAAATAGTTGAGTTTTTAGTTAGTTTACTTTCCATGCTTGTAGTTGTAATTAAAAGAAAACCCAAAAAGATTTCTCGTTCTTCTTTTGCTGGTTGGGAGCTTTCCCGTGTAAATAGTTTTATTTCTTTTCTTTCCTTTGGGGGTGGAGAGGAGAAGACCATGATGATAATGTTAAGTGGCTCTCATATGCATGATTGTTGATTTAACCAAGAGCCCATATTACTTTGTCTTCTCCCTTGAATTGAATGCTTGCAAATTCCAGCTTAGTCCAATGCACATGCACTATTATTATTATCCACACCGTTCGGTCGTGCAAGTGAAAGGCAATAATGACGATATATGATGGACTGATTGAGATGAGAGAAGATGGTATGAACTCGACTTCTCTTGTTTTCGTAAATATGATTAGTTCATCGTTTCTGATTCAGCCTATTATGAATAAACATGTTTGCAATGACAATTAGAGATTATAGTTACTTATGCCATGCTTAATTAGCTAGGAGTTTATAATGGTTTACCTTGCGTGCCAATGTGCTATTAAAATGGTTGTGATGTGGTATGATAGGGTGGTATCCTCCTTTGAATGATTCGAGTGACTTGACTTGGCACATGTTCATGCATGTAGTTGAAACAAAATCAACATAGCCTTCACGATATTTATGTTCATGGTGGATTATATCCTACTCATGCTTGCACTTAGTGTTGATTAATTTTAATGCATGTTCATGACTGTTGTCGCTCTCTAGTTGGTCACTTCCCAGTCTCTTTCTAGCCTTCACCTGTACTAAGCGGGAATACTGCTTGTGCATCCAACTCCATAAACCCCAAAGTTATTCCATATGAGTCCACCATACCTTCCTATATGCGGTATCTACCTGCCGTTCCAAGTAAATTTGAATGTGCCAAACTCTAAACCTTCAAATGAAATTCTGTTTTGTATGCTCGAACAGCTCATGTATCAACTAGGGCTGTCTATATCTTCCATGTTAGGCGGGTTATTCTCAAGAGGAGTGGACTCCGCTCCTCACTCATGAGAAAATGGCTGGTCACCGGGATGCCCAGTCCCATGCTCAAATCAAATCAAAATAATTGCAAACAAAACTCCCCCAGGATTGTTGTTAGTTGGAGGCACCCGTTGTTTCGGGCAAGCCATGGATTGATGATTGTTGGTGGAGGGGGAGTATAAACTTTATCATTCTGTTTGGGAACCGCCTATAATGTGTGTAGCATGGAAGATATCGAGATCTCTTGGTTGTTATGTTGACAGTGAAAGTATACTGCTCAAAATATTATTTACCTCTATTTCAAAACCGAGCTCTAGCACCTCTACAAATCCCTGCTTCCCTCTGCAAAGGGCCTATCTATTTACTTTTATGTTGAGTCATCACCCTCTTATTAAAAAGCACCCGAGAGCACCGCTGTCATTTGCATCCATTACTATTAATTTATATTGGGTATGACTATGACTGGATCTCTTTTACCATGAATTACAATGTTTAGCCAGTCCTTGATCTTTAAAGGTGCTCTGCATTTATGTTTTGCGGTCTCAGAAAGGGCTAGCGAGATACCATCTTGTTATATCATATTACGATTGTTTTGAGAAAGTGTTGTCATCCGAGTTTTATTATTATTGCTCGCTAGTTGATTATGTCATTGATATGAGTAAACATGAGACCTAAGTGTTATTGTGAATATGGTTAGTTCATAATCTTTGCTGAAAACTTGAATGTTGGCTTTACATATTTGCAACAACAAGAGCAAATAGAGTTTGTAAAAGTTTTTCTTTATCACTTTCAGTTTGTCAACTGAAGTGCTTGAGGACAAGCAAAGGTTTAAGCTTGGGGGAGTTGATACGTCTCCGTTGTATCTACTTTTCCAAACACTTTTGCCCTTGTTTTGGACTCTAACTTGCATGATTTGAATGGAACTAACCCAGACTGACACTATTTTCAGCAGAACTGCCATGGTGTTATTTTTGTAAAGAAATAAAAGTTCTCGGAATGACCTGAAAATCCACGGAGCAACTTTTCAGAATTAATAAAAAATACTAGCGAAAGAATCAGCACCAGGGGGGCCACACCCTGTCCATGAGGGTGGCGGCGCGCCCCTGCCTCGTGGGCCCCCTGGACCTCACCGACCTCAACTCCAACTCCATATATTCACGTTCGTGGAGAAAAAAATCAGAGAGAAAGTTTCATCGCGTTTTACAATACGGAGCCGCCGCCAAGCCCTAATCTCTCTTGGGAGGGCTGATCTAGAGTCCGTTCGGGGCTCCGGAGAGGGGGATTCATCACCGTCGTCATCATCAACCATCCTCCATCACCAATTTCATGATGCTCACCGCTGTGCATGAGTAATTCCATCGTAGGCTTACTGGACGGTGATGGGTTGGATGAGATTTACCATGTAATCAAGTTAGTTTTGTTAGGGTTTGATCCCTAGTATCCACTATGTTCTGAGATTGATGTTGCTATGACTTTGCTATGCTTAATGCTTGTCACTAGGGCCCGAGTGCCATGATTTCAGATCTGAACCTATTATGTTTTCATGAATATATGTGAGTTCTTGATCCTATCCTGCAAGTCTATAGTCACCTATTATGTGTTATGATCCGACAACCCCGAAGTGACAATAATCGGGATACTTCTCGGTGATGACCGTAGTTTGAGGAGTTCATGTATTCACTAAATGCTAATGCTTTGGTCCAGTACTCTATTAAAAGGAGGCCTTAATATCCCTTAGTTTCCATTAGGACCCCGCTGCCACGGGAGGGTAGGACAAAAGATGTCATGCAAGTTCTTTTCGATAAGCACGTATGACTATATTCAGAATACATGCCTACATTACATTGATGAACTGGAGCTAGTTCTGTGTCACCCTATGTTATAACTATTACATGAGGAATCGCATCCGACATAATTATCCATCACTGATCCAATGCCTACGAGCTTTTCACATATTGTGCTTTGCTTATTTACTTTATCGTTGCTACTGTTACAATTACTATAAAACTACTACTATTACTTTTGCTATCAAGCTCACATTTCCATACTACTTTGCTACTAAATACTTTGCTGCAGATACTAAGTTATCCAGGTGTGGTTGAATTGACAACTCAAGTGCTAATACTTGAGAATATTCTTTGGCTCCCCTTGTGTTGAGTCAATAAATTTGGGTTGAATACTCTACCCTCGAAAACTGTTGCGATCCCCTATACTTGTGGGTTATCAGTGTCGTCTCAACGGATTTAGACGGTGCCCTATTTAAAGTGAATGCGGTTGTCTCTAAAGCATAACCCCAAAATGATAGCGGTAAATCGGTAAGAGACATCATAGATCGCACCATATCCAATAGAGTGTAATTACGACATTCGAACACGCCATTACGCTGAGGTGTTCCAGGCAGCGTGAGTTGTGAAACAATTCCAAATTTCCTTAAGTGCATACCAAACTCGTGACTCAAATATTCTCCTCCACGATCTGATCGTAAGAACTTTATTTTCCTATCACGTTGATTCTCTACCTCACTCTGAAATTCCCTGAACTTTTCAAAGGTCTCAGACTTGTGTTTCATTAAGTAGACATACCCATATCTACTTACGTCATGAGTGAGGGTGAGAACATAATGATAGCCGCACACATCAGTATGTATTATTTCCAACAAGTTGGTTGCTCACTCCATTGTTCCGGAGAACGGAGTCTTGGTTATTTTGCCCATGAGGCATGGTTCGCACATGTCAAATGATTCATAATTAAGAGACTCCAAAAGTCCATCTGCATGGAGTTTCTTCATGCGTTTGACACCAATGTGACCAAGGTGGCAGTGCCACAAGTATGTGAGACTATCATTATCAACCTTACATCTTTTGGTATTCACACTATGAATATGTGTAACATCACGTTCGAGATTTAGTAAAAATAAACCATTGACCAGCGGGGCATGACCATAAAACATGTCTCTCATATAAATAGAACAACCATTATTCTCGGATTTAAATGAGTAGCCATCTCGCATTAAACGAGATCCTGATACAATGCTCATGCTCAAAGCTGGCACTAAATAACAATTATTGAGGTTTAAAACTAATCCCGTAGGTAAATGTAAAGGTAGCGGCCGACGGCGATCCATTGACCTTGGAACCATTCCCAACGCGCATCATCACCTCGTCCTTCACTAGTCTCTGCTTATTCTGGAGCTCCTGTTTTGAGTTACAAATATGAGCAACCGCACAGGTATCAAATACCCAGGAGCTACTACGAGTGCTGGTAAGGTACACATCAATAACATGTGTATCACATATACCTTTGTTGTTGCCGGCCTTCTTATCCGCTAAGTACTTGGGGCAGTTCCGCTTCCAGTGACCATTTCCCTTGCAATAAAAGCACTAAGTCTCAGGCTTGGGTCCATTGTTTGGCTTCTTCCCGGCAACTAATTTATCGGGCGCGACAACTCCCTTGCCGTCCTTCTTGAAGTTCTTTTTACCCTTGCCTTTCTTGAAACTAGTGGTCTTATTCACCATCAACACTTGATGTTCCTTTTTGATTTCCACCCCTGCCGATTTCAGCATTGAATATAACTCAGGAATGGACTTATCCATCCCTTGCATATTGTAGTTCATCACAAAGCTCTTGTAGCTAGGTGGGAGCGACTGGAGGATCCTGTCAATGACCGAGTCATCTGGAAGATTAACTCCGAGCTGAGACAAACGGTTGTGCAACCCAGATATTTTGAGTATATGCTCGCTGAAAGAACTATTTTCCTCCATCTTACAACTGTAGAACTTGTCGGAGACTTCATATCTCTCGAACTGGGCATGATCTTGGAAAACCATTTTCAGCTTTTGGAACATCTCATATGCTCCGTGCTGCTCAAAACGCTTTTAGAGCCCCGGTTCTAAGCTGTAAAGCATGCCGCACTGAACCAGGGAGTAATCGTCACTACGCGACTGCCAGTCGTTCATAACGTCTTGAGTTGCTGGGAATATGGGTGCATCACCTAGCGGTGCTTCAAGGACATATGCTTTCTTGGCAGCTATGAGGATGATCCTCAAGTTTCGGACCCAGTCCATATAGTTGCTACCATCGTCTTTCATCTTGGTTTTCTCTAGGAACGCGTTGAAGTTGAGGGCAACATTAGTATGGGCCATTTGATCTACAAGACATATTGTAAAGATATTTTAGACTATGTTCATGATAATTAAGTTTATCTAATCAAATTATTTAATGAACTCCCACTCAAATAGACATTCCTCTAGTCATCTAAGTGATACATGACCGAGTCAACTAGGTCGTGTACGATCATCACGTGAGACGGACTAGTCATCATTGGTGAACATCTCTATGTTGATCGTATCTACTATACGACTCATGTTTGACCTTTCGGTCTCTCGTGTTCCGAGGCCATGTCTATACATGCTAGGATCGTCAAGTCAACCTAAGTGTTTTGCATGTGTAAATTTGGCTTACACCCCTTGTATGCAAACGTTAGAATCTATCACACCTGATCATCACGTGGTGCTTCGAAACAACGAACCTTCGCAACGGTGCATAGTTAGGGGGAACACTTTCTTGAAATTTTAGTGAGGGATCATATTATTTATGCTACCGTCGTTCTAAGCAAATAAGATGTAAACATGACAAACATCACATGCAAATCATAAAGTGACATGATATGGCCAATATCATCTTGCGCCTTTGATCTCCATCTTTGAGGCGCGACATGATCACCTTCGGCACCGGCATGACACCATGATCTCCATCATCGTGTCTTCATGAAGTTGTCTCGCCAACTATTACTCTACTACTATGGCTAACGGCTAGCAATAAAGTAAAGTAATTACATGGCATTTTCAATGACACGCAGGTCATACAATGAATTAAGACAACTCCTATGGCTCCTGCCGGTTGTCATATTCATCGACATGCAAGTCGTGATTCCTATTACAAGAACATGGTCAATCTCATACTTCACATAAATCATTCATCACATCCTTTTGGCCATATCACATCACACAGCATAACCTGCAAAAACAAGTTAGACATCCTCTAATTGTTGTTGCATGTTTTACGTGGCTGCTATGGGTTTCTAGCAAGAACGTTTCTTACCTACGCAAAAGCCACAACGGTAATATGCCAATTGCTATTTACCCAATTGCTAAAGTGGGAGAGACAGACACCCGTTAGCCACCTTATGCAACAAGTGCATGTCAGTCGGTGGAACCTGTGTCACGTAAGCGTACATGTAAGGTCGGTCCGGGCCGCTTCATCCCATAATGCCGCCAAACCAAGATATGACTAGTAACGGTAAGCAAATTGAACAAACCATCGCCCACAACTACTTGTGTTCTACTCGTGCATAGAGTCTACGCATAGACCTAGCTCATGATGCCACTATTGGGGAACGTAGCAATAATTCAAAAAATTTCCTACGTGTCACCAAGATCAATCTAGGAGATGCTAGCAACGAGAGAGAGAGAGAGAGGGAGTGCATCTTCATACCTCTTGAAGATCTCTAAGCGGAAGCGTTACAAGAACGCAGATGATGGAGTCGTACTCGCGGCGATTCAAATCGCGGAAAATCCGATCTAGCGCCGAACGGACGGCGCCTCCGCGTTCAACACACGTATAGCCCGGGGACGTCTCCTCCATCTTGATCCAGCAAGGGGGGAGGAGAACTTGAGGGAGAGCTCCGGCAGCACGACGGTGTGGTCGTGGAGCTTGTGGTATTTCTGCAGGGCTTCGCCAAGCTCTACGGAGGAGGATGAGGTGTTGGAGGAGGGGGGGGGGTTGCGCCAGGGGAAGGGTGCGACAGCCCTCCCACCCCCACTATTTATAAGGGAAGGGGAGAGGGGGCCGACCCCCTTAGATCTCATCAAGGGGGGGCAAGGGGGGGACTTGCCCCCCAAGTTTGGTGGGAGGCGCCTCCATCCCCTAGGGTTTCCAACCCTAGGCACCTTGGGCCCTTGGGGAGGGGGGCGCACCAGCCCACCAGGGGCTGGTTCCCACCCTTTGTTCAGCCCATTAAGTCCCCTGGGGCAGGTGGCCCCACCCGGTGGACCCCCGTACACCTTTCGGAGGTCCCGGTACAATACCGATGACCCCCGAAACTATTCCGGTGACTGAAACTGGACTTCTCATATATAAATCTTTACCTCCGGACCATTCCAGAACTCATCGTGACATCCGGGATTTCATCCGGTACTCCGAACAACTTCCGGCAACCACATACTATTTCCCATAACAACTCTAGCGTGACCGAACCTTAAGTGTGTAGACCCTACGGGTTCGGAAACCATGCAGACATGACCGAGACATCTCTCCGGCCAATAACCAACAACGGTATCTGGATACTCATGATGGCTCCCACATGTTCCACGATGATCTCATCGGATGAACCACGATGTCGGGGATTCAATCAATCCCGTATACAATTCCCTTTGTCAATCGGTATGTTACTTGCCCGAGATTCGATCGTCGGTATCCCTATACCTCGTTCAATCTCGTTACCGGCAAGTCTCTTTACTCGTTCCGTAATGCATGATCCCGTGACTAACTCCTTAGTCACATTGAGCTCACTATGGTGATGCATTACCGAGTGGGGCCAGAGATACCTCTCCGTCATACGGAGTGACAAATCTCAGTCTCGATTCGTGCCAACACAACAGACACTTTCCGAGATACCTGTAGTGCACCTTTATATCCACCCAGTTACGTTGTGACGTTTGGTATGGCCAAAGCATTCCTGCGGTATCCGGGAGTTGCACAATCTCATGGTCTAAGAAAATGATACTTGACATTAGAAAAGCTGTTAGCAAACGAACTATACGATCTTGTGCTATGCTTAGGATTGGGTCTTGTCCATCACATCATTCTCCTAATGATGTGATCACGTTATCAACGACATCCAATGTCAATGGTCAGGAAACCACAACCATCTATTGATCAACGAGCTAGTCAACTAGAGGCTCACTAGGGACATATTATGGTCTATGTATTCACACATGTATTACGGTTTCCAGTTAATACAATTATAGCATGAACAAGGAAATATAATAATAACCATTTTATTATTGCCTCTAGGGCGTATTTCCAACAGGGTCTGGTTGGGTCACGTTTTTCCTTGTCTCTCTTGTCCGATCATTTACTGGGCGCGTCCGCGGGCGTATGAGGGATGATTTGAGGCGTCGGGCTGTAAATGCTCTAACCACAAGCACACTTCAATATTTGAAGGCAATTTTCAGGAACCAAAGTTTTCTAGAAGGACATTTCACTTGTAAGGCTTTTGGCACTAAATACATTGACTTGACTGAAAAACTGGCCAGAAGAAGTAAGCGTCCACACACAACCTCTCATTTAACTTGACATGTCTACAAGTACTATCTTGCATTTGCTGCCACAAATATGCTGGCGATACACTGTTTCTATTTGATGCTAGTTAAGATGTACTACTAAGGTTAGGGTTGAGGGGGAAAGCAGAATGAACCGGGGGCCAGGACAAAAAATAGATGATTGCCGTACGCACAGCCGTATAGGCAGTCCTTTGCCTTTTTCACATGTTAATTTCAAAACCAAGACGACCATCAGCTGGTCCTGCCCACATGTTGCAGTCCCAAGGGACCTGCAACAACTGTTGGGGAGGCCACACATATCCAGATCGACCTCGCTGCCATTACCAGGCTGGTTTTGTCTACACGATGACCTCGTTGGACGAGACTTGCCTGCTCCCCGCGTGTGTGCCCATCCGTACTCCCACATACGTGGCATGATTTGATTGGAACAAAATAAGGTCCGGCCTCACCCCCTTAAAATCAGAAGGGAGATGATTAGATTAGAAAGGAAAAAGAAAAAAAGACAACCGTAGGATGAAGTGGGAGCACGGATGGGAGCACGGGGAGGGAGCAGGCAAGCCGGATCCAACCTCGCTGCCATCGATCGACCGCTCGAACACACATATCTCTCGCAGGCCCCACGTAGGCGCGTACCATTTCGCCATGTGGATATCTTTTTTTAGGTGTCGGCAGGTCGGCCAGGTCAGCAGCCGCCTCCACAGATGCACACTGGCAAAACTCACAAAAATTAACAACGACGACCGCCCTTTCTGATTTCCAGTGGATCGCTGGCTCTTCAATCTCAATGCCCAACCACATCCGCTCAGACTTTAGAGTGAGACAGCTGGAATATCCAGAATAATAATCCGCAGGATCAGGCTCCAGAAGGGAGAAAAGGACCGCACAAGTGTGCAGCTATGTTTATGGCCGGGACGTTGATGGTTGGATTAAGAACGAGGGCAGGTCAACTAGCGCCAGCAACTTGCCGGTCAGGGGTGTGCATCATATCATATCATACCAATGTGTGCCCGTCGCCCATGCCTCCGGCAGCAACAGCAGTGTATAATTAAGCCGAAGTAATCTCACGATAGCTGCGCTTCAGTTCCCTAATACTACTGTCAATCCATACATAATTTGAGTTGACATACGGCCTTTCCTTCAGCCTCTGCCAAGGTCAGAATATGCACGAGCTCACGTAGTGGTTGCTGTGACCGAGACGATCTCGACCTAGAAAAATGGACGCTTCTTCCACGGGCCAGTCTGCAAGTGCCGAGCACATGCCATCTTCTTCCTCAGGGCGTACAGGTTCTCTGAACAACGAACTGGTGGTGTAGGATGATGCGATCTCCCAGAGTGCGGCGAGCAAAGTTACAATCGGCAGCAGCAAATGGCGTGCGTGCTCCCTTCTGGCAAGGCATGCAGGATCACTCTGGATCTTGTCGAATCTTTGGTGGATCGGTTGTCTCCTTGTAAGTCGCGTTCGATCAGTTCGCTGCACAGGGATGGCATTGGAGGTCCGGATTTGTTGCTTGCGCTTGGATCGTGTGCAATCATGAACCTTCTGTCCATGTTCAGTTAACTTCTCGGGAATCTGGGTATGGATGCCAATGGCTTGCTAGTAAGATAACATTTTTTTTTTACAATGACAAGAATATGTTTTCTTAAAGAAACATGCAGATAAATTCAGGCTTCAGATTTTTTTAGGGGTTACTTCAGACTTCAGATAACTCGTGAGCATTGCGAGACGTAGCTCTGGCTCGTCTCTGGCAGGGTTCTTCTGGGCCGACCCAATACTGTAGCTCTGGCTCAAGTATTTTTTGTTTTCTTATTGGTTTTACAATGTTTGTAGTGGTTTTCTTTGGTTTTATTTTTCATTTTCCTTTGAGTTTCTGTCTTCGTAGTCGATGAGAATGTATTCTCCCACTGAACACGCATCGCCGGAAGACTTGAAATAAATCTAGAAAAATGCAACCATCAGTGCCTACACCACAAGAAATCTAACCATTTGAGTTACGCATAGTTCGCGTGTGAATAATGTATTTGAAAATATTAAAAGTGCATATGTTCTTGATGTATATGTCAAATGTACGACATGTATGAAAAAGGCAGGCATTAAAATATATTTTTGAAAAAATGTCAATCAGGTATTTAAAAAATGTTAATTGTGTACAAATTTGTTTTTCAATATGAAAAATTTATACCTTTTATGAAAAAAGTATATAAAAAACATACATTTGAGAAAATGTTACCTATGTATCTAAAAAATATTAAATGTGTATAAAAATATTCTTGCAGCTTAGTACAAGTTTAGTACAATTGTATGGGCCTAAAAGCCTTGTTCTATCGGCCCCTTCGTTTCCTTTCGACAACGTGGGCGCCTTCACTTTCCCCACTCGCTCAGCTCGTTGACCCATCCAGATGAGCCATCACCTCGCCGCCACCACCGCCGCCGCTAGCTCGTCTCCCAGCCGCCGGCCGAGCTTAACCTCATTCCCGTCGCCGCTCCACCGACCAAGCGCGCTGTTCCAGCAGACTAGCTTCGCTGCCACTCGCACAGAGAAGAAGCCCGCACCTTCAGTGGCCGCCGCAGCCGCGTCGCCGGTATCACCCCTGCACAGGTCAGGCTCAAGCCCCCCTCTTTTTACCTGCAGTAAACGGTAGCAATCAAACCGTGCACGTTCGTCGGGATATAGTCGTGTAGCAGCAGATCCGGCGCAGGAAGCTGCACTGAATGTAACAAAACCATCTTCGTCAGATTAGCATCTCAGATGATTCGGTCGTACAGTACTAAGTAGTTCAATGATTGGAGAAAATGCACGCACATTTTTGCATCTTTACATCAAGACCCAACCACACCATCACCACTTTGTTCAGCACAACTTACTGAGTTACTCCCTCCGTCAGAAAATACTTGTCATCAAAATAGGTAGAAAGAGATGTATCTAGAACTAAAATACGTCTAGATCCATCCCCTTTATCCATTTTGATGACAAGTATTTCCAGACGGAGGGAGTACTAGTTGCGTCTACTCTATGAACTAACTGACGAAACAAAACTGGCTTTGATGGTTTCATAGGCTCGAGGAAATGAGTGACCATGAGGCAATCCCTGAAAGGTGATCAGCGTCATCTCCGAAACTCGCATTGTTTTCCTCTTGACGACGTTGAGCAAGGATGCTAAACTTTTCCCTGTGTGATTCAGGCTTGCTGTGGTCACTGGTGGAAACAGAGGGATCGGCATAGAGGTGTGCCGCCAGCTTGCTCTCCAAGGCGTGACAGTCATTCTCACAGCAAGGGGTGAGGAGAAAGGAAAAGCTGCGGTTGAGTCCCTTTGCCGTGAATCTAACCTCTCCAACATAATCTTCCATCAGCTCGATATACTGGATGATGGTAGCCGTGCCTTATTAGCACGACATATCGAGACCAGATATGGGAAGCTCGACATTTTGGTAAAATCTTTGTTTCTTCTGCAGTGGATGTCTTACCGTTTGTACTTCTATGAGATCCTATAATGAAGACAGAATGAATGGGCAATGCAGGTGAACAATGCAGGTGTTGGAGGGGTGGCAGTAGACCAGGACGGTCTGAGAGCTCTCAACATCGATCCCAACATGTGGGTATGTATTTCTCAGAAAAGAAAAGAAAATGTGGGTGTGTAGACTTGAGAATGACTTCCATACCGTCCATGAGAAATGGGACTCAGACAGAACCATCACCCTGTATGCCCTTGAATTTCCAAATTCAACCAAGAACTTTCTATTCGACACCTTTCTGACTCTCATCTTTGATTTAAATCAACTTTCAACTGATATTCTGAACTTGTGCTTCAATCCAAACATCGGAGGGATACCGATGGGCTAATGTGGCAAAATCTGCTGATGTGCCTTCTGACATGGTAAAATGGCATGCTGATTCGTGTCAGCAAAACCAGTCTTCGAACTGCTTGAGCCAGCGGCTAGGATAAACTTACTCCTCCCTCATATGCCACTCACTCTCTGATGGACATATAGGGCCTGGACCTACCTTACCAATGAGGGGTTTCAGAAATGTTGAGTGGCATAAAATACAAGTGTATTGAGTAACGATACTGAGCCTTGACACTGTTACCAAACTACTAAACATTGACACTGTTACAAAACTGATTTTCTTTTGTTATCTCAAAAGATAAATGGAATTTTGCATTGATACAAAATAGCATCCTTCTCTTTTACTGATTTATTCTGTAACTTGTTGATTTGCTTCGGACGGAACCTACAAATATTGCACAAAAGTACGCATTTGCACCTGTATGCTTCCTGCAACTATAGACAGAATATTCATGCCTGATTGTGGCACAATGTGCTCATGGGAGATTTTGAATTGTGTGTTTAATTACAATATAATTTCTGGTTTGCCTTTCTGATTCAGCTATCGGGCAAAGCAGCCCATCTGATCGAATCGGTGATCGTACAAACATATGACGAGGCAGTAAAATGTCTCAACACCAACTACTATGGACTGAAATGGGCAACAGAAGCTCTCCTTCCGCTACTGAAGAAATCCACAGCAGGAGCAAGGATCATCAACACCACCTCCCTTCGCTCAGAACTGCAGGTTCATCACCGCAACGACAACAGCAACCGAAAATGAAATGGCAACTTTAGTCACCTGGCCTAACTGCAACCGTACTGTGTCCACCAGAGAATGCCGAACGAGAAGCTGCGGGAGTCCCTGCGCGACGCCGACAGCTGGGACGAGGCGCGGATCGAGGCCATGCTGAGCGAATTCCTGGAGGACATGAAGAGCGGGCGGCTGGAGGTGGCCGGGTGGCCGATGATGCTGCCGGCCTACAGCATGTCCAAGATGGTGGTGAACCTCTACACCCGTATCCTGGCGAGGCGGCAGCCAGAGATGCGCATCAACTGCGTGCACCCTGGGTTCGTCAAGACGGAGATCAACTGGAACACGGGGGTCCTCCCGCCGGAGGAAGGCGCGAGGGGCGCGGTGATGCTGGCGCTGGCGCCTGGCGACGGGCCCACTGGCTGCTACTTCGATCAGACGAAGTTGGGGGAGGCTTGGTGATCGATGGTTACACGACCGGTGCCACTTTGTTTAGGTTTGCTTTTTTCCACGCTTCAGACCTTCAGTTTAGATGTTTCTTAGCTAGGCCGGTCCAGCAAACATGATTATCATTTGCTGCACTGTGAAACGCGGCTGCAATAATAAGAGGTCTCAGCTTAGATGTTTCCTGTCAAGGATTTAGTAATGCAATGTTTTTACTCAATTTCTTACGACCAGTTTGTTGCTGTTTGTCTGACGTTATATGGGTGCCTGATCAAGGTCTGTGTTTTCATCTTAAGCCAAGCCGGGTTAGCAAGTTGTGATCCCCAGTGGATCACCTTGTTCCCATATGAGACACTGCCCTCTCTTTGAGGGGTGTTGTCGGGTGGCAAGCAACTAGGGGGCCGAAGCTCAAGGCGCCCCCCTCGCTTGGTTAGATGAAAATCCTCCGGCGTTTGGTTGATCCCTGAGACCTCTGAAGCCAAAGCCAAGCTCCTTGTAGCGTGTTTGTGTTTGTTGTATGTTGTCGTCTCCTCTCCCCCCCTGGAGAATTTGAGTTGTTGTTGTGCTCCTCGTGAGCTTTGTAAACTGCTCTTCCCTTCTCATTCACTGGATTGTGATGCTGCTGCTTTTCGTCAAACAAACAAAAAAAGGTCTACTGCTGTTAATGAAGGCAATGCTGCTGCTGAGTGACTCCAGTTCAAGACCCGAATCACAACTTATCATTCTCAGGTTTTCTCTTCTGTACATGCTTCCACAGGTGCGGGGATCATCGTCTTCTGGCAAGGCGATGGCAATGGCGGTATTGGCGATGGAGTCGAAGAAGCAGAATCCGGTGCCGTGTCCCATACCCTTGCGAGCTTCTTCGCCAAAGCAAAAGGTATGGCCTTCTTCCCCAGCACTAGGAATGGCCGTCGCGGGTTCCTTTTCCAAGGAGGTCGTCTCATCTTGGTTCAGTCCGTGCTCTCCGCAATCCTTACTTGTGTTTCTGCCTGTTTGTAGAGTATAATCTGATTCGCTGAGCACCAGAAGATTGGTCCACTGGAACGCCAAGGCCAGACGTTCCCTGCACCCACTCGGTCAGTGTAATTTTCTCCCATTTCTTAGTGCAGCTCCTGCTAATTTTCGTTTAAAAATATATTGATAGAACTCGTTTTGAGCGCAATAGAAAATGACCCGTTCAACCTCACCTGATTTCCTGACTAAGATATGGTCATTTACTACGATATTTTTGTTCAAGGATCTGTTGACATATAGTACGTACTCCCTCCGTCCCAAAATACTTGTCGGAGAAATGGATAAAAATAGACGTATCTACAACTAAAATACATCTAGATACATCCATTCGTCCGACAAGTATTTCCGGACGGAGGGAGTACTCATTTATGAGATGATAGCAGATCATATCTGGGGATACAGAACCAGCAGGTATTAACTTTGAAAAATTAATTGTCCTCCAATTTTGCAGATACTTCAGTAGGAGTATATTTGTTCAATATCATCAAGAGAATGGAAGATATCTTCCCCCATATCCCCTATCTATCCCGCACCATAAAACCGGGTAGATGCATTACCCACGTTCCTGCCATCCCAGTAACTCTTATCATATCTTCCAGATTTAGCGCAAATTAAAGTCATTAATGTGTTGCCAAAGATGCGCTGGATTTATCAACTGATGATTAAGATATGCCAAAAATAAGGCAACGCATTAATCTTTCGTGCTGTATAAAGATTTCCCGGTGATTAATACATGCCAAAAATTAAGGCAATGCATTAATCATTCGTGCTGTATAAAGATTACCCCGTGATTGATCCTATTCCAGCATTGCCATCATCTTCCTCCTGTAGCTGTTCGTGGGTTGAGGAATGGCGTCGTTTAGGAACCTCTCCGTGCCACTTCTCTTGCTCACCATCCTCTTTCCTACGCTCGCACTCTGCTATGTCAATCCAGATGCCACAAGCGTACACCAAAATACCACAAAATCCTCTGCTTCTCGTGCTTACATCGTGCTCGTAGAGCCACCGCGCTCGAATGGCGGCGAAGACGCCCACCGCCAGTGGCACGAGTCTTTCTTGCCGACCTCGTTGGCGGATGAGTCCAGCGAGTCGCGCCTTCTCCACTCCTACACCGAGGTGTTCAGCGGCTTCGCCGTGAGGCTCACCGACACTGAGCTCGACGCTATGGCTAAGAAGCCAGGGTTTGTGCGTGCATTCCCGGACCGAACGCTGCAGCTCATGACCACCCACACGCCGGAGTTTCTCGGGCTAAAGAACGGCACCGGGTTCTGGAGCCGGGCTGGCTACGGGAAGGGAGTCATCATTGGACTACTCGACACCGGTCTCTATGCGACGCACCCTTCCTTTGACGACCATGGAGTTTCGCCACCCCCAACAAGGTGGAAGGGCTCGTGCAAGGCGGCCCGGTGCAACAACAAGCTCATCGGTGCCAAGTCACTCATTCAGGGTGATGAATTTGGCGACGAAGAGGGGCACGGAACGCACACCTCGTCCACTGCCGCTGGGAACTTCGTCGCCGGCGCATCATACCATGGTGCCGGCGTGGGCAAGGGCACCGCGGCCGGAATTGCTCCTGGCGCTCACATCGCCATGTACAAGGTATGCGCCAATAGACGCTGTAAGGAATCTGCAGTACTGGCAGGCCTAGAAGAGGCCATCAAGGATGGTGTGGACGTGCTCTCACTCTCCCTTGGCGGTGACACGAGTGCCAGCTTCGATCAGGACCCCATTGCTATCGGCGCATTCAGTGCTGTGTCCAAGGGCATCCTCGTGGTGTGCGCCGCCGGCAATAGCGGTCCGAAGCTGGGCTCGATCACCAACGAGGCGCCATGGTTGCTCACGGTCGCCGCCGGCTCCGTGGATCGGAGCTTTGCTGCTGGCCTGCATCTCGGCAATGGCAGGAGCATCGACGGAGAAGCACTTACCCAGAAAGTGAGTCCGAGTTCAAAGTCACACCCTCTCCTCTACTCCGAGGAACGACGGTACTGCAATTACAAGAGTGACAGTGGCATCACCGGTAAGATCTTGGTCTGCCAAGGCACTAGGTCGAAGCCTCAACTGTTCAACATCCACAGAATAGTGGGTGCTGGTGCGGCTGGTGTGGTGCTGTTCAACGATGAAATCAGCGGCTACAGCACCATGGTTCAGGATTTCAACTCCAGTGTTGTACAGGTGAGCGCGGCCGACGGCGATGTCCTCATAGCTTATGCCGCGTCATCAGAGAGCAGCTCCGTGGCCTCTCTCATCTACAACAACACACTGTTTGGTGTCCGTCCGGCCCCCGTTGTGCCCTTTTTCTCTTCCCGTGGTCCAAGCGTCATCGCCGTCGGCATCCTAAAGCCGGATATATTGGCACCAGGCCTCAACATCCTCGCCGCGTGGCCGCCGAGCACGGGCTCTGGAAGGGGCCCTTTCAACATCATATCAGGAACATCCATGGCGACGCCACACGTCAGTGGTGTCGCTGCACTTATCAAAAGCATCCATCCTGACTGGTCGCCAGCCGCCATCAAGTCTGCCATCCTAACGACATCGGACATCGTTAATAGCACTGGTGGCTCAATCTTGGACGAGCAACATAAGAAGGCCGGCGTGTACGACACAGGCGCCGGCCATGTGAACCCGACCAGAGCCGCAGACCCTGGCTTGGTGTACGACCTCAGCGTCACCGACTACGCCGGCTACATCTGCTGGCTCCTCGGTGACAGCGGCCTAGCAACCATCGTGCGCAACTCAAGCTTGACCTGTGCGGAGCTGCCCAAGGTCCACGCCGTGCAGCTTAACTACCCAACGATAACCGTGTCAGCGACATCGACGCCATTCATAGTGAAGCGGACTGTGACAAACGTTGGGCCAGCAAACTCGACATTCACAGCTAAGGTGGACGCGCCAAGATCACTGACAGTAAGTGTCTCCCCGGAGACGCTGGCATTCTCCAAAACCGGAGAGAAGAAGACCTTCAGCGTGTCCGTGAGCAGCCACGGCTTGGGCGAGGAGCTGCACGTGGAGGGAAGCTTGAGCTGGGTATCAGAGAAGCATGTCGTGCGGAGCCCCATTGTTGCTGTCGTCCCAAGTGGCGATACTTCACCATGAATGATGTAATTAGTAGATGTTTACTTTGTCAACATAATAATAAATAAACAGTACTAATGGAAATTTGTATTATGAATTACTGGTGCAAAATTTTAGGTTATGCCATTCAAACTAGAGATCAGTACTTGATATTGCGTCTGCTGCTTAATGCCTGTTTGAAACTCCACCGACTTTTTTGTTCAGAACATGAAACTTATGAAACTCTGGAGTTGCATTCGTCTCTGTAAACTTTTGTCAGATAAGAAACAGAGAAAATGGGTGAAAAGAGAGGCGATTGTGTCCATCACATGCCATCTGCAATTAAAAGTCTTTTCGCTTTAATGCAGATGCCCCTCTAAGTGCTCAACAAAAGAAATGTGAAAATTGTCGGTGTAAATCTCGTACAAGTCTGCATGTTTCGTACAGTTGTACTGTATGAATGTGCAAGTTTGTGGGTTTCCTGCAGACATATGAATACTCAATATAAGCGCATATATGCTAGACGCAAAATCAATTAATAAAATGGCTGCATGCATCGTCTAGATGCACAGAGGCCGGGGTGTCTTCCTCCATTTCAAAAAAAAAAGAAAATGCTAGACACAAAATTCATGTTTATAGTGCTTTTGTGCCATGTGTGATATAAGCGCATATATGCTAGACCAAATATCACCATCACTTGGTATGGCAAAGAAAGTTAGAATGCATTCCATCAAGCACCAACATCCAGGATTCCAGGTCGTAGTAGTACAATGCATTATTATTTGGTCTTTCACTAGAAATTGACATTCTTTTTGTTTAGTTTTACAACAAAAGGACTTGAACATTGTTACCTTAATCTCCTTCCTCAGCGGCGAGATCTTGAACATTGTTTTAATTGCAGGATTGTGTACATAGAAAAAATTCATGCACCACATTCTATTACCGAGTTTCCATTTGCTCCTGTCTCATGGAAATGATTCTTTGGCTACTATGGCACACAACTAATTCTTGATCTGTGATTCAGAATAATTTCACAGAAAAATTATGGGAATATAATCTTTATAATTATTTTTCATGACGCTTTGGTTTGTATTTGGGAAGTTTCCATATGGCCCACTATGCTCTCAATTCAAAAAAGGGAAAATTTCATGATCAAACCTATTGAAAGTTTTCCTTTGTTTAAATGTCATTTATGTCTTATGCACCTAATCCTTCAAAAAGTCATGTGTTTTTCCTATGCCACAGCAAACTATTTGTACTTGCTTATTCATGTGGTTCCTATTTATGTAGAAAATGTCATGTCATGACATCCAATTCATGTGTTTTATCTATCGGGCATTTTGAGAATCCTGCAAATTTCCTGAAAAAAAAGGAGAGAATCCTGCAAATTGAATAGGCCCCAAAGGAAATTCACGTATTTCTCCTATGATGCAACCAAATAACTTCGGTTCCATATTCCTTTGTTTTAAATTTCAATAGGTTTCAATCGTTTGGTAAGGATTATAATGGGCTCCGTCTCTTTGTCAGAGTGGTGAAACTTACTTGCAACCCAAAGAAATGCACTGTTGCTGCAACACCCAGAAACGAACTTGAACCCAATAACTAATAAGAGTTGGTTTTGATCAGCTGATGTTCCTCTTCCCGCTCAGCGTTTCCTCCCAAGTACATATTCCAAACGCCCTATCTACGGAGTCTTGGCTACTACGCGCGGACTATGAATGGGTGTGTCTCTCACCATCGATCAATCAGGCATTAGTCAATGTGCTTGTCTTCCTACCTTTTAAAGCAGACTGTCTGACCGTGCCATTCTATTGTAAACATATTTCATTTCTAAGTAAACACATCAGTGCCCTATCATTGTCACCGAATCGATTCATCCGGAACTTTCGCTGGTTATCGGTTAAATTTTCCGATGATTAGTAATTCTCTTTTGCAGACTGAGATTGCTGATGATGCTAAAAGAACGCAATAAACAAAACATTAAAAGATGGTGACCCTCCAACCAACTGATGTAAGACCATTTTCTTTCTTTGTCAGGCAATAGATTTCTAATACACATACTACTAAATCAGAATCTTTCACCTCCCTTGTATCTCCGAAAGAGTACAATCGTTCACAGAGCTCTGAATGTCAACCATAATTTGCTCCATTTCTATGCTCCGTCGGGCAAAGTAGGCGGGGCGGTTGGGGGCTGGAAGTGTGGTGCTTCCATTCTCCAAGACGAATACAACAGTTGACATCAGGGGCCTATCATCTGGATTTTCTTGCACACACAGGAGTCCCACATGGATGCAGAGCAAAACTTCGTCTGGTGAATATGTGTCCATGAGAGATGAGTCTGCCAATTCCTGTGTCTTCCCTTCCTTCCACATATTCCATGACTGCAACAATTAAAATGGTCACATGTCTTTTGTGAGGTTGTTCAAGGGAATCAGTTTCAAAAAACAAAATCTTGATATACTTATGAATTCGAAAGCTGTGAGAAATCTTGTGTGTACTCACATAAACTGCAAGGCTAGGAAAACTTGATGTTTGACTGTTAGAGTTTCTCCTAATACCAGTGACAACCTCTAGTAGTAATACGCCGAAGCTGTAGACGTCAGACTTGGTAGAGAAGATGCCCTCCATTGCATACTCAGGGGCCATGTAGCCACTGCTTGTGCATTTCACTCGAAAGAGTTAGCAAACAGGAATTGAATTATTCACAAGTCAGTATGAGTTGTTGGTTTACAAGGCTACTCACTATGTTCCGACAACGCGTTGGGTATTTGCATTTTGTTGGTTATCACCAAAGATTCTTGCCATACCAAAATCAGCTATCTTGGGTTTCATATCTGCATCTAGCAAAACATTTGCAGCTTTAAGATCCCTGTGAATTATGGTCAACCTTGAGTCTTCATGAAGATAAAGAAGGCCCCTTGCGACCCCTTTGATTATGCTAAACCGTGTTCCCCAATCCAAGAACAATTTTCTCGAGTCATCTGTAGATAGAACAAATGTTAGATCAAATGTTTCTGAGTTGTGTTCAGAAACCATAGTGAGTATATTTGGATATTTACCAAAAAGGGTGGCATCTAAGCTCTTATTAGGTAGATATTCATATATCAGGAGTTTTTCATCTCCCTCATCACAACATCCCAGAAGTCGAACCAAGTTTCTGTGTTGCAATTTGGAAATTAGAATTACTTCGTTCCTGAATTCCTTTGTTCCTTGTTGAGAATCTTTGCTTAGCCTCTTGACTGCAACTTCTTGACCACCTAACATTCCCTAGATAAATATAATTCAAACATTATATTTGAGTTTGCAATATGAACAAATTTACCCTCCTAATTTAGAATGAGTACCAAAAACTTTATATTGTACGAGTTACCTTGTAAACTTTGCCAAAACCTCCCTGTCCAATCATGCATGTTTCAGAGATTTTGTGAGTTGCTAGGGCAACTTCTTCAAATCTTACAAACGGGAATTCGTGATCATGGGGCTGATTTTCTTCCCCAAGCTCATTAGAGGTACTCACATTATCCACCCTAATATTCTTGTGCTTTCTCCTTTTAAATTTATTGCCTGCTCCCACGATATTACAGTCATTTCAATGAGCATATCATAGGGATAAGAAATAAGTTTGACATCGGCAACCACTAATGTTTGTTACACTTCCATGTATGAATTCACGAAACAATAAGAAATAACCGACAAGGCATGGCTGCCACCATGGCAAAATTGCCAACCGGACAATATGGCTATCACCTGACATAGTTGAAGGAAAACTACCCATGCACGCAATCAAAATACATGTGTTGGGAAACCACCCCTAGATCCCTAGACCCCCCCCCCCCCCCTTACAAACGATGTTGACAATTTTGTGCCATGTCAGCGCTTACAGCGGTCCGGGCTGTCAAAAATTAGATTAATCACTTCAGACCGATCATCAGTGTTTATTGAGAATTTTAGTAAGGAAAACCGTAGATTTTTGGGGCTCTCAAGAAATGTGGTGGTTTTTTTGTAATTCACTCCGAGAAAAACACAGATGACACTTGAGTCCATTTGCACCACGTTGGACATTGTTATGCTTTTTCCTGTCCCCTTTTATATATTGAGTGTTTTAAGAGCAACGGTTGCTTGAGCATGGTAAGTGCCGACCTCTATGATCGACGTGTACACACTCTAGCATGTGCATTCCATATTTTTTGCTACTAGATTGCATGTTATTGTTACATCGCTCTCATAGTGGCTAAACAAAAAAAACACCTAAACGTTATTTGTTATACTTACTTTTACTTATTCAAGTGGCTGAGAAGATTTTTTAACCAAATGTGACGGCATATTATGGTAGTAGGCGTCGACTTCCAAGTTGGTCTAATACAATTTTTCCTAAGGATAGTAACTAAAGGTACCTTTGAATTTGAACCATGCCAGGGAGATGCATATGAGCACGAGAACACTGCTGCCAAAAACTGGTAGCACAATCTTCACTGCATTGCTCTTTGTCCTTTTACCTATGCAAGAAATATGTATACCATAAGAGAAAAACATTGTGGAGAGAGAAATATGGAAGCGAAGACAAAAACCACCAGGGAAAAGAGGGAGAAATAACAAAACCAGTAGGGGAAAAAGGGAGAAATGACAAACCCAATTGGATAAATGAGCGAGAATTGGCAAAACTAGTTGGAGAAAGAGCAAGAAACCGAGTTTTGTACCAGTAGATGCATCCATGCCCGCAAGCCGAATATAGAGGTGTTTCTCGGCCGAGCTCTGCGTTAGACTTTCCTCTGTCAACCAACTCGCCAGCCCACACGGCGGATCAACGAAAATGAAGATGACTCGCAACCGCTGCGCCCGCCGGAGAATTCCACCACGCTTCTAGCACCCCGAAACGCCGCATACCAAGCAACACCTTCAAGAAGGAACGCGACGACAACGGCGCTGTTACCAGACATGGCCTAGGGTTTCCCCCGATATGCGAAGGGCCGTGGGAGGGAAGGGGTATATCCGACGCCCTTCAGGAAGGCACGGCAGCGCCCACGGGCGTCACCGCGTCGATGCCGGACAAGCCGACAAGGATTTCTCCCAACCGCCAACCAACCACGACCCCGGACGATCCATCGCGCTCCACCATACTTGCCGTCCACCAATAGGCGCCACCACGGACACACAGTCACCATCGCCGTCTCACCGTGACAAGCGAAGTGAGACCTACGGGATCGAGAGGAACCAGCCGGAAACGAGGAGTAGCAGGGTCAGCGGCCACATGGGAGGGGACAACCTCCACCACCCTCGGCGGTGATCGACCGGACATAGCACAGGAGCAAACCAGGCACTCCTGCTCGGCCGAGCCCAAAGCGGGCTCATGAAGCTCCCGTAGCTGCGCTGCAGTACACGCGCCGCCGTCGCCACCACCCCCAGCCCGAGCCACACCTCCGTCCACCGGAGATGACGCCGGAAAGCACATGCCAGGCCCACCCAGACCCAGATGGGGCCCAAAAGGGCCTAGATCTGGGCCGAAAGGGCTCCGCCGCCAGCCATCGCGCTGCCCCGCAGCCAAGCAGTCACGCCAACACCACCTCGCCACTCGGTGTTGCGCTGCCCACGAAGACGAGCCGCTGCCGGCCGCCATCGCCCGAGCCGTGGGGGGGGGAGAGAACGGGGCTGCTGTCGTTGGCACCACGCGAGCAAGGCCCAGCGGCCTACGTCGGTGGCGGCAGGAGGGGAAAAGGAGGAGGAGGCGCTGGGAGGAGGCGGGGAGAAGGCCCGTCGCCCTTCGGGAGGCAATGCGGGGGATTCTGAGGAAGGGGTGGTGGGGAGGAGGAGAGGCGGCGGAAGGGTCGGGCCTGTGGGCGGCCGTGGCGGGGAGGAGCTAGGACGCCGCCGCAGGCCGCAGCGGGGGGAGAGGAGGGGGGAAACCTCTTCCTGATAGATACAAGAAGTATGCTATGCAATACCCGATTGCCGATGTTCAGAAGCACCGCCGTCGGGGGAGATGACGCTGGTGCAGCACCCACGTTGGTTGTTGCCCAAAGAACACGTTTGCCGGTACTTGGTCATTCAAATAATGGGCATGTGAGCCGGGCCCTTTTCCCTCCCGTCCCTCACGTGACGCGCCCGCGCGCGCCGAGGGGGGGGGGGGAGGGGAAACCCTAGCCGCCGCTCCTCCCGTTCCCCTCCCCCTCCCTCCCCGCCGTTGCCGGCAGGCGTTGACGGGCAAAGCCCGGTCGGCACGGCGGCGGCGTGGCATCTCCTTCCTCCTCTGCTTCGGGGTCCGTCGCGGGGCGGAGCTCGCGGGTGGTGGCACTAGGCTTCGGCAGGGCCCAGCGGCATGGCGCCGGTGGCGCGGGGCGGCGGTGCGTCCATCCGGTGGCGGCGCGGCGTCGATTTGAGCCCCGGTGATGGTGCGGCGGCTGCTGGGTGGTCCGGCTCTGGTGGCGGCGCGCTGGTGGGCGTCGGGCCAGATTCGCCCGGATCTGGCGCATGGGGTCTGGCTGGCGACGCAGGGTGGTGGTGGGGGCTCGCCTGAGCTCCCGTGTGCTGCCGGTCGGCGACGTCTCATGCGGGGCAGCAGGAGGTTGTGCCGGTCGGCAGCGCGTGATGGTGGATGCGTGTCCAGCTAGGGGATTTCGAGCTCCCTGTTGGATGGCGCGGGCTGCGCTGGCCTTGGTTTGCGGTCGGCGGCCTCCTTCATCTCCAGGGAGGTAACGGCGTGGTGGCGGTGGTGCCCTGGGAGGAGTGTGGCCGGCGGCTCCGACACGTGGGGCTCGCCGGGCGGCACGGGTTGGGCAGTGGCCGGGGTGGTCGCTGCTCCGGCCGTGGATGGCTCCACGGTGGCTTGGCAAGTCGGCTTCGGCGACGGCTGGCACGTCCTGGCGTCGGTTCGTCCGTATGCGGCTTGTATCGTCGTCCGGTCGCTACGTTCGGTGAAGGGCTGGCCTTCTCCCAGCTGCGGTCCATCACTCGTCTCGTGCTCGGTGTGCAGGTCCGAGCTCGTCTCACGCATAGTGCCGCAGGACTAAGCTCGTCTCACGCACGGTGCAACAGGACTGACCTCATCCCGCGCACGGTGTTGCGGGACCGAGCTCACCTCGCACCCGGTGCTGCAGGATGGGTCGATGGAGGCCAGGTGGCTGGCCTATTGTGTCTCGGCGCTGGGGGTCGCCCAGGGGTGCGAGAGGTGGGACCTTTCTGCTCGTCTCTTTGGTTGGGATAGCGGCAGGTCTCGGGTGAGGTGGTGTCAAGGTCTTGGATGCTGGGGCGGCGGCCCTGGTGGTAGTTGCGTGGTGCTCTCGGGCGGAGGCCGTGGCTTGGTGCTGCCCGGTGGCCATGGCCGTGTGTGCGGCGTGGTTGCCGGGGTGTGGCGTTCGGTGGCGGTGAGTGTTGGCCGAGGTGAAAACATGTTCTATCTTCGGACAGACCGGCGGCGGCGAAGATCGTTCCCTTCTTAAAGGCGTTGTCGCGGCTGTCATATCTTGTCATGTGACTCTAGAGGAAACTCTGATCCTTGGATCGGGCGGTGGCGGCGCTCCGGTGGTATACCCTTCCTGAAGGCGCCGCCTTGGAACGCATGGTTCGTCATATGTAGCTGCATTTCTTAGTGGTGGTAGTGCTAGGAGTAGTGTTGTTGCGCTCAGCGCCTATGTATCATGCCCTGAGTGTGTGCATGTGTTGCGGTGGCATGCGTTTGTACTGAGTGCTTGATGATCGGTGCTTTATATATAAAGCG
Source organism: Aegilops speltoides (assembly GCA_021437245.1). Classification (NCBI taxonomy): domain Eukaryota; kingdom Viridiplantae; phylum Streptophyta; class Magnoliopsida; order Poales; family Poaceae; genus Aegilops; species Aegilops speltoides. The sequence goes on from CM038142.1 coordinate 51,815,843, forward strand.
GGGCGAAATCCTTTTTCAGTAAAGAACACGTTCACCACCATCTCTTTCGGAGAGAACGAGATTGGAGGCGTTGGTGAAGGAGAGTGTCGGTGGTGCCGACGAAGTGGTGTTGGTGGCTGGGGTTTCTCGGTTGGCGACCCACACGATCGTAAGCTTGGGGATGTCGTTGTACCAGATGCCCAAATACAACTTGGTGGGAGTGGAGTTGGAGGGGGCGAAGAAGCCCAAGGAGAAGGTACCGCCATCGGAGACGATGGTGGAGCCAGGGGAGAGCGGCTTGTTAGAAGGAAGAGAGGGATTTAGTGGAATAGTCGTTCGTTGTATTGCTTGAGCCTCATGGGCATATATATAGGAGTACAATCATCTACTTGGAGTACAAGACAAGCCAGAACAAATCCTAGTCTATCTCGTCTTTCCTAATAAAAAGAACTTTACTTTCTAAAAAGTAAAAAAAAGTACCCGCGGAAATGTTCCAATTCCAAATAAAATAATTTCATTTAAAATAATTAAAGTCCGAGGAGCCGTATGAGGTGAAAATCTCATGTACGGTTCTGTAAAGGGACAGTAAGGGTGACTTATCTGTCGACTTTTCCACTATCAACCCTTCATATCCAGATTTCACTCCACTTTCACTTTCATATCAGGAACGTCATTATACTCAACATCCCCCCGCAGTCACAACGGTAGCGACGCAGACGGTGAGACTGGAGAAGAATCCGAAGGTAAGTCGACGGACACCCCCCAGTCGTAACGGTCGACACATCGCGGAGTCGTGACTGGAGTGGCAACCGACGAGGTTGCTCAAGCAAGGCGGTAGCCCTTTGTGCCGTTTGTTGATGTAGCCGAGAGCGTGTGTGGTGGAGCCGTGGACAAGGTAGCCGTGTGAAGAATGCCGTGGTCGATGTCGAGTCGGGGTGGCCGGTGTCGAGGAAGTCGCCTTGGAGCCGCGGGTGCAAGGTGGCGCCGAGTTAGTCATGGGCGCAGTGGTGTCGAAGTAGTGGTGCGCCGGGAAGAAGATGTTGTTGACGACGCGTCACGGCGGGTTTGCCAAGCCCGGGCACACATCGTGGACGAAGGCACGCAACGGTGTTGCCAGCACCGGGCATGCATAGACGGACGAAGACGAAGTTGACGAAGCGCCGACCAGGCTTGCCAGGCCCGGGGACACGTCATGGATGAAGGCACGCATCGGTGTTGCCAGCACCGGGCATGCGTGGACGAGGGACCTGCACGAGCTGTACGCCATGTCGGAGAAGTCGGAGAGGCCAGCAGAGAAGGACTCGACGACGGTTGCGGCGCCAATCGGCACGGGGCCAATGTCGCCAGCGGTTGTCGGAGTAGATGAAGCGATCGGGGTAGATGACGGCGACGCTGGCGACGAGCTGGTGCTGGACGAAGACAAAGGGGATGGACGGGCGGCGGCGGCGGCTACAAAGGTAGCAGCGGCGGCGGCCAAAGAAGAGCGGCGGCGGCGGCCTGACGGCGGCGGCGGCGGCGGCTAGGTTAGGAGTGCAGCGGCGGTGCTCGAAGTAGGCGAAGAACCCTGACAGCGTGACGAAGACCGACGCGGAGGGTGGTGTTCCCGCGCCAAGGGAGACGGCGCGGCACATACCACGGGAGGTCGACGCGCGGTGACGGCGGAGTGGACCGCGGTCAGCGGCGCTTCGACCCAAAGGCGACGCATGGGCGGCAGTCGTGGCGACGACGGAAGACCTCGGCGGCGGCGGGGACCGCGGGCCACGACACTCGACCGAAGAAGCGGCGCGAACGGCGGTTCGCGAAGTCGGTGACGCGGGGCGGCCTCGGGGCGGCTGCGTGGACGCGTGCACGCCGCTTCGCTTCTGACGGGCGATGGCAGCGGCGGCGCGAGGGTCAATGCAACCACGGGGCGGCCTAGAGCGGGCGCCCTCGGGCGGCGGGGACGCGGGCAGCACTACGGCTGGCGGGCAACGCAGCGTGACGCTGGTCGGTGGAGCCGGGAGAAGAACCACGGGGTGGCGGCGCTGCGACCCGACAGGGCGGCGCAGCGGCAGCCCGATGCTCAATCGGTGGAGAGGCACGCTGAACTCGGGGACGATCTTCACGGGACTTGCAGAGGCGCGCATAACCGACGGGCCAGGTCGGTCGCGCGGCATAGATGAGGCGGATCGTGGCGGCGAAAGGGTGATCTAGCCTATTGCGCGCGAGGTCGAGGACGCCGCTTGGTGGAGGCGTGGTGGCGGCGGAGTCCAAGATGAAGCCGGCGGCGGCGGGCGGCAGGGCGGCTATGATTGGCCGCCGCATGGCGCGAGGCCGCCAGGTCGGGGTGATCAGGAGTCCCGGTCGGAGCAGGGCGGTGACGGCCGATATAGATCGACGGGCGGGCTGTCGCGCGAACGGCGGCGGTGAAGAACCGCCGCATGACGTGAGGCCGCCGGGTCGGGCGACCGGGCGGGCCGACGACGAGGCTGCCGCGTCGGGCGACCAACGGCAGACGCGCGAACGACGCGCGCCGGCCGGGTCGGTGAAGAAGCCGCCAATCGCGCGTGTTGGAGTAGAGCGCCGGGTCGACGGCGGCGGTGGGACGCAAACCGGATCACATAGACCGGAAAACCAAAAGTAGAAGCCGATCAAAGCGACCGGCGAGAGAGAGAAAACCCGGATCAAAGGATCGAAAAAAAAGACTCTCTAGGGCAGCCGGCCAACACGGCCGGCGGACGAACCCTAGGTACGGGCGGCGCGGCCCCCGGCGGCGGTCATGGAGGCCGACCGTCCCGGGGGCGGCACGCAGATGCGGAAGCGGCGGCGGCTAGGGTTTAGGATCGACTTGCGATAGATACCATGTTAGAAGGAAGAGAGGGATTTAGTGGAATAGTCGTTCGTTGTATTGCTTGAGCCTCATGGGCATATATATAGAAGTACAATCATCTACTTGGAGTACAAGACAAGTCAGAACAAATCCTAGTCTATCTCATCTTTCCTAATAAACGTTATACTCAACACGGCTTGCCAGGGACAAGCCGGTCGTCGGATGCACTAGACGGTAGGACTATAAGAAGGATCAACACGGCGGCCCCGGCGAAGCATGGGAGAGCCTGCCAATGCCAATCCGTCGGTCGTTAAGGCCTAAATCATACTAGTACCAAGTAGCTAATGTGCATGTACAAAAATAAATCAAAAATAATTTTATTGCACCATAATTTTATTTGTATGTGATTTTGTAAATGTATAGAGTAGATTTGTAATTTATAAATTAATTATAATTATTTTAGGCTTAATCATATGAATGTGAAGGAGGGATATCACAGTTACTGTAGCTTACGTGACATCCCTTGAGGATGTTAGAGGATCCGGTTCCTATATATTGATGCTGCTAAGTGGTGTCGGCTATATATATCTAGCCTTGGTCACAACTCACAAGCACAAAATGCATTGGCAAACAAGTAGGATTCGTTCCAGCCTTGGCCACATGTTTGATCGCGGAAGCAGATGGCTCGGTGGTGCAAAGTTTTTTTTGTATTGGAGCAGTTGACAGTATGCTGGATTGAGTTAACACCCCAGCTGTCCATGTCGGAGTAGGAATTCCAGTCACTGCTGACTAGTCACACTAGTGACTGAAATATTAAGCTATACCGGTCCGGCTGCTCCAACCTCGATTCGACTGGATCTTGTTGGAAAATGAAAGCATATGACTAAATCCGGAAGTGCAGTTTATAACCGCTGTAACTTCATCTTCTGATATGCTTCTTTCTAAATATTTTCTAAACGCTTTTATATTATGGGACGGAGGGAGCACCGTTCATGTATAAAACCGCACTAAATCACCTTGCACAGTTTCCCCTGGTGATAGGAAGGAAATCCATGGCATGGCCATCAGATGACACGCAGCTAACTTAGACTAAAAATCTGCATATAAACGCTTGCACTTCATCACATACTTGTTTGGCATATGTCTGCCTCACCCTAATATATGTCTGTTGGTCCTGACAATTTATATTTTTACATGTTGGAGTAAGCATAAACCAATTGCAAGAACGGCAGAAAATAACACGCCACTACCTAAGCACTTGCATCTAACCGCCCTCTTGTAAAATCACGAGAGCCTTGCTTTGCTAACCTCTACACCACCCTTGATTCCAAAAGTTCAAAACTTCTGATACAAATTGACGACTGAGTTTGAAGCTTATCTTTTCGCTGAAAAGGTGGTATTGCAGAAACAGGCTTTCGCCCCGCTTTATAGGTAAAAAAAAGATCACAAGTACACGGCAAACGATACATGGTGGTGAGGAAACCCACAAACAAAGCAGAACTCAGAAAAAGGGACACGATACATGGTCGAAACGCGACTATGACACAAAGCAAGAAAAAAGGAGGACCTAAAGACTACACTAGCAACGACCAACGACACTCGGGCTCCTCGGCAACACCCTCAAGAGGGAGAACTGCGCAAAGCGTCACCATTGCGGCGTCCGACGGAATGGACCAAGGTTTTCACCAGGAGCTCTGACAGGGGAAGTGAGCTACGCAACGTCCTCATGAGGAAAGCGGAACCCGCGGGTGTCGTTGTTGTTGGCGCCGAAGCACAGAGCTTTCACCCATACGCTTCCCCGAGCCATACAAGATTTGAGCCAGCCGCCACGATGAAGCCGAGATCACCAGAGCCAGATCTGGGCACCTCCCATGCCGTGACAGAGAGGACGCCAAGGCCTCCCAATGCAACACTCCTCGCAGTCCACACGACCGAGGAGCATCGCCAGCACCGCTACTCGATGACCTGTCAGATAGCCAACCGAGTAGCCCGCCACCCAAGGCCGCCGCCCCAGCATCCTGCTAGGAACCTCTCACTGATGCCATAACACGCAGACGCCACCGCCCGGAGGGGAGGTAGGCACGTCCCCACCAACCCTCGAGGTCCCACCTCACGGCTAGCCGGAGGCGGGCCATAGCCGGGTAACATCGCCACCACGGCTGGCTAGCGAGCAAGCACTAGACCGTGGGGTTGGAGAAAGCCCTCGCACTCGGGATCTCGCCGCCAGCAAACTGCCAGCAGAACCTCCGAAGGACACAATAGTCAGCGCCCCGTCAGATCTAGCCACTCTAGATCTCAACGGGGAGCGGCCCAGGACCGGCATCTCCGGTCATCGGGAAGCCTCGGCAGTGCCGGCCGTCGGAGCCTCCGACCCTCCACCCCCATGCTAGCCCCAACTTAACCCACCATGAGCCACCATCACGCCATCTTCCCACGCCCCACGTGCCCGTAGAGAAAGGCAGAGCCCCGTCATAAACTAGCCACCAGCACCCACGCCATCACGAGCAAGCACTACCGGGCCACCACCACCGGCCGCCACCACTGTCCATGCATCACGGCAGCCGCTGGCCCGCATCGTCAGCTACTGTCAGGCTCCAGATCCGTGCCAGACAGCAGCTCGCTGATATGTCTTCGACGTATCTATAAATTTTTGATTGGTTCACGCTATTATATTATCAATCTTGTTTGCTTTATACACCATTTAATATCATTTTTGGGAACTAACGTATTAACCCAGTGCCTAGTGCCAGTTGCTATTTTCTGATTGTTTTTTGTTTACAGAAAATCCGTACCAAACAACGTCCAAACACGACGAAACTTCTTGACGATTTTTTCTGGACCAAAAGAGATCCTAGAAGCTTGGGGTGGGGGGGGGGGGGAGACCAGACGAGGCTCGAGGAAGCGACAAGGCAGGAGGCGAGCCCCGGGATGGGGCCTGCCCTCTTTTGGGCTCCCTGTTGCTTTGATTGACCCAATTCCTTGCCTATAAATTCACATATATTCTAAAACCCCTAGAGCAAGACCCAAAACAATCCTTCCGTCGCCGCAAGCCTCTGTTCTTCTGTGATCCCATGAGGGCCTTTTACGGTACTCTATCGGAGGGGAATCGATCACGGAGGCCGTTTTCATCAACCTTGTTGCCTCCATGATGATGTGTGAGTAGCTAGATCCCCCCTCTCTCTATGATCTTCAATACAATGTTCTCTTCGGAGATCGACTAGATGTAATCTTTTTGCAGTGCTTCTGTTGAGCTCCGATGAATTGAGGGTTTATGATCAAATTATTCATTGAAAGTAACTGAGTCTTTTCTGAACTTTATTATGTGTGACTTCCATAGCTTTGTATTTCTCTCTGATCTATCCGTTTAGTTTGGCCAACTAGATTGATTTATCTTTAGTGGGAGAGGTGCTTTCTGGTAGGTTCAATCTTACGGTGTCTTCACCTTGTGACAAAAGGGGTAGCGAGACACTTATTTTCTATTGTTGCTACTAATAGTAGTGCAGAACCGGTCTTTAGTGCCAGTTCGTAACGGCCTTTAGTGCCGGTTCGGCAACCGGCACTAAAGAGTGGGGACTAAAGGTCCCCCTTTAGTACCGGTTCGTCACGAACCGGCGCTAAAGTGTCACCACGTGGCACGAGCCAGGCCCGGGTGCGTATAGGACATTAGTAACGGTTGGTAACACCAACCGGTACTAAATGTTGGGGGGGGGGGTGGCTTTATTTTCCATTTAATTCTTTTTTGTTTGCTGGTATTATACGACAGTACAAATTGTACACGTTATGCATATATATAAATAGATTTTCTCGTCGTACGTAGAACCGCATATATATATATAAATATATATCATAGAATGTCTCACAACCAACACCATTAATTATTCAAACATACACGTGTATATATATACATATACAATTTCTCCTACATGTTGCCTTGGTGCCTTCGGAGCACGATGACAAGTGGTTCATGGGGGTGGTAGCGGGTAATAGTATTCTCCTTTGGGATCTATGACATGGTCGAGCAAAAATCCTGCTATTTCCTTTTGAAGTGCTAGTATGCGGTCCGCTAGTAGGAGCTGCTCCCGCACCTCTCTAAACTGTTAAGAAGGAGATCAATATGCATGTGTATTAGTTGTGTGACTAGATATTGATAATGGTGTGAATAGTGTTCTGACAAACGTACCCAGTCCTGTCTTTGAGATCTGCTCCTTTCGGACGCCATCATGCGAATGTTCTCGCAAACGTAGAATGCACACAGATCATTCCCTGCGCCGCTTGTGGCCTTTACGAGAATGGAATTGAATCAGATAATGATTAATCAAGCATGTTAATTAATTAATGGTATTGAAACAAGAATTAAAGAGATGGTAGCTAGCTAGCTAGCTAGTACTACTTAATTACTTACCTTTGGTCGATACCAAAACAACTTTTTTGCCCATGTGCCTGGAGTCACCTTGATGAACTTTGCCCAAGCCCTGCCCGCCGGCAAAAAAAATTAATAAAGGGGTTATTAAATAGTTCATATCAGGAAATGATGAACTAAATAGGCCGAGATATAGTTAATAATGATTGAAATTACCTGTTGACTATCCCCTTCACGATGGTGTAGTCTTTTTCTTCTTTAAGTAGTGAGTCCAATACTTCAACTTTTCCTTCCTCAACTTTAATGTCTAACAAGATCTAGTGGAAACTGTATGCGCACACGTTTGCATGTCTTAATTAAGCGGGTATGTGCATAACACTCATCAACTACCGTAAACCCTATACACTTAATTATTAACATCTAGCTAGCTAGTAAGCAAAAACAGAATTTGTAGTACAAGACAGTGTGACTCACAGGAAATTGTAAGGAAGTAGTATATCTTCATTGGTATTGAGGCGCTTGAAGAACTCTAGCATGCTTTTCTCTACACTTGCTTGATAAATTGGAAGATTCCATGTGTACTCATTAATGGTATTTGGGTCAATGAACCCAATGCCACAGCGTCCAGATTTTTTCATTTCATACATCTTCATCCTGCATATAATACCACAGAAAAGAATATAGTGAGGATAATTATATGTAATGATTGATCAAAATGATCACTACAGCTAGCTTGAGACTTAAATTACGGAAGGAAATCACTTACAGACAATAGCAACTGACGATAGACTTGTCGAGTGTGTCTTGATTGTATAACTGAAATAGTTCTGAATACTCAACGGACAGAGCTTTCTCATGGAAGTAATGCTCCTCCTTGACATTCACCATGAGGGACACTCGATTGGAAATCTTGGTAATGTTCATGTACCATTGATGCAATTCATACATTCTCGTTGGGAGGTTCTTGACCTTGTCATGCTCGACCAGAGGTAGGCCCCGGACATATTTCCGTTTTATTTCCTTCTCTCTAAGCCGAGGCATGGGCTTGATTTCGAGGAGTTGTCCAACAGTGATCTTGAGCATTTCAGCCTGCATTATATGCTCCTCGGTTATTACCACATCGCCCAGCTGGGGAACGTTAACGGTTTTCCCACAATAATATTGGACGCACGTACTCTCATGTGTTGTTGGCACAACAAGCGGGGGGATCGATTGCGCCGCCTGTTCTCCCAGCTAGGGAACGGTTTTCCCGCATTTTTGCCAGCTGCTTGTTGCCTCAAGCTCGAGCTCGCTTCCTTCTGTAGCCGTGCTCGATGTAGCTTCCTGATTTGGCGCTCATAGTCTGAGTCAACAAGCTTGGAAGCTGGTGCTCTAGCCATACAAATGAAGTGGTCAATCGTTTTCTCAGGCACTCTCTCCTTTGGCGGCGGTGCCGGTTTCGGTCCAAAATGGGCGTCCACTTGGGCCTGCACTATGGCTGCGTTTTGCTCCTCAGTCATGTCATAAGGCCTCTGAGGAAGAGGAGCGAGGCTTGGACCATATTTATAACGCTTGTCTCCGCCTGTACTTCCTGTACTACCTCGACTCGTACCGCTACGCACCATAGCTGCGGCGTGTCTCTTCTGCGATTGCTGAGACGGCGGAGACAGTTGACGTGGCTGACGCTGTGCCGGACTTGAAGCAGGAGGAGTGGCCTGACACTGTGTTGGACTTGAAACCGGAGGGGTGGCCTGACGCTGTGCCGGACTTGAAGCAGGAGTTTGCTCACGCGTTCAGGGACTTGGAGGAGGTGGCGGACTTTGAGGAGGAGTCGGCTCACGCGTTCGTGGACTTGGAGGAGCGGGAGTCTGCTGACTCGGTGGCGGACTTCGAGGAGGAGTCGGCTCACGCGTTTGTGGACTTGGAGGAGCGGGAGTCTGCTGAATCGGTGGCGGACTTCAAGGAGGAGTCGGCAGACGACGCGGTGTCGGTGGACTTGAAAGATGATGCAATCCTTTCTCCATAGGATGATACGATGTATGGCCTCTCCCAGTGTGCACTCGTCTTCACCTCCAGCAATGTCAAGTGCTAGCCTCGAATATGGCTCCACCACTTCATCAACCATGACACAAGCATAGCCCTCTGGAATCGGGATGCAATGGAAGGTTGCTTCGGGGGTAATTGTAAAAGCAACACCGTCCGCCAGCTTCATGGATATGTTCTTCATTTTGGAGTGTAGCTCACAGTTAGTGTTCTCTATGATGTCATCCACAGGGTATGTATCCAACAGTGTGTCGCCCGGGGCAGAACCAACGCTGCTTCTCGGCATGGATGGGACGGTGCTATCCAATCTTTGGGCGATCATCCGCTTCTTGCCGCCACTTTGAGACCCCTTTCACGGCTAAGTGAGTCGATCTGCTGCTGCTGGAATTTGAGTGCCAAGTCCACGTGCCTTGCTTCTTGGCCTTGAAGGCATTCTGTGTCCTGCTTCCTCTGCTCCTCCTCCAGCTTCCTCTTCTTCTCCTCCTCCATCTTCTTTCTTGCACGGGACCTGTAGTCGTCGTTCCACTCCGAAAAGCCCTCATACCAGGGAATAACACCCTTGCCTCGTGTTCTTCCTGGGTGTTCAGGATTTCCCATGGCGCGCGTAAGCTCGTCGTGCTCTCTGTTGGGCGTGAACACCCCCGTTCGAGCTTCTTCTATTGCGTCAAGTATCTTTTGTTCAGCTCCTTTTAGACTCGCCTTCTTTGAAACCAGGCCTGTCTTCGGGTCCAATGCCCCCCATGCGCATAGAACCAAGTTCTGCACCTGGGGGGCCAGCTCTTAGTAACCGGAGTGACCCCTGCATCCTCCATCTCTTACTCAGACTTATCCCACTTAGGCATTCCCACCGCGTAGCCACCTGGACCCAGCCTATGGAACTGCGTCTTTTTTGCGGCATTGGCCTTGTTTTTTATTGACCGTTCCTTAGATAATTCTGAATCCTTGAATTTCATGAAATCGTCCCAGTGTTCTCTTTGCTTCTCCAGTGTTCCCGTGAATTCTGGAGTCTTCCTTTCTGCAGCGAGGTAGTTGGCCCATACAGTTTTCTTGTGGGTGTTGAATGCAATTGCCATCTTCTTAAGAGCAGCGCCCTTGACTTTGTCCACATCTGCTTTAGTGAAATAATCTGTTAGGGTGAAATGTTCCATCAGATAATCCCAAAGGGTTTTTCTTTGCTCTGTGTCGACCCAAGTAACACCTGGACGTTTAGTTTTTGGCTCTTTCCATTCTTGAATGGAGATCGGGAGTAGGTCCTTCACAAGAACTCCGCACTGACGAGTCCACTTGTTCGCAATGTCCTTAGGCGTGAGGGGTTCGCCACTAGGTTTGACGGAGTTGATGTTGTACTTTACACCCTCCTTCAAATTTTTGCCCGGGCCTCGCTTTGTCCTGCTGTCTGTAGAAGCAGATTTGCTCGATCCGGAGGGCTGAAAGAAGAAAGATCGATTTGTTAATATATCTTCAAATAAAATAAAACATGTGATGATCATCAGATGCCTGCTTATATAAATATACCTCGCCGGTAGTCTTTGTTATTTGAAGATCAGCATTGTCTGTGCCATCATAAACATTGTCTGTGTCATCATAATCAGAATCATAGTTCATGACTTCATCAGCTCGGTCATCGAGATCGAATATCTTTTCATCACCCTCTCCGGTATTGTTCAGATATTGGGAGCCGTCATCTGCTTCATTCAGATCGTCATCTAGCCTGCGAGGGCTGCGTATGATGTCGAACAATTCCTCTTCTCTCTCTCTGCCGGTATTGTCCGCCATAGCTTTTACTTAACTAATACAAAAGAAATATAAAACAATTTAGTATTCAAATTACAATGCATGGATGCAATCAATAAGGAAAAACTAGATCATATAGTACATAATATATGCATCGTCTCGATTAATATATAATCTCAAATACATCATCGTCTCGAATAATATATATAATCTCGAATACATCATCGTCTCAAATATTATATATCGAATACATCACTGGCGAGGTACCTAATAAAGATCGAGTACTACATAAGAATCTAGGGTGCCACTCGCGGTTCCTGGGGCGCGGGCGGTGGACACCCAAAGAGAAGGAACCATCACAGGATCATATCACCGGTCATCTGCCCAAAGAACCTGCCAAGTAGTGGACAACCTGACGTCGTCCATAGTAGCCATGTAGCGATGGACGTGCTCGTCTTCCTCCCTGACACGGCGACGCACCACCTCCGGCGGGGCCGCCTGCCTCTGCACCTAATGTGGCCCATGCGAACGCCACCAAAGGAGATCAGGGTCGACGACGGGACCCGAGGCTGGGTTCCTCACCAAGCGGCGCGCCCCTCCAGGTAGCACCTCCCAGTGCCAGCCCGGCGGAGCCCAATCCCGGACATTGGTCCTCTGAAGCATGACGTTGTCGCAAACGGGTCGACGACAAAGATGCGGGCCGGGCATATCGTCGAGAACAAATACTATATGCCCGCAAAAAGTAACATTTTTTAAATGATTGGATTGTGATAACTAAAATTCTATATGCAAGTTCTAACAATTTAACATTAATCTAATTCATCTATCTAAAACTAATTCTAAAATTTCTAACATTTCTGATTATATAACTAACATTTCTATAATATTTCTAATATTTCTATAACTAAAAAATAGAAAAATTGCTAACATTTCTATAAATATGTCTATAACTAAAAAACAGAAATTTTTTTATAACATTTCTAATATTTTTATAACTAAAAAGCAGAAAATTTCTAACATTTGTATAGATATTTCTATAACTAAAAAACAGAAAAATTTCTATATGTAAAATTTATAACAAAAAAAACTAGTGTGTGTGTGTGTGTGGACATGGCGGCCGGGGCATGAGCTCACCGGCGACGACGGGGCGACGGGACGGGGCGGCAACGACGGGGCGAGGCGGCGGCGACGGGCGGGCGCGGCGACGGGGCGGGACGGCCGGGGCGACGAGGACGGGACGGCGGGGCGGCAACAGCGACGGGGGCGGCGACGAGGCGGGGACGTCCGTCTGGGCGACAATGACGAAGCGGGAGCGGCAGGCGAGGAGAAAGAAGCAGAGGGAGAGATGAGCAATGAATTTTTTTGAAGCAGTTTCTTATATACAACACCCCTTTAGTACCGGTTGGAGCCACCAACCGGTACTAAAGGTCTGTTTTGGCCAGGCCAAGTGGCGGGAAGCGCCCCCCCCCTTTATTACCGGGTCGTGGCACCAACCGGTACTAAAGGTGTGTGCTGGCGCAGGTTCGTACGGCAAGTTTAGTCCCACCTCGCTAGCCGAGGGGCGTCCGCACTGGTTTATAAGCCCCAGTGCGGTAGCTCTATCGAGCTCCTCTCCAAAGCAGGCCTATTGGGCCTACCTTTTATGTGCTGTCATGTGGGCCTACTGGACCGTTGCGGGCCTGCATCCTGGCCCAACAAAACGTTGTGTTTCTAGTCGTATGCAGGCCGCTCAGGCCCATTAGGCGGGCTTTTTTATTTTCTTTAATTTTTTTGCTTTATTTATTTTTGTTTTATTTATTTTTGAGTTGTTTTTTGCTGTATATAGAGTTTCTTTGTGAATATTTTTGCTTTAGGTTAGTGCCGGTAGTTTTCAAATTTGAATAGTTTAAATTTTGAATTATTTGAAATTTGTGTAAATCACTAGTTTGTGAATAACTTAACTTTGAAAATAGATTTTTTAGTGATTCTTTATTCTTATGTTTAATATTATTAATGTGTTTTATCATTATATTCAATTTGGTAATGCTTAGGTTATTTAAAATTGAAATGCCTTTATAATGATGAGTTTTAAATGCGAAACCACGATACTTCGAAAGAGATTGTCCATTTTGTACACGAAGTGCATCCAGTTTTTGCCGTAACCCTCTCTACTTTTTTGCACATGCTATGTGGGTGAAATTATGATACCATGCCAACTTTCAACCTTTTCTGAGTTCATTTGAAATGCTTTTCAATTTCAGGGTCATTTAGCTGAAAAATTAGTAAATGCATGAATTTTTTTTGTTTGCACATAAAATTTCTTCGCGTTTCAAATGCCAAAACACATAATTACCCTAACTATTACAGAGATTCCCTCCTGGGTGTGAAACACAGAAGAAAGTGATGATAGTGAAGCCGATCACATCCCAGATCTTTGGTGTGAAACTTTTTCTTCGTGTGTGTCCCTTTGCACCGTAGCCATGGAAAATTTTCATCATTTAACTAGATGCTCGGGTCAATATTCACTATGAATGGAGTAATTTCATCAAACTTTTCATAATCTTCTGACATGTCTGTCTTGTCATCCACTCCCATGATGTTTCTTTTCCCTGAAAGAACTATGTGGCGCTTTGGCTCGTCGTATGATCCATTAAGCTTCCTTATCTTTTCTTTTCTCGGCTTTGGTAGACATGTCTTTCACATAAAAACCTGCGCCACATCATTGGCTAGGACGAATGGTCCGTCTGCATACGCAAGATTGTTGAGATCCTTTGTTGTCATTCCGTCTCATGGGTCTTACATTACCCGCCTCGTGTCATATTGACCCATTTGCACCGAAACAAAGGGACCTTCAAACCACCTCCATAGTTAAGTTCCCATATGTCCTCTATGTAACCATAGTATGTTTCCTTTCCCATGTTGGTTGTTGCATCAAAGCGGACACCACTGTTTTGGTTGGTGCTCTTCTTATCTTGGGCGATCGTGTAAAATGTATTCCCATTTATCTGGTACCCTTTGAAAGTCATTATATTCGAAGATGGTAACTGGGACAGCGAGTACATGTCATCTTCAATATCGCCATCATGCATGGCACGTTTCTGCAACCAACCGGCAAAAGTCCTCATTTGTTCACGTGTAATCCAGTCGTCAGACTTCTCCGGGTGTTTGGAGTGTAGAAAATTCTTGTGTTCCTCCATATACGGAGCCACCAAGGCGGAATTCTGTAGAACTGTGTAGTGTGCTTCAGTGAGAGAATGCCCGTCCATACATATTATGTGATCCCCTCCTAGCATGCCTTTTCCATCCAGTCTGCCCTTATGCCGCGATTCAGGAACACCAATCGGCTTAAGGTCAGGAATAAATTCAATACAAAACTCAATGACCTCCTCATTTTCATGGCCCTTCGCGATGCTTCCTTCTGGCCTAGCACGGTTATGAACATATTTCTTCAAGACTCCCATGAACCTCTCAAAGGGGAACATACTGTGTAGAAATACAGGACCCAAAACGTTAATCTCTTTGCAAAGGTGAACTAGGACGTGCGTCATGATGTTGAAGAAGGATGGTGGGAACACCAACTCGAAACTGACAAGACATTGCACCAAATCATTTTGTAACCTTGATATGATTTCTGGATTGATTACCTTCTAAGAGATTGCATTGAGGAATGCACATAGCTTCACAGTGGCTAATCGAACATTTTCTGGTAGAAGCCCCCTTAATGCAACCAGAAGCAGTTGCGTCATAATCACGTGGCAGTCATGAGACTTTAGGTTCTGGAACTTTTCTCTCGCCATATTTATTATTCCTTTATATTCGACGAGAAGCTAGGCGGTACCTTCATCTTTGAGCGGGCATTCAAAGAAGATTTCCTTCTCTTCTTTGGTAAGAGCGTAGCTGGCCCGACCACGATGTATCTTTGTCTTTTCCGTGCATCGTTGCTGGTCTTCCGTGCCTCTGGTGTATATTTTGTCTTCCCATACACGCCCAAGAAGCCAAGCAGGGTCACGCAAAGATTCTTCGTCACGTGCATCACGTCGATTGTGGAGCGGACCTCTAGGTCTTTCCAATATGGCAGGTCCCAAAATATAGATTTCTTCTTCCACATGGGTGTGCGTCCGTCAGCGTCCTTCGGAACAGTTTGTCCGCCAGGACCCTTTCCAAAGATTACCTTCAAATCCTTCACCATATCATGTACATCAGCACCATTACGGTGGCGAGGCTTCGTCCGGTAATCCGCCTCACCTTTGAAATGCTTGCCTTTCTTTCTTACAGGATGCCTGCTCGGAAGAAATTGACGATGTCCCAGGTACACATTCTTCCTACAACTCTCCAAATATATACTGTCGGTATCAACCAAACAGTGCGTGCATCCGCGGTATCCCTTGTTTGTCTGTCCTGAAAGGTTACTGAGAGCAGGCCAATCATTGATAGTCACAAACAGCAACACCTTTAGGTCAAATTCTTCCTGTCCGTGCTCATCCAACGCACGTACACCTGTTCCATTCCACAGCTGTAATAGTTCTTCAACTAATGGCCTTAGGTACACATCAATGTCGTTGCCGGGTTGCTTAGGGCCTTGGATGAGCACTGGCATCATAATGAACTTCCGCTTCATGCACAACCAAGGAGGAAGGTTATACAAACATAGAGTCACAGGCCACGTGCTATGGTTGCTGCTCTGCTCCCCAAAAGGATTAATGCCATCTGCGCTTAGACCAAACCATACGTTCCTTGGGTCACCTGCAAACTCCTCCCTGTACTTTCTCTCAATTTTTCTCCACTGCGAGCCGTCAGCGGGTACTCTCAACTTTCCGTCTTTCTTACGGTCTTATCCGTGCCACCGCATCGCCTTTGCATGCTCTTTGTTTTGGAACAAACAGTTCAACCGTGGAATTATAGGAGCATACCACATCACCTTGGTAGGAATCTTCTATCTGGGGCGCTCGCCCTCGACATCACCAGGGTCATCGCGACTGATCTTATAAAGCAATGCACCGCATACCGGGCAAGCGTTCAAATCCTCGTACTCACCGCGGCAGAGGATGCAGGCATTAGGGCATGCATGTATCTTCTGCACCTCTAACCCTAGAGGGCAGACATCCTTCTTTGCTTCATACGTACTCTCGGGCAATTCGTTGTCCTTTGGAAGCATATTCTTTATCATTACCAACAACTTTCCAAATCCCTTGTCAGATACACCATTCTCTGCCTTCCATTGCAACAATTCGATGTGGTGCCCAACTTTTTTGTCAACCTTCGCAATTGGGTACAAAATTTCTTGTGATCCTCTAACATGCGCTGCAACTTCTTCCTCTCCAAATCACTTGTGCAGTTTCTCTTTGCATTGGCAATGGCCCGATCTAGATCATCAGCGGGCTCATCTGATGCCTCTTCTTCAGCTTCTTCCCACATTGCCGGCTGAGCTTCTTCCCCCATTGTTGTATCATCGTATTCAGGGAACCCATGGCCAGGATAGATGTCATCGTCCTCTTCTTCTTCATTGTCTTCCATCATAACCCCTCTTTCTCCGTGCTTGGTCCGAACATTATAGTGGGGCATGAAACCAGACTCAAATAGGTGGACGTGCATGGTTCTTGACGTTGAGTAATTGTGACCATTCTTACAGCCAGCACATGGACAAGGCATAAAACCATCCGCCCGCTTGTTTGCCTCAGCGGCAAGCAGAAAAGTATGCACGCCATTAATGAACTCGGGAGAGCATCGGTCATCATACATCCATTGTCGTCTCATCTTCATTACACAACACCGAATAGACCAAATTAATACAAGTTCATACATAAAGTTCATATACAACACTTAATTAAATGCAACATACAAATAACTCTCTAGCTAAAGAATTTAAATGCAACAACAAATGCGATCAAGATCACAACTAAGGTAACAATTGATCCAACAGCTTAATGATACCAAGCCACACTATCAATGGCATATTTTCTAATCTTTCTAATCTTCAACCGCATTTTCTCCATCTTGATCTTGTGATCATCGACGACATCGGCAACATGCAACTCCAATTCTATCTTCTTCCCATCAATTCTTTTCAATTTTTATTTCAAATACTCGTTTTCTCTTTCAACTAAATTTAACCTCTCGACAATAGGGTCGGTTGGAATTTTCGGTTCACATACCTCCTAGATAAAAATAGCTATGTCAACTTGATGGGCATAATTTGTCATAAACACAAAATGTAACAACTAGTTTTAAAAGAGAATATACCACATCCGACTCATAACAAGGACGAGGGCTGACGGGGACGGATATCAAAACCATGGCACTATGTATAACAAACAACATACGGGTAAGATAATTATACGAGTAACTATATATCCAAATCACACAAACATCAATTTGGTAATGTAAAACATTCATGAACAAGAGCCTCACCACAAGGTGGTGCCGGCGACGGACAGTCTTGAGCGATCGGCGGTGGTTTCTGACGGAGATTTAGAAGGCACTAAGTAAACCACACCTACATATGCAAACTAAGTGTTATTTTTGACCTCAAATTGCATATAAATCAAATACTAGCACATATAATTCCTCCCAAATTACTAAACTCACAAATTAATCACTATACAAAGCATTGCAAGAGCTAATCTAGCAATGAGAGATGAAAGGATAAAGTTGCTAACCTTTGTGATCATTTGAATGGATGGGGGCCTTCAAATCTTGACAAATTTTGGGCAAAATTTGTGATGAGCTCGAGGAAGAGAGGGGAAGAACAGAGGAAGTGAGGGGAAAGGGGAAGAACAGAGCGAGCTTGGGTGGACGAAGGGTTTATGTACGATGACCTTTACTACTGGTTTGTGCCACGAACCGGTACTAAAGGTGCTGGAGGGGCACCAGACTGACAACATCCTGCCACCACTCTCTTTAGTACCAGTTCGTGGCACGAACCGGTGCTAAAGGTTCACCACGAACCGGTACTAATGAGAGCGGCAGGCTAGCCGTTGGAACCGACACTAATGGACACATCAGTGCTGGCTCAAATTCAAACCATCACTAATGTGTCTCAGATTTGACCCTTTTTCTACTAGTGTAAGGGTAAAATGATGGGGTTCGATCATGTTGATTGGTCTTATTTTGTCTACATTATGTCATCATGCTCCAAGAATTACTCTGTTTATTATGAACTTGATACCTTAAGATGCATGTTGGATAGCGATCAACGGGTGGAGTAATAGTAGTAGGTGTCATTAAGTTTGACAACCTACTTGTCATGGACGTAATGCCTATGTATTGATTATGCCATGAATAACATAATAACTGTGCGCTTTTTATCAATTGCCAAACAGTAATTTCTCTACCCACCATTGCCATGTTCATGAGAGAGATGCCTCTAGTGAAAGTTATGGCCCCCGAGTCCATTTACATCATATTGCTAAAACCCTAAATACTTCGCAACAATTTTTTTCTTTTTTTGCAATTTATCTATCTATCACTATCAGAATTAATCCTTGCAATTAACGAGTACAAGGGGATTGAGAACCCTCTGGCTTGTGTTGGGTGCAAGTATTTGTTTTGTGTATGTGTGCAGGTATCGTCTACCTTTTTTGTGTGAATCTCCTATTGTTTCGATAAACCTTGGTTCTCTACTGAGGAAAATACTTTCTGCTACTATACTACATAAGCCCTCCTCTTCGGGGAAATCCCAACGCCTATCACAAGTTGCACAAAATTTCTGACACCGTTGTTGGGGATACTTCATCAAACAAAGCAAGTCCCTTCACACACATTTACCAATTACTTGTTCTACTTTTTATTTTATTTTTCTTTATTTGTTTCCGTTAAAAAATAAAAAATACCAAAGATATCTCATGTGCTTTATTTTTTCATTGCTATGGCTAGCTCTTGGCTTGTTGGTTGTACCCCTGAAAATGAAGTGCTTAATTTTAAAGAAAGGGGAGGAGAATGTTTAAAGGATGGTTGGTATATGATTTGCAATGCTCAAAATAGATCTACTCGTAAGCTATCTGTCGGTGTCAAAACCGGCGGATCTCGGGTAGGGGGTCCCGAACTGTGCGTCTAGGCGGATGGTAAGAAGAGACGAGGGACACGATGTTTTTACCCAGGTTCGGGCCCTCTCGATGGAGGTAAAACCCTACGTCCTGCTTGATTAATATTGATGATATGGGTATTACAAGAGTAGATGTACCACGAGATCAAGGAGGCTAAACCCTAGAAGCTAGCCTATGGTATGATTGTTGTAATGTATATGTTGTCCTACGGACTAAAGCCCTCCGGTTTATATAGACACGGAGGAGGCTAGGTGAGGGAGTCCTGGACTAGGGGGTGTCCGGACAGCCGGACTATCATTATCCGCCGGACTCCAAGACTACGAAGATACAAGATTGAAGACTCCGTCCCGTGTCCGGATGGGACTTTCCTTGGCGTGGAAGGCAAGCTTGGCAATACGGATATGTAGATCTCCTACCATTGTAACCGACTCTGTGTAACCCTAGCCTCCTCCGGTGTCTATATAAACCAGAGGGCTTTAGTCCGTAGGACAACATATACATTACAACAATCATACCATAGGCTAGCTTCTAGGGTTTAGCCTCCTTGATCTCGTGGTAGATCCACTCTTGTACCACCCATATCATCAATATTAATCAAGCAGGACGTAGGGTTTTACCTCCATCGAGAGGGCCCGAACCTGGGTAAAACATCGTGTCCCTCGTCTCCTGTTACCATCCACCTAGACGCACAGTTCGGGACCCCCTACCCGAGATCCGCTGGTTTTGACACCGACATTGGTGCTTTCATTGAGAGTTCCTCTGTGTCATCACCGATAGGCTTGATGGCATCTTCAACCAGCAACGCTGTCCAGGGCGAGACTTTTCTCCCCGAACAGATCCTCGTATTCGGCGGCTTCGCACTGCGGGCCAATTCACTTGGCCATCTGGAGCAGATCGAAAGCTACGCCCCTGGCCGTCGGGTCAGATTTGGAAGCCTAAACTTCACGGCCGATGTTGTCCGCGGAGACTTGATCTTCGACGGACTCGAGCCACAGCCAAGCGCGCCGCACTGTGACGACGGGCATGATTTAGCTCTGCCACCGAACAGTGCCTTGGTGGCCGCACATAGGTCCGCTTCGGCCATTAGCCCGGAGCCGATCGCCCAGATCGAGGGCTGGTGGATAGACGCCGCCCTGGGGGCTCCAACATCCACGGCGATGGAGCCGAAGACTAATCTTGTCCCCTGCGAAACTTGTGATTCCGAGGCGCCGGACTCCTCACCGGACTCCGAACCTCCCGCGCCCCTACCAATCGATCCGGATTGGGCGCCGGTTATGGAATTCACCGCCGCGGACATCTTCCGATACTCGCCTTTTGGCGATATCTTGAATTCACTAAAGCATCTCTCGTTATCAGGAGAGTCCGGGCCGGACTATGGCCAGGATGGTTGGGGTACGGATGACGAAGAAATTCAGAACCCACCCACCACCCACTTTGTAGCCACTGTCGACGATCTAACCGACATGCTAGACTACGACTCCGAAGACATCGATGCCATGGACGACGATGCTGGAGACGAACAGGAACCACCGCCTACAGGGCACTGGAAGACCACCTCGTCATACGACATATACATGGTGGACACCCCAAAAGAGAGCGATAATGAGAACCAACGGGCAGCGACAGAAGATGACCCCGCCGATAAACGACCAAAACGGCGGCGCAGACGTCGCCCTAAATCCCGCCTCGATGACAACAACGCTCCCAAGGAGCCCGCAATACGGCAGGGCTCACAAGTGGACGACGAACATGCAAATAAGCAACCGTCCGAACATGACGAGTCAGGTAATCAGTCCAGGCCCGGTGAAAATAACAGTCCGGACGACCTCATGCCGGACACGCCGCCGGAGAGCAAGAACCTTCGGAAAAGACTCGACAAGATCTGCAAGAAGCTGAAGAAGGAAAACGGAGGCTCAAAACAGCGGAAGACACACTCGTAATGAGAGGAGCAAAGTGCTCAAAACCGCAGAGATAAATGCGGCAATGGCCACCAATCAAAGAGCTACCCGAAGCGCAAGCTGCTATCGGAATTCGACGAGGAGGCCATAGAGCCTCCACCGTCCAAAAATAAGGGGGCCGCCTGGTTGGATAGACGGCCAGATGACAGGCCAAATTATGACAGCGGCGCCACACATAAATCCACCAACGAACTTGGAAGGATAGATGGCCCAGCCAGGTCCATTTACGGGCCAAAGGAGAAGGCCCTAAGAAGCAAGGCAACACGTCAAGTGTCTGATGATAGCGGCACACACAAATACAGGGGCGCCGCACACCCACTATGTTTCACCAATGAGGTGCTGGACCATGAATTCCCAGCAGGATTTAAACCCATCAACATAGAGGCCTACGATGGAACAACAGACCATGGAGTCTGGATAGAAGATTATATACTACATATACATATGGCCAGAGGAGACGATCTCCACGCCATAAAATACCTACCCCTCAAGCTCAAAGGGCTAGCCCGTCATTGGCTTAAAAGCCTCCCGAAAAACATTTGTTGGAAGTTGGGAAGAGCTCGAGGACGCGCGTTTAGAGAAAATTTTCAAGGGACTTATGTCCGTCCTCCGGATCTGAGATGATCTAAGTCATATAACTCAACAGCCCGGAGAGTCTGCATGAAATTCAGAACAGGTTCCTTCGAAAAAGAACCAAATAGTCGATTGTCCGGACACGAAGCCTTAGCAGCTTTCAAGCACAATGTCTCGAGACGAATGGCTCGCCAGCACCTCGGTCAAGAGAAACCAAGGACAATGTATGCACTAACAAGCTTCATGACCCGCTTACGTGCGGAGAGGATAGCTGGTTAGCAAGATCAGACACCAACGACCCAAGTACATCCGAGATAAGAGATGGAAAGCGGAAAATCACGGTAGCGAAAAAGACCAGCGCGTAATAAAGAAAAAGCCCAAAGAGCGCGGCGATCAACGCCAGATTCAAAAGCTCGCGGCCCAATAATAAAACACAGCCTCTTAAGGATGACAAAGGACGGTTGTCCAACTTAAACAAGATTTTGGGTCGGATATGTCAAATCCACAGTACCCCCGGAAGGCCTGCAAATCACACCCACATGGATTGTTGGGTTTTTAAACAGTCCGGTCGACTAAATGCCGAACACAAGGGGCTCAACGCGTCAAGCGAAGAAGATAAACCCCACCAACAGAGCACCGGAAAACAAAAGACTTTCCCACAAGGGGTCAAAGCAGTAAACTCACTTCATGTGATAATACGGAAAAATAGTGCGGCACTTTCTAAAAAGAGCTTCGCGCGGTCCAACCCAGCAGACCGTAGAGATTGGATATCAAAACCAATCACTTTCGACCACCTGGACTATTCGAGCGTTCGAAATGCGGGACGGACTCCCCTGATATTGAATCCCATAATAGGCGGATTACAATTTACTAACGTCCTAATGGGCGGAGGCGATGACTTAAACCTGCTATATTCAAACACAATCCGTAGGATGAGGATGAACCCTACCAAAATCCGACACAGCCGCACTTCCTTCAAAGGAGGACGCGAGCCCTTACGCCAAGTGCACGGCTCTATATTACTAGAAGTCGTGTTGGATCGCGAACAATTTTCGGCGTGAAAAATTATTTTTCACATCGTCCCATTTAAAAGTGAATATCAAGCACTCTTGGGACAAAGGCTTTTGTCCGCTTCAACGCCATACCGCATTACGCGTCTCTTACACTCAAGATGCCCGGTCCGCGTGGCGCCATTTCAGTGCGAGGGTCACTTAAGGACCCCGGACTCGGATAGACGAATCCAGCCTCAGCAGGCTAGGGGCTCATTAGCCGCATACCCCTTCACAGGGGGCTGCGCACACAAACAACCGCGGGTTCATACAAACCCTGCTTTAATTATTTATATTTCTTATTTTACACATATTTTTCGCACGAATTGTTTCTAAAACTAAACGTTCCTCTCTTTCTACAGATGAACAACGTGCATACCGTCGAGATAACGGCATAGCGGAAGACACAAAGCAGACATGCGGTAGGGACCTGTTGTGAGGATTCTTTTCAGATTAAGACCTGCGTAAACCTTTTTCTGTCTCTTGTTGTTATTCTCCTTGGTTTCTTCCTATAGCCAAAGCGAGCTGGCGCTTTGGTATCGGCGCGTCGAAGACCATGCCGTACACGGACACTAGGGGCTTAGGGCATCATTCTGCCCATTATTATAAAGACCGAACACCTTAGGGAGTGTTCGGCGTCTCGAGTTTAGGCATTATATGCATCAGCTCGAATCATGTCTTTGGTCAAATGTTGGGTTTGCCCGGCTCTTGTGTTTTGCTGCCTTACATTCCGTATCACCGCTAACGCGGCACCGGGAGAACTCTGCGATTGTTCCCCGCCTGGCCGGGCGAGCACCTCGATGAGAAAGCTGAAACCGATCGTCATGATACTGTGAGAGACTGGTCAACCACTCGATCGACCACCGGAATGTTTAGAATTCCCGCTTTGACGAAGGACCGTTTCGGTCGAGCACATACGCACTTCGAATTCGGAGATGTGCGGTGCCACCAGGGCTATATCGTAGCCCCACCCTCGAGCTCCAGCTAAGTGAAAGTGATAAAGCATTATAGTCCGGATTGCCTAGTTAAGCTCGCTACCACCTCCTTAAAGAGGACCGAGGGCGTCGGATTAAGTGTGAAAACACGCTATTTTTATAAACACCCCGCACTGCGTGAAATGTAAAAGTCAAGACGCAATCTTTCAAGTTATACAAATGTATACGTGTGCGGCAGACAGAGAAGTTTTACTACTTGGGGCGCACAAGTATAAAAAGCAGTTGTAACATAATCATCGATTTACAAGCTAATACGTTCATTTGAACATGATATTTTTCGAAACATCGCGACTCTATTACACGGCGCCACGCATAACTTCCCAGTAGTGCTCGGCGAGGAGCCGGCTTTCATCCGAACCTGGGCGGCAACAGCGGTGGCATCCATCTCCGGACAATGCGCCTTCACACGGGCAAGAGCCATCCGCGCCCTCGATGCAGCCGACCGCTTCATGTCCTTTATATGCGGCACCGCTCAAGGAATTGCTGAAGTAAGCGAAGTAGCTCGTCGCCTTGGACCTCTCGGCGGACATAGGGCCACGATGTCGATCATGGCAAGTCCGGACAATCTATTTAGCTCGCCCATTCGGGCAACCGGTCTGTCAACGGAAGTGAGCGATCCGGACTGTGGAATTGAGACCAATATAGCTCTTCCTTCGTGATCCCCGGCTCCGGAAGTGCTTAACGGCATCGGCCGCGCTTGCAGCTAAGTCCATATACGATCCTCCGGACTCCTGACCGCTCAAATTGAGCATACTTTCCATCCATAAACCGGCGACGCAGCAGAAAAGGCTTGGCAGCCACGATCTCTCCGGCCTGGCGCAGTTCCTCCTTCATAGACCGCATTGCAGAGTGGGCATCCTTGGCTTCGGCGGTGGCCTTCTTTAGATCTCCCCGCTCCGATAAGCGCTCCTTTTCAAGAGCCTCATTGCGGTCGGTAGCATCCCTTAATTTCATGGCCAATTCGGCCACCTCTGCCCTGCTTCGGCAGTGCGCAGCCCTTTCGGCTTTCAATTCCTTGGCTGCCCTCGAGGCAGCCGCATCACTCCTTCGGGCTTGCTCCTTAGCTTGAGCAAGTTCGGCCCGAAGGTTCTCCACAGCAGCAGCACCGTCTGTACAACAACATAAAATTTATCAGAGGAGGGCTTCGACCCCCTTAAATCAAGCGACTGCGGAGAATTTATTTACCTTGCGACTCGTCAAGTCGCCGGTTGACAAGTGCGATGTCTGCATCCGCCATGTCAAGTTGCCGACTTAACTCGGCAAACTCATTAGTCTGGCTGGCCCTCGGACTATCCGCCACCTGCATAGGAACAGCGGTATTCATTACTTGAGATTTCGATCCTCGGCACGCTGTCGTTCCCGACAACCTACCGAGTCCCAGGGGCTACTATCTATACAGGGCGCATTTTTATGTGCAAAACTGTTAAAAGACAAAAGGATGCGTCATTCTTGCATACCTCAAATCCCGCCAGCAAACTCATGGCGGCATTACGCAATCCGCTCTCGGCGGACGAAATCCTTCCAACCACCCTACGCATCAACGCGGTGATCTTCAAATGGATGCCCTCTCAAGCGATTCTTGATTCTCCGGCGGATACTAGTGGGTGCCGAGCTCTCGCCTCTCGGACTCGGGATACCCTCCGTGGCGATACTTGAGCTCGCCGCCTTCGACGCGCGCCACGAGGCGGAGGCGTTCGCTCTCCATCATCTCCGGAAGAAGGTCCCCCGAAGATGAACTCATCTGAGAAGGATGCAGATCTGAACTGCAAATATAAATATTTTGGTTACCCACAGAAGCACAAATGAAGGTATTTCCTTACTAATTAACTCCCTCTTTCATACTCACGGCTCGCTGGAGGGCCGATCCTTTGGCGATGATTGTGCGTCTGGATTCTCTCCGGACGCCGGACCCCCCGGGGAAGATCTCTTCCACGTTTAGGGGCTTTGGCCTCCGGATCTTCGGAGGCGGTCCTCTTCTCCCCCTGAAGGGAGGGGTTCTTGGTTCCCCCTTCTTTAGTCGCCCCTTTGGGCGAAATATTAGCTCCTCTATTTTCCCCTTCGCCCCTTACGTAGGCGCGACCTCCAACATTCTCGACCAGCACGGGCTCGGTCACGGTCTCTGGAGGGGGGCGGACACCTTATCGCCTTGATCGCGCCCACTACTAGGAAAAGTCTAGCAGCAGCGCTGGTTTTCAGCTTAGCAGCAGCGGGCGGCAGCGCTACTAATAAGGCGCTATAGCTAACTCATAGTAGTAGCGCGGCCCCACCAGCGCTACTACTATTGAACGATATCGCAGCGCTTTTTAGAACGCGCTACTATTAACTAGCTGTAGCGATTTCTTCATCCCACGCCATCGCTATACCTTTCATCATTTTCCTTCGGTTCTCCTTTCGGATGCTAGAAACTAGGTACTATCTTTCATCAAATTCATAAACCATTACTAGGTATGATAGTACTTAGTTTCCAAATTACTCGTCGTGGTTTTAGTTCAAACCACGACGAGTAATTTGGAACGAAAAGTACTAAGATAACAATTTCATGCATAGCCAACATGCATCCTCAAGTAGTACATGGTCATATCAACGGCCATCATCATATGTAGTTCTAGATGATATCGACGACGATCATCATATGTAGTTCTAGATGATATAGCCACACACACATATGTAGTTCTAGATGATATAGCCACACACACATATAGTTCTAGATGATATCAAGACAATCATCATCCTCTAGCTCGGGCGGTTGGTGTTCTGATAGTAATTAGGATGGCCTGTCCAACGCGAAGATTCTTGCCATCGAGGAATTTCTTCCACCCAACCGAGCTTAAGTGTGTGCGACCGTCCGTGTCCACGCCGTAAGTACAGGTTGTGACGGAGCCCCTTGCAAGAAGGCGTAGTCCAGCTGAGCCTTCTTCATCGTGCTCGATACCATAACTCACAGATATGCTCTTTGCCAATTTCTGAATAAGAAAACATATCAATTAATAAGCATGTGATCGAACTCTACACTAAAACATATATATCATCGACTAGATTCCACACAACATATACCATATCATTGGACTGTA
Organism: Aegilops speltoides; assembly: GCA_021437245.1. Lineage (NCBI taxonomy): Eukaryota > Viridiplantae > Streptophyta > Magnoliopsida > Poales > Poaceae > Aegilops > Aegilops speltoides. Next base: position 51,842,414 of record CM038142.1, read on the forward strand.
CACTAAGTAATTCACACTATTAATTTGCATTTGTAAGTATAACATACCATATCATGTCGATCAACCATGGTATTTGTCAAGCGGGTCACGAATGGCACCCGACAAAGTCAGCACGTGGCGGAATTATGTCCCACAAAGTTGGACACCTCCTCCTCACTCAGCCTTGTTCTTTGAGCTACGATGGCTTCATGAAGTGGGTCCTCATCATCTTTATCGAGTGGGTCCTCATTATCTTCATCATCTTCATCATCTTCCACTAGGTTGAGATAAATGACAGCTAGCTTGGGTCTTTCTGCTCGGAAGTTGAAGCTGATCAACTCACCACCAGTAAGATGCATGCGAGCGACGGCAACGGGCCCATCCATCTCCTCCAATCTGCGACATATTGCGTCCTTTCTCGACCTCCATAGTGTACGGCCCCAGAGCCTCAAATGTCACAGTGTCTCTGTCACTTGTTGAATTTCAACCTCACATTGCATGGGACGATCTGTGTAAACTAAGCAAAATGACACAATGCAAGAAACTAAGCAAAATGACACAATGCAGTAATTTCATCTAATTTCTTACCGCCGATGACTTAAAACTCGGCGGAAGTAGATGCCGAACAGCTTGCCGGTTGCAAGGCTCTGGCGATCTTGACTTGCACAATTGACATAGTGGTGGTGGTGGTGGCGCCATTCTTCCTAAAGCAATATGAGCAAAGGATTACTAAATCAACTAAATCAAAATGTTCCTAAGTCAACTAAATGAATTAGCCTACTAAATAAACTAAATCAAAATGTTCTAAGTCAACTAAATCAACTAACCTACTAAGTCAACTAAATCAAAATATTCTAAGGCAACTAAATCAACTAGCTAGCCTACTAAATCAACTAAATCAAAATGTTCTAAGTCAACTAAATTAACTAAATGAATTAGCCTACTAAATCAACTAAATCAAAATGTTCTAAGTCAACTAAATCAACTAAATCAAAATGTTCTAAGTCAACTAAATTAACTAAATGAATTAGCATACTAAATCAACTAAATCAAAATGTTCTAAGTCAACTAAATCAACTAACCTACTAAGTCAACTAAATCAAAATATTCTAAGGCAACTAAATCAACTAGCCTACTAAATCAACTAAATCAAAATGTTCTAAGTCAACTAAATCAACTAGCCTACTAAGTCAACTAAATTATATCAACTAAATCAAAATGTTGCATATGAGCAGGAGGGAGAAGGAGGGCGACTCGAGGAGGAGAAGAGAGTAGGATGGAGGAGGAAGGCGGAGCGGAGGGGCCGACAGGCGCGCCAGATTGAGGGAGGACGGAGGAGGAAGGCGGAGCGAGGAGGGGCCGGCTAGCGGCGAGTGGAGAGGGAGGACGGAGTACGAGGCCGGTACCGAGTCCAGCAAGGAGGAGAGGGGCGATGGCGCGCGGCGCAGACGGAGGAGCGACGACGGGGGCGCGCGGCGCAGACGCTCGGAGGAGAGGGCGACGGCCGGGCGCGCACGACAGAATTTGTGGCTGTGTGTGAGTGGATCCGAAGGAGGAGATCGAGGAGATGGATGGCTTAGCAATAGCGCTCTTCCCCAAAACACGCTACTGCTAAGCTATCTAGCAGCAACGCTTTTCGCGATAAAGCGCTACTGCTATATGTCAGCATGCAAAAATACACATTGATCATCAACGATCTTTTTGTGTACAATCTGATTCAACAATATGAGTCCTCACCGGTTTAGGAACAGGTGAAGACTCATATTGCAGCCACAAATTCTACACATAGAGTTCAATGAAGATCAAGTGCTTGTCAAAGTGAGAGATTTAACATATTTAAGGTGGTATAAACTCTCTTCACGGAGCGAGGTGGGACTAAATTTTTGTAGGAAACTTAGCAGTAGCGCTTGTATGGGAAATGCGCTGCTACTACGCTACGTAGCAGTAGCGCGCGTCATGTTAACGCGTTGCTGCTATAACTAGCCTCGTGGCGGCCTCGTAGGAATTATAGCAGCAGCGCGTATTTGGGCGGACGCGCTACTGCTATGTTTGTATCAGCAGCGAGTTTCCGCAGCCAGCGCTACTGCTAGTTAGCAGCAGCGAGTTATTTTGGGACGCGCTGCTGATAAGATTCTGTGTATAGGCTTTTCCCTAGTAGTGGCCACCCATTCCTGTGAAAAGTAACGGGTCAGGAGGCGAACTCTAGAGAGGCATATAAATAGAATGTCCGGACTCTAAGCTTTTTACCTGAGTATCCGGGCGATTGCGGCCTAGGCCTGCGTCCTCGGCTAATTCCGGACACGCCACCTGCGGTCCGAAGAACAACTTGTACATCTCCACGGGTGTCGCACCCATAAAGTGTTGGAGAATCCGAGGTCCCTCCGGGTTGAACTCCCATAGGCGGAGAGGGCGGCGTTTGCGAGGCACAAGATGCACGATTAGCATAACTGCATCACCTTGATCGGTCGATCTCCCTCGCTTGAGATCTCGAATCCGCCCTGCAGTGAGGCACGTCTTGAGCGGTCCCCAATTGAGCCCTTGGTTGACCCGACATTAGCTAAGCGTGGAGGTCCCGCGGAATGAAGGCGGCGGCTTTTGCTGCTGCCCTTCCGGAGCGGTGATATAGAACCACTCCTGCTGCCACAGTCCGAGTTCCTCTTGGAAGGAACCCTCGGGCCACAGGGCATCAGCCTTTTGCTTATAGTGCGCCCGCCTGACTCAAGCTTGACACCCCGATCATCTTGGCTCCACCTTGAAGGTCTTCACCCACAGGCCAAAGTGGGGAGTACGCGGAGGAAGGCTTCGCAGATGATAATGAATGCGGAGATATGGAGGATGGACTCGAGCCAAGTCGTGAAAGTCCAGCCCATAGTAGAGCAGAGCCCTCTCACGAAGGGGTCCGTCGGGAAGCCTAAACCCGGCGGAGGTGGGATCTGAGCGACATATTCACGGGCTCGTGGGCGGGCACGGCCTGCCCTGGGCAGGCAACTGTCTTGAAACCTCGTGGGCAGTGCCTTGGCTTCACGTAACTTCAATATGTCCTCCTCCGTGGCGGAGGAGGGCATCCACCGACCCCGGAGGTCGGGCGGACATGGTTGAGGATCCGGCGCTCGAATCTGAGGCTCTGGGTGTTGGGCGGGAGCGGGAAGAGATTCGATCGAGATTGAAGAACAAGGGCGAGCCTTGGTCCTCTTATAAAGGGGCAAAATACCAAGGGCCGTCTCCGTAACGTTTGGGATTAAGCCGATAGAGGGCGTGGCGGCGAGAGCGGTTGGGTTACCCACGCGTATTGATGAGAATCCGAAATAAGGGAACACGATCTCTGCTTTGACAAGACGTGCCAAGGAAACCGCTTCACTAAACGTGCTAAGGTGGTATAGTAAAAAAGGATTCAAACAAAGGCTTCGTAGCGGTGTGATTTCACGCCGCATAATACGTCAGCAGATTGAACTAAGTGTACATTTTATTCTCTCTACGGTGGAATGTGGAATTTACTTTGCGAGCGGACACTATCACGGTGTTCATGATCTTCTCTGGATTATTCAAGGAGGAACCCGCCTTGCAATGCCGAACATTATCTTGCGCGGACTTATCGTCATTGAAGCCTGGTTTAGGGGCTACTAAGGAGTCTGGACTAGGGGTGTCGGACAGCGGACTATCATTATCCGCGGACTCCAAGACTACGAAGATACAATATTGAAGACTCCGTCCCGTGTCCGGATGGGACTTTCCTTGGCGTGGAAGGCAAGCTTGGCAATACGGATATGTAGATCTCCTACCATTGTAACCGACTCTGTGTAACCCTAGCCTCCTCTGGTGTCTATATAAACCGGAGGGCTTTAGTCCGCAGGACAACATATACATTACAACAATCATACCATAGGCTAGCTTCTAGGGTTTAGCCTCCTTGATCTCGTGGTAGATCCACTCTTGTACCACCCATATCATCAATATTAATCAAGCAGGACGTAGGGTTTTACCTCCATCGAGAGGGCCCACACACAGGTAAAACATCGTGTCCCTCGTCTCTTGTTACCATCCGCCTAGACGCACAGTTCGGGACCCCTACCCGAGATCCGCGGTTTTGACACCGACACTAGGGTTACACAGTCGGTTACAATGGTAGGAGATCTACATATCCGTATTGCCAAGCTTGCCTTCCACGCCAAGGAAAGTCCCATCCGCACACGGACGGAGTCTTCAATCTTGTATCTTCGTAGTCTTGGAGTCCGGCGGATAATGATAGTCCGGCTGTCCGGACACCCCTAGTCCAGACTCCTCAAGAGCCCTGAACCAGGCTTCAATGACGATAAGTCCGGCGCGCATAATGTTCGGCATTGCAAGGCGGGTTCCTCCCTTGAATAATCCAGAGAAGATCATGAACACCAGGATAGTGTCCGGCTCTGCAAAATAAATTCCACATTCCACCGTTGAGAGAATAAAATGTACACTTAGTTCAATCTGCTGACGTATTATGCGGCGTGACATCACACCGCTACCAAGCCTTTGTTTGAATCGTTTTTTACTATACCACCTCAGCACGTTTAGTGAAGCGGTTTCCTTGGCACGTCTTGTCAAAGCAGAGATCGTGTTCCCCTTATTCCGGGATTCTCATCAATACGTGCGTGGGTAACCCAACCGTTCCCGTCGCCATGCCTCCTCTATCGAAGGCGAAACCCAAGCGGTTACGGAGACGACCCTTGGTATTTCGCCCCCTTTATAAGAGGACCAAGGCTCGTCCTTGTTCTTCAATCTCGCATCAAATCTCTTCCCCGCTCCCAGTTCCAACACCCAGAGCCTCAGATTCGAGCGCTTCGGATCCTCAACCATGTCCGGCTCCGACCTCCAGGGCCGGTGGATGCCCTCCTCCATCACGGAAGAGGACATATTGAAGTTACGTGAAGCCAAGTACCTGGCCTACGAGGTTTCGCACAGGTTGCCTGCCCAAGGGCAGGCCGTGCCTGCCCCCGAGCCTGGTGAATACGTCATCTTCGTATCCCACCTCCGTCGGGGTTTAGGCTTCCCGACGGTCCCCTTCGTGAGAGGGCTCCTGTTCTACTATGGGCTGGACTTTCACGACTTGGCTCCGGAGTCCATCCTCCATATCTCCGCATTCATTATCATCTGCGAAGCCTTCCTCCATGTCACTCCCCACTTTGGCCTGTGGCTGAAGACCTTCAAGGTGGAGCCGAAGATGATCGGGGGGTGTCAAGCGGAGTGCGGCGGGGCGACCATAAGCTAAAAGGCCGATGCCCCGTGGCCCGAGGGTTCCTTCCAAGAGGAACTCGGACTGTGGCAGCAGGAGTGGTTCTATATCACCACTCCGAAGGGCAGCAGGAAAAAGCCGCCGCCTTCATTCCGCCCGGGACCTCCACGCCAGCTAATGTCGTGGGTCAACCAATGGCTCAATTGGGGGCGTTCAAGACGTGCCTCACCGCAGGCCGGATTCGAGATCTCCAAGCGAGGAGATCGACCTGATCAAGGTGATGCAGGTTATGCTAATCAGGCATCTTCTGCCCTGAAAACGCCGTCCTCTCCGTCTATGGGAGTTCAACCCGGAGGGACCTCGGATTCTCCAACACTTTATGGGTGTGACACCCGTGGAGATGTACAAGTTGTTCTTCGACCGCAGTGGCGTGTCCGAATTAGCCGAGGACGCAGCCTAAGCCGCAATCGCCGGATACTCGTGTAAAAAGCTCGAGTCCGGACATTCTGCTTATATGCCTCTCTAGAGTTCGCCTCGACCGTTACATTTTCACAGAATGGGTGGCGCGATCAAGGCTGATAAGGTGTCCGCCCCCCCCAGAGACCGCACCGGAGCCCGTGCTGGTCGAATGTTGGAGGTCGCGCCTGAAAGAAGGCGAAGGGGAAAATAGAGGAGCTAATATTTCGCCCAAAGGGGCGATCAAGAGGGGGAACTAAGAACCCTCCTTCAGGGGAGAAGAGCACCGCCTCCAAGATCCGGAGGCCAAAGCCCCTAAACGTGGGAAGAGATCTTCCCCTGGGGGTCCGGCGTCCGGAGAGAATCCAGACGCACAATCATCGCCAAAGGATCGGCCCTCCAGCGAGCCGTGAGTATGAAAGAGGGAGTTAATTAGTAAGGAAATACCTTCATTCATGCTTCTATGGGTAACCGAAATATTTATATTTGCAGTTCGGATCTGCATCCTTCTCAGATGAGTTCATCTTCAGGGGACCTTCTTCCGGAGATGATGGAGAGTGAAACGCCTCCGTCTGCGGCGCCGTCAGATAAGGCGGGCGAGCCTGAAGTATCATCACAGAGGGTATCCCCGAGACCGGAGGGGCCAGAGAGCTCGGCACCCACTAGTATCCGGCCGGGAGAACTGAAGAATCTGCTTGAGAGGGCATCCATTTCAGAAGATCACCGTGCGTTGATGCGTAGGGTGGTTGGAAGGATTTCGTCCGCCGAGAGCGGATTGCGTAATGCCGCCATGAGTTTGTCAAGGGATTTGAGGTATGCAAGAATGACGCATCCTTTTGTCTTTTAACAGTTTTGCACATAAAAATGCGCCCTGTATAGATAGTAGCCCCTGGGACTCGGTAGGTTGTCGGGAACGACAGCGTGCCGAGGATCGAAATCTCAAGTAATGAATACCGCTGTTCCTATGCAGGTGGCGGATAGTCCGAGGGCCAACCGGACTAATGAGTTTGCCGAGTTAAGTCGGCAACTTGACATGGCGGATGCAGACATCGCACTTGTCAACCGGCGACTTGACGAGTCGCAAGGTAAATAAATTCTCCGCAGTCGCTTGATTTAAGGGGGTCGAAGCCATCCTCTGATAAATTTTATGCTGTTGTACAGACGGTGCTGCTGCTGTGGAGAACCTTCGGGCCGAACTTGCTCGAGCTAAGGAGCAAGCCCGAAGGAGTGATGCGGCTGCCTCGAGGACAACCGAGGAATTGAAAGCCGAAAGGGCTGCGCACTGCTGAAGCAGGGCAGAGGTGGCCGAATTTGCCATGAAATTAAGGGATGCTACCGACCGCAATGAGGCTCTTGAAAAGGAGCGCTTATCGGAGCGGGAAGACCTGAAGAAGGCCACCGCCGAAGCCAAGGATGCCCGCTCTGCAATGCGGGCTATGAAGGAGGAACTGCGCCAGGCCGGAGAGATTGTGGCTGGCAAGCCTTTTCTGCTGCGTCGCCTGTTTATGGATGGAAAGTATGCTCAATTTGAGCGGCTGTGGAGTCCGGAGGATCCATATATGGACTTAGCTGCAAGTGCGGCCGATGCCGTTAAGCACTTCCGGAGCCAGGAGGATCACGAGACGGAAGAGCTATATTGTCTCAATTCCACAGTCCGGATCGCTCACTTCCGTTGACAGACCGGTTGGCTGAATGGGCCGAGCTAAATAGATTGTCCGGACTTGCCATGACTGACATCGTGGCCCATGTCTGGCCAGAGAGGTTCAAGGCGACGAGCTACTTCAGCTTATTGCAGCAATTCCTTGGAGCGGTGCCGCATATAAAGGACATGAAGCGGTCGGCCTGCATCGAGGGCGCATGGATGGCTCTTGCCCGTGTGAAGGCGCATTGTCCGGAGATGGATGCCACCGCTGTTGCCGCCAGGTTCGATGAAAGCCGCTCCTCGCCGAGCACTACTGGGAAGTTATGCGTGGCGCTTCGTGTAATAGAGTCGCAGATGCTCGAAAATATCACGCTCAAATGAACGATTAGCTTGTAAATCGATGATTATGTTACAACCGCTTTTTATACTTGTCGTCCCAAGTAGTAAAATTTCTCTGTCGCGCCGCCACGTATACATTTGTATAACTTGAAAGATTGCAGTCTTGACTTCAGCCCCACGCACGTGGTGCGGGTGTTCGCAAAAATAGCACGTTTTCACACTTAATCCGGCGCCTCGGTCCTGTTTAAGGAGGTGGTAGCGAGCGAACTAGGCAATCCGGACTATAATGCTCTATCACTTTCACTTAGCTGGAGCTCGAGCGTGGGGCTACGATATAGCCTCGGTGGCACCGCACATCTCCGAATTCGAGTGCGTATGTGCTGACCGAAACGGTCCTTCGTCAAAGCGGGAATTCTAAACATTCCGGTGGTCGATCGAGTGGTTGACCGGTCTCTCGCCAGTATCATGACGATCGATTTTCGGCTTTCATCGAGGTGCTCGCCAATTAATCGGGCACAATCGCAGAGTTCTCCGGTGCCACGTTAACCGTGATACGGAACATAAGGCAGCAAAACACGGGAGCCGGCAAACCCAACATTTGACCAAAGACATGATTCGAGCTGATGCATATAATGCCTAACTCGAGACGCCAACACTCCTAAGGTGTTCGGTCTTTATAATAATGGGCGAATGATGCCCTAAGCCCCTAGTGTCCAAGTGCGGGCATGGTCTTCGACGCGCCGATGCCAAAGCGCCAGCTCGCTTTGGCTATAGGAAGAAACCAAGGAGAATAACAACAAGAGACAGAAAAAAAGTTTACGCAGGTCTTAATCTGAAAAGAATCCTCAACGGTCTCTCTCGCACGCTCGCTACCGTGTCTCCGCTCGCCGTTATCCTCGACGGGTATGCACGTTGTTCATCTGTAGAAAGAGAGGAACGTTTAGTTTTAGAAACAATTAGTGCGAAAAATATATGTAAAATAAGAAATATAAATAATTAAAGCAGGGTTTGTATGAACTCCGCGGTTGTTTGTGTCGCAGCCCTCAGTGAAGGGGTATGCGGCTAGGGAGCCCCTAGCCCGCCGAGGCCGGATTCGTCTATCCGAGTCCGGGTCCTAAAGTGACCTCGATCGAAATGGCGCCACGCGACCGGGCATCTTGAGTGTAAGAGACGCGAATGCGGTATGGCGTTGAAGCGGACAAAAGCCTTCGCCCCAAGAGTGCTTGATATTCACTTTTAAATGGGACGATGTGAAAAATAATTTTCACGTCGAAAATTGTTCGCGATCCAACACGACTTCTAGTAATATAGAGCCTATGCACTTGGCGTAAGGGCTCAAGCGCCACTCCTTTGAAGGAAGTGCGGCTGTGTCGGATTTTGGTAGGGTCTATCCCCATCCTACGGATTGTGTTTGAATATAGCAGGTTTAAGTCACTGCCTCCGTCCATTAGGACGTTAGTAAATTGTAATCCGTCTATTATGGGATTCAATATTAGGGGAGTCCGTCCCGCATTTCAAACGCTTCTGGAATAGTCCAAGTGGTCGAAAGTGATTTGTTTTGATATCCAATCTCTACGGTCTGCTGGGTTGGACCGCGCGAAGCTCTTTTTAGAAAGTGCCGCACTATTTTTCCGTATTATCACATGAAGTGAGTTTACTGCTTTGACCCCTTGTGGGAAAGTCTTTTGTTTTCCGGTGCTCTGCTGGTGGGGTTTATCTTCTTCGCTTGACGCGTCGAGCCCCTTGTGTTCGGCATTTAGTCGACCGGACTGTTTAAAAACCCAACAATCCCTGTGGGTGTGATTTGCAGGCCTTCCGGGGGTACTGTGGACTTGACATATCCGACCCAAAATCTTGTTTAAGTTGGACACCACACCTTTATCCTTAAGAGGCTGTGTTTTATTATTGGGCCTCGAGCTTTTGAATCCGGTGTTGACTGCCGCGCTCTTTGGGCTTTTCTCTTTATTCCGGCGCTGCTCTTTTCAGCGCCGTGATTTTCTGTTTCCATCTCTTATCTCGGATGTACTTGGGTCGCTGGTGCTGCATCTTGCTAACCAGCTATCCTCTCCCGCACAGAAGCGGGTCATGAGGCTTGTTAGTGTGGACATTGTCCTTGGTTTCTCTTGACCGAGGTGCCTGGCGAGCCATTCGTCTCGGACATTGTGCTTGAAAGCTGCTAAGGCTTCGGTGTCCGGACACTCGACTATTTGGTTCTTTTTCGTAAGGAACCTGTTCCAGAATTTCCGCGCTGACTCTCCGGGCTGTTGAGTTATATGACATAGATCATCTGCATCCGGAGGACGGACATAAGTCCCTTGAAAATTTGCTCTAAACGCTCCTCGAGCTCTTCCCAACTTCCAACAAGTTTTACGGGAGGCTTTTAAGCCAATGACGGGCTGGCCCTTTGAGCTTGAGGGGTAGGTATTTTATGGCGTGGAGATCGTCTCCTCCGCCATATGTATATGTAGTATATAATCTTCTATCCGACTCCGAGTGGTCTGTTGTTCCATCGTAGGCCTCTATGTTGATGGGTTTAAATCCTGCTGGGAATTCATGGTCCAGCACCTCATTGGTGAAACATAGTGGGTGTCGGCGCCCAGTATTTGTGTGCCGCTATCATCGGACACTTGACGTGTTGCCTTGCTTCTTGGGGCCTTCTCCTTTGGCCCGTAAATGGACCTGGCTGGGCCATCTATCCTTCCAAGTTCGTTGGTGGATTTATGTGTGGTGCCGTTGTCATAATTTGGCTCATCATCCGCCGCCTATCCAACCAGCGGCCCCTTATTTTTGGACGGTGGAGGCTCTATGGCCTCCTCGTTGAATTCCGGTAGCATCTTGCGCTTCGGGTAGCTCTTTGATTGGTGGCCATTGCCGTACTTATCTGCGGTTTTGAGCACTTTGCTCCATCTCATTCTGAGTGTGTCTTCCGCTGTTTTGAGCCTCCGCTTTTCCTTCTTGAGCTTCTTGCAAGATCGACGAGTCTTTTCGAAGGTTCTTGCTCTCCGTGGCGTGTCCGGCATGAGGTCGTCCGGACTGTTATTTTCACCGGGCCTGGACTGATTATCTGACTCGTCATGTTCGGACGGTTGCTTATTTGCATGTTCGTCGTCCACTTGTGAGCCCTGCCGTATTGCGGGCTCCTTGGGAGCGTTGTTGTCGTCGAGGCGGGATTTAGGGCGACGTCTGCGCCGCCGTTTTGGTCGTTTATCGGCGGGGTCATCTTCTGTCGCTGCCCGTTGGTTCTCGTTATCGCTCTCTTTTGGGGTGTCCACCATGTATATGTCGTATGATGAGGTGGTCTTCCAGTGCCTTGTAGGTGCTGGTTCCTGTTCGTCTCCAGCATCGTCGTCCATGGCGTCGATGTCTTCGGAGTCGTAGTCTAGCATGTCGGTTAGATCGTCGACAGTGGCTACAAAGTGGGTGGTGGGTGGGTTCTGAATTTCTTCGTCGTCCGTACCCCAACCATCCTGGCCATAGTCCGGCCCGGACTCTCCTGATAACGGGAGATGCTTTAGTGAATTCAAGATATCGCCAAAAGGCGAGTATCGGAAGTTGTCCGCGGCGGTGAATTCCATAACCGGCGCCCAATCCGGATCGATTGGTAGGGGCGCGGGAGGTTCGGAGTCCGGCGAGGAGTCCGGCACCTCGGAATCACGAGTTTCGCAGGGGACAAGATTAGTGTTCGGCTCCATCGCCGTGGATGTTGGAGCCCCCAGGGCGGCGTCTATCCACCGGCCCTCGATCTGGGCGATCAGCTCCGGGCTAATGGCTGAAGCGGACCTGTGTGCGGCCACCAAGGCACTGTTCGGTGGCAGAGCTAAATCATGCCCGTCGTCACAAAGTCTTGCGCGCTTGGTGGCTCGAGTCCGTCAAGATCAAGTCTCCGCGACATCGGCCGTGAAGTTTAGGCTTCTAAATCGACTGATGGCGGGCGAGCCTTCGATCGCTCCAGACGGCCAAGTGAATTGGCCCGTGGTCTGAAAGCCGCCGCGAATCTGAAGATCTGTCCGGGAGAAAAGTCTCGCCTTTGACAGCGTTGCTGGTTGAAGATGCCATCAAGCCTATCGGTGACGACACGAGGAACTCTCAATGAAAGCACCAATGTCGGTGTCAAAACCGCGGATCTCGGGTAGGGGGTCCCGAATCGTGCGTCTAGGCGGATGGTAACAAGAGACGAGGACACGATGTTTTTACCTGTGTTCGGGCCCTCTTGATGGAGGTAAAACCCTACGTCCTGCTTGATTAATATTGATGATATGGGTATTACAAGAGTGGATCTACCACGAGATCAAGGAGGCTAAACCCTAGAAGCTAGCCTATGGTATGATTGTTGTAATGTATATGTTGTCCTACGGACTAAAGCCCTCCGGTTTATATAGACACCGGAGGAGGCTAGGGTTACACAGAGTCGGTTACAATGGTAGGAGATCTACATATCCGTATTGCCAAGCTTGCCTTCCACGCCAAGGAAAGACCCATTCAGACACGGGACGGAGTCTTCAATCTTGTATCTTCGTAGTCTTGGAGTCCGGTGGATAATGATAGTCCGGCTGTCCGGACACCCCCTAGTCCAGGACTCCCTCACTATCCACCACTATTCTTCTTTGCAACTTTTAGGTGGGTGTTACTTCTTGGTATAGATTTGTGCTTGACACTATTACCAGAGGAAATTTCCCAAGTAGTCACCCTTTGAATGCTTTCAATGCTATGGGGAATTTAGTGGGATCACCACCTATCACTATTAATGAAACGACACTAACTCTGAAACATGCTATGCGAAGATTGGAAATTATTGAGAACAAAATGCCAACTATTGAACACATTAAAAATCTTGATAAAAAGGTGCATAACCAAGATACTAAATTTATCTCTTCGGTGGGAACTACATTAAAATTATTAAAGGATAGAGAACCAACCGAGAGAGTAGAACAAAGTCCTGCTAGAATTGATAAACTGAAAGAGACCCTTAATAACTTGGGCTCAGCTTTTTCTTCCCTTAAAACCATTGAAAGGACTCCTACAAGTAAGAATTCTAAGCTTGTATGTTCCTAAAAACAAGGGTGCTTCATCTAGTAGAGAGAAAGAAGATCTCAAAAAGATTAGTGTTCACCCAACTTCATTAAAATGATAAAGGAACCTATGATTGAAAAAAAAATCCTTAATTTTGTTCCTAGGAGTGTCGTTATTATATTTTTTTTGCTAAACCTTCTAGGAAATCTGGATGCCTAATTGAGGAATTGGACAAGCATGATAACAGTTGAAACTATGCATTATGCCTAGCTAGGGGCATTAAACAATAACGCTTGTCGGGAGCAACCCAATAGTTATATTTTTGCTTTCATTTTATTTTCTTGAGTAAACATGGTTATTGCTACTGTAATGACTATGTTTGTATCCTTTATTTTGAGTTTGTGCCAAGTAAGCCTTTAGGATGATTTGGGTGATTGTTGAAATTGGTACTGTGTAGAAACAAAAATTTAGTGTCCAATGCGTAAATTGTTCCCGTTTACTGGAACATGGTCAATTGCTGCTTTTTTACACATTACTGTGATATAATATTTTTTTACGTTGTACTAATTCAAAAAATTTGGAGTTACATAAGCATGGATAAATTTTTTAGCATTACATATTGTCATGTTTTAGACAGATTCTGTTTTTATTGCACAGTGTGCTTATTTTGATGATGCTATGGATTATATCGAGGGGTATACGTCATAGAGAAGTTAGAATATAGTAGGTATTATGCAAGGAGAATTATGATCTATTTATAACAGTACCTAAAGTGGACAATTGTTTTAGTATACTAACGGATCTCATGAAGTTTCTGTTGAGATTTATGTGCTAACGTTTTCAAGTTTTGAGTGAGATCATGATGGATGAAGGAATAAGGAGCGGCAAGACCCTAAGCTTGGGGATGTCCAAGGCACCCAAGGTAATATTCAAGGAAGACTCAAGCATATAAGCTTGGGTATTCCCTGTATGGCATCCCCTCTTTCGTCTCTAATCTATCGATAATATTACTTGGAGCTATAGTTTTATTCATCACATGTGAGTTTTGCTTGGAGCGTTGTGTCTATAGTTTTATTTTGTTCGTTAGTTTGCCACAATCATTCTTTGCTGGATACATGATGTCTAGTACACAACCTTCTTCTTGTAGACGTTGTTGGGCCTGCAAGTGCACATGTTTGTAGGACAGTAGCAAATTTCCCTCAAGTGGATGACCTAAGGTTTATCAATCCGTGGGAGGCGTAGGATGAAGATGGTCTCTCTCAAACAACCCTGCAACCAAATAACAAAAAGTCTCTTGTGTCCCCAACACACCCAATACAATGGTAAATTGTATAGGTGCACTAGTTCGGCGAAGAGATGGTGATACAAGTGCAATATGGATGGTAGATATAGGTATTTGTAATCTGAAATAATAAAAACAACAAGGTAACTAATGATAAAAGTGAGCGTAAACGGTATTGCAATGATAGGAAACAAGGCATAGGGTTCATACTTTCACTAGTACAAGTTCTCTCAACAATAATAACATAGATAGATCATATAACAATCCCTCAACATGCAACAAAGAGTCACTCCAAAGCCACTAATAGCGGAGAACAAACAAAGAGATTATGGTAGGGTACGAAACCACCTCAAAGTTATCCTTTTTGATCGATCTATTCAAGAGTTCATAGTAAAATAACATAGAGCTATTCTTTTCGCTCGATCCATCATAGAGTTCATACTAGAATAACACCTTAAGACACAAATCAACCAAAACCCTAATGTCACCTAGATACTCCATTGTCACCTCAGGTATCCATGGGCATGATTATACGATATGCATCACACAATCTTAGATTCATCCAACCAGCACAAAGTACTTCAAAGAGTGCCCTAAAGTTTCTACCGGAGAGTCAAGAAAACGTGTGCCAACCCCTATGCATAGGTTCATGGGCGGAGCCCGCAAGTTGGTCACCAAAACATACATCAAGTGGCACGTGATATCCCATTGTCACCACAGATAAACACGGAAAGACATACATCAATTATTCTCAAATCAAAGACTCAATCCGATAAGATAACTTCAAGAGGGAAACTCAATTCATCACAAGAGAGCAGAGGGGGAGAAACATCATAAGATCCAACTATAATAGCAAAGCTCGCGATACATCAAGATCGTGCGAAGTCAAGAACACGAGAGAGAGAGGTCAAACACATAGCTACTGGTACATACCCTCAGCCCCGAGGGTGAACTACTCCCTCCTCGTCATGGAGAGCACCGGGATTATGAAGATGGCCACCGATGATGGATTCCCCCTCTGGCAGGGTGCCGGAACGGGCTCCCGAGAGGTTTTTGGTGGCTACAGAGGCTTGCGGCGGCGGAACTCCCAATCTGTCTTGATATTCGATGTTTTTAGGGTACGTAGACTTATATAGGCAAAAGAAGTCGGTCAGGGGGGGGGGGTGCTCGAGGGGCCCACGATACAGGGGGGCGCGCCCCCTATCTCCTGGCCTCCTCGAGGATCTTCTGACGTGAACTCCAAGTCTCCAGGATCATATTCTTCCAGAAAATCACGCTGTCGAAGGTTTCATTCCTTTTGGACTCTGTTTGATATTCCTTTTCTTCGAAATACTGAAACATGCAATAAAACAACAATATGGGTTGTGCCTCTGGTTAATAGGTTAGTCCCAAAAGTAATATAAAACTGTATAATAAAGCCCATAATCATTCAAAACAGATAATAAAATAGCATGAATGCTTCATAAACTATAGATACGTTGGAGACGTATCAACATCCCCAAGCTTAATTCATACTCGTCCTCGAGTAGGTAAATGATAAAAGAAAGAATTTATGAAGTGTGAATGCTAGAAGGTGCACAAGTTTGATCAATGATAATTTCAATCACCTTTTTAGCATGATAATATGTCATAACAGTAGTTCATCTCATAAAACTTCTCACGATAAAGTAACAAGCATTTCACATGTCAAAGCATAGACCATAAACTTTCTTGAAACCTAGCAAACTTCATTCTCAGTCATCAAACAATTGCAATTCATCTTATTTTCAGGAATAACAAACTCCACATACTCAACTATCATATAGTCTTTTACAATTGCTAACACTCACGCAATACTAATGGTTATGGAGTTTTAATCGGACATTGAGAAAGATAGGGGCTTATAGTGTTGCCTCCCAATGTATTCACCTTTGGGTGATGTCAACAATAATAGTTCATGCTAACTTACATCCAATTGGATATATATATCAGGATCACCCCAACACAAAGTTCTTGCCAAAGGATAAAATGAAAAAGGGAAAGGTGAAGATCACCTTGACTCTTGCATAAAGTAAAATACATAAAGTAAAAGATAGACCCTTCATAGAGGGAAGTAGAGGTTGTCATGCACTTTTAGGGTTGGATGCACAAAATCTTAATGCGAATGAACATCACTTTATATTGCCACTTGTATATGGACCTTTATTATGCAGTCCGTCGCTTTTATTGCTTCCATAACAAGATCGTATAAAGTTATTTTCTTCATACCAAAAGATCATACATATTTGGAGAGCAATTTTTATTGCTTGCACCGATGACAACTTACTTGAAGGATCTTACTCAATCCGTAGGTAGGTATGGTGGACTCTCATGGCAAAACTGGGTTTAAGGATATTTGGAAAGCACAAGTAGTAGCTCTACTTGGTGCAAGGAATTTGGCTAGCATGAGGGGGAAAGGCAAGCTCAACATGTTTGAATGATCCATGACAATATACTTTAACTAAGATGTGAGAAAACATAACCCATTACATTGTCTCCCTTGTCCAACATCAACTCTTTAGCATGTCATACTTAATGAGTGCTCACAATTATAAAATATGTCTAGGATAGTGTATTTATATATGAAATCTCTCTTCCTTCAATATTCTTTCATGAATTGTTCAAATGACCAATACAATGCTTGCTAACCTCCTATAAATTTACAACCTCTACTTCTTAGATGTGAAGTCATTACTCCCCATGGTATAAGCAAATGAGGCATATATAATTTCAGATTTATGACAATCAACTCATTCAACTATTTACTCATAGGATATAAGTGAAGCACACGAGTAAATGACAAACTACTCCAAAAAGATATAAGTGAAGATCAATGAGTAGCTAAATACTTATGCAACTATGTGAAGACTCTCTCTCATTTAATAATTTCAGATCTTGGTATTGTATTCAAACAGCAAGCAAAACAAAAATAAAATGACAATGCAAGGATAGCACAACTCATGTGAAGAAGCAAAAACTTAGGCTCAACCGATACTAACCTATAGTTGTTGAAGAACAAAGGTGGGATGCCTACCGGGGCATCCCCAAGCTTATATGCTTGAGACTTCTTGAAATATTATCTTGGGGTGCCTTGGGCATCCCCAAGCTTGAACTTTTGTGTCTCCTTAATTCCTCTCATATCATGGTTTCTCTTTTTATCAAAAGCTTCATCCACAACAAACTGAACAAGAACTCGTGAGATAGGTTAATATAAAACAATGCAAAACCTTATCATTTTCTACTGTAACAAATCACTAAAATTATTATTCAACATTAAATAATAAATGACTCTGCATTTTTAATACTCCTATCCTCAAATAGAATCATTAAAACAAGCAAACATATGCAAACAATGCAAGCATAACAGCAATCTGCCAAAACAGTACAATCTGTAAATAATGCAAGAGTATCAATACTTCCCTAACTCCAAAAATTATGAAATAAAATTCCCACTGTAGTAAATTTATCATACCTCATTATGAAAAACGTTTCAACATCATATCATGCTCTGAATTTTCTTGGGAATTTTTGCAACAGCGGTAAACTTTTTGTTTTTTAAACAGCAACATGTATACTAGCAAAATAAGCATGGTAAAGGTTATCCTTGACATTTTTATTGAAACTAAAGATGAAAAACATTATTATAAATAACAGTCAGCAAATACTAACAAAAGAAAATGACGCTCCAAGCAAAACACATATCATGTGGTGAATAAAAATATAGCTCCAAGTAAAGTTACCGATGAATGAAGACGAAAGAGGGGATGCCTTCCGGGGCATCCCCAAGCTTAGGCTCTTGGTTGTCCTTGAATATTACCTTGGGGTGCGTTGGGCATCCCCAATCTTAGGCTCTTTCCACTCCTTATTCCATAGTCCATCGAATCTTTACCCAAAACTTGAAAACTCCACAACACAAAACTCAACAGAAAACTCGTAAGCTCCGTTAGTATAGGAAAATAAAACCACCATTTAGGTACTGTAATGAAATCATTCTAAATTCATATTGGTGTAATACCTACTATATTCCAACTTATCTATTGTTCATACCCTCCGATACTACTCATAGATTCATCAAGATAAGCAAACAACACATAGAAAACAGAATCTGTCAAAAACAAAACAGTCTGTAGTAATATGTATCAAACGTATACTTCTGGAACTCCAAAAATCCTAAAAAATTAGGAAGTCCTAAGCAATTTGTGGACCAATCCAGATCAAAATGAATCAGATCAGAAGAACGTTACTGTGAATTAACAAAAATAATTTACTGGGTACAAAAGTTTCTGATTCTCAGCAGGATCAACACAACTATCACCGTAAGCTATCCTAAATGTCTTACTTGGCACTTTATTGAAACAAAAGCTATAAAACATGATTACTGCAGTAGCATAATCATGTGGACACACAAAAACAGTAAGGATAAATATTAGGTTGTCTCCCAACAAGCACTTTTCTTTAATGCCTTTCTAGCTAGGCATGATAATGACAATGATGCTCACATAAAAGATAAGAATTGAAACATAAAGAGAGCATCATGAGGCATATGAATAGCACATTTAAGTCTAACCCACTTACTATGCATAGGGATTTTATGAGCAAACAACTTATGGGAACAATAATCAACTAGCATAGGAAGGTAAAACAAGCATAGCTTCAAGATTTTAAGCACATAGAGAGGAAACTTGACATTATTGCAATTCCTACAAGCATATGTTCCTCCCTCATAATAATTTTCAGTAGCATCATGAATGAATTCAACAATATAACCAGCACCTAAAGCATTCTTTTCATGATCTACAAGCATATAATTTTTACTACTCTCCACATAAACAAAATTCTTCTCATTCAGAATAGTGGGAGTGTCATAAGAGACTTGAACACTAAAAATTGTTTCCACATTAAAAGAGTAATGTTCAAAAAAAGGGTAATCATAATCATGACAAAATTTGTAAATATAATCATCACAACTTTTTATAGCATAAGTTTCATCACAATAATCATCATAAGTAGCAACTTCGTTCTCATCATAATCGATTGAAACCTCTCCCAAGATAGTGGAATCACTAAATAAAGTTGACACTCTTCCAAATCCACTTTCGTATTCATCACAATAAAATTCAACATTCTCCGAAATAGTGGGATCACTACTTCCTAAAGTTGACACTCTTCCAAACCCACTTTCATCAATATAATCATCATACGTAAGAGGCATGCTATCATCATAACAACTTTGCATATCAAAACTTGGGATGCTAAAAATATCATCTTCATTTAACATAGAATCCCCATGCTTGGGACAAACATTAATTTCAGCAAATATATTCTCAAATATTTCATCCTCATCAAACATAGCTTCCCCAAGCTAGGGCCCTTTCAGATCATAAGCATAATCACTCTCATCATTAAAAGTATGGATAGCACCAATAGTATAGCAATTATCATCATCACAATGAGTAGTAGGAGCAACATCATTTGGGAGGGATACCTTTCTACCTTTGTTGCTCTTTCTTTTCTTTTTCTTCTTCACATTATGTGTGGGTTCAACCTTCCTCTTTGAGCTCCTTATTGATGAAATTGGTTGAATAGAAAGCTCCTCCTCATTACCTGATTCATCATAAGAAATAATAGGAGGATATTGGGAAGTCTCTTCCCTTTCATTAGTATTCTCTTCATCTTCTATTTGCTTCCTTTTCTTTAGGTAATTGGCAATATAAGGATTTTCAATGCAATTCACCGCACAAAACATATAAATATCCTCTAGATCAAAATCAAGAAATCTATCAAGATTAAATTTTGGAATACCCTCAGTTATACGTTTCATTTCTTCATACCCCAAAAGAAGACTAAGCTCTTTATGATGCCCAAGGGTAATCAAGTTATCACAATTTTTGGACACGATTCGATCATGAAACAATTTGCATTGGAGATTTAAATGACCATGTTCATTGCAAAGTTCACAAGGTGCACGAAAAATATTGAATCTTTCAGCACAATCATCAAGCCTTTCTTGTAAACCTTTGATTTTTAAATACTTATGCCTCTTGCACTATCTATTTTCTCTATTTGGTGTGTCCATGCAAACCCATTCTACTCCACAAAAATCAACATGCTTATAAGAGACATTTTCATCACAACTAGTGCGATCATCATTAGTACTATGGATATTCAAAGAGTTCATACTAACAACATTGCAATCATGCTCATCATTCAAAGATTTAGTACCAAGCATTTTAATGCATTCTTCTTCTAGCACTTGAGCACAATTTGCCTTTCCATCATACTCACGAAAGATATTAAAAAGATGAAGCGTATGAGACAAGCTGAACTCCACTTTTTTGGTAGTTTTCTTTTATAGACTAAACTAGTGATAAAACAAGAAACAAAAAGAGTCGATTGCAAGATCTGAAGATATACCTTCAAGCACTCACCTCCCCGGCAACGGCGCCAGAAAATAGCTTGATGTCTACTACACAACCTTCTTCTTGTAGACTTTGTTGGGCCTGCAAGTGCACAGGTTTGTAGGACAGTAGCAAATTTCCCTCAAGTGGATGACCTAAGGTTTATCAATCCGTGGGAGGCGTAGGATGAAGATGGTCTCTCTCAAACAACCCTGCAACCAAATAACAATGAGTCTCTTGTGTCCCCAACACACCCAATACAATGGTAAATTGTATAGGTGCACTAGTTAGGCGAAGAGATGGTGATACAAGTGTAATATGGATGGTAGATATAGGTATCTGTAATCTGAAATTATGAAAACAGCAAGGTAACTAATGATAAAAGTGAGCGTAAACGGTATTGCAATTATAGGAAACAAGGCATAGGGTTCATACTTTCACTAGTGCAAGTTCTCTCAACAATAATAACATAGATAGATCATATAACAATCCCTCAACATGCAACAAAGAGTCACTTCAAAGCCACTAATATCGGAGAACAAACGAAGAGATTATGGTAGGGTACGAAACCACCTCAAAGTTATCCTTTTTGATCAATCTATTCAAGAGTTTGTAGTAAAATAACATAGAGTTCATACTAGAATAACACCTTGAGACACAAATCAACCAAAACCCTAATGTCACCTAGATACTCCATTGTCACCTCAAGTATCCATGGGCATGATTATACGATATGCATCACACAATCTTAGATTTATCCAACCAACACAAAGTACTTCAAAGAGTGCCCTAAAGTTTCTACCGGAGAGTCAAGAAAATGTGTGCCAACCCCTATGCATAGGTTCATGGGCGGAACCCGCAAGTTGGTCACCAAAACATACATCAAGTGGCACGTGATATCCCATTGTCACCACAGATAAACACGACAAGACATACATCAAGTGTTCTCAAATCAAAGACTCAATCTGATAAGATAACTTCAAGAGGGAAACTCAATTCATCACAAGAGAGTGAGGGGGAGAAACATCATAAGATCCAACTATAATAGCAAAGCTCGCGATACATCAAGATCGTGCGAAGTCAAGAACACAAGAGAGAGAGATCAAACACATAGCTACTGGTACATACCCTCAGCCCCGAGGGTGAACTACTCCCTCCTCGTCATGGAGAGTGCCGGGATGATGATGAAGATGGCCACCAGTGATGGATTCCCCCTCCGGCAGGGTGATGGAACGGGCTCCCGAGAGGTTTTTGGTGGCTACAGAGGCTTGCGGCGGCGGAACTCCCGATGTATCTTGATATTCGATGTTTTTAGGGTACGTACGCTTATATAGGCGAAAGAAGTCGGTCGGGGGGTGCTCGAGGGGCCCACGAGACAGGGGGTGCGCCCCTATCTCCTGGCCTCCTCGAGGATCTTCTGACGTGAACTCCAAGTCCAGGATCATATTCTTCCAAAAAATCACGCTGCCGAAGGTTTCATTCCGTTTGGACTCCGTTTGATATTCCTTTTCTTCGAAATACTGAAACAGGCAATAAAACAACAATATGGGCTGGGCCTCCGGTTAATAGGTTAGTCCCAAAAGTAATATAAAATTTTATAATAAAGCCCGTAATCATTCAAAACAGATAATAAAATAGCATGAATGCTTCATAAATATAGATACGTTGGAGACATATCAATACACCTATTAAGAGAGACATGTATTCATCATGATTTGTTAGAATGCTCTATGTGCTTCACTTATATCTTTTGAGTTGGGCAGTTGCTCATTATTTCACTTATATCTTTAGAGCATGGCGGTAGATATATTTTATAGAAATCATTTGCACTCTCATGCTTCACTTATATCTTATTGAGAGTTAAATAGCAAGTAATAATTTGCATGGGTTATATGACTAGTTAAAAAATGATAGGTATACAAGAGTGGTGTAATAAAAACTTTCATGTAGATCGCTGAATATGAAGCGTGTGATTTAAATGATATTGATGTAGTAATATGAAAGAGTATTAGTTCATAATCGTTGGTTTGTATAAATATGGATATTAAAGCTTGTTATGTACTATTCATTTATGTGTCGGTCATGGCATGACTGGGATGTTGGAGCATATATATTCTCGTTGAAATCCTTTGTGTTGTCTGTATCAGGGGCGTGTGATTGTGAACTCCTCACAACCTCCTCCCTTGGATCATGTGAGTAGTACTTTGCTTCGAGTGCTAATAAAACTTTCACAATAAGTATATGAGTTCTTTATGACTAATGTGAGTTCATGGACTAATATGGCATTCCCATCTATCCATATTTTTCTAGCCTCTTCGGTGTCGTGCATTGCCCATTTTCACCTCAAGAATTGGCGCAAACTTTGTTGGTGCATCCAAACCCCGTGATATGACACGCTCTATCACACATAAACATTATTATATCCTTCCTTCGAACAACCACCATACCTACCTATCATGACATTTCCATTTCGAGATATATTGACATGCAACTTCCATAGTTACTATTCACATGACTTGTGTGTTCATCATCATATTGCTTTGCATGATCATATAGAGCCGACATGATATTTGTCGCAAAGACACCGTTCATCGTTGTAATACATGTTACGCCAAATCATTGCACATCCTGGTACACTGCCAGAGACATTCACATAGTCATATCATTCAGTTTATCGAGTTGTAAGTAAAAATAAGTGTGATGATCATCAGCATTGTTTCGGTGAGGTAAAGAATGATGGAGACTGACGAGTCCTCAAAAAAGTGGGGATGAGGCTCATGATATTGCTCTAAAAATGATAGAAAAAGAGAAGGGGCAATTCTACTATCCTTTTACCATGCATGTGCTTCAAAGTAGCACCATGTTATTCATATAGGGAGTCTCCATGATTTATCACTTTTATATACTAGTGGGAATTTTTACATTATAGAACTTGGATTGTATATTCCGATGATGGGCTTCCTCGAATTCCCGAGGTCTTCATGAGCAAGCAAGTTGGATGCACACCCACTTAGTTTTCGTAACGAGCTTTCATACATTTATAGCTCTAGTGCCTTTGTTGAATGACAATTCCTACTCCTCGCATTGATATCGATTGTCACGCCTCTCCATTGCCTAACGATCCACCGAGTTGATGCGAGATTTTCTTCACTTTTTGTCTTCCCTCTACCATAATACTCTATTCTACCCATAGTGTTAAGTCCATTTCTCACGCTCATATATTGAGTGAAGTTGAAAAATGTTGAAGCAAGAAAAGATACGATAATTGCTTGATTTGGCACTGGGGTGCTCATAATTTGTACTTATGTTTGGAAGATGGAGTCATTCCATGCTTACATAATTCAATGAGTAGGGGTAACATTCGTTAAGCATCGTATATTTTGAAAAGTAATGATTATTTTCTAGTATTCATGGATATTATTATGTCGATATTAATTACATTATCGCTTCTCAATATTCATATCGTAAAAGAGATTACATGATAAGACATGTTAGTTAGCATTCAATCATTTACCTACTCGAGGACGAGCAAGAATTAAGCTTGGGGATGCTGACACGTATCTATAATTTTTGATTGTTTCATGCTATTATATTGTCAATCTTGTAAGCTTTATACACCATTTTATATCATATTTGGGAACTAACCTGTTAACCCAGTGCCCAGTACCAGTGGTTATTTTCTGCTTGTTTTTGGTTTTACAGAAAATCCCTACCAAACAAAGTCCAAACACGATAAAAAAATTGACAATTTTTTCTAAACCAAAAGAGACCCTAGAAGCTTTGGGGGCAGAACAGACGATGCATGAGGAAGCGACAAGGCAGGGGGCATGCCCTGCCCCATTTGGCTAACTATATTATTGATTTATCTTCAGTGGGAGAGGTGCTTTGTGGTAGGTTCAATCCTGCCTCTTATGGTTGTATTGTTGTTTTTTGCGGGGTTTATGGTTGTATTGTTGTTATTGATGAGTCCAATTTATGCGATGATTTTGACAAGTATTTTATGCCTACATGGTAGGCTTTGTGGAATTTTACGCGTACGCGCACCTCTTTTTGTTGCAAATCCTCAGGTAACGTCTTTTGGACTAATTATCATATAATGGAAGAAATTCTCAGAAATGGTAGTGGAATCACGTATTTAAAGTAATAATCACCTACCATAAAAGAATCGAGCAAGAAGGCCAAGTAGTCGTCACCACGCATCTAGAGCAAAAGACGCCGTTCCATACGACCGCACCCACTCATATGGGAGGTCGTATGGAGTGTCACCACCATCGCCAAATCGACTACTTTCACCCTGTCGAATCAGATTGTGGATCAGGCGCCCAGAGAGACCGGAAAAGCATCCCCAAGGAAGAACTCTAGCATCCAAAGTTCATTCGGAGAAGGGATTGGCAAGGGGATCTTCCTCACCGCACACGGGGAGATACAACATCATCGCCACTGCCATCATCATCATCATCCACCCCATCATCATCATCATCACCACCATCCACATCCTTATCGTCTGTAACATCAAGAACCTAGTGGATCATCTTGTATATCATTTGAATCATGCATCCATGTATGCCATCACTTTTGTCATGATGATTGTTGTCCCCATGTCTGAGTAAATGATACCTCCTTTTATTGACTTGGTATTGGAACAAAAGAGAGTATCCTGCACCTATTTCCCCAGAGGTGACCCTGGGTTATCAAACCCACGTGAGGAAGATTCCCTTTAAGCAATTTTCTCTAGCAAGCTTTTGTAAAGTGTCAAATCCAGCTTTTGACCGGATCAACAAACAAATAGTGATTCAAACACTTATAATAAAAAGAGGTACAAGTATGAGGTCTTAATGCTTACAACCTTGTATTTGTGTTGGGATCAAATAGGATATTAATTTGTGCACTGTAAGTCACCCATCGAGATGTGCTTGTTATGAAACAAAGTGGGGGATGTGTCATAAAAATTAACATCTTGACCGACATGAGTCCTGCATCAAGAATTAGTTGTCCTACCAAAGGCCATATCCATCGCGCGGGGTTTCCTCGATAATTAAGATAATCAATTCATACAAGAGCTTTGGGCGTTTAATGACTACACCTCATTTATCCCCAAGGATATGGTCCATGTTACCCTACTGAACCTTACTATCACCATTGTTCGGTATAACACTTCACGATCTCCTTGTTCCTAGCCTCACGGGTGCTTGATCTCCATGATCCTGGGTACCTTCAAGGATGAAGATCGCGGACAAGACAAGAGACATCTGCACGGAACAATTTTATTTTGATACATATGTGACGTGATGTCAAAGTCTTCCATTGATTCCCTCAACAAATATACCTTGGGTTGGTCATGCCTCAACCCATACCTTACTGAACTACTCACACATGGAGATGAGATCACGAGAAGAAAACATTGAAGAACACATCTTGAGATTGATTGATTGCAATATCTCTTACAATGGATGCCTTGTGCGATGCACGATTACAAGTATGAACTAGATCAGAGAGCACTATGGTGGTGGAGATGACTATGGAGATGGAAATGGCGGCAACTAGGGTTTGTGGATGAACATGATCATGAAGAGGTTCTGGCTTTCGTGTTCATCGTTCTATTGATATTTTGATGGGGCCCCTTTAATAAAAGTTGTACAGCTGGACGATTGATACGTCTCCAACATACCTATAATATTTGATTGTTGGGTTTTTTTGTTTCTGTGCCCCTGGTTCCTTAGCTCTACTCATTCATCCCCACTTGGTTAGCTTTTGCTCACTTTTCTCCACTCCCTTGCCCGAAACCCTCAGAACAGGTTATAATAGACGTTGCTGTCGGGTCAATGCCTTTGACCGTTAACTCTGACGAGTGGGGTCACGTATACGTGGGCGCATGCAAGACCAGGGTCGAGCGTGCGCGGTCGTGGGGTAGCACGTGTCCATGGACATGCCCGAAACGTCCCATCATATAAAGAGGGTAAACCACCTCCATCGCCCCTACCATTTTTCCCCAAATCCCCTCCCTACCACATCATCTTCCTCTCCCCTACCGGCATCATCTCGCTCTCCTCCACTGCCTCCACCGCATCGTCTCGCTCTCCCCCACCGCATCCTCTTCCTCACCTTCATCGCCTCCATCTGTCAGATGGCCGATGCTCGTGGCGACGCCGGCGCAGCGGGCGGAGATATGGTGGAGCTGCAGGGTCAGGGTGCTGTGACCGTAGATGTCGGCGGCATCCACGGCGGTGCAGGGAAACTCGCAACCGCTGCGGATGTGGCGGGCTCTGCCTCATCGCTGCAGAAGGTGACGACGTCAAGCGGCACAGTCCATCCCGATATCTGTGATGCGCCGCCTGCCGTGGAGCAGAAGCTATTTGCACTTGCTTAGCTTGTAGAGTGAGTTGCTCCCTAGTTGCATTGGTTAGATTGTGATTCATACGGTAGTTCAGATAGTTAGAGTAGTTGGTTTGACGGATGGGTCGGGGTTTTTTGTATGGGTTGGGGGGATGGGGATTTTTGGACTAGGGTTTGTTGGATAAATTCGTTGCAAAAATGCTAGATGTTGTGAACTATGATTTTAGGTGCTACAATGATTGGGGTTTTTAGATTTGTTTTTAGATTTGGATAAATTCATTGCAAAAATGCTAGATGTTGTGAATATATGCATGCTTATTAGATTTGTTTTTAGTGCTCACAGATTGGGTTTTTTAATGCTACTCAGATTCGTTGCCTTAGATTGGGTCCCTATTAGATTTGTTTTTGAATGCTACTCAGATTGGGGTTTTGAATGTCATATGCCCAAATGGAATCCATTGATTAAGAAGTTAGTTATGTTTAGAATAATAATCCTACCGTATGAATCACAATATAAATTTGAATGGCATAACCAAAAGTAACCCTTGATTCATTAGTATATAAATTTGTCCACAATATGTAGTTATATTAGCTCTGTTGTTCAATTTGTGTGCATGACAATGGAAAATGCAAAACAATGATCATAGTATATTGGGAGTATATTAGCCCTATGATCAATGTGTCATGTGTGCATATCTAAATTTTCAATTGGCTTCTGTATTTACTAGTGATGGATGTAATTGTATGTTCAGGAGGATGATGGTTGGGGGGTAGAAAGAGGAAGCTGGCCCAGTACGACCCGTATGATCTAGAGGAAAGTGATGATGAAGAATATAAGGTAAGCCTACTTGAAATTTAGATTGTTCATTTAGTTCCTTTGACATAGTGTATCCATGAATCTATAATGTATTACTGTAACTCATTCATGTGTGAAGTATGATTCTGGAGAAGAAGTGCACAAGGGCGACATCGCATCCTTCACAGCCAAGGAGGTGGTGAAGATCAAGGCCAAGGGAGTTGCTTCCTTCTACCACCGCAAGACCAAGAAGTGGCACTGCCCCTACTGCACCACCAAACCAAAGTCAAGGGTTGGATGCTTCGATCACCTTCTGTCCCATGAGGAGGATGTAGCGGTTTGCGGGGAGGACTACATGATTAGGGGGCAACATGCCGTCCTCGTGAAGGCCCTGACTCGGGCGTGATGTGATCGATGCTGTGATGCTGTGAACTGAATCTTTAAGTTTATCTGTTGGGTTACTTTTGGTTTATTGAACTGAATCTCGTTGGTTATGGTTTGTTGAACTGAATTTAGTTTTCATGAATTTGGTTATGGTTGGCTATGTTGATGCTAGTAATCTGGTTGTTATCTATATTTGTCTGTCCTTAAATTTGCCAGTGGTATATTTGCTGTCCTGAATCTATGGTTAGTTATGTTTAGATGTTGTGAACTATGATTTTAGGTGCTGCAATGATCACACATGTTGTGTAGGAAATCAAATGCATGCTCCGATCATGTAAACCTTGGCAAACCTGGACAGTATAAATTCAAGAAAATGCAAAAACAAGTAAAACCTTGGCAAACTATCTATGTTTGTGTAGTAGATCATGTGTGCAAAATTTGAAGTGATTTAGAGGAGGTCAAATAAATTTGAATTTGAGAAATGTGCTCCAAATGAGCTCCCAGGCTAGGGTAAATAACCCATTTGTAATCAAGTTTTTTTGGACCTACTCTTAATGAGCCAACTTTTTTATTAACACATATTCACTTTCCATAGTGTAGATTCGAAGTCTAACTATTTTTTGAATTAATCTTCATTTTTTTACATTTTATTTTGAAAACATAGGCTTTAATATAAAACTATTAAAAACACATTTGAAATATGAAAATGGAAAACTAATTTTAGATCCTTCTTATTCACTTTGAAATAAAGCTTTGGTGTTTTTTTTAATTTTTCAAAAACAGAAGGTAACCCTACCTCCTCTCCTTGAACTGTATGAAATCATGTACATGATAGCTCATATGTGTGAAGGTTTTCTCATGAAAATGACCATAGACAAAGTTTATGATTTTTGGTTGGTAACATGTCACATAAGACAACATTGTGCGCAGGTTTTATATTTTTTGTTTTTTTAAATTAATGGTGCTCATTTGACCTCAATCGTGCCAGCTAGGTTTTTTTCATGAAAATGACCATAGACTAAGTTTAGTATTTTTCCTCGTTAGTTTTTCTTATAAAACGACGAACGGTGAAGGTTTCATATTTTTTCAATTTTTTTAAAATTAGTTATGCTCAGTCAAAGCCTTTGAAACCCCGTTGACTAGCTCAAAACCCCTCTAAACCCTGTGGGGTTTCGCCTAACCCTAGCTCCCAACGTCAGCTATTCGATCATACTCTCGTGCCAAGCGACAACCCTCAGATCTGGTCTTCTAGAAGGAATTAGGTGGGCTGGCTGCGTGCAGGCTCCGCACCGTTGGATCACAAGGACGGCTCCACATCGTTGGATCGTGGGGTGATCTGCGAGAGGCGATCCTATTGGTTATGCTCGGCTGCTCGCCCACCACCAACTCCGTGAAAAAAACATTGTTATTGGGCCCAAAAGGAAACCAAGCTCTGGTTGGGCCGTCGAATTGCGTCGTTTTTTTTGCATCGTTTGCTCTTTTTTTTGTGAACGTGCTGGCTCTGTATTTTTGGACCGTTTGCTCTATTTTTTGTGAACGTGCTGGCTTTGTTCTTTTTGTTCTATACAAATGCAAAATGACCAAAATTTTGTTCAAAAATTATCTCTTTTTATTCATATAATATATATGACCATGGATTCCCACCGTGCAATTAGCTTCTTTTTCTTCTTCTTTTTCAAACCATCGTTTCGCAAGCGTGTACACTCCTGATGCTGCGGTTGGTTTGAACACATTTGACCCTGTTATTGCCACGGCCTGATAACACGTAGCACTATGACTATTTAAGCCACCCTCTGCCTCTACCATCCCTCATCCATCTCCCATCCTCTCTGCCATCTGCCCTTCTTGCTCTTCGACCACTTCTCCTTCTAGCACATCCTCAACCATGCAGTACACCGGACCAACCTACCACTTCCCACCCACCGTGCCGGAGAGGCTCTACCCTCCTGGCGTGTACGTTGAGCGCACACTATGTTTGTGGGCGATATCAAGGTGGAGGACCGCAAGGAACTTCACCGAGTTCTTCCTCGCATCCGGATACCACCACCTCCGGCGGGGATCTCCAAGGATGTTCCGTGTTGAGGAGGTCATCCAAAACGGGGTGGTGGTTGCTCTCCTTGCCCACTTCACCAACACATTCGACGCCTTATACCTCCTCGGCTGGGTGTTTTGGTGTGGCTGCGAGTTCATCGCTTTCACCACCCACAACATGTTCACGGAGTACACCACCATCTTCCCTACCGTGTCACGCATGCACATTCTTCCGTACCCCATCGACAATGCCCCAGAGGAGCAGTGAAGGGCACCCAGAGGGGGAGCGAGGTGGGGAAGGCGGCGTCTAGGGTTCTAAACCCTCTATCTATTTTTCTTTTTTTGAGTCTATGTTATGTCAAGTTGTAGTTGAACTATGTTGGAGATGCTATGGGCTTGTTGGCCCTTTTAGCAAGTTCTATTATTAAGTTTTCTATCTATTCTATTATGAAGTTCTTCCTAGTTTCAACTATGTGATCGTGCTATGGGCTTGTTGGCCCTATCTACATGTTTGTTGATTGTTTTCTTAGAGAGCTCGCTTTGTTAGTAACCACCTAGTGCATGCAGCCACAAAGAACCCATATTTTTTTACACAAGCCACAAATATGTAGCCACCTAGCTAGTGCATGCAGCCACAACATATTTTTTCAATTTATTTGTCATAGCAAAACGGGTGCAGATGCGAGTGGATCAGAAAGGCTGCAACTGATCGTAAAAAACGATGCTCTAAATCGAGGAGACAAGCGTGCGAGGAGAGAGGAACCAGCGACAACGACCGTCGTTGCATCCGTGGCGGCTGGTGTGCACGAAAGCGGCTCGGTTAGTGCATCGTGGCGGCAAGCATCAACGCATGCATGCTCGGTCGGCGCATCGTGGCGGCGCGCATCGACGCATGCAGGTAGGCTTGTTGGGTGCATGCATAGCAAGCTTCTATCATGGCGGCGCGTGCAAGCGTTTAATGCAAGGGATGGCCCAACAAAACCACGGCCCAATGAAACCACGGGCCAATGGCCGAACGGCTACACCGCCCAACGCGGCCCCACTCATCAGAGTTAACGGTCAAAGCACTAACCCGATGGCGACATCCGCTCTGACCTGTTCTAAGGGTTTCGGGCAAGGGAGTGGGGAAAAGTGAGCAAAAGTTAAGAGCGTGGGGATGAATGAGTAGAGCTAAGGAACCAGGGGCGCAGATATAAAAAACCCTTGATTGTTCCATGCTATTGTAATATCAAGCTTGGATGTTCATTATGAAATTATATATCATTTTTTGGAATAACCTATTAAACTAGTGCCCAGTGCTAGTTGCTATTTTTTGATTGTTTTTGGCTTTTCAAGAAATAAATATCGAACATAGTCCAAACGGACAAACAACTTTGGATTAATTTTTTCTGGACCAGAAGGGAGCCTAAAAGATTTGGGAGAAGACCCAATGAGCCACGAGGGAGCGAGCAGCTCGGAAGGCGCGCCCCAAGGGGGGCGCCCCCAGGCTTGTGGGTCCCTCATGGCACCTTTGACCTAATTTCGCCTCTATATATTCTCAAATATTCCCCATACATCAGAGAGCCAACCAAAATACTTTTTCCGCCGCCACAAGTTTCTGTTCTCGTGAGATCCTATCTGGAGGCCTTTTCCGACTCTCAGCCAGAGGGGAATCAACCATGGAGGGGCTTTACATCAACCTTGCTTCCATTCCGATAATGTGTAAGTATTTTACCATAGACCTACGGGTCCATAGCTAGTAGCTAGATGGCTTCTTCTCTCTCTCTCTTTGATCTTCAATACAATGTTCTCCTCGATGTTCTTGGAGATCTATTCGATGTAATCCTTTTTTGCGGTGTGTTTGTTGGGGTCCGCTGAATTGTGGGTTTATGATCAGATTATCCATGAATATTATTTGACTCTTCTCCGAACTCTTTTATGCATGATTATTATAGCTTTGTATTTCTCCCTGATCTATTGATTTGGTTTGGCCAACTAGATTGTTTTATCTTGCAATGGGAGAGGTGCTTTTTGATGGGTTCAATCTTGCGGTGATCTATATCCTAGTGACAGAAGGGGACAAGACATGTATTTGTTTTTTTGCCATTAAGGGTAAAACGATGGGGTTTATTCATATTGATTGAGTTTACTTTGTCTACACCATGTCATATTTCTTAAGGCGTTACTCCATTCCTTATGAACTTAATACTCTAGATGCATGCTAGATAGCGGTCGATGTGTCGAGCAATAGTAGTAGATGCAGGCAGGAGTCGGTCTACTTGTCTCGGACATGATGCCTATATACATGATCATTGCCTTGGATATCGTCATGATTATTCGCTTTTCTATCAATTTCCCAACAGTAATTTGTTCACTCACCATTTGCTATTTTTAAGAGAGAAGCCTCTAGTGAAAACTATGGCCCTGGGTCTATTTTAATCATATATAGAAAATCCAAAAATACATTCCTGCAATTTATTTACCTTTATTTTTATTTTGTGTTATCTATCTATCTATCTATCTATCTATCTATCTATCTATCACTACGAGATTCGATCCTTGCAATTAACTGCCAAGGGATTGACAACCCCTTGTTTGCGTTGGGTGCAAGTATTTGTTATTTTGTGTGTATGTGTTGTTCATGAGGTGTTGCATTGTTCTCCTACTAGATTGATAACCTTAGTTCTTAATTTAGGGAAATACTTATCTCTACTATACTGCATCATCCTCTCCTCTTTAAGGAAATCCCAATGCAGCTCACAAGTAGAAGGAAGAATTTCTGGCGCCGTTGCCGGGGAGACATCATCAACATCTATCAAGTACCATCGCATAAACTTTCATCTCCTTGCATTTACATTATTTACCATTTGCCTCTCATTTTCATCTCCCCACTTCTAAAACGTTTTCACGAAAACACAAAAATATTCTGGTTTTCCTTTTTGCTCGTTTGCTTGACTTTTGCCTTCATGTCAACAGACTAAAAACAAAAAAGGAAAAGTAAAAGTAAAGATATATGGATCCACTTAAATTTTCTACTTGGATCATCTTCGATCCATTTGTGCTTGTGCTGAAACTCCAACTAGTTTTGTCGAGGGAAAATCATTAGATGAGCATGCTCATTTTGTGCGTCACTGTTTGTCTGGAAAGGGAGACCCTTGTGGAATCAAATAATTTTTTTGCTATGCTATGCTTGGAATCTATGTGAAATTCATCATTTTACTTGTTGCTCTGAGAACCCTAAAAACACCTTCCTTACCTATGCGAGTTTAATGATAATGAAATCTTATCTTCTTATGCCAAAGGTGTTTATAGTTACTATGATATCGAATAAATTGAAGAATTTGTTGCTTTTAAGGGTGCTTATAAAGTTTCTTATTTCATTAAAAAGTATGATGCTACTCTCTATAAATCCGAAAATTTTGCCATACTTAATATTGCTATGAAAACTATGCTTCTAATGCCTATGTTAGTGATTTCATTGGGAGAATGTCTACCACTTTGGAAGAGAATAATGATATGAAAGAATCTATAGATAATTATGATCCCATTGATTCGCTTGAAATATCCCTTATTGATGAATTTGATGCTTGCTATTCTTATGGCCATGATACCAATACTAATGATGCTTATGGAGATGAAGTTGCTATAGTTCCTTATGTTAAAAATGAAATTATTGCTATTGCACGCACACTTGATAGCTCCTTGAATGAAAAGCATGATTGCAATGATGTTATTATAAATTCTAATAATGTCAGTTGTGCTAATCATATGCAAAGCTACAAGCTTGGGGATGATGATTTTCTTATGTACACTACTTATTGCAATCATCATGATTCGGGTGATAATCCTTCTTATGATCTTCAAAATTTATTTAAACCTCATGATGAATATGAAACCAATAATAATGTTTGCAATAATATTGAAAGTGGGGTTCAAATAGTGTCAACTTTAGAAAAAAGAATCCCACATATTTGGAGAGTGTTCAATCTTATGAAATTATTGATAAAAGTGGGTTTGGAGAGGTCATGACTTTAGTTAATGTTAATCCCACTATCTTACATGACTATAAGACTTTTATGCATGTGGATCGTGAAGGGAAAATTTTATACAATAGCTCCATTGTTTAATTTGATTATGATCCTACATGTAATTATTATGAGAAAGGAAAATATGGTTGTAGAAATTTTTATGTTACTAAATTACCTCTCATTATGTTGAAATCATCAATGTTCTATTCTTCTCCTTTGCATATGCTAGAAATTGCTTGTCTAGATAATTGGTTTTCCTATAAAATGCCTATGCATAGGAAGTATGTTAGACTTAAATGTGTTTGTCACATGTTTTACGATGCTCTCTTTGTGCTTCAATTCTTGTCTTTTATGCGAGCATCATTAATATCCCAAGTGTATCTTAATGGCTATAAAGAAAAAGCTTGTTGGGAGATAATGCAATAGTTATATTTTCTATTTTTTATTTGCACACAATTATTCTACTGTTATGGTTGTATTTTTGTGTTTTAGTTAGTGTTTGTGCCAAGTAAATCCTTTGGGATGATTTGGATGATGGTTGATTTGATTCTATGAAAAAACAAAAACATTTGTGCCCAGTAGCAGAAGTGAAAATATCTCTTAAACCATATGATTCCCATCATGATTTTTAACATTGCCATGATATTAGTATTAATCTTAAGTGCTCGATAAATAGTTGAAAATGAAATAGGAACCAATTTCTCGGAAAGAACTGCAATCGAGAAAAATTATACTCAAATCCTAGCCTAGAAGTAGAATTAATATATTAATATATTGAGCATTCACTCTATGTTGTTCATAGATTGAAGTGAACATTAATCCATACTTCTATTGCAGGGAATATGTAATCCATACACTAAAGGCCTAAAAAATGAAATTGGTAGCTCTCCATCTTTATGCAATCGTATTGATTGTCATTGAGCGATATGATGTAAACCAAAGCCAATGGTAATAAGTGCATCACTTCAATTGGTTTCTACTTCTTTTAATCGACAACCAAGAAGAGATGGAATGGTACAGTACCACCTCACAACATTCAATGCTTCCATGGTAAGCCTAATGGCAACTTGGTTGATAGCGATGGCGATGATGCCTTCGGACATCTGCTACCTTCTTGAAGGAATCATTGTGAAGATTTTGTAGCTCATTCTTGATATGCTCCATGTGAAAGCCTTGAGCACTGCTGAGAAATATGTAGCATCTACGCATGCACTAGACCATGTAAATCTAATAAAGAATTTCAGCTCATAGGATATTTACTATCAAAATGACACTATTGAGAAATTCAACTGTGTTTACATTAACAAAGGCTCCTCAAAGTATGCTTTCCTTGCAGTTGGTTATATCATCGAGGTAATTTAGTGTGTACTTTTCCTACAGTTCATAGATGCATTCTCTTGTGTTATACAGTAGTTCTAATTCCATTCATCACACGTGCTAAAAAATGACTCATTTTGTAATTAGGTTGTCGAGAAGGTTGCGGCTGGTGAGTTGAGTTCTGCTATTGCTTTAGTCAGGCCACAAGTCCATCATGCCGAATATAGTGAGCCAATAGGAATTTGTCTCTTCAACAATGTGGCTATTGCAGCTAATTATCTCTGAAATCATAGGATTCCCACACCAAGTTTTTTAACATTGCCATGACATAAGTATCCACCTCAACGGCTCCAGAAATAGTATGAAAATAAAATCAGCACCAAATTGCTTAGGAAGAACACCAGTCGAGGAAATTTGTATTCAAATCATAGCCATGTCGTATAATCCGTTAAGATATTGAGCATTCACTCATTGTTGTTCATAAACTACAGTTCATATGTAATCCACAATTTTATGACAAAGAGTATGTAATCCACACGCTAAAGGCCCAAATTGACAAAATTGGTAGCCTAGGTCCAAGCCCAATTATATATTACCCTAAAATTGGTGACCTTTAGTGAGAATTCACTTGGTGGCTCTCCATCCTTTTGCACCATACTGACCATAGTAACTCAGTTAGATTTTGTCTCCACAACAATGTAGCTATGCAGCTAATTACCTCTTAAATCATAGGATTCCCTTCATGATTTTTGAATAGTGCAATGATAATAGTATCCATCTCAACTACTCGAGAAATAGTATGAAAATAAAATCGATACCAAGTTGCTTAGGAAATTGTAAACAAGAAAATGTGTACTCAAATCACAGCTTGGAAGTACAATACATTAATATATTGAGCATTTAATCATTGTTGTCCATAAATTGAACTTCATATGTAATCCATGCTTTTATCGCAGGGAATATGTAATCCACATATCGAAGGCCCAAATTGTCAAATTTGGTAGGCTAGCGGCAATCCCAATTATGATTACCCTCAATCAAGTTTACCATGGAACATCTTTTAAGAATTCACTTGGCGGTTCTCAATCTTTACACTACAAAAAAAAGACACATCCGTGACATTTTGGGCCAAACGAATTTTTTTCTGTCATACATGACACTTCTATGATGATAATTGTGACAAAACCCAGTATCATCATAGATGTGGTGGGCTCCTACTTCTATGACAAGAAATCATGACAGAAAATGGGATTTTCGTCCTGGGCGGGCCAGAGACGCAGCTGCATGACATTCTTTGGGCCGTCCATGACGGAAAAAACCGTGGTAAAAGCGAGGGGGAGGAAAATTTCGGGGAGTTGCCGGTTACGGTGGGAGGTCGGGGGCGGAGCGATCGCTGCTTTCTCTCGACGTCGCTGCGTGTGTGCGGCGTTGGCTCTAACTAAAGCCGAGCGAGGCGTTGGGCTCTAATCGAACTGGCGACAGCACTACAAGCTACGCGTTCATCGAACCCGAGCGATCGATCGATGGTCGTTAATCGAACCCGATGGAGAGATTCGCCGCTCTCGCTGCTAATCAAGCCGATCGATGCTGCGTCTGGGATGAACAGTGAGCATTGCGGGGGGGGGGGGGGTTGAATGAACAGTGAGCGGTGGCGTTGCCTCTGGATGAACATGAACCCGTGGTGCGGAGGGCTGGATGAACAGTAGACGGTGGAGGGGTGGCCGTGGAGGGGTGGTTGAACAGGACCCCGTGGTGTGGAGGGCTGGATGAACAGTAGATGGTGGAGGGTGGCCGTGGAGGGGTGGTTGAACAGGACCCCGTGGTGTGGAGGGCTGGATGAACAGCAGATGGTGGAGGGGTGCCCGTGGAGGGGTGGCTGAACAGTAGCTGGTGGAGTAGCGCGCGGTGGAGGCTGGATGAACATGAGCCCGTGGAGGCTGGAGGAGCTCGACGGTAGCCCGTGGAGGCTGGAGGAGGTCGACGGTGGAGATGAACAGATATCCGTGGAGTCCGTTTTGCGACGCCACACCCTCCCCGTTTCACCGTGGCGCCCAACACAAGTCCGTTTAAATCCGTTTTGCGGCACGCCACACCCTCCCGGCGAACAGGACCCCGTTTCGATCATAGGAGGTCCGTTTCCTCCATTTTGTGGTACGCCACACCCCTCCCGATCAACAGGACCCCATTTCGACCGTAGGAGGTTCGTTTTGTCCGTTTTGCGGTACGCCACACCCCTCCCGATCAACAGGACCCCCGTTTCGACTGTAGGAGGTCTGTTTCCTCCGTTCTGCGGTATGCCAGGCCTCATTTCCATCGCCTGTTCCGTCCAAGCCGGTTGGCTCCCATGCGTTCCGTTGCCTCCCGATGAACACGACGCATTCCATTGCCTCCCCATGAACACGATGCATTCCGTTGCCTCCCCATGAACACGACGCATTCCGTTGCCTCCCCATGAACACGAGCCCTCGCCGTACGTATGCGCAACTAGGCGTTCGAGACCCCGTCCGTATGTACACATATGTGTCCGTATTTTCTTTCTTGCACCCTGGCCGCTGTATGTACGTGTACATGTTACGTGCGTGCCTCTAATACGACACGTGCGCGCCTCTACAACGACCAGTATGTACGTACACGTTCGTGACCAGAATGACAACGCTACGTACGCTTCGACCAGGTGGGCCCCGACTGTCAGGCAGTTCCTTGCGTGCGAAGATGTAGCTGGTGGGTCCCAGCAGACAGGGGGGCGAATCCTTTTTTTGCCCGGACGCACTTCCTTGTGTGCGAAGATGTAGCTGGTGGGTCCCAGCGGTCAGGGGGGCGAATTGTTTTTTTTTTGCCCGGACGCACTTCCTTGCGTGCGAAGGTGTAGCTGGTGGGTCCCAGCAGTCAGGGGGCAAACGTTTTTTCGCGAAATATGGTGGCCTGTCTGGTGGGTACCCGCTGTCAGGTGGAGGAATAATTATTTTGCGCGTAATAAGGAGGCACTTCCTTGCTGCGGCCGTGGACCCAGCTGTCAGCCTCTCCACGTACAGTCCATGTCCGATGGAAGCCGTTTCTTGACCACGTTGACCACGCCGCGCCGAGAGCACCAGGGCGGTGGACGACGGCGAGGCCTAGGAAGGGGACGACGGGGAGCCGGGGAAGACGCGGCAGTGGAAGCCCGCGCCGAGAGGAGTACGAGGGTTCACTGGTTCAGCTGCGGTGTGAGGCTGCCGTCGCCGCAGGGCCTGGCCAGCGGTGGGAATAGTAGGGGGCGGTGAGGCCTCCACGGCAGCACATCCGGCCACGGGAGGCAAGAGCATGCGGCACGACCAGCGCTGCTTTGGGCGGCTGGAGCAAGAAGACCAGAGGTTGAAGAAGCACTACGGCCGTTGGATGGACATCGTACGGTCACTGGAGCTAGAATCGTTTATATTGACTAATTTGACAAAGCCCTTCGTCCCCGTCAACTTAGTAGGCCCACAAGTCAGCTTCCCGCCAAGGTGGGCCCAGCTAGCTGGGGGGTATTCATTTTTTTGTGCGTAATAAGGAGGCACTTCCGGTGGGTCCGAGCTGACAGCAGGGGGAACGTTTTTTCGCGAAATACGATGGCCCGTCGGGTAGGTCCCAGCAGTCAGGGGCAAACGTTTTTTCGTGAAATACTGGTGGCCCGTCCGGTGGGTCCCTGCTGTCAGGTGTAGGAACAATTATTTTCCGCGTAATAAGGAGGCACTTCCTTGCGGCTGCGGTGGACCCAGCTGTCAGCCTCTCCACGTACAGTATTCTTTCGATGGAATTCGGTCGTTGACCACATTGACCATGCCGCGCCGAGAGCACCATGGCGGTGGACGACGGCGAGGCCTTGGAAGGGGACGACACGGAGCTGGGGAAGACGCGGCAGTGGATGCCCATGCGGATAGGAGTACGAG
This sequence comes from Aegilops speltoides, assembly GCA_021437245.1. NCBI lineage: Eukaryota > Viridiplantae > Streptophyta > Magnoliopsida > Poales > Poaceae > Aegilops > Aegilops speltoides. Next base: position 51,881,520 of record CM038142.1, read on the forward strand.
GGTTCACTGGTTCGGCTGCGCTGCCGTCGCCGCAGAATAACAGGGGGTGTGGGTGAGTGGAGTGGAGGGATGGCCTGGCTAGTGGTGGGAGTACTATGGGGAAGGTGAGGCCTCCGCGGCAGCACAGCCGGCCACGGGAGGCAGGAGCAGGCGGCACGACTGGCGCTGCTTTGGGCGGCTGGAGCAAGAAGACCAGAGGTTGAAGAAGCACTACGGCCGTTGGATGGACATCGTACGGTCAGTCGAGCTAGAATCGTGCATATTGACTAAGTTGGCAAAGCCCTTCATCTCCGTCAACTTAGTAGGCCCACTATACTGGGTCCCAGCTAGCAGGGGGAGTATTCTTTTTTTGGGCGTAATAAGGAGGCACTTCCTTGCGTGCGAAGATATAGCTGGTGGGTCCGAGCTGTCAGCGGTGGTAACGTTTTTTTCGTGAAATACAGAGGCCCTTTCGGTGGGTCCCAGATGTCAGGTGGAGGAATCATTATTTTGCGTGTAATAAGGAGGCATTTCCTTGCGTGCGGCCATGGACCCAGTATCGCCTCTCCACGCACTGATCCACTTCCGATGGATGTCGTTCATTGACCACGTTGACCAGGCCGCGCCGAGAGCACCAGGGCAGTGGACGACGGCGAGGCCTAGGAAGGGAACGACACGGAGCCAGGGAATACTCGACAGTTATTTCCCACGCGGAGGAGTACAAGGGTTTACTAGTTCGTCTGCCGTCGCAGGAGAATAACAACATGTGTGGGACTGAGGGTGACTAGAGGGATAGCTAGGCCAGCGATGGGAGTACGGTGGGGCGGTGAGGCTGCTTGGCAAGATAGCCGCCACGGGAGGAGGAGTAGGCAGTCCCCGGGCGCTTGTTTGAGCGGCCGGGCAGGAAGAGCAGAGATTGAAGAAGACGACACCGTTGGATGGACATCCAACAAGATATCTGAAACCATCTGTAAAGCGTCAAATCTGTGGAAAACAGCATACATCCCATCTGCCATTATTTCCAATAGTTTACAGCCCATTTGCTAATTCTTACAGGTTTTTTTGGAGCCCATATTCTTTTTGTTAGCATTACAACCCATATTGTGGCCATGGTTAAAAATTATACCGAAATTTTGCATATGTCGGTGCGGTCTGAACTGTTTTTAATCCCGAAATTTCGAGTCACATTCAGACTGATTTTAAAAATAAATGTATATCAATATAAAATCCAATAAATTGTCCACGCATAAAAATCAATGCAATTTAAAATCTCGAAAACAAAAAAAGATATTTGAAACTAATAGCCGGTTTGATGTGTTTTAAAAATGTACATCCCATTTCTCATTACTCATAGGCCATTTTCTCGGCCAGCCGAATGAAGCTCTCCTCGTCTAGCCCAACAGGCCTGATAAAGTGATTTACTTGACAAATTACAAAAAAACTGGGCTAGCCATTTTCAAAAAGAAAAAAAAACTACTGGGAAGGTCTGTGGTAAACATAAAAGAAAAGGCTGTCTAGACAGGCCAGAGTGTCCCGCACAGCCCAGTTGACACCCTGCTTCCGTCTCAAAAACATATTAGATAAATGCCACTCAAATTATGGCGATTCATAAAAATGCCACTACAATTTCCAAACTTTGAAAAATGCCACTGCAATTTTTGCAAACTTTGAAAAACGCCATTGCAGTTTGCAAACTTTGAAAAACGCCACTCCAGACTTCAAAAAATGCCACTAGAAATGGCATGAAATGGCATTTTTCAAAGTTTGGAAATTGCAGTGGCATTTCTCGGAGGCATTTATCAAATTAACCCAAAAAAATAAGTGGGCGAGCTCTTTGGTCCCTGGTGTCACCGCTCGTTGTAATTCTCTCGTTCTCGACTCGTTGACAATGGCATGGGACCCAGATGCCAGATATCCACTAGGAGGAGCCATTTTTTTATTGGCTTGAAATAAGGAGGCACTTGCTTGCGTACTGCCATGACCTTGGCGGGTCCCTGCTGTCATCCTCTCCACATACAATCATCTCCTGATTGTGTACGCGTCAACTTGCTAGGCCCACAAGTCAGCCTCTAAACTCGTGGAGGACAAATACAACCCATTTAAAAAAATAACAGCCCATTCCATACGTTCAAACGGAAAGTTCAACATTCAAAGCAAAGTAACAGGTCTGATCCACATATAGAGTACTGAACTTCCACGTTGACAACCATCATAGCCAAGTTAACTATCTACTCCCACATATAGAGTACTAACTTACTCTTAGCTAACTAGACGATGCCGGCGGTACACGCTAAACGCCGGCACCGGCGTCCTGCGCCTCACCTGGGACTTGCCAGAGGTGCGATAGGGCGCATTGCTCGCGCGCGTTGGCCCTTTCCATGCCGGCGTGGTCCACCAAAGCTTCGGCTTCCAAGCGGGAAACCCACTTGACGAGCTGGTAGTAAAAATCGGCGTCCCAAACGCGTGCGTGGCCGACAGCCTCCAAGGCTATTTGCCGGGCGCCGGCCTCCACGTAGTCGGCCCAGTTGCGGGCGCTCTGCTCGCGACTCAGAGTGTCGGTGCGCTGCTGCTCCATGTCCCGCTGGCGGCGCAAATCGGCGTTACGCTGCTCCTCCGCCAGGCGGTCGCGCTCCAACAACTCCTGCTCCTCCGCCATGCGGTCACGCTCCAACAACTCCTGCTGTCGTGGTTCTAAGTCTGACAGTAGAATGGGGGGTAGGTATGGAGAGGCAAGATCCTAGCTATGGAGCAGTTGTACAGACAAGGGATTTACGAGTTCAGGCCCTTCTCGGAGGAAGTAACAGCCCTATGTCTCGGAGCCCGGAGGCGGTCGACTGGATTATGCGTGTGTAGGTTACAGGGGTGCGAACCCTTTACACTGAGGAGGGGGGGATGGCTTATATAGTTTCCGCCAGACCCCTCCGGTCCTCAGTTATGCAGGGGTTAAAGTACATAAAGGTTTGGCGTTACTGGAAACGCCCTATATAAAGTGTCATCAATGCCATAAAGACTACTTAATTACAGACCGTTTGGATGCAGAGTGGCTCTTGATCTCCTGGTGGTCGAGTGAGTCTTCATGGTCGAGTCCTTCGAGTCCGTCGAGTGAAGTCTCTCTTGGTCGACTGGAAGGCAGCTTCTTCTGAGGATGTCCTTGGGAAGGGTACTTAGGACAGGTCCGTGACCCTACCCTAGGTACATGACTTCATCATTAGCCCCCGAATGGATCGAGGTTTGAGTGAGGAAGGAGTTGATAATCTCTCCGACCTGTTTTTCATGTTCTGAACATGTCTCATCTTGGACCAGTAATAATTTTCTTTTTAATGATGGTAGCAACTTTCTTTCAGTCGCCTTGATCCATTCCTTTATTTTGTCGAGTGAACTTTTGAACCTACTAAACTTCCGAGCGACGGATCACAGGAAATCTACCGTCTGACAGATTGATCTACTGTTAGCGGATTTTGTGGGATCCGAATTTTGGGAAGCGCGTGAAGCGGGGCGGACCGCGGCGCTCGGATGGGATAAGGCGTAGATGCCTCGATTTTTGTGCCGCCTTTTTCGCCACGTATTATTCGTGCGCGACTGTTTCGGGATGTGACAGGATCGCCCGGGCCTACTTGTCAGCCACTCAGAATCGTCCTTATATAAGGCGCCGGGCGAGGGTTTTTGAACAGTGCTCCCTCATTCCCCCCGCTGCCCTCTTCATCTCCGCCCGCTGTGCCTGCTCTCGCCTCCGCCCATCCACTCCTCGCGTGCTTCACCGGCGACAATGGTGAAGGAGAAGACGGCGGCCTTGGAGCGCGCGAAGAAGGCGATGGCGACGGGGAAAGTGAAGGGAAGGGGGTCCAGTCGGGGCGGATCCTCGTCAAGGTCCCGCCTGCCGCAAGGTTGGGTCCAAGGGGATTGGATCCGCTCGACCATCACCGAGGCGGATCTCAATGACCTGGCCAACGAAGGTCTGATCTCCCATGGGTCAGCAAGGCTTTCGGGGACCGAGTGGCAACCGCAGCCGCAGGAGGGTGAGTGCATTCTCCTAGCTACTCATGTAGACCGTGGGTTCTCTCTGCCGCCGAGTGTTTTCTTCCGAGGGTTTCTGAACTTCTTTGGGGCGCAACTCCACCATTTCACTCCAAATTCCATTGCCTATCTTGCGGCTTTCGTGTCCATGTGCGAGAACTTCTTGGGTTGTCGACCACACTTGGGTCTCTTTAAGCACATATTCACCTGTTGCTCACAGACGGTGAAAAAGGCGAGTCCGGATGATGAGAGGACTAAGGTTATTCAGATGTGCGGGGGTCTTGGGATTCAGATGAGGAGTAAGAGTAATTTTCCGGCCATGACCCTTCCTGAGTCGGTCAGAGGGTGGCAGTGGACCTGGTTCTACTGCCAAGACGAGTCGACGCCGAGGCAGACGACTGGTCTCCCCCCGTTCTCCATGGTCCGAGTGAACAAACCCTCTTCTCTGAAGGTGCTTCCTGAAGAGAAAGCTCAAGTAAAAATGTTGATGGAGCGCGTGGTCCAACTCGTTCGGGACGGACTGATGGGTATGGACCTTCTGGAGGTCTTCCTTAGACGGCGCATCCAACCACTTCAGTACCGAGGTCACCCGATGTGGTTGTACTGTGGAACGGAAGATACCACTCGGGTCCATCCAAAAGCAGTCGACGACGCCACACTGGAGAGGTGGATGACCGCCATCACAGGGAATAAGGACAACCCTCGAGGGGCTAGGAGGATCCCACCACTCGACCATACCTACACACCGGACACGGTATGCCCACTTATCCTCAATTGTAATCTTGCTTTATTCATTCTGCTTTGCTGCGAATTGGTCGATTGACCTTTGTTTTGTTTTGTTGTCTGTCAGGCCACCACTGAGTTATACTCGATGCCCAATGGAGCACAAACGCCGACTGAGGAGGGGGAAGGAAGTGGGGGCGAAAGCCCGGAGGAGTGGGATTCAGATGCTGATGACGATGATGAGGGTGATGACTCTGGTGAGGAGGAAGAGGAGGAGGAGGAGGAAGAAGTTGTGCCTCCTCGCTCGGAAAGACGCTCAAAGCTTGTCCATGATCCTGCAACCGAGCGTGGTAAGGGGGTAGTGACTGTCGCGCAGTCGACCAAGCGCCCTCGGACAACTTCTCCGGTGCCGACTAAGAAAGCTCCAAAGCAATCTCGAGTGGCGCCGTCGAAGCCGGCGAAAGTCTTGCCGAAGATGAAGATGGTGATCCCCACTATTTCAGGGTAATGGTGCTACTTGAGTTTCCCTGTTCCACATGAACTTATTCTTGGTCGACTCATGAGTCAACCGACTGACTTCTGGAATTGCAGCGCTGCTACTTCTGATACTTCGGCCAGGGCTGAAGATCATGAGATGGAAGACGCTGCCACTTCTAAACCTTGTATGACCTTTATAGTTCCGTCTTCAGTCGATTGGCTCTTTGTCTCTAATTTTGATTCTTTTCTGCAGCTCTATCTAACGTCGTTATTGACCTTCCTGACAACGACGATGAGGAACCACTGAGGCAGAGGAGGAACAGGAAAACGTCTGCTGGCAAGGCAACTCAGGACGTGCCAGCACCCGAGACACTGGTCACGGAGGGGGAGAACGTTATTCGTCCTATCGTATCTTTTGCGGTGCCGTTGACGAGTGCTCGCCCCTCATCGTGGAGTGCTGCACAGCCTTCACTTTTCTCGACCCACCACGTCCCAGAGGACCAAGTCAGTGCTGCGAAAGAAGCAATACGCCAGGCAGGAGGCATGATGGAGCAAGTGAAGGCACTCCGAGACGCCAGTCAGGCAGCATATGACGCCAGTTCAGCTCTTTAGAGTAACGTTCAGGTCAGTCGGTCACCGCCTGTTCTGTTAGGATATGATATCTGAAAATCTTTCTCTCTGAAAATTGTAGTATCTATCCTACACCCACTGTGTGTGTTGTTTGAAACCCTGGGTTAGTGGGGGCACGCTGAGTGCACCCACTGGGTGTAGTCCCCAAGGCTATGGTGGACTGCTGGCAGTCGACCATAGTGTTTATGTCTTAAGCTCTTTCATTACTCGATCAGGTCGAATGGATTGAGAAACCGGTGGGGGCATGCTGAGTGCACCCACTGGGTGTAGTCCCCGAGACTGTGGTCGACTGCTGGCAGTCAACTACAGTCAGAAGAACATCTTCCATTTTTTTGTTGGTCGACTGGTCGACTCTTAACTGATAAAACTAGTGGGGGCACGCTGAGAGCACCCACTGGGTGTAGTCCCCGAGACTATGGTCGAATGTTTGTATTCGGCCGTAGTCTTAGTAACGTTATGATTTTTCTTTAGTCACTCGGAAGTGAATTGTCTTTGACATCTGTCGATTAGTTCTTCACAGAAATCCTGTGAGCTTGCGGCTCGTTACACTGAGTTGGAGAACAAGCACATCCAGCTCGAGCTTGATCTGAAACTGGTCCAGGAGAACTTAAAGAAGGCGAAGGAGGAAGCAAAAGGTATGTTTGGTGAGACCCTCGACGACTGCCCTTGCCTCTTGTCCGCTCCAGAGTATGATCTCACTGTAACTTTGCAGACAAAGTGAGGGATGCCCTGAAGAAGAAAGACCTTGACTTGGCTGAGATGCAGAAAGTGGCTTTAGAGAAGACCAAGCTCGCAGATGAGAAGCTGGCTTCAGTCACCAAGCTTGAAGAAGAAAACACCAATCTGAAAGCTGCTCTTGACGCTGCCAACAAGGAGGTCAGTCGACTGAAAAGTGATAAGATTGCCACGAGTGACAAGGCCGATGAGTTGGTGGGAAAGAAGAACGATCCGGAGGCTTATCTGGTGGACTCGCCAAGAAGCTATTCCTCATGCTTGAAGGTAATCTTTTGTATTAAGCAGACATTTTAATTGTGATCTTTCCATCATTTGTTGTCTTGACTCGGTGGTTGCGCTTGCGAAATTTTGCGTAACTTTGAAGAGGAGACTGGTCGACTGGAAATAAACCTGGATCCCATCAACTCTCCTGTGAAGGATGAAGTCGCCATGAATGTGCTCCGGCTCGAATCTCGTGTTGCTGCCGTCGTTGATTATCTCGCAAGGCTGAAGGTCACAACTTCCCGCATCGACACAACACTCTGGCCAAGGGAGACGCTCCAGAATGACCTCGGGTCTCTGATGACTCGACTGAACAAGGTATCAAATCAAGTGGAGGAGTGGAAGAAGTCTTCTGCCAGGTGTGGCGCAGACGTTGCTCTATCTCTGGCCCGCGTTCACTGCAAGGATGCACGAGAGGACAAGCTGGCGGCCCTTAGGGTGGCTAACACCAAGAAGCACGATTTTCGATCTTTCATGGAGACCTTCATCACCGCTGCCACTCGGATTGCAGATGGAATCGACCTGGATGAGTTTGTTGCACCTTCCAGCCCTCCACAGGAGGGGTAAAAAACTTCTGAGCTTGATACTTTAAATTTGCCTCAGTATGCCGAGTGATTTTTGTAACCGTCAAACCTTAACAGGCTTAGCGCCTGAGCACTTTCGGTTCCGTTAGGTGTTATCCGAACTTGGATTCAACGTTGAATATGTTTGCATTTTGGTTTGAGGTGTCTTTTGCAGGCTAAAGCGAGGTGCTTATTGCAATCGACTTGTTCCCCAATACACTTAGGCGAGCACTGGGCTGCAACTAAGCGCCCGAGTGAGAGGTCTGTTCTCCACTCGGTAGGATTTTCAAAAACTTAGGCGAGCACTGGGCTGCAGCTAAGCCTCCGAGTGGGAGGTCTGCTCTCCACTCGGTAGGATTTTCAAAAACTTAGGCGAGCACTGTGCTGCAGCTAAGCCCCGAGTGGGAGGTCTGCTCTCCACTCGGTAGGATTTTCAAAAACTTAGGCGAGCACTGGGCTGCAGCTAAGCCTCCGAGTGGGAGGTCTGCTCTCCACTCGGTAGGATTTTTACGGCATCTCTCTGAAGGATAAGGCGTTAATCGACCTTGTCTTTCTTATGGAGAGCACATTATACTTGTGGCGTAGCTCGAAGGAAGAGGGTAGCAGTCGATCTGCACCTTGTCCTCCTTGCGGAGCGCACGTTGTACTTGTGGCGTAGCTCGGAGGAAGAGGGTAGCAGTCGACCTGCACCTCGTCCTCCTTGCGGAGCGCATGTTGTACTTGTGGCATAGCTCGGAGGAAGAGAGTAGCAGTCGACCTGCACCTCGTCCTCCTTGTGGAGCGCACGTTGTACTTGTGGCGTAGCTCAAAGGAAGAGGGTAGCAGTCGACCTGCACCTCGTCCTCCTTGCGGAGCGTACGTTGTACTTGTGGCGTAGCTCGGAGGAAGAGGGTAGCAGTCGACCTGCACCTCTTCCTCCTTGCGTAGCGCACGTTGTATTTGAACTTAGGCAAGTGCTTAGACTGCAACTAAGCCCCCGAGTGGGAGGCTGGCTCGCCACTCGGTAGAATTTGATTGAAACTTAGGCGAGTACTTAGACTGCAGCTAAGCCCCCGAGTGGGAGGCTGGCTCACCACTCGGTAGGATTTCATTGAAACTTAGGCGAGTACTTGGACTGCAGCTAAGCCTCCGAGTGGGAGGCTGGCTCACCACTCGGTAGGATTTTATTGCAACTTAGGCGAGTACTTGGACTGCAGCTAAGCCTCCGAGTGGGAGGCTGGCTCACCGCTCGGTAGGATTTTATTGAAACTTAGGCGAAAAGGATTCGCAGCTAAGCCCCCGAGTGGGAGGCTGGCTCTCCACTCGGCAAGGATTTTTTTACAAACTTAGGCGAAACTAATTCGCAGCTAAGCCACCCACTGAGGGCAAATTTTATTGAACAAATAAGAGTGACAACAATCATTGGGGAAATTATGACACTATTATCTTGTAAAACATGAACTACAGAAGTACTTTTATTACAATTCATCCGAGTGAATACTTAGGTGTAAAAGGGGCGGAGTAGTTCCGCGTTCCAAGCTCAAGGCTCGTCGATGTTGTGCTCGACGTTGTAAAGACGGTACACTCCATTATGGAGAACCTTGGTGACAATGAAGGGACCTTCCCAAGAAGGAGCAAGCTTGTGTGGTTTTTGCTGATCCACTCGGAGAACCAAATCTCCTTCCTGGAAGGCTCGACTCTTCACGTTTTTGGCGTGGAAGCGATGCATGTCTTGTTGGTAAATGGTCGACCGGATCAGAGCCATCTCCCTTTCTTCCTCTAAAAGGTCGACTGCATCCTGCCGTGCTTGTTCTGCTTCATCTTCGGTGTAGAGCTCGACCCGAGGAGCATTGTGGAGCAGGTCACTCGGCAAGACCGCTTCAGCTCCGTAGACCAAGAAGAATGGAGTTCTTCTAGTGGACCGGTTAGGCGTGGTCCTTAGCCCCCAAAGCACCGAAGGAAGTTCATCGACCCATGCTCCAGCCGCATGCTTGAGATCACGCATCAGTCGGGGTTTCAACCCTTTGAGAATCAAGCCAGTGGCCCGCTCTGCTTGTCCATTCGACTGAGGATGGGCGACTGAAGCATAGTCGACTCGTGTGCCCTGAGATGTGCTGAACACCCTAAATTCCTCCGAACCAAAGTTTGACCCATTTTTAGTGATGATGCTGTGCGGGACTCCATATTTGAATATCAATTCTCTGATGAAGCTGACAGCAGTACCGTCGTCAAGGTTCTTGATGGGTTTAGCCTCGATCCACTTGGTGAACTTGTCGACTGCTGCCAGCACATGTGTGAAACCGCTTCGGCCTGTTATCAAGGGCCCAACCATATCTAATCCCCATCTACGAAGAAGGCGGGGCAGTGGTATGGTCTTGAGCTGATGCAGGCTTGTGTGACATGTTGGAGTAAAATTGACATCCCTCACACTTGTCGACTATCTCCTTTGCCATTTCATTCGCTCTTGGCCAGTAAAATCCGGCCCGGTATGCTTTGGCCACGATGGTCCGAGAGGACGCATGATGGCCATAGGTCCCCGAGTGGATGTCATCAAGGATTATCCGACCTTCTTCTGGCGTTATGCACTTCTGACCAACTCCAGTCGCGCTCTCTCTGTACAGCTACCCCTTGATCACAGTAAAGGCTTTGGATCGGCGGACGATCGAGCCTCTTCCTCGTCCTCCGGGAGATCTTTCCTCAAGATATACGCGATATATGGTACTGTCCAATCAGGAGTGATCACTAAAGCCTCCATGACCAGGTCGACCACTGTTGGAACTTCAACCTCAGTCGGATCCGTGACACTCTTGGGCTGCGGTGCTTCTTCGGTAAAAGGATCTTCTTTGACTGATGGAGTATGGATATGCTCCAAGAACACATCACTAGGAATGGCTTCTCTCTTGGAACCTATCTTTGCCAAGTCATCAGCCGCTTGATTTTTTAGTCGGGGTATATGATGGAGCTCTAACCCTTCGAATTTCTTTTCAAGCTTCCTCACTGCATTGCAGTATCCAGTCATGGCTGGGCTTCTAACGTCCCACACCTTCATCACCTGATTGACCACCAAATCTGAGTCGCCATAAACCATAAGGTGACGGACGCCGAGTGAAATGGCCATGCGCAACCCATATAAAAGTGCCTCGTATTCTGCTTCATTGTTGGAGGAATCAAAGTGAATCTGGAGCACATATCTGAGCTTATCTCCTCTGGGGGAAACCAAAACTACCCCAGCACCGGAACCATTTAACATCTTAGAGCCATCAAAGAACATGGTCCAATGCTCCGAGTGAACTTGAATCGGCTGCTGTTGTTCAATCCACTCGGCAAGGAAATCTGCTATTGCTTGGGACTTAATGGCTTTCTTTGCCTCAAACTTGATATCAAGGGGAAGGAGTTCAATCGCCCATTTCGCCACTCGACCAGTTGCATCTCTGTTGTGGGGCGTCGCTGACGACTGTAATGGAATGATCAGAGAAATAGTGAGCAACCTTCTTCGTGGTCTTGTAGATCCCATACACAAGCTTCTGATAATGAGGATATCTTTGCTTTGATGGAGTCAAAACTTCAGAAAGATAATACACTGGGCGTTGAACTTTGAAGGCCTTCCCTTCTTCTTCCCGCTCGACCGTAAGCACTGTACTGACGACTTGTCCTGTGGCTGCAATATAAAGCAACAGAGGCTCTTTGCTGATTAGAGCAGCAAGCACCGCCTGGGTCAGAGCTTTTAGCTCGGCAAACGCTGCATCAGCTTCTGGAGTCCACTCGAACTTGTCTGCCTTCTTCATCAGTCGATAAAGAGGTAATGCCTTTTCACCGAGACGAGAGATGAATCGACTTAACGCGGCCAAGCATCCAGTAAGCTTCTGGACATCGTGCACCCGCATAGGGCGTTTCATTCAGAGTATAGTGCCAATTTTTTCTGGGTTAGCGTCGATTCCTCGTTCGGAAACGAGAAAACCGAGTAACTTTCCACCATGCACTTTGATGGATTGAGCTTGATATCATACCTCCTGAGATTGGCAAATGTTTCAGCAAGGTCAGTCAACAGGTCGGAACCCTTTCGCGATTTGACCACAATATCATCCATGTATGCTTCCACGTTCCGACTGATTTGAGTGAGTAAACACTTCTGAATCATCCTCATGAACGTGGCTCCGGCATTCTTGAGGCCGAATGGCATGGTGACATAGCAGAAGCACCCGAATGGAGTGATGAAAGCTGTTTTGATCTCATCGGGCCCATACAGACGGATCTGATGGTATCCGGAATAAGCGTCTAAAAAAGACAATCTCTCACATCCCGCAGTCGAGTCGACAATTTGGTCGATGCGAGGGAGAGGAAAATGATCTTTCGGGCAGGCCCGATTGATATGCTTGAAATCAATGCACATGCGAAGTGACTTGTCCTTCTTGGGGACCATGACGACATTGGCGAGCCACTCGGAGTGATATATCTCTCAGATAAACTCTGCTGCCAACAGTCGAGCCACCTCCTCGCCAATGGCCTTTCTCTTCTGGACGGAGGACCGTTGAAGATGTTCTTTGAAAGTTTTTGCCTTTGAGTCAACTCTAAGGCGATGCTCAGCCAGCCCCCTGGGAACACCTGGCATGTCAGCAGGCTTCCATGCAAAGATGTCCCAGTTCTCACGGAGGAACTGGATGATCGCTTCTTCCTATTTAGGGTTGAGTGTTGTGGAAATATGAGTCGGAGCTGCGTTGGGGGCGGTCGGGTGAATGTGAACGGGCTTCGTCTCGCCAGACGACTGAAACGTTGATTCTGTGGCAGGCTTCTTGGCACGCAACAAATCACTCGGATCTGCATTTTTCTTGTACTCTTCTAGCTCTACCACCGTTATCTGGGAGTCGGCAATCTTCGAGCCTTTCTGAAAGCACTCTTCTGCCTTCTTCCGATTGCCAGTGATAGTGATCACGCCCTTGGGGCCGGGCTTCTTCAGTTTGAGGTACACGTAACATGGTCGAGCCATGAACCGTGCATAAGCTGGTCGCCCCAAAATAGCGTGGTAAGCACTCTGAAAATCCACGACTTCAAATGTCAGCCTCTCTTTGCGGAAATGCTTCGAGTCACCGAACACGATGTCTAGAGCTATTTGGCCGAGTGACTCAGCCTTCTTTCCAGGTATAACTCCATGAAAACTCATGTTGTTGGCGCTTAGTCTGGACATCAGAATGCCCATTCCCTTCAGCGTCTCCGCGTACAATATGTTCAGTCCGCTACCACCATCCATTAGCAGCTTCGTCAGTCGAGTGCCTTCAACGACCGGGTCGACCACCAAAGCTTGCCACCCAGGGGTGGCTATATGAGTTGGGTGATCGGACCGGTCGAATGTAATGGGAGTTTGAGACCATCTCAGATAGCTTGGTGTCGCCGGGGCGACCATATTTACCTCACGGTTGATAACCTTCAATCGTCTTTTGCTTTCCACATCAGCAAAGATCATTAGAGTGGAATTAACATGAGGATATCCTCCATCACTGTCCTCCTTGTCCTCAGCTTTGTCCGACTCCTTTTCCTTGTCCTTGGGCTGTTTTCCTTGGAACTGCTGGATCAAGAGCCGGCACTGGCGAGTGGTATGTTTCGGGTAGATGAAGTTACTCTCTTCGTCTTTCTTCGTGTGAATGTGACACGGCAGAGTCATCACGTCATTTCCTTCTTTATCTTTCACCTTCTTAGGGTTCCAAGACCCTTTGGGCTTTCCTTTGAATTTACCCTGAGTCACGGCCAGAGCCTCTCTAGGAGCCGCTGGCTCGGCCTTCCGCTTCTGTTTCCGAATGGAGTTTCCTTTCTCCGACTGACTTGGCTTGTACTTGCCACTCCGGAGTCGGTCCTCCTCTTCACCATTGGCGTACTTGGTGGCAATTTCCATCATTCGACTCAGGGTCATATCTCCAGTTCGACCAAACTTCAAACTCAACTCTCTGTTCTTAACACCATCCTTGAAGGTGCAGACTGCCTGATGATCAGACACGTTCTCCATCGTATGATGCAAAGTAATCCATCTCTGAACGTAATCTCTTAAGGTTTCATTCGACTTCTGCACGCAGACTTGCAGCTCTGTCAATCCAGCTGGTCGCTTGCAAGTTCCCTCGAATGTCCTAACGAACACTCGGGAAAGATCTTCCCAAGTGTAAATGCTGCTAGGAGCTAACTGATTCAACCACGCCCTGGCCGAACTTTCCAACATGAGTGGTAAATGCTTCATAGCCACCTCATCATTCCCGCCGCCAATCTGTACCGCCACTCGGTAGTCTTCAAGCCAAGTTTCAGGCTTGGACTCACCGATGAACTTACTTACTCCAGTCGCCAACCTGAAGTTGGGGGGAATCACTGCAGCTCTGATAGCCCTGCTGAAACATTCTGGACCTAAAACATGGACTCGACTGCTAGTGGGTGCATCTCTGTCATGGCCACCTTGATGAGCTCTGTTCTAATCGGCCAGACCTTGCACGATGATGGACCGCGCGTCAAAGCCTGGTTCCCTGGGGTCGACCGGAGCTCTTCGCCCAACACTAAGCTAGCGCCTGTCATCTTGCTGTCGATGGGCGTAAGACCCACCTCTTGGGGGAGGAGTGGGCACTCGACACCTATCATCTCGATCGAATCGGTCACTGTACTGGTCACATCGACCTTCGCGTCCCTCACACCGCGGAGGCGATCTTGGGCTGTGAGCCGACTGAACTGTATACGCAGCGACGGATCAACTGTGAATCCTGTTGCGTGGCTCGTGACCTGACTGAATTCGATCTCTGCTGCTCGGAGCAAATCCCTGATCTGCATCAAGCCTCTGCCAGCCTCCAACTGAGAGGGCTAAATTGACTCTGCTATACGGGTTGCAGCTGCTAAATTCTGAATCGGGGTTCGATATACCTGAGTCGGTTGCGGAAAGAGTTGACGTCGACTGGAGTCGGGTACTCATTGCCACGCGCGTTCGTCGAGTGCTCGCTGGAGGTTCTCCAGTCGAGTGCGTTCAGCCAAGTTGGCCAAACGTGCCTCCTCCAAGGCGCCAGTCTTGGGGGTTTCTCCTGTGATGGGAGTATGTAGGGCATCCATGTTCCGGCGACGAAGATCTTCTCTCTGCAGGGAAGTGAGTGGCTCGGGCTGATATTCCTCGTGGGCCTGAGCGGGGTCGCCTCCACCGTCTACCCCGTCGGTGCGGGGGAAACATGGAGGACTACGAGGCCCATTGACCATCAGAACCTCAGCCGCCGGATCGCTGCTGTTGCACTCGGATGTGGTCTCTATGGAGCCAGTTGACAGATCGAACAAGCCGTAGAGAGATTTGTCGGGCTCGATTGTCGCGACTTGGGTGGTGGCCGATTGGCGAGCCACTGCGTGCCTCACCCACCGCTGGAGCCTCGACCGACCAAAGCGCTTGCGCTGGCAGGAGACAGGGAGGGGCAACGACACGGGAGTCGACCGATACAGAGTCGACGGTTGCCGCGGCAAGACGCCGTGGAGACACGCCCGAAAATGCATCGCACCGCGGACGGGGAGCGCGTCGATGTCGAGTGGAGCTTCCTGGAGCCAAGCGGAGTCATCGGCGATGAAGGTGAGCGCGCCGAGACGGATCTCGCGGCCCTCGACCAAAACTCCACCTGAAACCATGATGAAAGCAATCGGAACAATTGCAACTTCTCCAAAAATCGCTAAGACACCTGCCCCAAGGTGGGCGCCAACTGTCGTGGTTCTAAGTTTGACAGTAGAATGGGGGGTAGGTATGGAGAGGCAAGATCCTAGCTATGGAGCAGTTGTACAGACAAGGGATTTACGAGTTCAGGCCCTTCTCGGAGGAAGTAACAGCCCAACGTCTCGGAGCCCGGAGGCGGTCGACTGGATTATGCGTGTGTAGGTTACAGGGGTGCGAACCCTTTACACTGAGGAGGGGGGTGGCTTATATAGTGTCTGCCAGACCCCTCCGGCCCTGAGTTATGCAGGGGTTAAAGTACATAAAGGTTTGGCGTTACTGGAAACGCCCTATATAAAGTGTCATCAATGCCATAGACTTCTTAATTACAGACCGTTTGGATGCAGAGTGGCTCTTGATCTCTTGGTGGTCGAGTGAGTCTTCATGGTCGAGTCCTTCAAGTCCGTCGAGTGAAGTCTCTCTTGGTCGACTGGAAGCCAACTTCTTCTAAGGATGTCCTTGGGAAGGGTACTTAGGACAGGTCCGTGACCCTAGCCTAGGTACATGACTTCATCACCTGCTCCTCCGCCATGCGGCCGCGCACCAACAACTTCTCGATCTGCGCATTGCCATCTAAAGACAGATAGAATGCCTCGTCTCTCTGTCTGCCTTCCGGTGAAAAACCGAACACTAGTTCCTGCGGTGACCGCCTCCGGCGTCGCCTACCGCGGACGGGCGGGGGCATGGCGGACGTGGCAAGCGACGTCGGGCTGGTGGGGGCTTATGAGGATATGGCGAGTTGGGTCACGGTGGCACTGGAGAATGCCGGGAAACAGTACTTATAGGGGGAAGGTAGCGCGACGGTCATCGGAATTCAATGCATAATGGCTTAGCGCGCCAGCTTGCCGTGGAAAACTAGGGAAACTGAAATTATGACAATGATGTCCCGTCCCGTCTGGGTCGCTCGCCGGCATGGCGGTCAAACGAGTGCACTCGAATCATCTGCCTCCTTGTCAATAATGATATCACGGATTTAAAAAGCCCGCAACAATTAAAGCGTATCTTTTTTCGCATCAGTTAGCTACCTTAATTACGGCCGGCTGCATGCAGGCACTCAGAATCGCTCGCAGGTAGTACGCGAAGCAGCATGCAACGAGTCGCAGCCGAGGGCACGCATGCAACCACTTAAATCGCTGGAATTAATTAGGCTTAAACTTCTGCATGTCGTTAATTATTGCCATGCCTTGGTCTTGCTGCTATGCTCACGGGACTAATAAACCCAGACGGAGGGAGTACCTTGGTTGGTGAGAGGTTTGAATTAAGCCCTACAAAATGGAAAGGAGGTACTAGTACGTGCGTGATCCGCTATTTATTCGTGTAGGATCGAGTAGGTCGTTTCTTGAATTGAGCCCTGCAAACTGGAAAGGAGGTAGTACGTGCGTGATACGCTATTTATCTGTGCAGGATCGATAGTGTAGCTTGTCAGTTTCTTCAGAGGTAGGCATTTTTATCCGTGTAGGATCGATAGTGTAGCTTGTCAGTTTCTTCAAAGGTAGGCATTTTTATTCAAAAAACTGCCTTTGCATCTTGCGTCGCAAATAAAACTGCCAGGTGCGCATCTGTAGGCTAGCTAGTGATAGATCAGAAACTTGTAAACACTGAGCAAATAGAAATAAGTAACTGTTAATGCATCTCAATGATTCACATATCATATACAAATATGTAGCTCCAAAAGCAAAGATCAGCCACTTTGGATCTTGCGTTGCAACTAAAACTAACTAGTACGATTCCCATACATAAGATTAACATGTTAATGCATCTCAATGATTCACAGATCATATACAAATATGTAGCTCCAAAAGCAAAGATCTAGAAAAAACATTCTTCTTCGTACTAACATGGATGCTTCTCTTGGCCAACATTCAGTACAGACTGAAAGACAAATCTGTTTGTGAAGTCTAAAATTCCTCTTGCAAACGTAAGTGGTTTCACCAATAGCTGGAACCATGAGAATGAACCACACATGATGGAGGAACATCCACTACAATATGATTTGGTCTTCTCTCGATCACACCGCGAGACTATTTTCGGAATACAAACTTTAACTTAGCGAAAATGATGCCCATTGTATAATCAGACCAAAGCAATGAAGCACCAAGTGTTGGCCAGTAAATAGTACAGTACTACTTTTCTGCAGTCCATGAAGTGACTATCCAATCTTTGTGTCTATTTTCAAATGGCACTACATGCAGTGACTATACTATTCTCTTGTGCAGTTAAACCAAAATTGCGGACACTTTGTTTGTTTGCCAAATAGCAACGGGCAGACATCTCTGTCAGCACAAATATCAAGCAGCTAGTAAACATATACCACACCATGTTCGCAGTGATGGAAGAGGTGAAATCGATACAACCAAAATTGAGCATCGAATCATTGAATCCTGTCCTGCACCACCAATGTAGGTCCACCCTGCCAATAAATTCACATGCAAACCACTAGTATTACTACCAAATGACAGTACAAAAAGAGTAGCAAGATAGTAGCAAACCATGTACCTTCGTAATGAACAGCTCATAGTGCCACCAATTGGATATAAAGGTTTGGAAAAAAACATGCTCCTAATGTTGAACCAGTTGGACTTTTTGTGCAGCTCCACTAAAATCGAGCATCCCTGTTTGCATAGATATTGAAAGTGTGATTACTATAAAAGTGGCACTAGTTGAAGCATAGACTCACAAATATAAGCATTCCAATTTCTTAATGGGAAAAGGTAGCAAGACTATTTCTAACCACCTGTTTGAAGGAATAAATAAAGCAACAGTGGCTGATGTCAGGAAGGCATACATAGTTTTTTTCTAATAAACTGAGCCATTCCTGACCTTTCCTCTTCTTTTAAGCAAATTTTGTGCAGTTCTACTAAAATAAAATGCCATCACCGCCTTGACAATTTAGTTACACTGTACAAAAGGAAATGACTTAACATTACATCATGATGTCGGGTATGTAGTAGACAGGCATTAGAGACAAACATACAGACCTCCTTCGATAACATAATGAACATTAATTTTAACAAAGGTGTGACTAGCTTTACCGGGATAATTTGAGTGAACTCTAAACCCTCTGTTCCTTAATATAAGACGTTTTCGCGGTTCAATTTAAAGTACCCAAACGTCTAGTATTTAGAAAAACAGGTAGTGGTTTTCTTGAGCACATATCTGGGAAAGCTTGCCACACTTTATTTATGTCTATATGCTAATGCAACACCATTCGAATACTACAAATATACACTAATCCAGTGGCTAGTGCAACAGTAAGTAGTTAGTTTATTACAGGGTATAGTGCAATGGTTTTACTGAACAGATTTCAATAAACTCTAGCACTGGAAGGTTTCTATAAGAATTAACAATACAAAATGTAAAGGTAACAAGTTTCAGCAATGGTATACTAGCTGTGCATGAGCATTAAACCAAATACAAAAGTCTGAAGGTAACTAGCATTATTAACTAATGAAAATATAAAAAAATTGCAAACCATGTACCTCCAAGGTAAATATCATTTCAAACTCGGGGGGACCTTAAAAATTGCTATCCCAATCTTGATAATCAATCAAACATAAAAACTTGATCTTTCCTCTGGATAATCAAGAGAACAGCCGGAGGAGGAGGTGCCCACTCTTGACCTTTCCTCTTGTCTTCATAATTGTTTGTGCAGTTTAACCAAAATAAAATGACATCAGCGCCTTGGCATTTTGGTATGTAATCTATCAGCATTAACAGTGCAAAAATCTGAAGGTAGTAACAAGTTTCATCATTGGTATACTGGTTGTGCAACAGCATTGGAATGCCTTAGCTGAAAAATCTTTAATACATCCACAATCAACAGCTAACCCTGAAATGATCTAGTGACATTAAATGGCACTGCTTAAATTTATCTGTGGCATTAGACTGAGAGCGGCATTAGTTAAATGTGGCATCACTTTAGCAGTAGCATTGCTTGACTTGACTGCTGGCATTATACTAACAGCAAAAAAGTGGCAATAAGAGCATGGGAGGCCCATTCGGATAGTGGGCGCACCAGTACGATGTACCTCCACGGACGTAGAGTAGTGAGGGAGATATGGTTGCCCAGAGCAACAAATATCCAGACAGCATATGTGGATTACGTCCCATTTTTGTTCTCTTTAGCCACCTTTTTCCTATGTGAGGACAACAAACCGATCGACCTGGTCATTCTCTATTGTGTTGTCATGCCTTTCTACCCTTCTTCAACCAAGAGACACGAGACTCGTTACTTAGATGCGGGCTCGATGCCTACTCTCTTGGACAGTACAGTCTCCCTTCCTTTCCTTATTCAACCCAAACATGCATTAGTCTGCATGAAGTAGGGTTTCCTTTAATAGTGCAAATTATGGTTTTCGTCTATGTGGCCAGCAGAGCAGAGGATAGCAAATTGGGAAGATGGTGGAGTGGAAAAAGATCCACATGCAACGACGTGCCAGATGGGGCAATAGAACAAGGGTATGGTTCGAAAAGAGGTAGCATACCTGAGGGTCGGCGGGAAGTGGCTTCGCTCGTGGTCGTCGTCCTCCGCACACACTACGGCAGCGATCCCGCACGGGCGCTAGGTCTGAGAGGACGGCCTTGTCGTCAGTGCGTGACCTCGCTCGCCGACGACGAGTGCGTCAACGCTGCACGTCCTTTTCTTCCCCGACGGATCTATGACCATTGGTGAGGAGGGAGAGAGGGGTCGTCTTTTTTAGATCTGGAGAGAGGGTGGTAGTGTGAGAAGCAAGTGGGCAGCCCTTGGCAAGAAAGCGCCAAGCTCCAAATTTATATATCTTCTTTATACTACTAGTACCGGAGGTGGAGTAGTGGTAGAGTAGTTTATATTTTCTCTGCGTACAGTACCAGTTAGTCGTGCTTCAAAACTGAACGGCGCGCCATTAAAAAAAAAGGCCGATAACTAATGCGGCACCTCGGGCCAACGCGGCCAGATCGCATTTTGCACGACAAATTACACACCATGTCTCATTGACATGTGGTCCCGTTCCACATATCAGTGAGACGACGACGAGCAGTAGGAGTATTTACGAACCGACGTGTAGGCCGGGGCGCCCCTTCGTGAACCGTGGCAAACTGGCAATCGTCCACCGACTCTTCGCCTTTCCCTCTCGATTTGGAACTGTTGTCGCATGCTCTTCCTCTCCCTCCTCCATTTTCCTTCAGCCCTTCACGCTTTCTTCTGCCATTGTTCGATCATCTTCTCCATGGAGGGAACAGGACGGAAACGACCCCGTTATTCTTGCCCCGATCTGAAAGATGACGTGGTGGAGGAACTCATTGATCGGTGCGACGTCATCACCTCGGCTAGCATGGCAGGTTCGTTCAAGCCCACTCTCGACTCAACTAATAACATCATTACAAGGAACCCAAGAGTCAAGGAGCGGTTTGATCTCCCCTATCTTCTTCGCGTGACCCTGATGACTGGCGCCGTCACGACGGAGGCCTCTCCCTGTGCAAGTTGATGCCGCTTGATAATGATACGTATGATGTTAAGATGCCATCGCTTAAGGGCAAGGCTTGGGCAGGCGCAAATGGAGATTGGGTTGTTTACATTGGGTCCAACTGCGAGTGGGAACTTGTGAATGTGTACACTCGTGACCGGGTTCCACTTCCAAAAATCTCAGCAGACTACCCAGAGGTTGAGCACACCGGTATTGTACGCACGTTCAAATACAATCATCGTGATTGTCTTCTATGGAAGATAGCAATTTCTCGAGTCCCCAACCGCTCTTGGAATTACAACAACTATGAAGTTGTTGCTATCTTCGACAAGCTTGTTGCCGTCGTCAGTGGTTTGACTGGATGGATATTGCTCAAAAATCAGTTTACACGGATGAGTCTTGTGATGCAATTGAATACGAGGGCCTTGTGTTTGCTGCCACCACTCGTGGCACTGTTTTTGCATGGCATCCTCGTTGTTTCGATACGTTTGTCTTCCACCGTAATTATAATTGTTTCATCCACATGCATGCGGGTTAGCAAGGCTGGTCATAGTGGGGAGTAACTTAGACTAGTAACATGCATATGTTACTAGTTTATGTTACTACCTCTATAGTGCATAGTATCTTAGATTAGTATCATAGGTGGTCTCATTTATTGCCATGCATGACACATAGTAGCATCACATTTATTATGTTACGGTGTCTACCTATGTTACTATAACCACCTCTCTCTTCCTTAATTGCCTGCCACATAAGCATGTTTGCGAGTCCCAAGTGCATGATACTACTTATGTTACCCCCACTATGGCCAACCTTACTAATTAACCTTCTTCTTGTGTTTCCAAGGTCCTGTGAACATTCCACCACCTATCCTTGAAGATTTTTATAACCAAGGGGGAGACGATGATGGTGATGATCACGAACATGAGGACGAGCAGCGCCCATATACTATTTGGTGCCTGGCAACTAATTCTGATGGATCACCTCTTCTCGTGTGTATACATCCCACTGATGATGTTACTGCTAAGGAAGCAGGTGTAGTCTCCCATGGTCGCACTCTCCGGACCTATTCCAACACCCGTTGCATGGTATTCGGGATGGATACTAGTGTGCTAGCGCCAACTCCTTCTCCCTGGTACAGAATTGATAGTCTTGGAGAAAATTCGCTCTTCCTTGGACAAAACTATCCAATGATGGTGAAAGGCGATCCAACTGCTGTTGACACAACGTTACTACCATTTATGAGAAGCAACTGTGTCTATACCTCGGACATTTGGGTGGTTCCCTACCCTGCATCGATATAGTAGGCCGCTTCACTGGATGATCATCTGCGTTGGTCTCGGATCGACAATGGATGGCCCGTCCCGAGAATCACTTGTGGTTCAAAGCAAGCGTTTCCAACACCGAGGAATGGTTGAGTTGAAGTTCGTTTCATTGCTTGTTATTTGTTGTGTGGTGAAAACTTTAATATTTATAATGTATCCTCGTTGTCAATGTGGGTTGATGACCTATTGTATGTAATAAAATGATATGCCTGTGATAAACTTACTAAATTTATGAATGGCTTTCGAGTTGCTTCTGTGAGTGAGTGGTGCGACGAGGAATTTTTTTTTCGAATACATAATTGTACGTGCATTGCAATAGGTTATCGGATGAGGCCAATCATCAACAATAGTAGTACACTATTTGTACTAGCTTCACATGCTTCGCGCGTCGTGCGAGTGTTTTTACTGTAGCCATACGTAACTAGCACCTCGAATCCTCGATACTAGTAGTACTATATAGTAAGTAGTGGGAGTAGTAGGGTGGCATGGGCCAGAACAAGCATTCACGTCCAGGAGTACGGCACATGCCACCAAAGACGACTTCCATCGACACCAAATTTCTTGGAGTCCGTGCTAGAGCAATCTCTTCAACCTCATCGTTTCTCTAACTCAGCCATCGCTGGCGGGCGAGGTGGGGTTTGCCGATAGTCGGTTTCCTCAACTGCGGTCCCACTTGTAAGGCCAACTCCAACGCTCTATCAATATATGGATGTACTCTTCTTCCTAATACAAAAACTTGCATCCATTCTACTCCCTCCGTTCTAGTATTTGTCAAAATATATATGTATCTAGACATGTTTTAGTATATAGGCACATCCATTTTTGGACAAATGGAAGTCAAGTATTTTGGAACGGAGGGAGTACACAATAAAATTTTTAAGTTAGCACAACTAGTCTAATCTAAGAGCACAACCGAAGATTTGGTCGGGTTCTTCCTCCTTTTGCCGACACGTGGGACATCCAGCATCTAGGTCGTGTCATGAAAGAAAATAGAGTGGTAGTTGATAAGTTGAAGCCACGAGATGTGCATCTTTGGTTAAACTGTAAATAGAATCTTACTACTCTTGAGTAACTCCAAAAGCGGCCACAAAAGATCTTTCTTGGATTTGTTTTTCATCACCAGCACGTCGAGGTGAAAGATGTGCAGGTTCAGTGGGTCCGCTTGCGTTTTCACTGACATGTAGGACCGCATGTGAGCAAACAGACGATGGGCTCCGCGCGTCCGCTGGCTGGCTGAGAAGAAAGATAGAGGAGTGCTGAGCACAGACCGCAGGAAATTTGTTCTACGTACTGTACCTTGATATAGGCTCGATATAGTGGGGTGGCATGGGCCATAACTAGCATTCACGTCTAGCACTACGGCACATGCCACACGAGTCCCATCGGACACCAATTTTCTTGGAGTCCGTGCTACAGCCATCTCTTCTCCCTCCTGTTTTCTCAGCCATCGCGCGGTGGGCGGGGTGGGGGTTTGCCGATAGTCGGTTTGCTCAACTACGGTCCCACTTGTAAGTGAAAATGCAACACCGCACGCATTCCCGCTTGAGCGGCGTGCCGGACCAACTGTGTGGGGGTGCGACGCGAACACGGCAGGCTTTTCCTTTTGAACTCGTAACTTGTAAAATTTGGTTCTGCTCCATGGCGCGATCGATACATAGAAAATAATGATTTTGCCTACAGTAATGAGAAGTTTGGTTCTGGCGCCGTTCATGCATTTAGTACGTATGAAAATATGAAGTTGATGCGAAAGGTAAGATAATTACTGTAGTATCATATACTACTACATGGATTTGACGGAAAGATAAAAATACATACGGATCCATCAACGACATCCTCACGCCCTAGTGCGCTGGGTCACCAACTGACGTGTGAGGAGCAGCGGCGTTGGTGGCGAGCTCAACGTGCTTCTGAACAGTACGTCCAAGGTTGCCCTGCGGTCCAAGAAGGCCAGCGTCCTATCGTCCTCCTCTTGCATGCGCATATACGTGGGTGATTATGTCCATGGTGTCTTGCTGCGCCAGGCACTGTGCGGCGAGCGCGACCTCAAGGTGGACATTCTCTGGTGCGACGGCGGGCAGTTGCATGGCCACCAGTGCGTCAAAGAGGTTTTTACCATAGTGGCCGTTGATGGTGGCGGGCATCGCAGAGCCTGGGCGCGTCGGCTGAAGGCTTACGTCAAAGTCGTCCGCGAGCTTCTTGACGACGGTGAACTTGTCGAGGAAACCAACGAGGACCTCGTCAAACAAGGAGACGAAGCTGTCGTGCAAGCGGCCCCTCGCCCTGCCAGCCTCAAGCAATACTACCTGGAGACGTTCCTCGTTGCCGGGCCGCAGGCCGGCGTCATGGACCTTCTGGCACAGCCGGCTGATGCTCGCGCTCATCGCCTCCATGGGTCTAGCTTAGCTTCTAGTAGTCAACTGATCTTGCGATTCAAGTGATCACTCTTGCCCTCGGTTAGTGTGCGTAGGTGCGTAGGATTTCGTACTACTCCTCGGCCCTCTACTGCACCTGCCTTTGGCTGTATGATAGGTGGCCCACGTGTCATTCACCCAAAGGAAGTTGCCATAAGTCAATGATGTTGCGCCCCCCTCCGTGCCGGTGCAGTATAGTCATCTCACCAGACCTCTAGTTGGCGCCAAATGAGAGAAGTTTGATGTTTACTGGTTTATTGGTCCCCTTTGCATTTTGCGCCAAGTTTTGACCTTTGATTTAACTAATAAAATGTTAATGCATGTAAACAAAAATGTTGTGTATGTCACATTACAAAAACCAAATAATCCCAAAACACTTAGGCACGGTGCATTAACTCCCTCCTTGTTTCTTATTTTGTGACATATCAACCAATGAGAGATGTGGGCCGTGCATGCTTTCAACGACTTGAGACTACCAAACATGACATGCAGTGTTTAGTTCATTGCATGTAATCCTATTAAGACTCTAGTTAGCAAGAAAACATTAAGTTCTCTCGCCGATAGGAATAAAACACCATGTATTTATTTACGAGAGGAGTAGTACATTTTTGTGACATGCATTACTAGATATTGCTAGTCAAATACTAAAATCCAGATGGACGTGGTAGTACTCCTAAATCCAGACGGTGGTGCTACTAGTACTAGTAGTAGTACTACCAATGTAGTACCCCTAGGATTACTAGCACTGTACTACCCGTTGGTCAAATTATTACGTGTTGCTCCTCACAGTGAAGTGACAAGACCCTGCGCCGGAGATGACACCTGAGTATAGGCGCCGTGTTCGGCATACCATAGTCAGCCTCACCGTCTGCAGTCACTATCATCATGGCTGTAGAGCTAGCTTGCTTATAACTAGCCCTGTTCGACATAATTTCCCATGCGTAGATGCCCGTGCATTGCACGGAACACCAAGATTGGGGGTGGACTGCTCTGGCAGCGGCCATCACACCAGATTTTTCCACGGCCTTGTAGATGTGGTGGGGAGGAGATAAGGCTAATTGTGAGAGAGAAGGAGTTGTTTGTAAATAGGGAACAAGTGCGGGCATCTTTTTGCAAAAATGGAGAAGCTTGGTTTGTATGCGTCAGATCTAGATCCAACGGCTACTGGTGAAAGATGGGAGGCACAACATCATCACCAACTCAGGACCTATTTGATTTGCAGGATCTTGAAAACGCAGGAATAGGACACGGCAATATTACAAGTTTCAAACTGATATTACAAATGTTAGGAGTAATGCTGCACCTAGGAAGAGGGAATTACTAGGAAGTTCACGTAAGAACTTTTGTTACTTTAGGTGGATGCAGCTTTATCGTACAAACTAAAATCCATCGCCATGACAAGTCAGTAATGGGCAAATAAGTTTTCGAGTCTCTGGCCACTTGATGTTTCAAAAACAAATTCAGCTTCTGCGGAGACTTTGTCATTTAGGCTTAGACGCTTGCGGTGATCAGCACGCCATTCATTGTTGCGCCAGAGAACGCCAAACCTCATTACCTTGAGGACACTTGCCTCTAGAACAAAGAACCTAGCCAATTTAATCTCAGATATGCTGCCTCGGTAGTCGATCAAATCAATTTCTGTAAGATGGAGATCCAGGCATTCGATGAGATTGTTATAGTGCAGCACATTTTTCACTTTTGGGTCTTTTTTTATCTGCAAAAGAAGAGAACATATTAGAGCAGCTGGCTGCATAAGATTGCTGTGTCATCAAGGGGTACCAATATCGTTCGCTCATATGATAGGGTTGGTTGGCTAGTGATATTTTTTCACTCACTCTCTCTCTCTCTCCCTCTCTCTCTCTCTCTCTGTTTCTGTTTCCTCTCATTTAACTAGGAGCACGTGAAGAGCTTGGGCATTTGTTGCCTTCCCCTATGTGGCCGATGCCATATTTCGCAAAAGTATGCCACATAATACACATCGATGTCAAATCAAAAGATTTTGGCACCGCTCTCGTGATGTGAGAGAGTTGGCACCGCTGTGCACACAGAACCACATGTATAAACAAATCAATCAAACCAACTACACCAGCCTCTCACTCTCCCAAACAAGTGTTTTTTTATTGCCTCAGTCCTCTCTCTCTCCCACCCAGTGTTTTTTCATTGTTTGAGTTAATTTGGCACCGGAGCAAAGTAGGTACTCCAGATTGGGGCACCAGGTGAGAAATGGAGGGGCATCGTTGCCAAATGCATCACAAGTGAATTTGGCACATGTTTTGGCCTACATAGCCCACTTTTGTACTCCCTCCGTCCCAAAATTCTTGTCTTAAATTTGTCTACATACGGATGTATCTAGTTACATTTTAGTGTTAGATACATCTGTTGGAAATATGCCCTAGAGGCAATAATAAAAGTATTATTATATTTCATTGTTCATGATAATTGTCTTTTGTTCATGCTATAAGCTGTATTATCCGGAAATCGTAATACGTGTGAACACATAGACCACAATATGTCCCTAGTAAGCCTCTAGTTGACTAGCTCGTTGTGATCAGCAGATGGTCATGGTTTCTGACTATGGACATTAGATGTCGTTGATAACGGGATCACATCATTGGGAGAATGATGTGATGGACAAGACAATCCTAAGCATAGCACAAAGATCGTGTAGTTCGTTTGCTAGAGCTTTGCCAATGTCAAGTATCTCTTCCTTCGACCATGAGATCGTGTAACTCCCGGATACCGTAGGAGTGCCTTGGGTGTATCAAGCGTCACAACGTAACGGGTGACTATAAAGGTGCATTACGGTATCTCCGAAAGTATCTGTTGGGTTGACACGGATCGAGGCTGGGATTTGTCCTCCATATAGCGGAGAGGTATCTCGGGCCCACTCGGTAATGCATCATCATAATGAGCTCAAGGTGACCAAGGTGTTGGTCACGGGATCATGCATTACTGATGCGAGTAAAGTGACTTGCCAATGCGAGGCCGAACAAGGTATTGGGATACCGACGATCGAGTCTCGGGCAAGTAACATACCGATTGACAAAGGAATTGCATACGAGGTTTGATCGAATCCTCGACATCGTGGTTCAACCGATGAAATCATCGAGGAGCATGTAGGAGCCAACATGGGTATCAGACCCGCTGTTGGTTATTGCCCGAGAGTCGTCTCGGTCATGTCTGCGTGTCTCCCGAACCCGTAGGGTCTACACATAAGGTTCGGTGGCGCTAGGGTTATTAGGAAGACTAGTATGTGACTACGAATGTTGTTGAGTCCGGATGAGATCCCTGACGTCACGAGGAGTTTGAATGGTCCGGAGGTAAAGAATAATATATAGGAAGTGGTATTTGGCCATCGGGAAAGTTTGGGTTTGCGGTAATGTCAGGACCACCGGAAGGGTCCGAGGTCCACCGGTGGGTCCACCCATCCGGAGGGCCCCATGGGCTGAAGTGGGAGGAACCAGCCCATAGTGGGCTGGTGCGCCCAGGCCCACCCTGCGCCTAGGGTTGAAACCCTAGGGGTGGGGCGCCCACTTGGCTTGGGGGCACTCCACCCCTTGGCGCCGCCCCCTTGGAGATTGGATCTCAGGGGCAGTGCCCCACAGGGGCCTATATAAAGGGGAGGGGCTGTTGTACCAATCTCCAAGGCGCAGCCCCTCCCCTCCCCAACACCTCTCCTCCTCTGTTGTGTGCTCGGCGAAGCCCTGTCGGAGTACTGCCTCTCCACCATCACCACGCCGTCGTGCTGCCGGTGGAGCTGTCTTCCTCAACCTCTCCTTCCTCCTTGCTGGATCAAGACGGAGGGGACGTCACCCGTGCCGTACGTGTGTTGAACGCGGAGGTGCTGTCCGTTCAGCACTTGGTCATCGGTGATTTGAATCACGTCGAGTACGACTACATCATCACCTTGCAAGCTTCCGCACGCGATCTACAAGTGGTATGTAGATGCAAACTCTCTCCCATTACTCGTTGCTTAGATGAACTCATAGATGGATCTTGGTGAAACCGTAGGAAAAATTTTAATTTTCTGCAACGTTCCCCAACAGTGGCATCATGAGCTAGGTCTATGCGTAGTTCTCTAATGCACGAGTAGAACACAATTTGTTGTGGGCGTTGATCTTGTCAACTTACTTGCCTCTACTAGTCTTTTCTTGCTTCAACGGTATTGTGGGATGAAGCGGCCGGACCAACCTTACGTGCGCTTCGTGAGACCGGTTCCACCGATTGACATGCACTAGTTGCATAAGGTGGCTGGCGGTGTCTGTCTCTCCACTTTAGTTGGGCGGATTCGATGAACATGGCCCTTATGAAGGGTAAATAGAAGTTGACAAAATCACGTTGTGGTGTTTCGTAGGTAAGAAAACGTTCTTGCTAGAACCCAATCGCAGCCACGTAAAAGATGCAACAACAATTAGAGGACGTCTAACTTGTTTTTGCAGCGATTGATCATGTGATGTGATATGGCCAAAAGTTGTGATGAATGATGAATTGTGATGTATGAGATCATGTTCTTGTAATAGGATTCATGACTTGCATGTCGATGAGTATGACAACCAGCAGGA
The DNA here is from genome assembly GCA_021437245.1 of Aegilops speltoides. Taxonomy (NCBI): domain Eukaryota; kingdom Viridiplantae; phylum Streptophyta; class Magnoliopsida; order Poales; family Poaceae; genus Aegilops; species Aegilops speltoides. Next base: position 51,910,325 of record CM038142.1, read on the forward strand.
GCCATAGGAGTTGTCTTTATTTTTTGTATGACCTGCGTGTCATTGAAGAACGCCATGTAAACTACTTTACTTCATTGCTAAACGCGTTAGTCATAGAAGTAGAAGTAGTCGTTGGCGTGACAACTTCATGAAGACACGATGATGGAGATCATGATGATGGAGATCATGGTGTCAAGCCGGTGACAAGATGATCATGGAGCCCCGAAGATGGAGCTTTATGATATTGGCCATATCATGTCACAACTATATATAATTGCATGTGATGTTTATTATGTTTATGCATCTTGTTTACTTAGGACGAGGTAGTAAATAAGATGATCCCTTACAAAATTTCAAGAAGTGTTCTCCCTAAGCGTGCACCGTTGCTACAGTTAAGTAAACTTCTAAGCACCACGTGATGATCGGGTATGATGGATTCTTACGTTCACATACAACGGGTGTAAGACAGTTTTACACAAATAAAACACTTAGGGTTAACTTGCGAACCTAGCATGTGCGCAGACATGGCCTCGGAACACGGAGACCGAAAGGTCGAACACGAGTCGTATGGAAGATACGATCAACATGAAGATGTTCACCGACGATGACTAGTCCGTCTCACGTGATGATCGGACACGGGCTAGTCGACTCGGATCGTGTAACACTTAGATGACTAGAGGATGTCTAATCTAAGTGGGAGTTCATAATTTTGATTAGAACTTTATTATCATGAACTTAGTCTAAAACCTTTGCAAATATGTCTTGTAGATCAATGGCCAACGCTAATGTCAACATGAACTTCAACGCGCTCCTAGAAAACCAAGCTGAAAGATGATGGCAGCAACTATACGGATTGGGTCCGGAACACGAGATCATCCTCATAGCTGCCAGAAACAATATGTCCTAGAAGCACCGTTAGGTGACCCACTTCTCTCCCAAAGACTGCAAGGCGATTTGAGCGTTTGGCGGACTCGTTCGATGATTACTCCCTCGTTCGATGCGGCATGCTTTACACTTAGAACCGGGCTCCAAAAGCGTTTTGAGCATCACGGAGCATATGAGATGTTGAAGAGCTGAAACTAGTTTTCCAAGCTCATGCCCGGTCGAGAGATATGATGTCTCCGACAAGTTCTACAGCTTGTAAGATGGAGGAAAACAGTTACGTCGGTGAGCACATCCGAAGATGTGCAGGTTGCACAACCGTATGACCCAAATGAACATTAACCTCCCGGATGAGGCGGTCATTGATGAATCCTCGATCGCTCCCACCAAGCTACAAGAGCTTTGTGATGAACTACAACATGCGAGGGGATGGTGAAGACCATTCTGAAGTGTACTCGATCTTTGAAGTCGTGAGAGGCTGAAATCAGAAAGAACATCAAGTGTTGATGGTCAATAAGACCACTAAGTTCAAGAAGGGCAAGGGAAGAAGAACTTCAAGAAGGACGGCAAAGATGTTGCCGCCCGTAAGCCGTTGCGGGAAGAAGTCAAAGAATGGACCCAAGCACGAGGCCGAGTGCTTTTATTGCAAGGAAAGGGTCCTTTGAAGCGGAACTGCCCCAAATACTTAGCGGATAAGAAGGCCGGCAACACCAAAGGAATATTTGATATACATGTAATTGATGTGTACCTTACCGATTACTCGTAGTAACTCCCAGGTATTTGATACGGTGCCGTTGCTCATATTTGTAACTCACAGCAGAGCTGCGGAATAAGCGGAGACCGGCGAAGGGCGAGGTGACGATCTTGCGTCGGGAATGGTTCAGTCGATGTGATTGCCGTCGACACGCTGCCTCTACATTTACCCACGGGATTAGTTTTGAACCTTAATAATTGTTATTTAGTGCCAAGTTTGAGCATGAACATTGTATCCGGATCTCGTTTGATCTGAGATGGCTACTCATTTAAGTATGAGAATAATGGTTGTTCGATTTATATGAGAGATATGTTTTATGGTCATGCTCCGATGGTCAATGGTTTACTCTTAATGAATCTCGGCGTAATATTACACATGTTCATAGTGTGGATGCCAAAAGATGTAAAGTTGATAACGATAGTCCCACATACTTGTGGCACTTTGCCGCCTTTGGTCACATTGGTGTCAAGCGCATGAAGAAGCTCCATGCTGATGGACTTTTAGAGTCTCTTGATTATGAATCGTTTGACACATGCGAACCATGCCTCTTAGGCAAAATGACCAAGACTCCGTTCTCGGAACAATGGGCGAGCAACCAACTTATTGGAAATCATACATACCGATGTGTGTGGTCCAATGAGCGTTGAGGCTCGCGGAGGATATCGTTATGTTCTCACTCTCATTGATGACTTGAGTAGATATGGGTATGTCTACTTAATGAAACACAAGTCTGAGACCTTTGAAAAGTTCAAGGAATTTCAGAATGAGGTGGAGAATCAACGTGACCGAAAGATAAAGTTCCTACGATCAGATCGTGGAGGAGAATACTTAAGTCATGAATTTGGTACACACTTAAAGAAATGTGGAATCATTTCACAACTCACGCCGCCTGGAACACCTCAGCGAAACGGTGTGTCCGAACGTCGTAATCACACTCTATTGGATATGGTGCGGTCTATGATGTCTCTTACCGATTTACCGCTATCATTTTGGGGATACGCTCTAGAGGCAGCTACATTCACTTTAAATAGGGCACCGTCTAAATCCGTTGAGACGACACCGTATGAATTATGGTTTGGGAAGAAACCTAAGTTGTCGTTTCTAAAAGTTTGGGGATGCGATGCTTATGTCAAGAAACTTCAACTTGAAAAGCTCGAACCCAAGTCGGAAAAATGCGTATTCATAGGATACCCTAAGGAAACTGTCGGGTATACCTTCTACTTAAGATCCAAGGCAAGATCTTTGTTGCCAAGAACGGATGCTTTCGGAAAAAGAGTTTCTCTCGAAAGAAGTAAGTGGGAGGAAAGTAGAACTCGATGAAGTACTACCTCTCGAGCGGGAAAGTGGTGCAGCGTGGAAATCGTTCTGTGATGCCCACACCAACCAAGAGGAAAACAATGATGATGATCAAGGTACTTTGGATCAAGTTACTCTGAACTTCGTGAGGTCCACAAGGACACGTTCCGCACTGCAGTGGTATGGCAACCCTGTCACCGGAAATCATGTTGTTAGACAACGGTGAACCTTGAACTATGAAGAAGCGATGGCGGGCCGGATTCCACCAAATGGCTTGAAGCCATGAAATCCGAGATAGAATCCATGTATGAAAACAAAGTTTGGACTTTGACAGACTTGCCGATGATCGTGAGCGATAGAAAACAAATGGATTTTTAAGAAGAAGACGGACGCGGATGGTAATGTTACCATCTATAAAGCTCGACTTGTCGCTAAGGGTTATCGACAAGTTCAAGGGATTGACTACTGACGAGACATTCTCTCCGTGGCGAAGCTGAAGTCCGTCCGAATCATGTTAGCAATTGCCGCATACTATGATTATGAGATATGGCGATGGACGTCAAAACGGCATTCCTTAACGGACATCTTAAGGAAGAGCTGTATATGATGCAGCCGGAAGGTTTTGTCGATCCTAAGAACGCTAACAAAGTATGCAAGCTCCAGCGATCCATTTATGGACTGGTGCAAGCATCTCGGAGTTGGAACATTCGCTTTGATGAGATGATCAATGCGTTTGGGTTTATGCGGACTTATGGAGAAGCCTGCGTTTACAAGAAAGTGAGTGGGAGCTCTGTAGCATTTCTCCTATTATATGTAGATGACATGCTCTTAATGGGAAATGATACAAAACTTCTGGACAGCATTAAGGCCTACTTGAATAAGTGTTTTTCAATGAAGGACCTTGGAGAAGCTGCTTACATATTAGGCATCAAAATCTATAGAGATAGATCAAGACGCCTCATAGGTCTTTCACAAAGCACATACCTTGATAAAATTTTGAAAAGGTTCAAAATGGATCAGTCCAAGAAAGGGTTCTTGCCCATGTTACAAGGTGTGAGATTGAGCTCAGCTCAGTCACTGACCACGGCAAAAGATAAAGAAGAGAAGAGTGTCATCCCCTATGCTTCAGCCATAGGATCTATTATGTATGCCATGCTGTGTACCAGACCTGATGTAAACCTTGCCGTAAGTATGGTAGCAAGATACCAAAGTAATCCCGACAAGGAACACTGGACAGCGGTCAAGAATATCCTGAAGTACCTGAAAAGGACAAAGGACATGTTTCTCGTTTATGGAGGAGACGAAGAGCTCGTCGTAAAGGGTTACGTCGACGCTAGCTTCGACTCAGATCTGGATGACTCTAAGTCACAAACCGGACACGTGTATATGTTGAATGGTGGAAGCGATGGCTGATGCAGGCTGCAAGCGAGCGTCGTGGCGGGATCTATGTGTGAAGCGGAGTACATGGCAGCCTCGGAGGCAGCGCATGAAGCGATTTGGGTGAAGGAGTTCATCACCGACCTAGGAGTCATACCCAATGCGTCGGGGCGATCAAACTCTTCTGTGACAACACCGGAGCTATTGCCCTTGCCAAGGAGCCGGGTTTCACAAGAAGACCGAGCACATCAAGCGTCGTTTAAACTCCATCCGTGAAAATGTTCAAGATGGAGACATAGAGATTTGCAAAGTGCACACGGATCTGAATGTCGCAGATCCGTTGACTAAACCTCTCTCGTACAAAACATGATCAACACCAGAACTCTATGGGTGTTTGATTCATCACAATGTAACTAGATTAGTGACTCTAGTGCAAGTGGGAGACTGTTGGAAATATGCCCTAGAGGCAATAATAAAAGTATTATTATATTTCATTGTTCATGATAATTGTCTTTTGTTCATGCTATAAGCTGTATTATCCGAAATCGTAATACGTGTGAACACATAGACCACAATATGTCCCTAGTAAGCCTCTAGTTGACTAGCTCGTTGTGATCAGCAGATGGTCATGGTTTCTGACTACGGACATTAGATGTAGTTGATAACGGGATCACATCATTGGGAGAATGATGTGATGGACAAGACAATCCTAAGCATAGCACAAAGATCGTGTAGTTCGTTTGCTAGAGCTTTGCCAATGTCAAGTATCTCTTCCTTCGACCATGAGATCGTGTAACTCCCGGATACCGTAGGAGTGCCTTGGGTGTATCAAGCGTCTGGCGTAATCTGGGTGACTATAAAGGTGCATTATAGGTATCTCCGAAAGTATCTGTTGGGTTGACACGGATCGAGGCTGGGATTTGTTACTCCGTTATAGCGGAGAGGTATCTCTGGGCCCTTTCGGTAATGCATCATCATAATGAGCTCAAGGTGACCAAGGTGTTGGTCACGGGATCATACATTACAGTGCGAGTAAAGTGACTTGCGGTAACGAGGTGAACAAGGTATTGAGATACTGACGATCGAGTCTCGGGCAAGTAACATACCGATTGACAAAGGGAATTGCATACGAGGTTTGATCGAATCCTCGACATCGTGTTCAACCGATGAAATCATCGAGGAGCATGTAGGAGCCAACATGGGTATCGGACCCGCTGTTGGTTATTGCCGAAAGTCGCCTCGGTCATGTCTGCGTGTCTCCCGAACACGTAGGGTCTACACACTTAAGGTTCGGTGGCGTTAGGGTTATTAGGAAGACTAGTATGTGACTACGAATGTTGTTGAGTCCGGATGAGATCTCGGACGCCACGAGGAGTTTCGAATGGTCGGGAGGTAAAGAATAATATATAGGAAGTGGTATTTGACCATCGGGTAAGTTTGGGGTCTCGGTAATGTCAGGGACCACGGAAGGGTTCGAGGGTCCACGGGTGGGGCCACCCATCCCGAAGGGCCCCATGGGCTGAAGTGGGAGGAACCAGCCCATAGTGGGCTGGTGCGCCCCTAGGCCCACCCTGCGCCTAGGGTTGAAACCCTAGGGGTGAGGCGCCCACTTGGCTTGGGGGCACTCCACCCCTTGGCCGCCGCCCCCTTGGAGATTGGATCTCGAGGGCGGCGCCCCACAGGGCCTATATAAAGGGGGAGGGGGCTGCTGTACCAATCTCCAGGCGCAGCCCTCCCTCCCAACACCTCTCCTCCTCCGTTGTGTGCTCGTGAAGCCTGCCGAGTCTTGCCTCTCCACCATCACCATGCCGTCGTCTTTGCCGGTGGAGCTGTCTTCCTCAACCTCTCCTTCCTCCTTGCTGGATCAAGACGGAGGGGACGTCACCCGTGCCATACGTGTGTTGAACGCAGAGGTGCTGTCCGTTCATCACTTGGTCATCGGTGATTTGAATCACGTCGAGTACGACTACATCATCACCTTGCAAGCTTCCGCACGCGATCTACAAGTGGTATGTAGATGCAAACTCTCTCCCGTTACTCGTTGCTTAGATGAACTCATAGATGGATCTTGGTGAAACCGTAGGAAAAAATTTAATTTTCTGCAACGTTCCCCAACAACATCCGTATCTAAACAAATGTAAGACAAGAATTTTGGGACGGAGGGAATACTACCTCGTATTTAGTATAAAATTTTGGCCATAGATTTACCTAAGAAAATGCCAGTGCATATCACTAAAAATTACACCATTTGAAATTATGTTCAAATACGAATCGAACGATATAGTTCTTAGTGACATGCATTAACATTTTGTCAGTTAAATCTATGGTCAAATTTTGATACTACAAAATTGGAAGAGTAAACCCGGACGGAGGTAGTAGTAGTACTTGCCCTTAGGGTAACCATAGAGTTACTGGAGTAGTCTAAGTTACTTTCCACTATGACTAGCCTAGGCTACTATAGTAGTACATCATAAAAATGATGCAGGTGATCATGTGAGAAAAAATACTAAAAACATTTCTGTCGGTGCAGTGTGTAGATGTAGTCTTGAACACTACACTCGAGCGCAGTACAGCTGCGGAGCAGGTGCTCCATAGCCTTCTTCGAGATGACAACGTCGAAGAGGTCGAGCTGCTTCAGTTGAGGGAGAAGAAGGGCGGGCGCGGCATCAATCTGGGGAACATAGCAGGAGCTGAAGCTGGCGCGGCGCAGCGTTGGCGTGAGGTGTAGCACGGACGGCGGCAGAGAGCGACATCGTCCAGCTTCAAAGCTGAGCTCCTCGAGCTGATCTAGGGCGGGGGATAAGAACCACTCGTCGAACTTGGGTTGGACCTTGCAGTTGGTACTGAACATGCGGATGTCAAGGCGTCTGCCTGGCCCAGGGTGCGATGAAAGGATCTTGGAGACTGTGGCCATGCGTTTGCAATCCCCGTCGCAGAGGCAGCTGTCGATGGTGAGGTTGAGGGGCCTTGGCCTTGAGGGCGCCACCGCCGAGAGAGCGGGCGGTCCGCACGGCAGATTTGGTGGGGAGGAGGCCGATGATGACGAAGCATGTCGTCGGGAGGCTCTTGATGAAGTCGAGCTCGCGGATGCGGTTTTAGCTCGGCGGCCTTCGCTTGTTGGCTGCCTCGCCATCCATCTCAACCGGCGGCGGCGCCGTGTACCACGTGTCTGGTGTGTGTTGTGTGCTGGGTGTGCTTGAAAAGTCGTCCTTACATGCATGCCGCCCGTGCGGTGGTGAATTGTGCACGAGTCGTCCTTCGCAGCATAAGAAGTTTGTCCTCAATCGCCCTCAATTTACTAGCGTGCGGGTGCTACCAGTGGTTTCAAATTTGTTTCCTTCACCGCGTGTCGGATGGGCCTCTAGTTTACTTATTTTCACCCATCGCCACATGGGCGGTCTGACAAGATCTGAGAACACGGTGACAACGCAGCATGTGGATTGGCTGACGGTCGACTAAACAATATCTGAGCTATCTGTTGACACGGTGGCGTATAATCCGTCGGTATAGAAAGTTCGAGTGAGAGGGGAGGCCCGTGAGAGATAGTAGAGAGAGAGAGAAATAGCTACTCCCTCCGTTTGATAATGTAGTTACAACATTTTTTTAAAGTTTTCCACAAAAAAACATTTTTTTAAAGTCAAACTTTTGAAACTTTGACCAAGTTTATAAAGAAATTACTTATATCGGCAATACCAAATATAAATGATAGTATGAAGTAAGTACATGTTGTGATCAATCTAATGATCGTTCCAGATGTAGATGTTTTTCTCCACATATACCTAGTCAAACTTTTCTGAGGTTTGACTTTTCAAAACATCCATATGCTTATGGACGTGACAGAGTCCCTGACGCGAGAGATAGAGAGAGAGAGAGAGAGAGAGAGTGAAAAAAGTGTGTGTTCGTGTGTGAAAGAGACATGGACAACACACGATAAAAGTGGAGAAAAAGCGCGCGTGTCTTATGCAAACATATCACACATGCATCTTCGACAACGGAGGCAAGGTGAGGAGATAGTGTGTGGTTGTTTGGAACCGAGAGAGGAAGACCCCTAGCATGTGGCCAAGAGGGGTCTGACAAACAAGGGAGAGAGGTCGAGAGAGACATACGGAGAAAATGCAAACATGGGGAGGAGAGAGTGTATGTTTGTCATAGAGAGATCCCCTGGAGATCGTGATGGGACTACATGGGTGGGAGATCGAGTGTGACAAGGTGTGTGCGCGATAGAAGATGCCCCGAGAGATATCGAGATAGACGTATGGATGGAAGGAGACAATACGTGTGTTCCTGATGGCTAGTAAGAGATAATCATACTTAGGAGGGGGGAGTGCTTGCGCCTATGGCCCTGTTTGGATACTCTAACTCAGTTAGAGGTTAGAGTTAGATTCTAACCTGAACTAACTCTAAGTAAAGAGGTGTTTGGATGGCAGGGTTAGATGGAGCGCGGATCTGGCGAGGCACCTTCACAGGCGGTGCGAGAGGGAGGGAGGAGAGGCGAGAAGTTTGAGGAAGTGGGAGGGATCTGCTGGGGGAGGCGAGAGAAAAAGTGTTTATTAGTGGTCCCGAGAAGAACTAACCCAAATAAGCACCTCTTGGATGGGTTAGTTTTTTGGATGGGTTAGATGCATCTAACCTAAACTAACCCTCTGTTTGGATCTTTTGGGTTAGTTGACTCCAAACTAACCCAAACTAACTCTAACCCATGGATCCAAGCAGAGCCTATGATGGAGTGAGGATTATGGTACTTAGGGGGTGCGTGTCACATGGAGAGAGAACAAGGGCGGAGAGTGTTGGATGGGTCTATATGTATAGCCTGGCGAGACATGTGTATGTGTGAACCAGGGAGATATAAGGCCCATTTGGCTTGCATCGTGAGCATCTTTTGCATGGCCTGGGGTTGTGGCTGGATTTCATGCACGCTTGTTTGGTTGCTACCCTGTGAAAAAGAAAGCCCGCCTGGGCTGGGTTCCCTTGCACTTTAAATAGCATGGCTGAACTCCACACACTGCAAGTAGCCTGGCCCAAGTGACCGATTTCGAATGCCTGGCCGTGCCTGGCCGTGCGGCCATGAGGCTAACAGCAACATGGATGGATATTAGCATTAAATAATTGATGCATGGATTGATTGATGGGACGCTGATGCTTTGGTGGCCGGGCATGAACCAAGCGCTTGACACCACACAAGCTGGCGGTGAAATATTTTACATCTCACGTCCACACCAGGTAGTACCGACCATCAAGGCATGAGGGTCAGGTCACGAACCAAACTGACCAATAAAGTTTGAGAGAGATTGATGATCCCCGATAAGGCTGAGTGGTGCGTCAGATAGCTGAGAGGGGGAAAGAGATATTCCATCTGCTTGATAATGCAGTGCATGTAAATTTTTTAGAAGTCAAACTTTGGAAACTTTGATCAGGTTTACGCAAATGTTATTTATATCTACAATACCAAAGATACATCATACAAAACTACATCTCATGGTGAATCTAATGGTATATGTTTGCCGTACTAGATGTAATTCTTTTTCTCCATGTACATGGTCAAACTTTGTGATGTTTGACTTTTCAATAAATCTATATGCTATGGATGGAGGTGAGTGCCTCAATCGAGACAGATCAAGTGCGTGTGAAGGAGAATGAGTAAGTGTGCAAAAGAGTATGTGTGTGAAAGAGAAGTGACAACAAATGATAAATTAGAGAGAGTGTGTGTTTTTCGTTTCTTATGCAAACATATCACGCATGCATCTCCGAGATGGAAGCGAGGTGAGGAGATACACGAAGATAGCTAGTGTGTGATTGTTTGCAGCGGAGAGAGACACCCAGTAGCACATGTCCAATAGAGGTCTGGCCAACAAGAAAAAAAGGTCGAGAGGGACACATGGATGGCATGGATGCAAGGGGAGGGAGAGAGGTGTGTTTGTGATAGAGATCCCTCGAGATCGTGAGGGACTATATGGGTGGGAGATCGAGGAGTGCGTCTTGCGATAGAAAGATGCCCGAGAGAAATCGAGATAGACCATGCACATGTTTGTGATGGAGACTAAGATTAGCTAGTCATATACATATAGGGGACTGCATGTGCCTACAATTGAGTGAGAGACCATCATACTTGGCTAGCTGGGCATGAGATTGTGTGTGTGTGTGCGTGTGAGATGGAGAGAGAACGATGGAGAGAGATAGAGTTTTAGATGGGCCTATCAGTGCAGTGAGATATGCATGTGTATGTGTGGCCAGTGGATGGAGAGTTTGAGAGAGAGGGAGAGCTCAGGGCGACATAGTGGTGCGTGAGAGAGTTACGGGCAAAGAGCCAAGGAATTTGTGTGCGTACGATGAGTGCACCCAAGATATCTAGCTTAGACTAGCTAGAGTATCATACATAGTGTGCGAGAGAGACCTATAGATGGTGTATATATCAATGCGGACTAGAAAGACCCCCCCACACACACACACACACACAGAGAGAGAGAGAGAGAGAGAGAGAGAGAGAGGGAGAGGGAGGGAGGGAGAGAAGGGAGAGGGACCAACAAGGTTTTTGTGTCGGATGCGTGCGACAGAATTGAAGATTGTCGGCAAGAGAGTGAGAGAGAGAGAGAGAGAGAGAGAGAGAGAGAACAGGAGTCCGGGAGAGGGGGAGGTCGCATTTTATGCATCAAAGACTGATATAAACTTGCATTCAAATATTTAAATTGGAGACCATGTTGTCTGCAATCCACACATGAACGGATATATGCGTATATCAAACAAGTTCATTAATTTGACTTTCAACATGTTCATGGAGTATTATAATACTGTACAACATGCAACTCGATTGAGGTGTTCAATTTTGGATTTAGTTCACTATTTTGACCTACTGAACGAGCTAGTTCATTGAATCGAGATATTTCATTTTGGGTTTGATTCGCGTTTTTGAGTGGGTCAACTATTTTTCATATAGTAAATCGCTAGCGACGAGCATGTAAAAACACATTACTCCCGAGCATCATCTCTCCATCTAAAAAAGAAGTGGCAAGCTAGTATTTCAAAATTTGATTCGAATCAACTTGGTAAGGTAAACGTGGATGCTCGTTATCCCAAAATTTGAACGAACCATTAAACATCCTCTCTGCTCGGTGGAATTCGCCCGAGCAAATAAATGGGAGATGCAAAATTACCGTCCTATGTGGGACACGCATCAATTGGCCCGTTGTACATTGAGGGTAGGTTCGTAACTTCATCCAAGCGCGCCTTCTCCTTGGCCGAAATGACATGTGCCGAATAATTCATAAACCATGGTCGGCAAAACATGCTCTCCTCGCCCGAAAAAGCTCGTGCCCACTATTTGAAAACACGCTCTCCTCGCCCGAATTCGCTTGCGCCCACTATAGTTCAAAACACGCCCTCCTCGCCCGAAATCGCTCCCACTCACTATTTGGGGAGAAGCAAAGTTACTCTACTATCCCCGACCCTCAATACACAGACCCAAGCCGAGAAGCCTATAGGCAAGGGTAGAACTGTAACTCCCCTCACATTTCAGACAAATGCGTCTGTAAGACATGGTTCCACTCCTCCCAATTCCCCCCGCCCACCCCCATTCATACCTCGTGGGCGCCAAATCACCTTCTCCCCGGGAAGCTCCCTTCTCCCGAGCCACGAAACCTCAGCCCCACCTCCATGGCGCCCCCACCGCAGCAATTTCACAGCCGCCCTCCTCCCTAATGCCGGAGACGCTATCCAATTGCCGTCGTGCACTGGGCCGTGTGCCTCTTACTCCGTGCTGCTGGTGCTGCCTCGATGACGGCCGCGTGAACCGTACTGGAGCCGATTCACCCCCGCCATTGTTCACGGCGCTGGACCGGCTCCAACTTCGGATCCGTCAAGAGTCCTGGCGCTGCTTCCGCATAGCCGTCGACTGTCACGACATCGCACTTTCCCTGCCGCCGGTCACCACCGCAACCGCGCCGGCCTCATCTACTCGGCAGCTGGACCTGCCTACTTCACCATGCCGCCAGATAGGTCGCACCCTCATCTGAAATCACTTTATTTAGGCGTCAATTGTTTGAATTTTTATTCTGGGTCAATCGATTCCCAATGGGAAGCAGCACCCCTCGAGGCGGCGGAGCTCCTAGGCTGCCGGTTGGCTGGTGTCTAACGTAAGGGTGCGGGGCCGCAAGTTCGCCGCGGAAGCAGCGCTTAGATGGATATCTTTTAGAGTTGCGTGGGTTGAAGGTACTGCCGTCACCGGATCTGGATGACGGGGAGTCTTTGTGAATTGGCCCGGGGGCGGCGCAACCACGGCAGTGAGGTGGGGCGGGGAGCGGGGTTTTGGACGGGGCCACGGACGGCGGAGGCAGGCTGCTCTGCCGTTGGTCACTGGCTCTTCGGGGAAGATTCCGAACAGTGTCAGCCGGGAGGCACAAGACGGCCATCAAGCCATCCGGCGTAGATCAGACAGTACCAAAATAAAATAAAATCGTGTGACCCCAATTTAGTCTTCAGTCAACAGACGTGTGACCACTCTCGTACCTTCTTGTTGATCTCTTAGTGTATTTCTTGGATCAAAGAGATATGTCGTTCTTAACTTTATCGTTATCTGCATCTTCAGACACACCGTCTTCCGACTCACCTCAGCTGCTCCAACAAGGAAGCATACACGGAAGGAGCTACAGTCCCCACTCAACAGTTCCCTGCATCGAATGCGCGTGCCCGACATGGACAGCCACAACAACTGCAGGGCCATCGACAGGTTCGCACATGATGCTCACTCCTATGGATGGCAACCAGATAGGTTGTACCCTCATCTTACTTGTGTGCAACATTTATGGCTTTGTTATTCATCTAAGCACAGAAAATAGATCATCACATTTCACTGTATATTCATGCTGATCTCTTACGGGTCTTGTTCAGGAGTTCACGATGTTCCATAGTTCAGCTAAGATACTTGTTCTTTAGGTAACGCTATTCCATAGTTATCATCCATCAGCCAATGCTATCCCACAGGCTGGTGATTATAGTATTATACCACTTCTAGTATTACCTATGTTGTTCTTTAATACTTTTGTGTGCCATCTAGTTAATCTCGAGTACAAACGATACATATTACGTAGCTTTCATCATGTTCTCCCTTTAGTTTATGAGACCTGTTGCTGCTAGTTAACCCCAGTCCTACTATTTATGTAAGTCTCCTACAGGCACTCATTTACATAAATCTAACTACTAGTTGTCTTCCATGCATATCGGATATAATTGCACACAGATATATCCACAAGAACCTCACGAGCAATGTAAAGGCCAATAAACTTGATGTCAATGATACCAAATATGATGGAACATGTAAAGGCAGTTCTTGAAGACTTGCGGAAAGATGATGAATCCTCTTCACCCCACAAGGTCCTTGCTCTAACTTGGCACTGTGATATGGGTACAACATGCATATAATGTCTGGAGTGTATCTACTCTATTGCAATGCCATGTGCTTAGCATGTTGATCATGCATGTAAATATGTCATGCCTTCCTGTTTTTCATACCTATTCCATTCATGATAACATGTTTTCAAATTCAAATCTTGTCATTCTACTCTATCGCAATGCCATCTCGCTTAATTTGGACATCATGCTTCGAATATCTTATGCATTGTTATTCATCGGTATGTACTTCATCATACGCCATACCATGTTTTTTACATTGAAGTGTTGTTCTAGTGCTCTGTTGCAATGCCATCTTATTTTCCCAATCATACACGTGTATGTTGCCTTGGTTATTTCTGTACGTATTCCGCTAGCATATAGTTTTACATTCAACTAGTTTTTTTGTTGTGTTGTCCTGTCGTATCCTTAGCTCTTACACCATACTCCCTCCGTCCGGATTACATGTTGCCGAAATGGATAAAAAAAGGATGTATCTAGAACTGAAATACGCCTAGACCCATCCATTTTTTTCCGGATGTCAATATGTCATGCCTTTCTATTCTTCAGTACCTATTCCATCTCTCTGCTGTCGCATGTTTTATAATTAAAGCACCATTCTTCTATACAAGGCATGCAAGGGGAAGACGACTATGTTAGAATCGAAGGGTTACAAACAAGGCCTTCAAAAGATCCAAACGCTAGGAGATAATAAACCAACTCCAGGTTTTATAGATCTTGCTCGACCAGAGAAACCCAACTCCTCACGATAATAAGCGATTCGAGTGGCCAAAGAACTAGTCCGCTCCAGTCGAGCAAAAATATGTCAACTCAATTCTAAGAAGCGTGTGTGTATCCTTGCATCATGAAATTTTATAGCATGCTGATCATATTTTCTACATGTTTCTTACCCATCTCTCTTTTAGAAAATAAGCTTAACAGATAGAAGAATTTCTGCAATGGTATCGTTTATGAGGAAAGATTCTTGCAGGAATTCTTTGTGCTCCAATGTAGATGTAAGTACCTGTTGTATATCACTATATTTTTACATCAGCATGTATTTTGTTAATCGGCGTGAATCCAACCTTTATCGATCTAAATTTAGTTGTAGCAAAATGTATGATTAAAGGCCACAATGTTGATTTTGCAAGGAAAACTGCACAGTAGTTTTGCATCTGAGCTGCATGAGTGTACTATCTCATATCGATGGGTTTGAATACTTTGGTTCTGCGGTGGGTTTTCATTGTTTTTCTTGTGTTGTCCTATCATATCCCTAGCTCTTACATCATACTCCCTTAAATCCGGATTAAATGTCGCGAAATGGATAAAACTGGATGTATCTAGAACTGAAATCGCCTAGACCCGTCCATTTATTTCCGGATGGAGGGAATACATGTCAATATGTCATGCCTTTCTATTCTTCAGTACCTATTCCATCTATGATGTAGAATGTTTTATAACTGAATCACCATTCTTCTATATAAGGCATGCAAGGGGAAGACGGCTCTGTTAGAATCTGAAGGTTTACAAACCAGGTCTTTGCAAAAGATCCAAATGCCAGGAGATAATAAACCAACTCCATTTTCATAGATCTTGCTCCACGAGAGAAACCCAACTCCCATCGATAATGCAGATTCCACTGGCCAAAGAACTAGTCCGCTCCAGTCCAGCAAAAGAATGTCAACTCCATTCTAAGAAGCGTGTGTGTATCCTCGCATCATGAAATTTTATAGCATTCTGATCATATTTTCTACATGTTTCTTACCCATCTCTCTTTTAGAAAATAATGTTGGACGATAGAAGACTTCCTCCATTGGGATCGTATTCGAGGAAAATATCTTGCGGGAATTCTGTGTGCTCCAATGCTGATGTAAGTACCTGTTGTATATCACTATATTTTTACATCAACATGTATTTTGTTAATCGGCGTGAATCTAACCTTTATCTAATCTAAAATTAGTTATAGCAAAATGTTAAAGGCGGCAATGTTGATTTTTGTAAGGAAAACTACGTGGTAGTTTTGCATACTGAGCTGCATGAATGTACTATCTCATATCACGCACATTACTGAATTGTAGTGCTTCTCTGGTTGCCCATTCATTCATTGTGTCAATGTTGCTTTCGCACTACCTTACCTAGCTGATGATAGCTGTGCCATATTGTGTTAATTTGGTGTAGGCTACTTGCCCAAATGTTCGTTGTGTCAATCTTGCTTTCCTATTATCTGACTTGGCCAATGATAGCAATGCTAGTGTGTCAATTTTGTGCAGGCTGCTGAAGATAAGAAGACAAACTCTGAAAAAAGCAAGGCAACCCCATTGTTTCTTTCCAGTAAATCTAGGCCAGGTAATATGGAAATAACTCATGATTAATCTATTTGGTTCCCGTCCTAATTTATGTTATGATGCAGTGGTCGAGACACTCTCCACTATCAATAATACAAGCATGCCAAAATCGCATCTGAATCTGTTCAGTATCCTCTGTCTCGAATGCAACGGAATAAATGTATGTTTGTGAACCAATTAATGGTTGAAGCAATGATGGAAATGGTGGATGAATCAGAGGTGCAGAGTCGTGCGACACAACAACTGATCAATGTTTTCAGAGATAGTGTAACAAAGCAGAAAGAACTTGCCCACATGCTTATGGGCGTCATCTGTGTTGAGGTTGCAGATTGTGACGTTGTAGATGGTTAGGTTACGCTCATTTATTTGCACTGGCATCAATCTTTGATTGCCCAGCGGATGTAATTTCCTATAATATATGCTGGATGTGCAACGGTATTCCCTGTATGCCGTTGTCGGAGTAAATGACCACGGGTACCCTGACCAGCTCCCTTTGGCCCTCAGAAAAAAAATGGGCCGATCGGACCTCGAGGCGCCTAAGACATGGGGCCGCCTTCCTCCAGCCGGCTATCACCTAAGCCGGCTGGCGGAAGGCGGCCCGGCCATAAAAACAACCTTCGGAGGGTGCCACGATCGCGCCGACTCCAAGAAGCCGGCCCATGAAGGACCGGCTCCTAGGAGGCGGCCCGAGAAGGGCCGACTCCAAGAAGCAAGCGGCCGGACGCCGCGCCCTAAAGACCATCGCCCATAATGGTGACGGGACGGGGCGTGGCTACAGCAACCCCTGCCACCCACGAATCCCGGTGCATGCTTGGCTCTGATGTGCGTCTGGTGACCATCCCCGTCCGTGAGAGGCATGTTGCCATCACGAGTCATGGCGCCACCCACGACGTGTTGCCAGTACGGCCCACAGGCAGCGGGCCCCTTCAGTCAGAGAGACATCCGAAGGCGTCCCGACCTC
Organism: Aegilops speltoides; assembly: GCA_021437245.1. Taxonomy (NCBI): domain Eukaryota; kingdom Viridiplantae; phylum Streptophyta; class Magnoliopsida; order Poales; family Poaceae; genus Aegilops; species Aegilops speltoides. The sequence goes on from CM038142.1 coordinate 51,927,297, forward strand.
CCCCAGCCAGCCCAAGGCCGGGCTGGCTTCCAACAGCCGGCTTGCTCCCCCTCGGGGCGCGCGCGCCATTAAGCAGATGAGATGCGGTAAGGCTATAGTGGGAGCCCGCGAGGCGGCAGCACTGTAGCCATGCCTACCCCGACAAAGCCCTCGTCATCAGAGGCGAGGCCACAGTAACCAGCCCCCGACAAGATCCCCCATGCGGTGGGGCCGGCCTGTCGACCAGCGGGCCGACAACCGGCGGGACCCACCAGTCGGCGGGCCCCAGAAGCCGGCGGAGAAGGAGGCGGTCGTAGACACTGACGGCTTGGGCCCACACCCAGCTGGATTACCATTGTACACCCGGGGGGTAGACCTATATAAACCCCCCGGGACACCCATGCAAAGGGTTGATCAGATAGAGTTTTAGACACTGCCATAGGAAGGGAGGAGAGCTTGCCTTGCCCTTCTTCCTCCTCCCACAGAACAGCTCAAGGAGCCTCTTGTAGCTACTTGTTGATCTAGTGATCATGCGGAGACCCCGCAGAGCAGCAGTAGGGGTGTTATCTCCTCGGAGAGCCCCAAAGCTGGGTAAGATTCGCCGGCGTGCATGTCTTCGCCTCATCCCGCTTCCAGGAACCGGCGATGTCTTACTGGCTCCCATAATGATAAGCCATCTGTTGGCATATGTCGCACCTACCACCCGACATTTGGCGCCCACCGTGGGGCTAGGTGCACCGTCGTCCGAAGACCTGCTTTGGATGGGAACCCTTTTTCTCCCCAGCGAGCGTAGCCAGCCCGGCACGCCCGAGGGCGCTTGCCCCGACGCGCTACAAGGCGTCAACAACGCCTGCGCGGCAAGCTGCCTCGCCGATCTCCTTGGCGAGGTTTGCATCTCCGACGAGGCCGCATCCGACGCGGGCACCAGCTACCTCGAGAGGCGCCTCGTCAGCCTCCTCGACCAACTCCACGTCTCCGGCGAGCCTATCGCGGACTTGGAGTCGGTTGGCTCCACCGACCCGATGCTTGTCGACTCCGACACGGCATCGCTTGATGCGTTCCCCTCCGACGTGATCGTCTTCGACGACCCTCTCCCGCGAGCCGATAGTGGAGGCAGGACCGTCACCGAGGACTTGTCCATCCCCATCCCGGCCGACGCCTACGCCGAGGCACTAGAGGCTTGCCGCCTTGCCCTGGTCGTGGAGGGCCAGAAGATAAACACCATGAGACGCCTCACGGAATCCCACCAGCGCAAAGTTGACCGCGTCGCCTTCGGCACGCCGCCTCCAGAAGGTCCAAGCCGAGTCGGCGGCGTCAAGCAACGCGGCGCGGCCATCGCCAGCATGCTAGGGGCGGACCGCCCGATCTATGCCATGCCCCTCGAGAATCTACGCGCCGCCCAGTTGATCGTTGACGAGCTCAACGGACTGGGGGCCGACGAGCTCCCTTACATGACCAGACGCATCCAGCATCTGATTGACACGGCCGCAACACGGCATGAAGTCGGCGCCCGAGCTGGAAGCCCCCCTCGCCGAGAGCACGGCGTGACTTCGCGAACGCCGACTGCGGGTCGTGCCCGTGCGAGACAAGAGAAGGAGCCGGCTGCTAGCCGCAGCCGGACACGAATCACCATCAAGCGCGACGCGGAGGGCCGTCCCCGAGGCATGGAAAGATGAGGCGACTTGCCCCCTCCTCCGCCTCGCTGGGAGCAATATCCCACCCCGCCGCCTATCGAGCGTTCGACTCTCAGCGGCCGACTTGGTCGCCGCGAAGGAGTCGGCGAGAACGACGCCCGCCATCAGATCGACCGCCTTGCGCGATCCCTGGCCCTAGAAGAAGAAGATGATGTCGGCCCGCCTTGCTTCGGCCCCCTCATCCACGACGAGCCCTTTCCCAAAGGGTTCTCTCTCCCAAGAGACATGCCCAAATACAACGGCTCCATGAAGCCGGAGGACTGGTTGATCGATTACTCCACCGCGGTTCGCATAGCAAACGGCAACCGACACGTTGCCGTGAAGTATGTCCCCCTGATACTCCAAGGCACGGCACGTACCTGGCTCAACAGCCTCAAGCCCTACAGCATCAACAGCTGGCTTGACTTCACGGAAGCCTTCATTCGCAACTTCACCAGCACCTACAAGCGGGCTCCCAAGCTCCGACAGCTCTCCTTGTGCGTACAAGGACCCAACGAGTCGACTCGTGACTACCTTACGCGTTGGGCCGAGCTCCAAAACTCCTGCGAGGGGGTGCACGAGGTTCAGGCAATCGAGTACTTCACGGCCGGGTGCCGAGAGGGCACCCTCCTCAAGCACCGACTTCTCTGCGACGAGCCGACTACCCTCGACGAGCTACTGATCATCACGGACAAATACGCCACGGCCAACTCCTCCATGAAGACCGAGCTCCGAATCGACGCCTCTGGGAAAGTGCTTGCGCCGGCTCCCAAGACGCCAGCTGGAGAGTCCACTCGCCGCCCGTACCAGAACGACAACAAGCGCAAGGCCCCGATGCCGCCCTCCGCTAGTCGGCAGGTGGCTACGGTCGAAGAAGAGCAACCTGAGGGACGTCCGGCTCCCAAGAAACAGAAGGGCGGTAGGCCGGCTTGGCAGCCGGCTTTCTCCTATGAGCAGACCCTCGACGCCCCCTGCAAGTTCCATAGCGGCACAAAGCCGTCCAACCATACGACCCGGAAGTGCCATTGCCTCACCCGAATATCCAAGGGCGAGGGGCTATTGCCGCCTCCGCCTGCAGGCCCGCCGCCTCCTGCCCCCAGCAGTCGGCCGCCCGGCCAGCAGTCGGAGCCGTCCACGATGAGTTCCCTGACGAGCATGCCGCCTACGTCGTCTTCACGAGCCAACCGGATGATCGGTGAAGTCGGCGCCGCCAACACCAAGAAGTCAACGCTGTCGCCTCCAGTAACCTTGAATTTATGCCTTTGGTCGAAAAGCCCATCAATTTGGAGCGAGGGCGACCACCCGAGAGATGATCTTCTCTCTGGCTCCTATGCCCTCGTCACGGGCGCTACCACAGCGGCAGAGGCGCCGCTCATTTCTCCAGCGTCGCGATAGACAGCGGGGAAGCGATATCAACATCTTGTCTCGAGACACAATGGAAGCTCAACATCAAGCGAAGCAACTCATGCCTAGCGGATCGTGTTCCATGGCATCGTACCGGCCTGTCCCCGCTCACCAATCGGCAAGATCAAGATGGATGTCCTCTTTGGAGACAAAGATCATTTCCGCGAGAGGCGATATGGATTCGAGTGGTGGATTTGGAGAGCACAGACCACGCCTTTGCTTGGCCGACCAGCGTTAGCCAAGTTCATGGCTGTGCCCCACTATGCCTACCTCAAGATGAAGATGCGAGTTCAAGGGCATTATCACCATAGCCGGAGACTAAAGAAGTCTTACGAGTGTCAGCAGCGATGGTCGGTGGCGAGTCCCTTGTGATTCTTGAAGAAAAGAAGATCTTTGGACGAGTTGTGGCCCTGGCTGGCAAGCAGCCGGCTTTGTCTCTTGACCCCAAGGAATGTGAAGCTCAAGGTTCTTTCCAGCCGGCCAAGGAGATAAAGAAGATACCCCTGGACCCGGAGCACCCAGAGAGGCACGCTGTCATAGGCACAGGCCTTGACATCAAATAGGAAGGCGAGCTCGTCGATTTCCTCTATGAGAATCGGGACATCTTCGCGTGGTCTCCCAAAGACATCTGTGCATCGATTACACCAGCCACAACAAAGCCTGCCCCAAAGATCTATTCGCCCTACCCAGGATTGACCAAGTGATAGAATCCACAGCCGGATGCGAGCTGTTGAGCTTCTTGGATGCTTATTCCGGCTACCACCAGATAAAGCTGAACCCGGCTGATCGCGAAGACCGCCTTCATCACCCCATTGAGCTTTACATTGCGACTATGACATTGACGAGAAATGCTGGTGCCACTTTTCAGCGTTGCATGCGAAATGCCTCCTCAAGCAACTCGGCGAAATGCACGTCTATGTAGGCGATGTTGTGGTGAAGACGGAGAAACGGCACCACCTGCTTGAAGACCTCAAGAAACCTTTGAGAACTTGCGCGGTTTGGATCAAGCTCAACCGGAGAAATGTGTGTTCGGAGTACCAGCCGGCCAGCTCCTAGGCTTCCTGGTCTCCGAACGCGGCATTGAGTGCAACCTAGTGAAGATCAAGGCCATAGAGAGAATGAAGGTCCCAACCAAGCTGCGAGACGTCCAAAAGTTCACCGGATGTCTGGCATCCTTGAACCACTTCATGAGCCGGCTCGGAGAGAAGGCTCTCCCCCTCTACCGACTAATGAAGAAGTTCGCTCACTTTGAGTGGAATGACCAGGCAGATCAAGCTTTTCATGTGTTGAAGCTGATGTTGTCCACGCCGCCTGTCTTGGCGGCCCCAACTGAGAAGGAGCCCATGCTCCTCTACATCGCCGCCACTAGCCGGGTGGTTAGCACGGTCATTGTGGTTCAGCACCCAGAAGAAGGCTGAGCTCAGCTTGTCCAGAGGCCGGTGTATTATCTGAGCAAAGTATTGTCCACCTCCAAACAGAACTACCTGCATTATCAGAAGATGTGCTATGGTGTGTACTTTGCCTCCAAGAAGCTCAAGCCCTACTTTCAAGAGCATCACATCACGGTCGTATGCACTGCCCCGCTTGCCGAGATCATAGGCAGCCGGGACATATCCGGCCGAGTGGCGAAATGGGCCATTGCGCTGGCTCCATACACGATCTACTATCAGCCCTGCACCGCCATCAAGTCCCAAGCACTGGACGACTACCTCATCGACTGGGCCGAGACCCAGTACTTGCCGCCGGCTCCGGACTCCACTCATTGGCGGATGGACTTCTACGGATCCAAGATGCGCACCGGCTTGGGAGCCGGCATTGTCCTCACCTCCCCCAAAGGCGACAAGCTCAGATACACATTGCAAATCCATTTTGCCGCCTCCAACAATGTGGCCGAGTACGAGGCACTCATACACGGGCTCCGGCTAGCCAAGGAACTCGGCATCCGCCGGATCCTGTGTTATGGCGACTCGGACTTAGTGGTTCAGCAATCATCCGGCGACTGGGATGCCAAGGACGCAAACATGGCGAGCTACCGTTTCCTTGTCCAGCAGCTCAGCGGATATTTCGAGGGGTGCGAGTTCCTTCACGTGCCTCGGGACGATAATGAGCAAGCAGATACCATGGAACGAATAGGCTCCACCCGACAAGCCATACCAACCGGCGTCGCCCTCCAACGCCTCTTCAAGCCATCTATCAAGCCGTCTCCGGAATCCAGTTCCATCTTCGTGCCGCCTGACCCGACACGATCGGATCGACTTTAGGGACCAGGCGGCGGCCGAAAATTCGGCGGCCGGCTCGGGGACTTCCATAGTCGAACCCGGCCGGGGCTGCTGTGGCGAACCGGCACAGGGGCTGCTGATGGTCTGATGGCGGAGGCCGACTCAATTCCTCACAACCCAGCCCGCCCACCCTGGCTGCAGTAGCCATCTTGGCAGTCGAAGAAATCACAGCTCCATCATGGGCTCAGCCCATCCTCCGGTTTCTGGTGAATGGAGAACTACCAACCGACGAGATCTCGGCCAGACAAGTCCAACGCCGAGCCGGAGCCTACACAATAATGAACCAAGAGCTAGTCAGGTGCAGCGTTACTGGAGTCTTCCAGCGCTGCGTCGAGCAAGAGAAGGGCACAGCAATCCTCAGAGACATCCACCAAGGCGAATGTGGCCACCGTGCCGCCTCCAGGGCGCTCGTCGCCAAGGCATTCCGCCATGGATTCTTCTGGCCGACTGCATTAGAGGACGCCAAGGAACTAGTCAAACACTACAAAGGGTGCCAAGTCTTCGGCTCCAAGCAACACCTGCCGGCCTCTGCACTCAAGACCATCCCCATCACTTGGCCCTTTGCCGTCTGGGGACTGGACATGGTCAGACCATTCAAGACAGCACGCGGCGGCATGACACATCTGCTTGTCGCCGTAGACAAATTCACCAAGTGGATTGAAGCAAAGCCGATCAAGAAGCTGAATGGGCCGACTGCTGTGACATTCATTGCCGACATTACAACCCGGTACGGCATACCACACAGCATCATCACCGACAACGGCACCAATTTCTCCAAGGGAGCATTGGCACGTTTTTGCGCGACACAGGGCATCCAACTGGACTTAGCGTCCGTTGCCCACCCACAGTCAAACGGCCAAGTCGAGCAAGCAAACGGCCTCATCCTCTCCGGCATCAAGCATCGACTGGTCGTGCCACTGGAACGTTCGGCCGGCTGCTGGCTCGACGAGCTGCCGGCCATCCTCTGGAGTCTGCGCACTACTCCAAACAAGTCAACCAGCTTCACCCCCTTCTTCCTTGTATATGGTGCCGAGGCTGTCATCCCAACTGACATCGAGTTCGACTCACCTCGAGTCACCATGTACACGGAGGCGGAGGCCAAGGAAGCAAGAGAAGACGGTGTTGACTTGCTGGAAGAAGTCCGGCTGTTAGCCCTCAGTCGGTCTGCCATCTACCAGCAAGGGCTACGCCGTTACCACAGTCGAAGAGTGAAGCCAAGAACTTTCCAAGAGGGAGACCTTGTGCTCCGACTAATACAGCACACAGCCGGCCAGCACAAGCTCTTGGCCCCTTGGGAAGGCCCCTTCATCATCAGGCGGGCTCTGGGAAACGACTCCTATTACCTAATCGACGCGCAGAAGCCGAAGGCACGCAAGATAGGCGACTCCGGCAAGGAGTCAGACCGCCCATGGAACGCCAAACTTCTTCGAAGATTTTACAGTTGAAATGCAGTATGTATCACACTACCTTTTGTACTAACTATGAGACAACGGGCCCCGAGGAGTTCTCGGGGACTACCCCATTTTATCTATGTATGTCAGGTATCACTCCCATGGTTACCCTACTGCATTTTACTTTCTCTGTCCGGCACCGGGTTCAACTAAGTCGGCCCGGGGACTTGCCTCCTTGAGTTATGCCCAAGTTCTACCTGCAGTCAGACAAGTAATGTGCCGACACCCAAGCCCTCTCTTGCGAGAGTCACAGCTCGAAGAATCAGCTGTCCGACTAGCAAGAGCTAAAGGCAGAAAGGATGCCCACATGAAAAATGGCTAAGGACTAACGAACTTACATAACACAAGCCGGCTTCCCCCTCGCCAACCGACTGTCGAAGCAGTCGGCTGGCCAGCTTCCTTTCCTACTCTGCCAAAATATAAGAAAGCTCGAACCTTTGCCTTCCCAGACGGCTGAATTCCTTACCCGGCCACAGACTACAGAGCAGCTGTCCGGCTGGGAAGGCGGCAACCAAGGGAAGGCGGCAAAGGAAGAAAGCTGAAAGATAAAAAGCAAGCCAGAATGGAAGCCAAACACATGCATAATAATATTTACATCCAAAGCCTTTGAAAGGCCGGCATTCAACGAAGTTTGAATACACCCCCAGTGGGTGGAATTGCACAAAATAACAAGTTTTGTCCAAAGAGTAACTAGCAGGAAAGTAAATGATAAATCAAGCCAAGGGAGCGCCTGGAGTTTCAAGAAGAACGGTGGAGAGGGTGGTGTCGGCTGGAGGAGTGGCCGGCTGGCGAGTCTCGGCCTGGTCGTCGCCGGTGGCAGGCGAAGCGTTCGCACGTGCCTTGTTGCTAGAGGCATGGTCAGGTTGAGGCTGGCCGGCTGCTCTGACATCCGGCTCGGCATCTTCGTCGTCTTCCTCCTCCTCCTCCTCGCCCTCGTCGCTGGAGTCAATCTCCTCCGCCGAGTCCTTGCCATCGGCCGGGTTTAGCCCGAACCAGTCCTCCGGCTGCACGACGCCGTCCTCGTTCACCTCAGGAGCAAAGACGCTGGTGTCGGTGAAGTTGGCGGTCGCCGAGGCAAGCTGGATGATAGCCGGCCGCACCGCCTCCAGCTCCTCATCGGCCTCCTGCCGCCAGGTGCGCAGCTGATCCAAGTTCAGCCCAGGGTACCAAGCCCGGACGAACTCTAGCGCTCATTGAGCGCCGGATCGAGCTGCTGAAGCCTTCCAGGCCTCAAGGCGGCCGACGGCTACCTTCACCAATCGGCAAGATCTGGTGGGGTGCGAGTTACTTCACCGGGCCAAAGGGCAGCCTTTTGTGCCCGGCACGCTGAAGCCGCGAGCATCACGGTAGGCGGCTAGAGGCGGGCCTCGATCGCCAGAAGCTGCTCCTCAAGCGACCGGTTGGCATCTGGCACGATCTCAACCCTAGCCTGCCGCCGGGCCTCTCGGTGGGCTTCGATGGCTTGGTTGGCAGCGACGGAGTGGCCAGGAAAGTACTCTTCACAAAGAAGAAAAAACAGAGCAAGTCATGAGATAAACCGACTTGCAAGAACCAGCAAAGAGTGAAGGAGAAGGCAGCCTAGCGTCAACCAGGTCCTCGACACGGCCGTAGCCTTTGCTCAAAGCTTGCCTTGCCTCGGCCCAGCCTGCCGCCTTGGTCTCGAATTCGGCTTTGAGGGCGGCCACGCTGCCCTGGGCCACCTTCAGGGCCGCCTGGTGGCTTTCCTCCTGGTCGGCCAGCCTCTTGGCCAGGCAGTCAAGCTCCTGGGCCAAGGCATTGAGCTCACCCTCCTTGGTGCGAAGGGCGGTCTGGGCGATTCCCAGCTGTTGTCTCAAGTCGGCGTTGGCTCCTGCCAGTATGGAAACAATAAGAAGTTAAAAAAGAAGTCGGCAAGAAAGATCCGACCCGACTGCGCAGCAGTCGGCCCGAATCTCGGGGACTACACCCAGCGGGTGCGCTGATGCGCCCCCACATGAGATGAAAAGACAAAAACACTCACGCCGGCTCTCCGTCAGATCGGCGGCCCTCTTGTCTGCCTCCCGAACCTGGGAGTTGAAGGTAGCGGCGTGGAGGTTGTGGTAATCCTGCAAACAGGACGAAGAAGCAAGCAAGAGCAAGTCAGTAAAACAAGTCTTCGAAGAAGTTCCAAACCGCTTCTTTGGCGGCGGCTCGAGAACTCGGGGACTACACCCGGTGGGTGCTTGTTGCACTTACACGGAAAAAATCAAGAACAAAGAACTCACCCGAACGACCGCCCGCATCGCGAGAAATTCCCGGGTACATTGTTGGAGCGCGATGGCTTGGGCCTGAAGCCGGCTGCGGACGTCTTGCGCCGCCAAGTTCAGCGCGGCCGTCCCACTGCCCTACGTCCACCCTGGCGAGCTAGCGGTGGCCGACTCCAGCTCATGCGACAACGAGCTGGAGGCGGCCACCCTTTGCGGATCCGGCTCCGAAGCCGCCCTCGCCGCACGCCGGCGAGCTGGCGACAAGACCACAAGTTCCGCCTGCACAGTCGGCTGCTCAGGCGGCACATCGGGCTGGCCGTCTTGGCCGGTCCCAGCCGACGGAGGCGGCACCACTCCTTCCTCCAGGATGACTACGTCGCCTTCCGCCCTCTCCGTCGCCGGCGGGTCGCGGCTGATCTCCTCCGGCGGGGGCTGCGGGACATCCGGGGGCGCGGAGCGGAGGGGGATGACGAGCCGCGGAGCCTGGTCTCGCAGAGCCTCCGCCGTCTTCTCCGCGGTCTCGGCCTCCTCCCGGGCCCTGGCCGCCGTGTCGGCTTGCGCCTCGGCCGACTCCGCCGTTGTTTCCAGGGCCGGCTCGGCGGCGGATGCCCTTCTCTCCTCCGCCTCCCGCTCCTCCCGCGCTTCTCGCGCGTTTCACTCCGTCGCCGCCCGTAGCTCGGCGCGGGGATCTACGCGACGGGAGCTTGCAGACCCTCCCGCCCCGCCGACTATGGAGGCGACGGTAGTCCGCTCAAGAGAGAGAGGGGCCCTGGTTGACAAGACAGGAGGCAAGATTTAGAGGAACATCAGACGAAGAAAGAAAGAAAGATGCGTAAAGACCAGAACTTACGCCGAGACTGCATGCGGCTGCTTCACCACTTTGCGGAAGCGGGCCGCCTTCGCGGCCGCCTCGTCCCGCTTGGTTGCCACCGCGGGCACCTTTGGCCTCTTGATCGGCGCCGAAGAGTCGGTGCCGCTTCGGCGCTTGATCGCCGCCTCGTGCGGCCGGCCCGCCAGATGGGCCGGCGCCTTGGGAGTCGGACGCCGGCTGGCGGCGTGGGGCGGGATCGGCTTTGTCGTCGTAAGGCCAGTCTTCGAAGCCGGCGGTGAAGCCGGAGCCGCCTGCCTCACCGCCGCCCCCTGCAGCGTCCTCGTCCAAGGCGGCCGCCCCCAAGTCGGCGTCATCGGGATCGTCCGCCGCACGATCGGGGGCGAACTCGCACTCCGGCCCCGCGGTCCCGGCCAGGGGGTGAAGAAGGGGGTTCCGATTAAGGACAGACCGACTGGTCAAGAGTCGGCCCGGAAAAGGAATTCGGCAACAAATAAAGAAAGAAAACTTACCATTGGTGGTGGATTGGCGCGAGAGAATGGCGCCATGCCATACTGCCAGTCCGCCTTGAGCTTGCAGTTGGCGATGTAGTTCACCATGTAGGATACCTCGTCGTGAGGCATCTCCCTGGTGCTGAGCCGGCTCGAGTCAAACCGGCAGCTCATCTGGCAGATCAGATGAGGGCGGCCTTGAAGCGGAAGAACCCGGCGCTCGACGAAGGCAGCGATCAAGTCAGGCCCGGTCAGGCGGTCCGACTGGATGAGCACCCGAAGTCGGGCCACGGCTCCAGCTCTAGCCGGCATCAGCGACCGGGCCCGGTAGGACCACGTGGCCGGCCTCCCAGGCGGCGGGCTGGCTACGTAAGACGGCAAGTTGACATAATTGCCGTTCGGGGCAACGTTCTTTACGTAAAAGTAAGACCGTTGCGTGAGCTTCACCGACTGGATTAGCACGATTGAAGGGAAGGGGTTGTCGGCGGTGGACCTCCTCATGGTGATGAAGGCGCCGCATGGAGCTGGCACACCGGCCGTGACCGTGCCAAGCTTGGATTGAAAGAACTCCCCCAGAGCTCGATGGTGGGGAGGACGCCGAGGAAGCCTTCGCACAGAGAGACGAAGGCCGATAGCAGCACCACCGTGTTGGGGGTGAGGTGGTGCGGCTGGAGCTGGTAGAAGTCCAGAAAAGAACGGAAGAAGCCGCTTGCGGGGAGGCCGACGCCGCGCATGCAGTGCGAGTAGAAGATCACCCGCTCATCTTCCTCCGGCGCCGGCGAAATCTCCCTCGCTAGCGCAAAGCAGACTTGCACGAGATCCTCGCTCGGAAGCCGCCGCGTCTTGCGGAGAAACTCGATGTGGTCGTCGCAGAAGGTGGAGCCGTCCCGAGAACTGGACGTTGGAGCCATGGCGGTGAGCGCGATGACGAGAAGCGCCCGGCGCGGAGGCAGCAAGCCCGCGGCACGCTGGGAGGAAGAACGGATAGCGAGAGCACGGCGAGGAGCAACCGCGACGAGGCAGAGGAAGAAGGAGGCAGGGCGAGGGCGAGCGTGCGAACGACTGCAGCTCCCCCTCCCCGCCCCTACTTATAGCCTCACGCGGCGAAGCCGAGGAGGCGAGGCACGGGGCGGCGTGGTATTAACTGCGCCCAGTCCCCCACGCCCCGTGATTATCGCGCCTTGATGGTGAGTGGGAACCGCCGCCGGAAGACATGCGGTCGGCTCGGGCCACAAAAGATCCGCACACGGGCCGAGGCGTGGGAGTGGCGGGCCCCGGCCTGCGACGGCGTACCGTCACGCGTGTGGGCTGGTAGGCCTTGCCAGCCGAAGGGCGCCACACGGCGCGCGGAAAGCGGGCGGTTAGCCCGTCGCCTGGCTGGCATGCCAGCTGGTTCCCGCCTTCGAATTTTGAGGAAGCGTCGCCGAGAAGGCACGCGCGAGAAAGGCCGGCTCCTAGCTGCCGGCTCCTCGGGATAGGAAGCTGGCCGAGCTTCTCGATTTCCCTTCAAACGCAAAGCCCAACCAGCTTCGGGGACTACTGTCGGAGTAAATGACCACGGGTAGCCTGACCGGCTCCCTTTGGCCCTCAGAAAAAAGAATGGGCCGATCGGACCTCAAGGCGCCTAAGACATGGGGCCGCCTTCCTCCAGCCGTCTATCACCTAGGCCGGCTGGTGGAAGGCAGCTCAACCATAAAAACAACCTTCGGAGGGCGCCACGATCGCACTGACTCCAAGAAGCCGGCCCATGAAGGACCGACTCCAAGAAGCCGGCCCGTGAAGGACCGGCTCCTAGGAGGCGGCCCGAGAAGGGCCGACTCCAAGAAGCAAGCGGCCGGACGCCGCGTCCTAAAGACCATCGCCCATAACGGTGACGGGACGGGGCGTGGCTACAGCAACCCCTGCCACCCCCGAATCCCGGTGCATGCATGGCTACAGTATGCCGTACGGGCGACCATCCCCCGTCCGGTGAGGCACTGTTGCCATGCGAGTCATGGCGCCACCCATGACGTGTTGCCAGTACGGCCCACAGGCGGCGGGCCCCTTCAGTCAGAGAGACATCCGAAGGTGGCCCGGCCTCCCCCAGCCGGCCCAAGGCCGGGCCGGCTTCCAACAACCGGCTTGCTCCCCCTCGGGGCGCGCGCACCATTAAGCAGATGAGACATGGTAAGGCTACAGTGGGAGCCCGCGAGGCGGCAGACTGTAGCCATGCCTACCCCGACAAAGCCCTCATCATCAAAGGCGAGGCCACAGTAACCAGCCCCCAACAAGATCCCCCCATGCGGTGGGGCCGGCCTGCCGACCAGTGGGCCGACAGCCGGCGGGACCCACCAGTCGGCAGGCCCCAAAAGCCGGCGGAGAAGGCGGCAGTCGTAGACACTGACGGCTTGAGCCCACACCCAGTCGGATTACGATTGTACCCCCAGGGGTAGACCTATATAAACCCCCCGGGACACCCATGCAAAGGGTTGATCAGATAGAGTTTTAGACAGTGCTATAGGAAGGGAGGAGAGCTTGCCTTGCCCTTCTTCCTCCTCCCACCGAACAGCTCAAGGAGCCTCTTGTAGCTACTTGTTGATCTAGTGATCATGCGGAGACCCCGCAGAGCAGCAGTAGGGGTGTTATCTCCTCGGAGAGCCCCGAAGCTGGGTAAGATTCGCCGGCGTGCATGTCTTCGCCTCATCCCTCTTCCAGGCACCGGCGATGTCTTACTGGCTCCCACAATGATAAGCCATCCATTGGCATATGTCGCGCCTACCACCCGACAGCCTTACCTTTGCGTGATCGGTTTTGGTCTTGTGCATAATTGCTCGTCGTAATGGGCTCAAATTATCTAATTTGGCCTAAAGACATGTACGAACTTTAGTGGGCCCATTAAGTTAATGGGCCGTCACTAGGCCGAAAGTTAATGGTCGGCCCTCTTACCTCCCGGGTCGTTAACAGGCCGACATCCAAGTGGGCAACAGATTGCCCCAGTTTATTTCACGGGCCGTTAACAGGCCGTTACTAAGTTTGGGCTACATATGGCCCAACTATACTGTAGGCCTTTAGCAGGCCGAAAGAGATAGCGAAGACCATGGGCCGCTAAGAGGCTGAAAGTCAGGTCGTATTGTAAATGGCCCAACTGTGTTGTGGGCCTTTAGCAGGCCGAAAGTGAAACCGGGCTGGTATTGGACCATGAAGGGCATGGGCCGTTAAAGAGCAAAAACTAAGGTCCGACTACAAATGGCCCAACTCATTTATGGTCCGTTAACAAGCCGAAAGTCACACAGGGCCGGGAATTGGCCCAACACTTAAATGGGTCGCTAAAAGGCGAAAACTCAGGTCCGACTAAAAATGACCCAACTGATTTATGGGCCGTCAATAGGCTGAAAGTGACACCGGGCCAGAAAATTGGCCCAACACTTAAATGGGACGCTAAAAGGCCGAAACGCAGGTCTGACAACAAATGGCCCATCAGATTTATGGGCCGTCAACAGGCTGAAAGACACACTGGGCCGGAAACTAGCCCAACATTTAAATGGGTCGCTAAAAGGCGAAAGATGGACATCTGAAAATTGGCCCATCCATTAAGCGGGCGTTAACAGTCGAAATCTCATCGGGCGGTATTGAGCCTAGATATATAGCGGTACATTAACGAGGTTGAGCGGCGATGGGCTGCAATGGTGTCAAATCTTTAGCGGGCGTTGACGGGCGAATTGGCTCATCTCGTATGGGCCGTGGGCTTAAATGGACTGACACAAGTAGGCCTTATATGGGCTGGCACGCTAATTTTCTTTGGGCGGCCTTTTCATAGGAATGGGCTGTGTTGGGCGTGCCGCGGTCGACATACCATAGGCGTCTTCCGTCCAATGAGTGGATGACATCTGTCCCAGCGGTGAGCCGACACGTGTTTCCTCCAGCCAATGATGATTTTACCGTGGAAAATCCCCATTGGTCGGGGTTGTTAATGGGTTATCGGATCCAAAACCCGAACCGATAAACTTAACGGTGTTCGTTACGGTGGATGCCATGTGTCGGTCACCCTTGGCGAAAGCATACGTGGCGCGATTTATCGTCATGGAAGTGGACACTTCGTGATGATAATTTTGGTAATATCATGGAACACTTCTATGACAACCGCAGTATGACTATCTTGATTACATCATAAATTTGTCATGGATGTACATGCATGACAAAAAACGTGACCTACTGTGACAAACACGTATCATCACGGAAGTGTATTTTTTTTTGTAGTGTTATGCAATAGTATTGATTGTCATATGATGATGTGATGTAGACCAAAGCTAACAATAATATTTGGATCACTGTAGTTGGTTTCCACTTTGTTTAAGCAACAACCTAAATGATATGGTACGGTACCATACCAACACATGACAATCGATGCTTTCGGTGAAAGCATAATGCAAACTTGGGCGCCATCGATGATGTTCATGCCTTTAGGCATCGTTACCTTCTTGAAGGCATCACCGTGAAGTTTTCATAGCTCATTATTAATGTGCTCCAGGCAAAAGCCTTGAGCACTATTGAGAAACATATACCATTTGTCCATGCCCCGAAACATGCAAATTGGAAAAGGACTATCAGTTCGGACGATAATTACAATCAACATAGCACTGCTAAGAAATTCAATTATCTCTACTTCAACAAAGGATCCTCGGAGCCAGTGATATGTCTCCAAAGTATCTATAATTTTTTATTGTTCCATGCTATTATATTATCTGTTTTGGATGTTTAATGGACATTAATATGCTATTTTATATTTTTTTCGGGACTAAACTATTAACCGAGGGCCCAGTGTCAGTTTCTGTTTTTTGCCTATTTTAGAGTTTTGCAGAAAAGGAATACCAAACGGAGTCCAAATGGAATGAAACCTTCGCGATGATCTTTCTTGGACCGAAAGCAAACCAGAAGACTTGGAGATGAAGTCGGAGACACAACGAGGAAGCCACGAGGCAGGAGGGCACGCCCCAACCCTCGTGGGCCCCTCGTGTCTCCCCTGACCTAGTTCCTTCGCCTATATATACTCTTATACCATAAAAACATCAGGGGGATCCATGAAACCACTTTTCCACCGCTGCAACCTTCTGTACCCGTGGTATCCCATCTAGGGACCTTTTCTGGCATCCTGCCGGAGGGGGATTCGATCACAGAGGGCTTCTACATCAACACCATTACCTCTCCGATGAAGCGTGAGTAGTTTACCACATACCTTTGGGTCCATAGTTATTAGCTATATGGCTTCTTCTCTCTCTTTGATTCTCAATACCATGTTCTCCTTGATGTTCTTGGAGATCTGTTCGATGTAATACTCTTTTGGGGTGTGTTTGCCGAGATCCGATGAATTGTGGATTTATGATCAATATTATCTATGAATATTATTTGGTTCTTCTCTGAATTCTTATGTGCATGATTTATATCTTTGCAAGTCTCTCCTAATTATCGGTTTAGTTTGGCCTAATAGATTGATATTTCTTGCAATGGGAGAAGTGCTTAGCTTTGGGTTCAATCTTGTGGTGGCCTTTCCCAGTTATAGTAGGGGCAGCAAGGCACGTATTGTATTGTTGCCATTGAGGATAACAAGATGGGGTTTTCATCATATTGCTTGAGTTGATTCCTCTAGATCATGTCATCTTGCTTAATGCGTTACTTCATTCTTTATGAACTTAATACTCTAGATGCATGCTAGATAGTGGTCGATGTGTCGAGTAGTAGTAGTAGATGCAGGCAGGAGTCGGTCTACTTGACATAGACGTGATGCCTATGTTCATGATCATTGCCTTAGATATCATCATAACTATGCGCTTTTCTATCAATTGCTCGGTAGTAATTCGTTCACCCACCTAATATTTGCTATCTTGAGAGAAGCCACTACCGAAACCTATGGCCCCCGGGTCTCTTTTCCATTATATTGAATCTCGTTTACATCTTGCTAGTTTCCGATCTACTATTTTGCAATCTTTTACTTTCAGATCTAGAAACCAAAAATATTTACTTTACCATTTATGTATCTCTATCAGATCTCACTTTTGCAAGTGATCGTGAAGGGATTGACAACCCCTTTATCGCGTTGGGTGCAAGTGGTTGATTGTTTGTGCAGGTATTTGGTGACTTGTGCCTTGTCTCCTACTGGATTGGTACCTTGGTTCTCAAAACTGAGGAAATACTTATGCTACTTTGCTGCATCACCCTTTGCTCTTCAAGGGAAAGCCAACACAAGCTCAAGAGGTAGGAAGAAGGATTTCTGGCGCTGTTCCCGGGGATATCTACGTCAAGTCAAGCCATACCAAGTACCCATCATAAACTCTTCTCCCTTGCATTACATTATTGGTCATTCGCCTCTCGTTTTCCTCTCCCCCACTTCTAAAATGATTTTTCAAAACCTTTGCCTTTTCTTTGCCCCTCCTCCGTTCGTCTCTTTTCACTTGCTTCTTTTGTGTTTGTGTATTAGATCGCTTGATTCACCTTCATGGCTAGTCCTCCTATCGTTATCAGTACTCCCGATAATGAAGTTCTCAATTTTAAACAAAGGGAGGGAGAAAATCTAAAAGATGCTTGGTACAGAAATTGAATGCTCAAAATAGATCTACGAGAAAGCAATCTACTTCTATTCTTCTCCGCAATTTCTATGTAGGCATTACTCCTTGGAATAGATATGTTCTTGACACCATTACTAGAGGGAATTTCTTGGGAAGCCATACTTTTGGTTCTTATAATGCCATGATAGATTTGTTAGGCCCACTACCTCTTTTGGCAAATGGAACTATTTTAACCTTGGAACATGTGATGCAAAGACTTGATACTATTGAGAATAAAATTGCTACTGTAGAGTTAATCGAAAATCTGGATAAAAAGATTCATAATCAAATTACTCAGTATGGATCTAAGGTAGGAGTTATGATTAAGAATCTTAGAGAAAAGCAACCCATAGTTAATGAAAAGATAGATCAAGATTCTACTATAATTGATAAACTCGAAGATATTATTACCAACTTGGGTTCCGCTTTTTCTGTCGTTAAAAATACCTCGAATCCTCCTTGTCAGTGTCAAAACCGGTGGATCTCGGGTAGGGGTCCCGAACTGTGCGTCTAGGCGGATGGTAACAGGAGACAAGGGACACGATGTTTTTACCCAGGTTCGGGCCCTCTCGGTGGAGGTAAAACCCTACTCCTGCTTGATTAATATTGATGATATGGGTAGTACAAGAGTAGATCTACCACGAGATCAGAGAGGCTAAAGCCTAGAAGCTAGCCTATGGTATGATTGTTCTTCGTCCTACGGACTAAAACCCTCCAGTTTATATAGACAATGGAGAGGGCTAGGGTTACACAGAGTCAGTTACAATGGTAGGAGATCTACATATCCGTATCGCCAAGCTTGCCTTCCACGCCAAGGAAAGTCCCATCCGGACACGGGACAGAGTCTTCAATCTTGTATCTTCATAGTCCAGGAGTTTGGCCAACGGTGATAGTTCGGCTATCCGAACACCCCCTAATCCGGGACTCCCTCAGTAGCCCCCGAACCAGGCTTCAATGATGACGAGTCTGGCGGGTTGATTGTCTTCGGCATTGCAAGGCGGGTTCTTCTCCAAATTCCATATACTTGTCGAATAGTGTCCGGCTTCTTATAAATGATGCGCTCCTTGGCTTCCATGCCCAATAATGGACATCTTCCACGTGTCGAACGAATGCGAAAAGCCAGGGTATCTTTACATTTACCCCCTAGCTGCGCAAATGAGCCGCCTATAAAAGAGACGGGGATCTAGATCCGAATCACACCATCCTCCCTCCGCGAGCATTCATCGGAGTGCCTCTGACAAAAATCCATTCCATCATGGATAGTCGACGCGGCTCCTCCTCTCGCGCTCCCAGCCCTCAGCCTGGAGATTGGGAGAGATGCTCGGTCCCACACAGCGAGCTAGCGACGCTCCAAACCAAGGGATTTCTTCCCCCAGCCTTCATGGTCCCGGTTCGAGCCGGACTTGCCACCTATAAGGGCGGAAAGCAAGCGGAGAGCGTCCCCGATCCTTCCAAAGGAGAGCGGGTATGCTTTGTCTCTTATCGATAAGAGGACTCGGTTTCCAATACATCCATTTCTCCGGGGCTCCACAGGTTCTCTGACCTCCAGCTGCACCACCTTCGCCTGCCTCCATTCTGCACATCGCAGGCTTCGTGGCCCTTTGCGAACTGTTCTTGGGCGTCGAGGCTCATTTTGCACTGTGGAAGAGATTATTCTGCATCGTACACCGTTCTCATGAGGGGTCAATATATCAAGTGGGCGGATCCGAACTATGGCGCATCGCCGGGACCGGATATCTATCCGGAACCCCGAAGAAGGCGTCTAAAGACCGGCCTTCGGAATGGTTTTACATGGAAGACGTCCCGCTGCGGGATCCTGTTCGGATCGGCCTCCCGGAGTTCAGTAATGCTCCTTCGAAGAAGCGCCTAAGCTGGCGCCATGAGCCCAGGAGGAAAATGACGAGGATGTCCTCTACGATGAGCGAATAAGGTTATTAGCTCATTCGGCCGACTATGATCGAGTCATGGCCACATGCATTATCTTGAAGTGCAGCCGCTCGATATAGGGGCCACCCATGTGGGATTTCAGCGGGAGGATGATGCCACCCGCCATGGCCGTAAGGGGCCGGGATCGGTCGCCGGTCTGGTGAAGATCTTGTCCGACCTGTACAAAGGGGAAAAGGAGGATTTTCTTCGTGTTAGTCCACTAAATGGATTTTCTATGAAAAATCTTCGAAGCTGGGTAAGCGGACATTTCTTTTTGCCTATCCGATCCCCATTCCCATGGTTAAGTATCTCATTTTGTGATTTCAAAGCAGGAATTGCGCCGGGCCGTAGAGGATATACACAGCCCGCCTCCACAACCCGAGGATCCGAAACAGTTCCTCGATCCGGCCTCCGAAGAGGATCCGAACATAAAGGTGGAGCTGATCAATGGGGTGTTCCACCAACTTAGCATCGACAATGCTTTGGTCACCATTACGGCCGACTACCCCGGAATATTTCCAGCTTCCCAGGTAACTGTGACCAAAGTCCTGATACCATGACCCATCCGTGCTTATTTTAGATCACCGCATACGAATGGTGTCTCGCAGGGGGTGCCTTCGAGGCAGGAAGCCGAGCCAGCGCGGCCAACAACAAGGCAGCTTCGGCCAATGACGAAAAAGAAGTGGGGTGCGGATCGAGACATCGCCGCAACGGTATGGCGTGCCACCGTGTTTCAAGGAAAGATTCCTGGAAGGCGTACTAACGCTCGTGATTTTTTTAGGAAAAAGAGCGCTCGCCGGACTGTGTCCGGAGAGGTTGTCAATTGAGCCTCCGCCAGCCAGGCTCCAAAGCCAGGTCCGGAAGGGGAGGCGAACACAAGGCGCGTGTTGGATGCTTCTCCAACGGAGGATGCCAACAGATTGTCCGCCACCAAATCTGAGGTGGAGAGCACCATGAATCATAGGCGCCGCCGGACAATTCTTCGTGACGCATGTTTCTCCCAAGAGGCATTGAATGCCTTTAATTAGGAGATCGCACCTCCGTGCCGCTCAAGATGGTCTAGCGAGCCACGGGCGAAGATGTGAAAGACATACGGGTGAGGAATTTTGACAATTATATATGCCAGTAGCCCCCGAGACTTAAAATAGTTAGAATAACTGATTTAAGGATCATTTGTTATGCAGGATCTTACAGAAAAGAATACCCAACTGTCCCAGGAGCTTCAAGAGTGCAAGGCCCAACTTGACGCCGCACTAGCCGCCACAGGGGGAGCCACAGAGACCCCCTCTGGTAATATACGCTTTAAAAGAGAAGTAGTTTGCGAAGTGCGGCGTGTGTATAAGTCTAACAATGACATTGCGGATGGCGCCGGGGTACATCCAGACAAGCAACAGCTCCTGCGCCAGTTAAAAGCCGGCGAGAATGTGCTTACAAGGGTGCGGCAAGAGAAAAATAACCTCCAAGATGCCAACACCCAGCTGGGCGAGGAACTAAAAGATGTTCGTGCCCAGCTATCTGACTCCGTTAAGGAGAATCGGTAACTTCGTCGCGGCATTTTCGATAAGTGCTTGAGCGAACCTTAAAAAGAGTTGGCGAGGAAGTCGACTAACGAAATATGTCTCAGTAGGTATGCTCACAGTGTCGTCTGTAGAGGAAATGCCGGTTCAATGGGTGACCTACTTCCGAAGTTGTCTTGCTTTGCATCTAACGAGTTCGACGGTGATGAGCGTCGCCCGTGCCTTGTGGCCATCCATCTCCCTACCGAAGGCCTTGGAGAGCTTGTAGAAAGCTTGAGGAGCACGCGGTGCTTCCGGCTATGGAAGATATCAGCCTGCCGTCAAGGCGCCAGGGAGGCCTGGGCCATGGTGAAGACGCGGTACACGAAGGCTGACCCAAACCACATGGCCGAGATCAGACCTATGGGGCCCGATGGGAAGGAGATCCCTGTGAGCTTAGTGTACGGCCAAGTAGAGTTTGCTGCAAAGTATTCCTAGCGGGACTGTAAACTAGACAGCCTATTAGATAGTATTGAAGAGGAATACAATCAGTCAATTTGACTATGAAATTTAAAATGACATGTAAAAATCCTTCTAGCCGGATTGTAGATCGTTTGTCGTAGCGGACCTTTTCGCTTCAACCTCGGGACCCAACAGTCTGGAGTGTGTCCGAATACCCTCGCGGTTATATAAAAAACCGGGGCATGCGTGGAGACCAGGCGTAGGGGTCATTAGTGCTTTATCAGACAAGTGCCC
The DNA here is from genome assembly GCA_021437245.1 of Aegilops speltoides. Lineage (NCBI taxonomy): Eukaryota > Viridiplantae > Streptophyta > Magnoliopsida > Poales > Poaceae > Aegilops > Aegilops speltoides. The sequence goes on from CM038142.1 coordinate 51,948,384, forward strand.
AACTAGTTATGTTATATTACATGGTTAGTAAGAAACATCTTCCGGGAGAATAGTTCGTTAGGGTTCCTTTCCACAGGGAGGCATGCCCTAAAGTGCATGTCGGACTGCAAAAAGCAGGAAAGCATCACGGGGCAGATAAATAAATAGGTAAGAAATCGTCTTTTAGTTCACCGATCGAATATTCCCTTAAGAACTAGCTTTGGCTTCACCCGGTCGAGGTACACATCCGGTGACCGGCGATAACAATCGCAGAGGTGCTCCCTTTACCACCTAGCCGAACAATCGGGAACGTAGGGGTAAGCACAGGAGCCAGGCAACCCAGCTTGGCCAAAACTTGAGTCATATCGATGCATATAATGGTGAATAAAAGGTACATGCGGAAGTGTGACACATGTGTTGGGCATAAAGCCCGTATAAATAAGCTTCTGTTAAAGAATCCCCCGGGTATAATGAGCGCGAGTAACACGTCAAATGTGTGCGAACAATGCGCAGACGAGCCTCCAAAGGCTTTAAGAAAAAAGGAGGGAGAAGGAGAGAAATAAAAGACAGCTAAAGTATAAAATGTAGACGGAGGAAGGAGACGAACTCAGAGTCCGGCGCTAGGCGTAGAATCTTTGGAGACGGGCTGCGTTCCATGGGTTCGGCTCGAGTCGGTTATCCGATGAGTTTCGCAGACGGTACGCTCCTCCGGTCAGGACTTGGTCGATGATGAAGGGACCTTCCCATTTGGGCTTGAGTTTGTCCTTTTTCTTGTCTGGCAGGCGTAGAACTAGTTCGCCAACATTGTAAGTTTTGGCCCGTACTTCTACTTTGATATCTTGAGCCTGCTGTTGATAGAATGCGGAACGAGCTTTTGCCACGTCGCTCCTCCTCTAAGGCGTCAAACTGTCCCGCCGATCCAGCTCGGCTTCTCTTTCTTCGTACATGTGCACGCGAGGTGAGTCATGAATTATGTCGCAGGGCAAAACTGCCTCTGCGCCGTATAACATAAAAAATGGTGTGAATCCGGTAGTGCGATTCGGCGTGGTCCGCAGCCCCAGTCTGGTCGAGCTCCTCTACCCGGTCGTGTTAGATTCCTTAAGGGACCGCACTAGTGCGGGTTTAATGCTGCTCATGATTAGACCATTTGCTCGCTCGACTTGACCGTTAGTTTGAGGGCGATAGACTGAAGCGTAGTCGAGCTTGATGCCCATGTTTTGCACGAGTTTAACCTCGTCGGCCGTGAAGTTCGTGTTGTTATCGGTGATGATGCTATGGGGGCGCCAGAACGGTGTACTACCCCTGATATGAAGTCTATCACGGGTCCGGATTCGGCCGTCTTAACTGGCTTGGCCTCTATCCATTTGGTGAATTTATCCACCATGACCAATCGGTATTTTTGCTTGTGGGTTCCTCCTTTAAGGGGTCCAACCATGTCAAGCCCCGGACATGACGGCGGTGATGGGTATAGTGTTCAGGGCGGTGGGTGGCATGTGGCTTTGATTAGCAAAGAGTTGGCAACCAACGCATCGTTGGACTAAGTCCTGAGCGTCTGCCCGGGCCGTTGGCCAATAAAATCCTGTACGGAAGGCCTTGCCTACAAGGGCCTAGGCTGCGGCGTGGTGCCCACCAAGTCCGGCATGAATTTCAGCCAAAAGATTTCGCCCTTCCTCTTTGGAGGTTGTGCTTTTCTTATAAAGCTCTCCCTCATGGACCTTATAGGCTTTAGATCACCGTACTATGCAGCGGGCCTCGTTTTGGTCCTCGGGGAGTTCCTGCCTAGTTAAGTAGGCTAGGAATGGTTCGGTCCATGGGGCAATGACTGCCATTATTTCGTGGGCTGAAGGTGTTATTTCATTGGCAGAACCACCGATTGTGTCAGAATGTTCGGTGTCGGGTGGTGCGGTTCGGTCCGGATAGTACGGATCGCTTGAAAAGCCGCTCCAGGAAGATGTTGGGAGTGACGGCATCGCGCTTTGTGCCAATGCATGCCAATACGTCCGCCGCCTGGTTATTATCCCGGGCTATATGGTGAAATTCGAGCCCTTCAAACCGAGCTGACATTTTTAGGACGGCGTTACGGTAAGCTGCCATTTTCGGATCCTTGGCATCGAAGTCTCCATTTATTTGGGATATCGCGAGGTTCGAATCCCCGCGCACCTCTAGGCGTTTAATGCCCATGGAGGCCGCCATCCGGAGGCCATGTAGAAGGGCCTCGTATTCGGCTGCATTGTTGGAGTCTGTGTACATTATCTAGAGTACGTATTGGACTGTGTCTCCGGTTGGGGACGTCAGGACGACCCAGCCCCCAGGCCGGCTAACATTTTGGAGTCGTCGAAGTGCATGATCCAATTGGAATATGCGTCGTACTCTTTAGGGAGTTCGCTTGATCCATTCGGCCATTTAAGTCAGCCAAAACTTGCGACTTGATAGCTCGCCGTGGTTTATAGGTTATGTCAAATGGGAGGAGCTCGATGGCCCATTTGGCAATCCGGCCCGTTGCGTCGTGGTTGTTTATAATGTCATTAAGAGGTACTTTGGAGGCTACTGTTATCGAACACTCTTGGAAGTAGTGTCGCAGCTTCCGAGATGCCATGAACACCGCGTACGCTATCTTTTGATAATGTGGATACCGGGACTTGCATGGAGTTAGGACAATGGACACATAGTAAACTGGTTTTTGAAGAGGGAACTTGTGTCCGTCCGTTTCTCGTTCGACAACGAGCACCGCGCTTACAACTTGATGGGTTGCCGCGATGTATAATAGCATTGGTTCGCCCATGTTGGGTGCGGCCAGGACCAGATTTGTTGCCAATATGGCTTTGATTTCTTCGAGTCCGGCCGTGGCGGCATCCGTCCACTCGAAGTGTTCGGTGCACCGCAAGAGGCGATAAAGGAGTAATGCCTTTTCTCCTAAGCGGGAGATAAAGCGGCTTAGAGCCGCCACGCATCCAGTCAGTTTTTGTATTTGTTTGAGGTCTTTTGTGATATCCAATTGTGACAGAGCTTGGATCTTGGCTGGGTTTGCTTCAATTCCTCTACCGGATACAATGAAGCCCAAGAGCTTTCCGGCTGGTACGCCGAAAATGCATTTTTCCGGGTTGAGCTTAATGTCATATGCTCAGAGATTGTCGAATGTCAGCCTCAAGTCGTCTACTAGAGTTTCGACATGCTTGGATTTGACGACCACATCGTCTACGTATGCCTCCACTGTTTTGCCGATCTGGTTTGCCAGACATGTCTGAATCATGCGCTGATATGTTGCGCCGGTGTTTTTGAGCCCGAAGGGCATTGTGTTGAAGCAGAATGGGCCGTATGGAGTGATGAATGCCGTTGCGGCTTGGTCTGGCTCCGCCATCTTGATTTGGTGGTAGCCAGAGTATGCGTCGAGGAAGCACAATGAATCGTGCCCTGTGGTAGCGTCGATAATTTGATCGATGCGGGGGAGGGGAATGGATCCTTTGGGCAAGCCTTGTTAAGGTCCTTGAAGTCAACACATAGGCGCTAGGATTTATCCTTCTTTGGTACCATCACCAGGTTTGCTAGCCAGTCCGGATGTTTTATATCTCTGATGAATCCGGCTTCCAAAAGTTTGGCTAGCTCCTCTCCCATGGCATGTCTCTTGGGTTCGGAAAAACGCTGAAGAGCCTGTTTGACTGGCTTGAATCCTTTTAGGATATTTAGTCCGTGCTCGGCCAGCCGGCGTGGGATTCCTGGCATGTCTGAGGGGTGCCAGGCGAAGATGTCCCAATTTTCGCGTAGGAATTCTCGTAGTGCGGCGTCTACATCAGGGTTTAACTGTGTCCCAATGGAGGTTGTCTTTGTAGGGTCCGTTGGATGGACTTGGAATTTGACTATCTCGCCCGCTGGCTTAAAAGAGGTGGACTTGGATCTCTTATCGAGTATCACATCGTCCCTGTTCACCATGGGCCTTGCCTGATGAGTTCCTCGACGCTAGGGATTCGGATAGTGCCTCGAGGGCTAGTGCGGCTGTCTTATTTTTGGCGTGGAGTGCTATGTCCGGATCACTGGCAAGAGTGATGATTCCGGTGGGCCCGGGCATTTTGAGCTTCATGTACCCGTAATGGGGTATAGCTTGAAAAATTGTGAATGCCTCTTGCCCTAATAAAGCATGATATCCGCTGCTGAACGGGGCCACTTGGAACATGACCTCCTCGGACCTATAAGTGTCCGGCGAGCCGAACACCACATCCAGTGTAATTTTTCCTGTGCAGCATGCTTCCCGACTAGGGAGTATTCCTCTAAAGGTTGTGCTGCTTTGCTCAATGCGGCTCCAGTCTATTTCCATTTTTCGAAGGGTTTCCTCATAAATGAGGTTTAATCCGCTGCCGCCATCCATGAGTACCTTGGTAAGGCGAAGGTCGTCCACTATTGGACTGAGGACCAATGCGACTGGTGCTTGGGCTGTTCGGAATTTAGGTTCGTCACTGGCGTTAAAGGTAATAGCTGTGTCACTTCATGGATTTATTGTTGCTACTTGGTAGACTTCGGCAAGGCTGCGGAGTGTTCGTTTCTGCATATTATTTGATGCGAAAGTCTCGAAGACTGTTAATACCGTACTGGTGTTGCTGGGCTGGTTCTCTGGAGCTAGAAGATCTTCGCCACTTTTGGCCACCTGCCGTAGTATCCAACATGCTCGAAGGCTATGAATTGGAGTGGCGCCCTCTGTACTATGAATTTTGCAGGGTCCATTGAGCCATCCCTCTAGTACGGTTCCGTGCCGTTTAGGGGGTTTTTGCTTTTTGGTATTTAACCCAGGTGCCTGGCGATGATGCACCCTTTTATTTCGGACTAGGGTTGTATTCGGGGCCGGATTATCCCAAAATTTGGTTTCAGTTATCCAGGCGCTCTCCATCGCACAGTACTATCGTACTATGGATGCCAAGTCGGCAAAGCGTGTAATTTCAGGACGACTTATGGCGTTTAGGATTCCCTTGTCCGTGCAATTATTGCAGAAAAGTGAAATTGCGTCTTCCTCACGGCAGTCCTTTATCCTGTCCATAACTAGGAGGAATCTGGCCCAGTAATGGTGTACTGTTTCAGCGGGCTCTTGCCGGATTCGGGATAGATCGCTTATGTTTGGGTGGGTGGGTGGAATTAAATTTGGAACCCCATCCAATCTAAGACTCAAGGGTCAAAAAGTTTCCGAACTTGGAAGCTTGGGTTTTTAGATATTGTCCAATGAATCCAGCCCGCTGCCTGACTTTAGGTTCAGGACTTGATCGACGTCCGTCCCTCCGCGGGAATCCGGCATGGAGGGCTCGGGAATCCGGACATAGCTAGTCCTTAATATAGAAGAAGGGTCGCCGTACTGTTCCTCTACCACAGCAACGTGATGGGTAGCCTGGGGAGAGTTGATCTCTCTCAGATCGGTTTTAGGCCCAATCTGATCGTAGTCTGTAGCGACTCCCAGGGCGGCGATGCGATCCAAGAGATCGTTTAAGGAGGAGAGCTCCATCGGATCTAGCTGCTCAGCAAGTTCCGAGTTAACGTGAAGATTGCTTTCGATGACCCGAGAAGTCATCGTCGGCGCGGCGGCCGAACAGGTGGTCATAAGAAAACCGCCTAGCCGGAGAGTTTGGCCAATGGCCAAAGCTCCTTTAGCAACGGTGTCGTCTTTAAAGACGGGACGAGGCATCCTTCTTGATGGCGATGGCACAGAGGAACTCTCAATGAAAGCACCAATGTCGGTGTCAAAACCGGCAGATCTCGGGTAGGGGGTCCGGAACTGTGCGTCTAGGCAGATGGTAACAGGAGACAAGGGACACGATGTTTTTACCCAGGTTCGGGCCCTCTCGGTGGAGGTAAAACCCTACTCCTGCTTGATTAATATTGATGATATGGGTAGTACAAGAGTAGATCTACCACGAGATCGAGAGGCTAAACCCTAGAAGCTAGCCTATGGTATGATTGTTGTTAGTCCCCACGGACTAAAACCCTCTGGTTTATATAGACACCGGAGAGGGCTAGGGTTACACAGAGTCGGTTACAATGGTAGGAGATCTACATATCCGTATCGCCAAGCTTGCCTTCCACGCCAAGGAAAGTCCCATCCGGACACGGGACGGTGTCTTCAATCTTGTATCTTCATAGTCCAGGAGTTCGGCCAACGGTGATAGATCGGCTATCCGGACACCCCCTAATCCGGGACTCCCTCACTCCTCCTGCCAAAGTTGCCAAGTTTATTTATGTTCCTAAGAATAAGGGTGAATCTTCTAGTAAGGAAAATGAAGATATCAAATCAATTAGTGTTCACCCCAATTTTTTCGATATTATTAAGTAACCGTTTGCCACAAATGCCTAGGAGTTCGATCATTGACAAAACCAAAGAACCTCCTAAGGGTTATACGTGTTCAATTGAAGAATTGCATACCGAAGATGGCAATACCTAGATCTATTCGTGTTTTTATGCCTAGCTAGGGGCGTTAAACGATAGCGCTTGTTGGGAGGCAACCCAATTTCATTTTTGTTCTAGCCTTTGGGATAGCTTACGGTGATAGTTTTGTTGATCCTGCTGAAAATCAGAAACTTTTATGCTTAGTAAATTAGTTTTGAAAATTTACAGAAACGTGATTTTGATCTGATCCGTTTTGACATGGATTGGTAAACAAATTTCTCACGCTTTCCTAATTTTGTAGGATTTTTAGAGTTACAGAAGTATTCGGGAGTTACAGATTACTAGACTGTTCTGTTTTTGACAGATTCTGTTTTTCACGTGTTGTTTGCTTATTTTGATGAATCTATGAGTAGTATCGGGGGGTATGAACCATAGAGAAGTTGGAATAAAGTATATTTTACACAAATATGAATACAGAATGAGTTCACAATAGTACCTTAAAGTGGTGATTTATGTTCTTATACTAACGGAGCTCATGAGATTTTCTGTTGAGTTTTGTGTTGTGAAGTTTTCAAGTTTTGGGTAAGGATTTGATGTACTATGGAATAAGAAGTGGCAAGAGCCTAAGCTTAGGGATGCCCAAGGAACCCCAAGGTAAAATTCAAGGACAACCAAAAGCCTAAGCTTTGGGATGCCCCGGAAGGCATCCCCTCTTTCGTCTTCGTCTATCGGTAACTTTACTTGAGGCTATATTTTTGTTCAGCACATGATATGTGTTTTGCTTGGAGCGTATTGTATGATTTGAGTCTTTGCTTTTCAGTTTTCCTCAATCATCCTTTCTGTACACACCTTTTGGGAGACACGCGCATGAATCGTGATTTATTAGAATACTCTATGTGCTTCACTTATATCTTTTGAGCTAGACAATATTGCTCTAGTGCTTCACTTATATCTTTTTAGATCACGGCGGTGGTTTTATTTTATAGAAATTGTTGAACTCTCATGCTTCACTTATATTATTTTGAGAGTCTTTTATAACAAGCATGGTAATTAGCTTTGTTATAAAACTAGTCCTAATATGATGGGCATCCAAGATGGGTATAATAAAAACTTTCATATGAAGTGCATTGAATACTATGAGAAGATTGATTCCTTATGATTGTTTTGAGATATGAAGATGGTGATATTAGAGTCATGCTAGTTGAGTAGTTGTGAATTTGATAGATACTTGTGTTAAAGTTTGTGATTCCCGTAGCATGCACGTATGGTGAACCGTTATGTGATGAAGTTGGAGCATGATTTATTTATTGATTATCTTCCTTATTAGTGGCGGTCGGGGACGAGCGATGGTCTTTTCCTACCAATATATCCCCCTAGGAGCATGCACGTAGTACTTCATTTTGATAACTAATAGATTGTTGCAATAAGTATGTGAGTTCTTTATGACTAATGTTGAGTCCATGGATTATATGCACTCTCATCCTTCCACCATTGCTAGCCTCTCTTGTGTCGCGCAATTTTCGCCGGTACCATACACCTACCATATACCTTCCTCAAAACAGCCACCATACCTACCTATTATGGCATTTCCATAGCTATTCCGAGATATACTTCCATTCAACTTTCCACCGTTCTGTTTATTATGACACGCTCCATCATTGTCATATTGCTTTGCATTATCATGTAGTTGAGATTGTATTTGTGGATAAGCCACCATTCATAATTGTTCCTACATGTCACTCTTGATTCATTGCACATCCTGGTACTCCACCGGAGGCATTCACATAGAGTCATATCTCGTTCTAAGTATTGAGTTGTAATTCTTGAGTTGTAAGTAAATAAAAGTGTGATGATCTTCATTATTAGAGCATTGTCCCATGTGAGTAAAGGATGATGGAGACTATGATTTCCCCACAAGTCGGGATGAGACTCCAGATGAAAAAAAAGAGGCCATAAAAAAGAGAGAAGGCCCAAATAAAAAAGTGAGAGAAAAAGAGAGAAGGGACAATGTTACTATCCTTTTCCACACTTGTGCTTCAAAGTAGCACCATGATCTTCATGATATAGAGTCTCCTATGTTGTCACTTTCATATACTAGTGGGAATTTTCATTATAGAACTTGGCTTGTATATTCCAAGGATGGGCTTCCTCAAAGTGCCCTAGGTCTTCATGAGCAAGCAAGTTGGATGCACACCCACTTAGTTTCTTTTTGAGCTTTCATACACTTATAGCTCTAGTGCATCCGTTACATGGAAATCCCTACTCACTCACATTGATATCTATTGATGGGCATCTCCATAGCCTGTTGATACGCCTAGTTGATGTGAGACTATCTTCTCCTTTTTTGTCTTCTCCACAACCACCATTCTATTCCACCTATAGAGCTATGTCCATGGCTCACGCTCATGTATTGTGTGAAGATTGAAAAAGTTTGTGAACATCAAAAGTATGAAACAATTGCTTGGCTTGTCATCGGGGTTGTGCATGATTTAAATATTTTGTGTGATGAAGATAGAGCATAGCCAGACTATATGATTTTGTAGGGATAGCTTTCTTTGGCCATGTTATTTTGAGAAGACATGATTTCTTTATTAGTATGCTTGAAGTATTATTATTTTTATGTCAATATTAAACTTTTGTCTTGAATCTTTTGGATCTGAACATTCATGCCACAATAAAGAAAATTACATGGATAAATATGTTAGGTAGCATTCCACATCAAAAATTCTGTTTTTGTCATTTACCTACTCGAGGACGAGCAGGAATTAAGCTTGGGGATGCTTGATACGTCTCCAACGTATCTATAATTTTTGATTGTTCCATGCTATTATATTATCTGTTTTGGATATTTAATGGGCATTTATATACTATTTTATATTATTTTTGGGACTAACCTATTAACCAAGGGCCCAGTGCCAATTTCTGTTTTTTGCCTATTTTAGAGTTTTGCAGACAAGGACTACCAAACAGAGTCCAAACGGGATGAAACGTTCACGATGATCTTTCTTGGACCGAAAGAAACCAGAAGACTTGGAGATGAAATCAGAGACGCAACAAGGAAGCCACGAAGCAGGAGGGCGCGCCCAGGGGGTAGGGCGCACCCCCACCCTCGTGGGCCCCTCGTGGCTCCCCTGACCTAGTTCGTTCGCCTATATATATTCTTATACCCTGAAAACATCAGGGGGAGCCACGAAACCACTTTTCCACCGCTGCAACCTTCTGTACCAGTGAGATCCCATCTAGGGACCTTTTTCGGCGTCCAGCCCGAGGGGGACTCGATCATGGTGGGCTTCTGCATCAACACCATTACCTCTCTGATGAAGTGTGAGTAGTTTACCACAGACCTTCGGGACCATAGTTATTAGCTAGATGGCTTCTTCTCTCTCTTTGATTTTAAATATCATGTTCTCCTCGATGTTCTTGGAGATCTATTCAATGTAATACTCTTTTGCGGTGTGTTTTCCAAGATTCGATGAATTGTGGATTTATGATCAAAATTATCTACGAATATTATTTGGTTCTTCTCTGGATTCTTATATGCATGATTAGATATCTTTGCAAGTCTCTTCGAATTATCGGTTTAGTTTGGCCTACTAGATTGATCTTTCTTGCAATGGGAGAAGTGCTTAGCTTTAGGTTCAATCTTGCGGTGTACTTTCCTAGTGACGGAAGGGGCAGCAAGGCACGTATTGTATTGTTGCCATCAAGGATAACAAGATGGGGTTTTCATCATATTGCTTGAGTTAATTCATCTACATCATGTCATCTTGCTTAATGTGTTACTCTGTTCTTTATGAACTTAATACTCTAGATGCATGCTGGATAGCGGTCGATGTGTGGAGTAATACTAGTAGATGCAGGCAGGAGTCGGTCTACTTGACACGGACGTGATGCCTATGTTCATGATCATTGCCTTAGATATCATCATAACTATGCGCTTTTCTATCAATTCCTCGGCAGTAATTCGTTCACCCACCATAATATTTGCTATCTTGAGAGAAGCCACTAGTGAAACCTATGGCCCCGGGGTCTCTTTTCCATTATATTGAATCTCGTTTACATCTTGCTAGTTTCTGATCTACTATTTTGCAATCTTTTACTTTCAGATCTATAAACCAAAAATACAAAAATATTCACTTTACCATTTATCTATCTCTATCAGATCTCACTTTTGCAAGTGACCGTGAAGGGATTGACAACCCCTTTATCGCGTTGGATGCAAGTGGTTGATTGCTTGTGCAGGTATTCAGTGACTTGTGCGTTATCTCCTACTGGATTGATACATTGGTTCTCAAAACTGAGGGAAATACTTACGCTACTTTGCTACATCACCCTTTCCTTTTCGAGGGAACGCAAGCTCAAGAGGTAGCAGCCAGCTTTCCTTGCAGCTCGTTCTGTCATTGAGGTAATGTAGATTTTTCCTACACCACCTATATGCATTCCGTTGTGTTATACAAAAGCTCTTGTACCATTGATGTCAAGTGCTGAAAAATGTCTCTATTTGCAATAATGTTGCTGAGAAGGTTGCGGATGGTGAAGTGAGTTGTGCTATTGCTTTAGTTAGGCCACCATGCTGAACATAGTGAGACAGCTGGATTTTATCTCTTCAATAATGTGGCTATTGCAGCTAATTATCTCTTAAATCATAAGAAATCAATGATGATTTTTGTACATTGCCATGACATTAGTATCCATCTCGATGGCCCCAGAAATAGTATTAAAATAAAGTCGACACCAAGTTTCTTAGAAAGGAACTACAGTTGAGGATATTTATATTCAAATAATTGCTAACTAGTATAATACATTAATATATTGAGGATTCACTCATTGTTCTTCATAAATTTAAGTTCATATGTAATCCACACTTTTATTGCAGGGAGTATGTAATCCACACGCTGAAGGCCCAAACTGACAAAATTAATAGGCTAGATCCAATCCCATTGATAGATTGCCCAAAATGAAGCTTACCACTTAACATCTTGTAAGAATTCACTTGGCTGCTCTCCATGCTTATGCGACAACATTGACTGTCATCGAGTGATGTGCTTTAAACCAAAGCTAACGACAATATTTGCATCACTTTAGATAGTTTCTACTTCATTTAATAACCCACCAGGATGAGATGCAATGGTAACAGTACCACATCAGATAGTTTCTACTTCGAGTGAATGCCTAATGCTGACTTGGTCGCCATCAATGATGGTAACACCTTTGGGCATCAATTAGCTTCTTGAGGACATCACTATGAAGCTTTTGTAGCTTGTTCTTAATGTGCATCAAGCGAAAGCCTTAAACACTACTAAGAAATATATAGTGTTTATGCATGCACGTAAACATGTAGATCTAATAAAGAATATTAGCTTGAAGGATAATTACTACCGAAACGACACTCATAAGAAATACAATTATGTTTACTTCAACAATGGCACCTCAATGTCTGGCTTCCTTGAAACTGGTTCTTTCATCGAGGTAATTCAGTGTGTATGTTCCTACACTTCATATATGCATTCCCTTGTGGTATACAATAGTTCCCATTATATTAATCCATAGTTCTGAAAAAATGACTCATTATGCAATTAGGTTGCTGAGAAGGTTGCGGCTAGTGAGTTGAGTTTCTCTATTGCTTTGGTCAGACCTCCGAGCCACCATGGAAAATGTAATGAGCCAATTGTATTTTTTTCTCTTCAATAATGTGCTTATGCAGCTAATTATATCCTAAATCATAGGATTTGTATCATGATTTTTGAACATTTCCATGACATTAGTATCCATCTCAATGACTCTAAAAATAGTATGAAAATAAAATTGGGAGCTAGTTCCTAAAGAAAGAACAACAGTAGAGGATCTTCTATTCAAATAGTAGCCAAGTGGTATATTACATTAATATAATGAGCATTCACTCAATGTTGTTCATAAGCTGAATTTCATACGTAAACAACACCTTTATTGTAGGGAATATGTAGTCCACGCACTAAAGACCTGAATTGAGAAAATTGGTAAGCTAAATCCAATCCCATTAAAAGATTACCTTAACAACGTGTTTGGCAATATTTGGGAAGGGGAACGGGAGTTTAGAGTAGGGAGTTGTATTGACATTAGACATGGTATGAGTTGTTTTATTTCCATTCCTCTCTTGGGTGCATGATGGGAGTTATATGTGAGAGTTATGATGAAGGGTTAAGATTGGCTCACTAAAACAATCCCCTTCCAACTCCCGACCCTCCCCTATTAATAAAATGGTGGAAGTTGGAGTCTCATGTCCCATGACTATTCCCTTATGAACTCCCAATCTCCCTAACCAAACAGATTTGAAGTCTCATACCCCTTCAGTTCCCGTTCCCTAACTTTAGTTACCCCCAATCAAACATGTTGTAGATGAAGCTTAGCATGCAACATATTGTAAGAATTCACTTGGCGGCTCTGCATTCTTATGCAACAGTATTTATTCTCATCGGGTGTTGTGATGTAAACCAAAGGTAATGTTAATATTTGGATCACTGCGGTCAATTTCTACTTCTTTTAATCATCAACCTAGATTACATGGACGGTACCATACCACTTAATGATCGTCAAAGTTTCCGTCAAATACCTAATGCTGAATTGGTCGCCATTGATGTTGACACCTTTTGGGTGTAAATTACCTTCTTTAAGGCGTCATTGTGAAGCTTTGGTAGCTCATTCTAAATGTGCTATAGGCGAAAACCTTGAGCTCGGCTGAGAAATATATAGCCTCTATGCATGCCCCAAACCATGTAAATCTAACAAGGAATATTAGCTCGAAGGATAATTACCATCAAAACAACACCATTGAGATATTCAATTATGTTTACTTCAATGAAGGCTCCAAACCATGCAAATCTAACAAGGAATATGCCAAGAAGTAGAATAAAAAAATTAGGCATTCACTCATTGTTGTTCATGAATTGAAGCTCATATGTAATCCACACTTTTATTGAAGGGAATATGTAATGCACACACTGAAGGCCCACATAGACAAAATTGGTAGGCTAGCTCCAATCCCAGATAGATTGCCCTGAATGAAGCTTACAATACAACATCTTGTAAGAATTCGCTTGTTAGTTCTCCATATTTATGCAATTGTATTGATTTTCATATGGCGCTGTGATGTAAGCCAAAGCTAACAGTAATATATCATTGTAGTTGGTTTGTACTTCTTTTAGTAAACAACCTGTAAGAGATTGTGTGGTACCATACCACCGCATGAAATTCGATGCTTCTTGGGAAAACATAATACCGACTTGGTAGGTAGTGATGATGGTGACTCCTTCACGCAAGTTACCTTTTTGAAGGCATCATTGTGAATATTCTGTATCTTGTTCTTGATGTGCTCTAGGCGAAAGCCTTGAGCATTTTTGAGAAATATATAACATATATGCATGCAACGAACCATGTAAATCTGATAAATTATATCACTTGAAGGACAATTACTATCAAAACCACACAACTAAGAAATTCCATTACATTTACTTCAACAAAGGCTCCTCAAAGTCTGCTTTCCTTGCAGCTGGTTTTGTCATTTAGGTAATTTAGTGTGTAATTTTCCAATACTTCATGTATGCATACCCTGGTGTTATACAACAGTTCTGTTCCATTGATCCCAAGTGCTAAAATAATGACTCATTATACAATTAGGTTGCTAATAAGGTTGCAGCTCATGAGTTCAGTTCTGCTATTGCTTTAGTCGGGCCTCTAGTCCACCATGCAGAACATAGGTAGCCAAATGGATTTTGTTTCTTCAACAATGTGGCTATTGCAGCTAATTATCTCTTAAATCATAGGATTTCCATCATGATTTTTAAACATTGGCCTGAAATTAGTATCCATCTCAACTGTTGTAGAAATAGTATGAAAATATAATCAGCACCAAGTTTCTTAGGAAAGAACTCCAGGCAAGGAAATTTGTATTCAGATCATAGCCAAGTGGTACAGTCCATTAATATATTCAGCATTCACTCATTGTTGTTCATAACCACAGTTCATATGTAATCCACACTTTTATTGCAAGGAATATCTAATCCTCAGACTTAAGGCCCAAATTAACAAAACTGGTATGCTAGCTCTGATACCAATTACAGAATACCATAAATGAAGCTTACCCTGCAACATTTTGTAAGAAGTCAGTTTGCAAGTCTTTGATTTTCATGGAGTGATGTGATGTAAATTAAAGCTAACAACAATGTTTGGAGCACTATGGTAGGTTTCTACTTATTTTATTCATCAACCTGGACGAGATGGTATGGTACCATACCACATCACAAAAATCAACACTTCCCTCGAAAGCCAAATGATGACTTGGTTAGTAGGGACGACGGTGACGCGGTCGAGCATCAATTACCTTCTTGAAGGCATCATTGTGAAGGTATTATAGCTCGCTCTTGTGCTTCAGTTGAAAGCCTTGAGCACTGCTGAGAATATAACCTCTTTGATGCCATGATCCATGTAAATCTAACAAGGAATATTAGCTTTGAGGATAATTACCATCAAAACAACACTACCGAGAAATCGATTACGTTTACTTCAACAAAGGCTTCTTAGATTTTGTTGTCCTTGCAACTAGTTCTGTCATCAAGGTAATTTAGTGTGTACTTCTCCTACATTGCATATCTACATTCCCTAGTCTTATAAAATAGTGTTGGTTCCATTATTCCTAAGGGCTGAAAAATGACTCATTTGGCAATTCGGTTGCTGAGAAGATTGCGCTTGGTGAGTTGAGTTATGCTATTACTCTAGTCAGGCATCCAAGCCACCATGAAAATATAGTGAGCCAATTGGATTTTGCTAGTAAAACAATGTGCCTATTGCATCTAATTATGTCTTAAATCATACGACTCCCGTCATGATTTTGGAACATTGGCATGGCATTAGTATCAATATCAACTGCTCGAGAAATAGTATGAAAATAAAATCGGTACCAAGTTGCTTAGGAAATAACTACAATTGAGCTATGTACTCAAATCATAGCCAATAAGTATAATACATTAATATATGAACATTTACTGATTGTTGTTCATAAATTGAAGTTCGTATGTAATCCAATATTTATTGGACGGAATATGTAACCACACCCCAAAGGACCAAATAGACAAAATTGGTAGATTGGCTTCAAATCCATTGATAGATTACCCTAAATTAAGCTTACCATGCAACATCTTATAAGAATTCACTTGCCGATTTTCCATTTTTATGCAATAGTATTGATTGTCATTGGGTGACATGATGTACCCAAAAATAAAAGTAATATTTGGATCACTGTTGTTGGTTTTCTACTTCTTTTAATTAATAACCTGGTTGAGTTGGTATGGTACCTTACCACCTCATGATAGTCGATGCTTCCAGGGAAAGCCTAATGTAGACATGGTCGACATCGATGTTGGTGATGCCTTCGGGCATACATTACCTTCTTGTAGGCATCCTTGTGAAGGTTTTGTAGCTAGTTCTTGATGTAATCTAGGTGAAAGCTTTGAGCACTGCTAAGAATCATATACTATCCATGCATCCACCAAAGCATGTAAATTAAATAAGGAATATCAGCTCGAAGGACAATTACTATCGAAACGATACTGCTCAGAAATTCAATTCCGTTTACTTTAACAAATGCACCTCAGAGCCTGCTTTCCTTGCAGCTAGTTCTATCATGGAGGTAATTTAGTGTGTACTTTTCCTACACTTAACATATGCATTGCTTTGTGTTATACAATAGTTCTTGTTCCATTGATCTCGAGTGCTGCAAAAATGACTCATTTTACAACTAGGATGTTGAGAAGGTTGCGGCTAGTGAGGTCAGTTCTTCTATTCCTTTAGTCAGGCCTCCAGGCCGCCATGCCGAACATAGTGAGCCAATTGGAATTTATCTCTTAAACAATGTGGTTATTGCAGCTATGTCTAGTCGGGCTTGTGGAGGCCTAGTAGGTCCTTGTCGCTACTTCCAGTCAGCTCCGCTCATCGGTGGGGTTGTCCCCTCCTATCGACTGCGTTGCAGTTTCCCCTGAGCCCGGTGTCTCATCATCCTCCCTCTAGGTCTCATTTTGGTGGCCTCAGTGAGACGACAAAGTTCGTGTGGTGACCGTGATGGCACAGGCTGGTGGGCGCCACATTGGGTGGTGCACTTCCGATTGTCCGAGGTTGTGGTGGTTGTTTCAGGGCAGGAGATATCCCTAGTGGCTCGTCCGCCATGGGCGCAGCAACGCCCGTCGGCGTCGCCGTACCTTCCTGAGGGGCGTTGGTGATACCCCTTCCACACTACCATCCGTGTACCGGGGGAAACCCTAGTACTTGTCTGGGCAGCAGCAGTGTTGTCATCGCATTCCTTCCTGAAGATATTGCTTGGTATGCAAGGCTTCGGAGTGCTAGGAGTGCGGTCGAACTTCTTCGGAAGATGCAATGGGTGTCGGCCATCTTCACTTAGTTGAGTTGCCGACGTCGGCATTTGTTTCGCTTTCTTTCTCTCATTTTTTGGTCTTGTTTGTGTTGCGGCCCCATCGAGCTGGTTAATTGTATCAGATTGTTGCTTTATAATATAATGTGGGGGGAAACCCTTTATCGTCAATCTATTGCAGCTAATTACCTCTTAAATCATAGGATTTCCATCATGATTATTGAACATTGTCGTGACATTAATATCCATCTCAACGACTCCAGAAATAGTCTAAAAATAAAATCCACACCAAGTTGCTTAGGAAAGAGCTATAGTTGAGGGAATTTTTATTCACATCATAGCCAAGTGTTATAATCCATTAATATATTGATCATTCATTCATTCTTGTTCATAAACTTTATTTATATGTAATCCACACTTTTATTAATTGCAGGGAATGTAATCACACACTCAAGGCCCAAATTGAAAAATTGGTAGGCTAGCTCTCTTCCCAATTATAGATTACCCAGCTTACAATGCAAAATTTCATAAAAAATCGCTTGGCGGATCTCCATCCCTATGCAATAGTATTGATTGTCACGAGGTGATGTTATGTAAACCAAAGCTAACATCAATTTTTTGATCACTATAGTTAGTTTCTACTTATTTTATCAACAACACGGATGCGATGGGTATGGTACCATACCACATCATGGTTGTCATTGAGTGATATGATGTAAACCAAAGCTACCAGTAATAATTGGATCACTTCAATTGATTTCTACTTCTTTTAATCAGCAACCTGGATGAGATGGTTGATACGTCTCCAACGAATCTATAATTTTTTTTTATTGTTCCATGCTGTTATATTATCATTCTTGGATGTTTTACAATCATTTTATAGCAGCTTTATATCATTTTTGGGACTAACCTATTTACATAGTGCCCAGTGGCAGTTGCTATTTTTTTGCTTGTTTTTTACTCGCAGAATATCAGTACCAAACGGAGTCCAAGCACAGCGAAACTTTTTGGAGATTTTTTTTGGACCAGAAGACAAAGCCAAGGAAGCACCAGAGGGGAGGCCAGTGGGGAACACAAGACACAAGGGCGCGCCCAGGAGTCCAGGCGCGCCATGGTAGGTTGTGGGGCCCATGGGGTCTCCTGCACCGCCTCTTCACTCTATAAATACTCAAATATTCCAGAAACCCTAGGGGAGTCGACGAAACACAATTCCAGACTCAGGAAGTTCCAGAACCACGAGATCCAAACTAGAGCCCTATATTTTTACCGTGGAGGGATTGACAACCCCTCTTACGCGTCGGGTTGCAAGTATTTGTTCTTTGTGTGT
This sequence comes from Aegilops speltoides, assembly GCA_021437245.1. Lineage (NCBI taxonomy): Eukaryota > Viridiplantae > Streptophyta > Magnoliopsida > Poales > Poaceae > Aegilops > Aegilops speltoides. The sequence goes on from CM038142.1 coordinate 51,966,444, forward strand.
AGGTACCATTTAAATAGTGTTGCTTGGTTCTCCTACTGGATTGATACCTTGGTTTCACAACTGAGTGAAATACCTACTGAGGGAGTCCTGGACTAGGGGTGTCCGGACAGCCGGACTATCATTATCCGCCGGACTCCAAGACTACGAAGATAAAAGATTGAAGACTCCATCCCGTGTCCGGATGGGACTTTCCTTGGCGTGGAAGGCAAGCTTGGCAATACGGATATGTAGATCTCCTACCATTGTAACCGACTCTGTGTAACCCTAGCCTCCTCCGGTGTCTATATAAACCGGAGGGCTTTAGTCCGTAGGACAACATACATTACAACAATCATACCATAGGCTAGCTTCTAGGGTTTAGCCTCCTTGATCTCGTGGTAGATCCACTCTTGTACTATCCATATCATCAATATTAATCAAGTAGGACGTAGGGTTTTACCTCCATCAAGAGGGCCCGAACCTGGGTAAAAATATCGTGTCCCTCATCTCTTGTTACCATCCGCCTAGACGCACAGTTCGGGACCCCCTACCCGAGATCCGCCGGTTTTGACACCGACATTGGTGCTTTCATTGAGAGTTCCTCTGTGTCGTCACCGATAGGCTTGATGGCGTCTTCAACCAGCAACGCTGTCCAAGGTGAGACTTTTCTCCCCGGACAGATCTTCGTATTCGGCGGCTTCGCCCTGCGGGCCAATTCACTTGGCCATCTGGAGCAGATCGAAGCTTCGCCCGGCGTCAGTCGATTTGAAGCTTAAACTTCACGGCCGATGTCGCGGAGACTTGATCTTGACAGACTCGAGCCACGACCAGCAGCGCCCGCCTTGTGGCACGACGGGCATGATCTAGCTCGCCACCAAACAAAGCCTTGGTAGCGCTGCAGGGTCCGCTTCGCCATTAGCCCGAGCCGATCGCCCGGATCGAGGGCGGTGGATAGACGCCGCCACAGGGGCTTCAACATCCACGGCGATGGGCGAACACTAATCTTGTCCCTGCGAAACTTCGTGATTCCGAGGCGCGGACTCCTTGCGGACTCAACCTCCGCGCCCTACCAATCGATCCGGATTGGGCGCGGTTATGGAATTCACCGCGCGACATCTTCGATACTACGCCTTTTGGCGATATCCTGAATTCACTAAAGCATCTCGTTATCGGAGAGTCTGGCGGACTATGGCGGGATGGTTGGGGTACAGACGACGAAGAAATTGAGCCCACCCACCACCCACTTTGTAGCCACGATCGGCGATCTAACCGACATGCTAGACTACGACTCAAGACATCGGCGCTATAGGCGGCGATGCGGAGATGAACAAAAACGAGCTTATACTGACAGACGACAGGGCCACCTCGTCGCATGACATATATATGGTGGACACCCCAAAGGAGAGCGATAACGAGGACCAGCGGGCAGCGGCAGAAGATGACGCCGCCCTAAGTCCCGCCTCGACGACAACAACGCTCCAAGGAGCCCGCAATACGGCAAGGCTCACAAGCGGACGACGAACATGCAGATAAGCAACCGTTCGAACATGACGAGTCAGATAATCAGTCCAGGCCCGGCAAAAACAACAGCCCGGACGACCTTATGCTGGACAAGCCGCCGGAGAGCAAGAACCTTCGGAAAAGGCTCGTCAGTACTGCAAGAAGCCTGAAGAAGGAAAAAAGGAGGCTCAACACAGCGGAAGACACACTCAGAATGAGATGGAGCAAAGTGCTCAAAACCGCAGATAAGTACGGCAATGGCCACCAATCAAAGAGCTACCCGAAGAGCAAGTTGCTACCAGAATTCGACGAGGAGGCCATAGAGCCTCCACCGTCCAAAAATAAAGGGGCTGCCTGGTTGGATAGACAGCCAGATGATAGGCCAAATTCGACAGCGGCGCCACACATAAACCAACCAACGAACTTGGAAGGATAGATGGCCCAGCCAGTCCATCTACGGGCCAAAGGAGAAGGCCCCAAGAAGCAAGGCAACACGTCAAGTGCCCGATGATAGCGGCACACACAAATCTGGGCGCCAAGACACCCACTATGTTTCACCGATGAGGTCTTTGGACCATGAATTCCCAACAAGATTTAAACCCATAAACATAGAGGCCTACGATGGAACAACAGACCACAGAGTGCGGATAGAAGATTATATCTCGCACATACACATGGCGGAGGAGACGATCTCCACACCATAAAATACCTACCCCTCAAGCTCAAAGGGCCAGCCCGTCATTGGCTTAAAAGCCTCCCAGAAAACACTGTTGGAAGTTGGGAAGAGCTTGAGGATGCGTTTAGAGCAAATTTTCAAGGGACTTCGTCCGCCCTCCGGATCTGAGATGATCTAAGTCATATAACTCAACAGCCCGGAGAGTCGTGAAATTCGGAATAGGTTCCTTACCAAAAGAACCAAATAGTCGACTGTCCGGACGCCGAAGCCTTAGCAGCTTTCAAGCATAATGTCCGAGACGAATGGCTTGCCAGGCACCTCGGTCAAGAGAAACCGAGGACAATGCCCGCACTAACAAGCCTCATGACCCGCTTCTATGCGGGAGAAGATAGCTAGCTGGCAAGATGCAGCACCAGCGACCCAAGTACATCCGAGATAAGAGATGGAAACGGAAAATCACGGCGCAGAAAAGAGCAGCGCCGGAATAAAGAGAAAAGCCCAAAGAGCACGGCAATCAACGCCGGATTCAAAAGCTCGCGGCCCAACAACAAAACACAGCCTCTCAAGGATGACAGTGACGAATTATCCAACTTAAACAAGATTTTGGGTTGGATATGTCAAATCCACAGTACCCCTGGAAGGCCTGCAAATCACACCCACAGGGATTGTTGGGTTTTTAAACAGTTCGGCCGACTAAATGCCGAACACAAGGGGCTCGACGCATCAAGCGAAGAAGATAAACCCCACCAGCAGAGCACCGGAAAACAAAAGACTTTCCCACAAGAGGTCAAAGCAGTAAACTCACTTCATGTGATAATACGGAAAAACAATGCGGCGCTTCCTAAAAAGAGCTTCGCGCGGTCCAACCCAGCAAACCATAGAGATTGGATATCAAAGCCAATCACGTTCGACCACCTGGACTACTCCAGAAGCGTTCGAAACGCGGGACGGACTCCCCTGATATTGAATCCCATAATAGACGGATTACAATTTACTAAAGTCCTAATGGACGGAGGCAGCGACTTAAACCTGCTATATTCATACACAATCCGTAGGATGGGGATAGACCCTACCAAAATCCGACACAGTCGCACTTCCTTCAAAGGAGTGACGCCAGGCCCTTACGCCAAGTGCATAGGCTCTATATTACTAGAAGTCGTGTTCGGATCGCCGAATAATTTTCGACGCGAAAAATTAATTTTTCACATCGTCCCATTTGAAAGTGAATATCAAGCACTCTTGGGATGAAAGGCTTTTGTCCGCTTCAACGCCATACCGCATTACGCGTCTCTTACACTCAAGATGCCCGGTCCGCGTGGCGTCATTTCGATCTTGAGGTCACTTAAAGACCCCGGACTCGTATAGACGAATCCGGCGTCAGCAGGCTAGGGGCTCCCTAGCCGCATACCTCTTCACAGGGGGCTGCGCGCACAAACAACCGCGGGTTCATACAAACCCCGCTTTAATTATTTATATTTCTTCTTTTACACATATTTTTCGCACGATTTATTTTCAAACTAAACGTTCCCCTCTTTTTACAGATGAACAACGTGCATTCCCGTCCAGGATAAACGGCACAACGGAGACACAGGCGTAGACGTGCAGTAGGGACCCGTTGTGAGGATTCTTTTCAAATTAAGACCCTGCGTAAACCTTTTTTACTGTCTCTTGTTGTTATTCTCCCTTGGTCTCTTCCTATAGGCAAAGCGGAGCCTGACGTTTTGGCATCGGCCGCGTCAGAAGACCATGCCCGTACCTGGACACTAGGGGCTTAGGGCATCTCTGCCCATTATTATAAAGACCGAACACCTTAGGGAGTGTTCGGCGTCTCGAGTTAGGCATTATATGCATCAGCTCCGAATCATGTCTTTGGTCAACTGTTGGGTTTGCCCGGCTCCTTTGTTTTGCTGCCTTACGTTCCGTATCACCGGCTAACGTGACACCAGGAGAACTACTGCGATTGTGCCCAGTTAATGGGCGAGCACCTCGATGAAAAAGCCGGCTGATCATCATGATACTGACGAGAGACCGGTCAACCACTCGATCGACTACCGAATGTTTAGAATTCCCGCTTTGACGAAGGACCGTTTCCCGGTCAGGCACACACGCACCCCGAATTCGGAGATGTGTGGTGCCACCAGGCTATATCGTAGCCCCACCCTCGAGCTCCATCGCTAAGTGAAAGTGATAAAGCATTATAGTCCGGATTGCCTCGTTAGCTCGCTACCACCTCCTTAAACAGGACCGAGGCGTCCGGATTAAGTGTGGAAGCGTGCTATTTTTGCAAACACCCCCGCACCCTGTGCGTGGGGGCTGAAGCCAAAGACTGCAATCTTTCAAGCTATACAAATGTATATGTAAACGGCCGCACAGGAGAAGTTTTACTACTTGGGACGCACAAGTATAAAAAGCAGTTATAACATAATCATCGTTTTACAAGCTAATACGTTCATTTGAACGTGACATTTTTCGAGCACTGCGCCTCTATTACACGAGCGCCACGCATAACTTCCCCGAAATAGTGCTTGGCGGGGAGCCGGTTTTCATCCGAATCCTGGGCGGCAATAGCGGTGGCATCCATCTCCGGACAGTGCGCCTTCATACGGGCAAGAGCCATCCGCGCGCCCTCAATGCAGGCCGACCGCTTCATCTCCTTTATATGCGGCACCGCTTCGAGGAATTGCTGCAGTAAGCCGAAGTAGCTCGTCGCCTTGGGCCTCTCTGGCCAGACATGAGCCACGATGTCAGTCATGGCAAGTCTGGACAATCTATTTAGTTCGGCCCATTCGGCCAACCGGTCTGTCAACGAAAGTATGCGGCCCGGACTATGGAATTGAGACCAGTATAGCTCTTCCATCTTGTGATCCTCCTGGCTCCGGAAGTGCTCAACGGCATCAGCCGCACTTGCAGCTAAATCCATATACGGATCCTCCAGACTCCACAGCCGCTCAAATTGAGCATACTTTCCATCCATAAACGGCGACGCGAGCGTAAAAGGCTTGCCAGCCACGATATCTCCGGCTTGGCGCGGTTCCTCCCTCATAGCCCGCATTGCGAGCGGGCATCCTTAACCGGCGGTGGCCTTCTTCAGTCTTCCCGCTCCGATAAGCGCTCCTTTTCAAGAGCCTCATTGCGGTCGGCAGCATCCTTTACTTTCATGGCCAATTGCCACCTCCGCCTACTTAGGCGGTCGCGCACCTTTTCGACTTTCAACTCTTGGCCGCCCTCGAGGCAGCCGCATCACTCCTTCGGGATTGCTCCTTAGCTCGAGCAATTTCGCCCGAAAACTCTCCACAGCAGCAGCACCGTCTGCATAACAGCATATAATTTATCGGAGGAGGGCTTCACCCCTTAATAAAGCGATCGCGGAGAACTCTTTTACCTTGCGACTCGTCAAGTCGCTTTGTTGACAAGTGCGATGTCCGCATCGCCAAGTCAAGTTGCCGATTTAATTCGGAAAACTCACTAGTCCGGCTAGCCCGGACTATCCGCCACCGCATAGGAACGACGGAATTCATTACTTTAGATTTCGATCCTCGATGCGCTGTCATTTTCGACAACCTCATCGAGTCTCGGGGCTACTATCTATCTGAGGCGCATTTTATGCGCTAAACTGTTAAAAGACAAAAGGGTGCGTCATTCTCGCATACCTCAAATCCCGCCAGCAAACTCATGGCGGCATTGCGCAATCCGCTCTCGGCGGACGAAATCCTTCCAATCACCATACGCATCAACGCATGGTGATCTTCTGAAACGGACGCCCTCTCAAGCAGATTGTTCAGTTCCCCCGGCCGGATACTAGTGGGTGCCGAACTCTCTGGCCCCTCCGGACTCGGGGATACCCTCCGTGACGACACTTCGGGCTCGCCTGCCTCATTTGACGGCGCTGCAGACGGAGGCGTTTCGCTCTCCATCATCTCCGGAAGAAGGTCCCCCGAAGATGAACTCATCTGAGAAGGTTGTAGATCCGAACTGCAATATAAATATTTCGGTTACCCACAGAAGCACAAATGAAGGTATTTCCTTATTAACTCCCACTTTCATACTCACGGCTCGCTAGAGGGCTGATTCTTTGGCGATGATTGAGCGTCCGGATTCCCTCCGGACGCCGGACCCCCCGGTGAGGATCTCTTCTCACGCTTAGGGGCTTTGGCCTCCGGATCTACGGAGGCGGTCCTCTTCTCCCCGAAGGAGGGTTCTTGATTCCCCCTCTTGGACGCCCCTTTGGGCGAAATATTAGCTCCTTTATCTTCCCCTTCGCCACCTTTTGCGGGCGCGACCTCCAACATTCTGACCAGCACGGGCTCCAGTGCGGTCTCTGGGAGGGGGGCCGGACACCTTATCAGCCTTGATCGCGCCACCCATTCCTGTGAAGAGTAATGGGTCAGGAGGCGAACTCTAGAAGGGCATATATACAGAATACCCGGATTCGGAGCTATTTACCTGAGTATCCGGGCGATTGCGGCTTAGACCTGCGTCCTCGGCTAATTCCGGACACGCCACCTGCGGTCCGAAGAACAACTTGTACATCTCCACGGGTGTCGCACCCATAAGGTGTTGGAGAATCCGAGGTCCCTCCGGGTTGAACTCCCATACACGGAGAGGACGGCGTTTGCAGGGCAGAAGATGCCTAATTAGCATAACCTGCATCACCTTGATCAGGTCGATCTCCCTCGCTTGGAGGTCTCGAATCCGGCCTGCAGTGAGGGCACGTCTTCGGACGGCCCCCAATTGAGCCCTTGGTTGACCCATGACATTAGCTGGCGTGGAGGTCCCGAGAGGAATGAAGGCGGCGGCTTTTGCCTGCTGCCCTTCGGAGCGGTGATATAGAACCACTCCTGCTGCCACAGTCCGAGTTCCTCTTGGAAGGAACCCTCGAGCCACGAGGCATCGGCCTTTTTGCTTATGGTCGCCCCGCCGCACTCCGCTTGACACCCCCCGATCATCTTCGGCTCCACCTTGAAGGTCTTCAGCCACAGGCCGAAGTGGGGAGTGACGCGGAGGAAGGCTTCGCAGATGATAATGAATGCGGAGATATGGAGGATGGACTCCGGAGCCAAGTCGTGAAAGTCCAGCCCATAGTAGAACAGGAGCCCTCTCACGAAGGGGTCTATCGGGAAGCCTAAACCCCGATGGAGGTGGGATACGAAGACGACGTATTCACCGGGCTCGGGCGGGCACGGCCTGCCCTTGGGCAGCAACCTGTCTTGAAACCTTGTAGGCCGTGTGCTTGGCTTCACGTAACTTCAATATGTCCTCCTCCGTGATGGAGGAGGGCATCCACCGCCCCGGAGGTCGGAGCGGACATGGTTGAGGATCCGGCGCTGGAATCTGAGGCTCGGGTGTTGGGCCCGGGAGCGGGAAGAGATTTGATGCGAGATTGAAGAACAAGGACGAGCACAGGTCCTCTTATAAAGGGACGAAATACCAAGGGCCGTCTCCATGACCGTTTGGGATTCACCTTCGATAGAGGAGGCGGCGGCGGAACGGTTGGGTTACCCACGCACGTATTGATGAGAATCCGAAATAAGGGGAACACGATCTACGCTCGACAAAGCGTGCCAAAACCGCTTAGCTAAACGTCTTGAGGTGGTATAGTAAAAAACGATTCAAACAAAGGCTTGGTAGCGGTGTGATGTCACGCCGCATAATACGTCGGCAGATTGAACTAAGTGTACATTTTATTCTCTCTGCGGTGGAATGTGGAATTTATTTTGCGAGCCGACACTATCCGGTGTTCATGATCTTCTCTCGATTATTCAAGGGAGGAACCCGCCTTGCAATGCCGAACATTATGCGCGCGGACTTATCGTCATTGAAGCCTGGTTCGAGGCTCTCGAGGAGTCTGGACTAGGGGTGTCCGGACAGCCGGACTATCATTATCCGCGGACTCCAAGACTATGAAGATACAAGATTGAAGACTCCGTCCCGTGTCCGGATGGAACTTTCCTTGGCGTGGAAGGCAAGCTTGGCAATATGGATATGTAGATCTCCTACCATTGTAACCGACTACATGTAACCCTAGCCTCCTCCGGTGTCTATATAAACCGGAGGGCTTTAGTCCGTGGACAACATACATTACAACAATCATACCATAGGCTAGCTTCTAGGGTTTAGCCTCCTTGATCTCGTGGTAGATCCACTCTTGTACTACCCATATCATCAATATTAATCAAGCAGGACGTAGGGTTTTACCTCCATCAAGAGGGCCCGAACCTGGGTAAAAACATCGTGTCCCTCGTCTCTTTTTACCATCCGCCTAGACGCACAGTTCGGGACCCCCTACCCGAGATCCGCCGGTTTTGACACCGACACCTACCATAGTTGTACTGCATCATCCCTTCCTTTTTGGGGAAATACCGATGGATCATTGCAGTTGGTTTCTACTTCGTTAAATCAACAACCTAGATGAGATGGTATGGTACCATTCCAACACATGACAATCGATGCTTTCAGTGAAAGCACAATGCCATCTTGGCCGGCATCGATGATATTCATGCCTTTAGGTATACATTACCATCTTGAAGGCATCACCATGAAGTTTTCATAGCTCATTATTGATGTGCTCAAAAGCCTTGCGCACTTTTGAGAAATATATACCATTTGTCCATGCCCCGAAACATGTAAATTGGATAAGGACTATCATCTCGGAGGATAATTACAATCAACATAGCACTACTAAGAAATTCAATCATCTTTACTTCAACAAAGGCTCACCGGAGCCTACTTTCCTTGCAGCTCATTCTGTCATTGAGGTAATTTAGTATTTTTCCTACACTACATATATGAATTACGTTGTGTTATACAAAATCTCTGGTACCATTGATGTCAAGTGCTGAAAAATGTCTCATTTGCAATAAGGTTGCTGAGAAGGTTGTGGATGGTGAGCCGAGTTCTGCTATTGCTTTAGTCAGGCCATCATGTTGAACATATAGTGAGGCACCTAGATTTTGTCTCTTTAATTATGTGGCTATTGTAGCTAATTAACTCTTAAATCGTAGGAAATCAATAATTATTTATGTACATTGCCATGACATTAGTATCCATCTCGATGGCTCCAGAAATAGTATTAAAATGAAGTCGGCACCAACATTCTTAGAAAGGAAATACAGTCGACAATATCTGTATTCAAATAATTGCTAAGTGGTATAATACATTAATATATTGAGGATTACTCATTGTTGTTCATAAGTTTCAGTTCATATGTAATCCACACTTTTATTGCAGGGAATATGTAATCCACACACTGAAGGCTCAAACTGATAAAATTGGTAGGCTAGATCCAATCCCAGTGATTGACTACCCTAAATGATTCTTACCATGTAATATCTTGTAAGAATTCACTCTGCAGCTCTCCATCCTTATGTGATAACATTGACTTTCATCGAGTGATGTGATGTAAACCAAACCTAACAACAATATTTGCATTACTTCAGTTAGTTTCTACTTCTTTTAATCATCAACTAGGATGAGATGGTATGGTGTCGTACCACATCACATTAGTCGGTGCTTCTAGTGAAAGCCTAATGCTAACTTGGTCGGCGTCAATGATGATAACACCTCTGGGCAGCAATTAGCTTCTTGAAGACATCACTATGAAGCTTTTGTAGCTCGTTCTTGATGTGCATCGAGCGAAAGCCTTAAACACTACCAAGAAATATATATTGTTTTTGCATGCACCTAAACATTTAGATCTGATAAGGAATATCAGCTTGAAGGATAATTACTACCGAAATGACACTCCTAAGAAATACAATTATGTTTACTTCAACAATGGCTCCTCAAAGTCTGCTTTCCTTGAAACTGGTTCTGTCATCGAGGTAATTTAGTGTGTATGTTTCCTACACTTCATACATGCATGCCCTTTTGTTATACAACAGTTCTTGTTATGTTGATCTTCAGTTCGGAAAAGTGACCAATTATGCAATTAGTTTGTTGAGAAGGTGCCGGCTTGTGAGTTGCATTTTTCTATTGCGTTGGTTAGGCTTCTGAGCCACCATGGCAAACATAATGAGCCAATTGGATTTTGTCTCTTCAACGATGTGGTTATTGCAGCTAATTATATCTTAAATCATAGGATTTCTATCATGATTTTTGAACATTTACATGACATTAGTATCCATCTCAACGGCTCCACAAATAGTATGAAAATAAAGTCGGGAGATAGTTGCTAAAGAAAGAACATCAGTAGTTCTATTAGTAGCCAAGTGGTATAATACATTAGTATAATGAGAATTCACTCATTGTTGTTCATAAACTGAAGTCCATTCTTAATCCACACTTTTATTGCAGGGAATATGTAATCCACACACTGAAGACCAGAATTGAGAAAATTGGTAGGCTAGCTCCAACCTCATTGATAGATTACCCTAACAGCATGTTTTGCAATACTTGGTAAGGGGGGTGGGAGTTTACAGTAGGGAGTTGTATTGAGATTTGACATATGGGATGAGTTGTTTTATTCCCATTCCTTTGTTTGGCACTTGATGGGAATTATGTGTGAGAGTTTGAGGAGAAACTGTATTCCCTTGTTTGGTTGGTCAGAATTGACAAGGGACTCGACAAGGGGAATTAACGTAAGTTATGATGCAGGGTTAAGATTGAGTCACTAAAATAATTCCCTTCCAACACCCACCTCCTCCCCTATTAATAAAACGGTGAGAGTTGGAGTCTCAAGCCTCGTGACTATTCCCTTATGAACTCCCAATTCCCCTAACCAAACAATAGATTTGAAGTCTCATACCCCTTCAATTCCCATTCCCTAGCTCTAGTTACCCTCAATCAAACATGTTGTAAATGAAGCTTAGCATGCAACATCTTGTAAGAATTCGCTTGGTGACTCTCCATCCTTATGCAACATTATTGATTGTCATGGGGTGTTGTGATGTAAACCAAAGCTAACAACAATATTTGGATCACTATCGTCAGTTTCTACTTCTTTTAATCATTAACTAGGATGAGATGGTATGGTGTCGTACCACATCACGTTAGTTGGTGCTTTTTGTGAAAGCCTAATGCTAACTTGGTCGGCGTCGATGATGATAACACCTCTGGGCAGCAATTAGCTTCTTGAAGACATCACTATGAAGCTTTTGTAGCTCGTTCTTGATTTGCATCGAGCAAAAGCCTTAAACACTACTAAGAAATATATAGTGTTTATGCATGCACCTAAACATGTAGATCTAATAAGGAATAACTACTTGAAGGATAATTACTACCGAAACGACACTCCTAAAAATACAATTATGTTTACTTCAACAATGGCTCCTCAAAGTCTGCTTTCCTTGTAACTGGTTCTGTCATCGAGGTAATTTAGTGTGTATGTTTCCTACACTTCATACATGCATGCCCTTTTGTTATACAACAGTTCTTGTTACATTGATCTTCAGTTCTGAAAAGTGACCAATTATGAAATTAGTTTGTTGAGAAGGTGCCGGCTTGTGAGTTGCATTTTTCTATTGCTTTGGTTAGGCTTCCGAGCCACCATCGCAAATATAATGAGCCAATTGGAATTTGTCTCTTCAACACTGTGGTTATTGTAGCTAATTACTCCCTCCGTCCCAAAATATAAGAACGTTTTTTATACTAGTGTAGTGTCAAAAACGTTCTTATATTACGGGACGGAGGGAGTATATCTTTAATCATAGGATTTGTATCATGATTTTTGAACATTTACATGACATTAGTATCCATCTCAATGGCTCCACAAATAGTATGAAAATAAAGTCGGGAGCTAGTTGCTAAAGAAAGAACATCAGTAGAGGAAACTTCTATTCTATTAGTAGCCAAGTGGTATAATACATTAATATAATGAGAATTCACTCATTGTTGTTCATAAACTGAAGTTCATTCTTATTCCACACTTTTATTGTAGGGAATATGTAATCCACACACTGAAGACCCGAATTAAGAAAATTAGTAGGCTAGCTCCAATCTCATTGATAGATTACCCTAACAGCATGTTTGGCAATACTTGGGAAGGGGGATGGGAGTTTACAGTAGGGAGTTGTATTGAGATTAGACATATGGGATGAGTTGTTTTATTCCCATTCCTCTGTTTGGCACTAGATGGGAATTATGAGTGAGAGTTTGAGGAGAAACTGTATTCCCTTCTTTGGTTTGTTGGAATTGATGAGGGACTCGACAAGGGAAATTAACGTAAGTTATGATGAAGGGTTAAGATTGAGTCACTAAAATAATTCCCTTCCAACACCCACCTCCTCACCTATTAATAAAACGGTGAGAGTTGGAGTCTCAAGCCCCATGACTATTCCCTTATGAACTCCCAATTCCCCTAACCAAACAATAGATTTGAAGTCTCATACCCCTTCAATTCCCATTCCCTAGCTCTAGTTACCCCCAATCAAACATGTTGTAAATGAAGCTTACCATGCAACATCTTGTAAGAATTCGCTTGGTGACTCTCCATCCTTATGCTACTTTACTGATTGTCATGGGGTGTTGTGATGTAAACCAAAGCTAACAACAATATTTGGATCACTGCAGTCAGTTTCTACTTCTTTTAATCATCAACCTAGATTACATGGACGGTACCATACCACATAATGATAGTCGAAGCTTCCATCGAAAACCTAATGCTGAATTGGTCGTCATTGATGGTGACACCTTTTGGGTGTAAATTACCTTCTTTAAGGTGTCATTGTGAAGCTTTGGTAGCTCATTCTAAATGTGCTCTAGGCCAAAACCTTGAGCACAGCTGAGAAATATATATCCTCTATGCATGCCCCAAACCATGTAAATCTAACAAGGAATATCAGCTCGAATGATATTTACCATTGAAACAACATCGCTGACAGATTCAATTATGTTTACTTTGACAAAGGCTATTGAGTGTCTACAGTCATTGTAGCTAGTTCTGTAATCAAAATTATTTAGTGTGTATTTTTGCTACACTACATATCTACATTCCCTAGTGCTATACAATAGTTCTTGTTCCATTATTCCTTTGTGCTGAAAAATGACTCATCTGGACATTTGGTTGTTGAGAAGGTTGTTCTTGGTGAATTGAGTTCTGCTATTGCTCTAGTTAGGCATCTAGACCACCATGCCAACATAGTGAACAATTTATAATTTTTACCACTACAACAGTGTGGTTATTGCAGCCAATTATCTCTTAAATCATAGGATTTTGATGATGATTTTGAACATTGCCATGACATTAGTATCGATCTCAACTCCTCAAGAAATAGTATGAAAATAAAATTGGTACATAGTTGCTTAGGAAAGAACTGCAATCGAGAATATTTGTATGGTCGGAGACAAAACCCAGCAACTTTACAAGTCTTTCAATGCTGATTTGTTTGCATTGTTTTAGGAGTATAAACTGAGTATGCAAACTGGATATACACTGAATTTAAATCAATTTACAGAAAAATACCATGTGCTTGTGGGTGTGGTGTCCTATTTGCAGAAAAATACCATGTGTAAGTGGAGTGCAGTGTTTTGCAGAAGCAGATGTTCAGTTGGGTTTCTGCTACTAAAACTTGCCAATTGCAAAGAGTACTGCTGTTGTAAAACTACTGTAAATGTACTCCTCTATACAAATCTTAAAAGCAGGTCTACTTCACCTAAAATTCACCTAAGAGCTACTGCAAGCAGGTCTACTTGCTTTTGGTGTGTTCTTGCACAACCTGTTTCTCTGCAATGCCACATAAGCATGTGTGCTAAACCTCTGTCTAACAAGTATTGAGGCAAACAAATATTGCTCCCAACTGAACATTTTCAGTTAACTGTAGCAACAAGTATTGGAACACTGTGCTCAAAAAGTTCAGTTAACAGTATTGACTGTAACTCATTGAAACAAAAAGGGCAGATAATCCTTTTAACCATTCTGTGAGTTTTGAATGAGCTGGTTACTTGGCTACTTTCGTTTACAGATAGTCTGCACATGCATACTTATTGTTCTAGCGGAGCCTAGTTATAGTAGAAACATGGAAATAAGCACATGTGACACAGCCTCTTAAACCAGCATCTTCCTCTTGCTGTCCATCTATAGCAGAAAATTGAAACGAAAGAAGAAGAAAAATAACTTCTAAGATGTCATGCACAAAACTGAACTAATGTTGTCCTCCGAACTGCAGCTAACCAATCAGAAGGAAGCACGCCATACAAGGCATGCACACGAGCCATCGCATACACACAAATCACACACGAGCAGCACTTGAGATCAGCATGCACACAATCAGCGAATCTACTGCCCAAACAGATCGAACAGCTAGGGTTACAGTACCTGGGGAGGAATCAGCAACGGAGAAGAGAGGGGTGTTGCTGGTCGCGTCGACTGCCGCTCGTCCTCGACCTCCTTGGCTGCAGCAGCTCGAGAGAGAAAAAGCATATCAGGGTGGAGAGAGGGGGAGGGGAACCAGAGCAGGGAGAGAGGGCATCCAACGCTGCCGCCGTCAGCCACCCATGGGGACGCCCGAGAGAGAGGGGGCAGATAATAATAAAGCTCCAGACTCGGCTCAACCTTATTGGCAGGTTAGCATCTTATATTTTCTACTATCCATCGCATACTTATGTTGCACTCTACTATGAGATTCCCTTTTCTGCAAACAACGTTCGCGCGATACCCTTCCAGGATGCAGCACAATGGAGACAAAGGCGCAGACGTGCAGCAGGGCCCCGTTCAACAGGTTTCTTTTTAGATTAAGCCCCTATGTAAACCTTTTCTATTGCCTCTTGTTGTTTCATCATCCCATGGGTTCCATACCCACAGAGGATACTGCCGTTTTTTTGGCATTTCGCCACGACAGATTAACGCACGTACCTGGAAATACAGGGTTTATAATGAATGGGCATTCTTGAGCCGAATACCTTCGGGAGTGTTCGGTGTCACGAGCTTGGCCTTATATGCATCAGCTCCGAATCATGTCTTTGGTCAAATGTTGGGTTTGCCCGGCTCCTGGGTTTGGTGCCTTACATTCCGTCATAATCGGCTAAGGTGGCCAAAGGAGAACTACTGCGATTGTGCCCTAGTTATTCCGGATGAGCACCTCAGTAGAGAAAGCCGAAAACTGACCGTCATGACACAATGAGAGACTGGTCAACCACTCGACGACTCACTGGAATCTCTAGGATTCCTCCGCATTAACGAAGGGCCATTTCCCCGCCAGGTACATACGTGCCCGTATTCGGATGCACGCGAAGGTACCAGGTGCTACGTAGTAGCCCCAACGTTAGAATCCCGCGGCTAAGCGAAAGTGTTACAGCTATATAGTCTGGTTGCCTAGTTCGATGTGCGATCACCTCCTTGCAGGACCAAGACGTTGGATAAAGAGTGATCAAGCACATTTTTTCGCGAACACCCCCGCATTGTATGCGTGGGGCTGAAATAACGATCGTTATCTTCGGATTACCCACACATATATACATATATATAAACGGCCGCACAGGGGACACAATCATATTTTCAAACAAAAATTATAAATATAACCTCCTAATCAAAATGTTTTTACAATGATTTGAATCATCACTCGAAGAGGAGATTCTTCGGGCACTGCGCCTCTATCAGGCGGGCACCCTTTGTGACCTGTGCCAAGTAGTGCCCGGCCGGATATTGGCCCCCCACCGGATCCTGAGACGCTACCATAGTGGCATCCATATCCGTCCAATACGCTTTAACGCGGGCAAGGACCATCCGCGCACCCTCTATGCATGCTGACCTCCTCATGGCATCGATCTAAGGCACGGCCCCAAGGAACTGTTGCACCAAACCAAAGTAACTGTCCAGCTTAGGCCCCTTCGGCCAGAGATGGTCTATTACAGACCGCATTGCAAGACCGGACAGCCTGTGAAGCTCCACTACAGCGGCCATCCTATCACTTAACGGCAGCGGGCGAGTGGGAGCACTGAACTGCGACCAGAAAAGCTTCTCCACCTCCTTCTCACCCTGATCTTTGAAGAATTCCACAGCATCAGTTGTACTCTTCGCCAGGTCCGCGTATGCATTCGGTGAGCTCCAGCGTCCATCCAGGGGATCATACTTCGGATCGAAGAACTTCGTTCGCAGCAAATAGGAGCCTCCAACCGCGACCTTACCGGCCTATTGAAGCTCCTCCCGCACACTTCTGAGCTTGGTCCGTATTTCCTTGGTGGCATTAAGTGCCTTGCTCAGGTCAGCCGATTTATCCTCATGCTCCTTTTTCAGGAACTCATACCGGTCAGCGGCATTTTTTAACTCGATAGCCATTTCGGCTACCTTTTCCTCACTTCGGCGATGAGCAGCCTGTTCGGCTCTCAACTCATCGGCCGCCTTTAGGGCAGCCGCATGGCTCACCCGAGCATGTTCCTTGGCTAGAGCAAGCTCCGCCCTCAGGGCCTCGACGGCAGCAGCACCATCTACAGTCCCAACATATTACATTACTATATGCCACCTTAAATACTTTCCTCTGCAGGAAAGACAGGACGCGTACCTTGCGATTTATCCAGCCGTTCATTCATCAGAGTGATATCGGCATCAACCGAACCAATTTGCCTCGTCAGTTCGGCCACTTCAATGGATGGGCCGGCGGCCGGACCCACAGGTACCTGCACATATTTACAACATGAATCTTTCGTTTATGATCCCCCGTTTGCCACCTAAGGCGGGCAACCAGAGTCTCAGGGGCTACTGTCTATATGGAGCACACCTAGCGTGCCTCACAATTAAAGAAACGGTGGATTCTCCATTACATACCTCGAAGCCTCTGAGCAGGCTTGTGAATGCTTCATTCAAACCGCTCGTAGCGGATGAAATCTTCTTAAGCATCGCGCTCATTAATGAGTGGTGCTCCTACGAGAGCGCAGCTCGCTCTAGCAAGCCCGTTAGCACGTCTGGCCGGACATCGAACTGCGCCGGACTCCTCCCATCGCCCCCCGTTGTAGCCAAGTGCTCCGGGTGCGGGGTGGCTGACGAATTGACTGCCGGATTCGGCAGATCCGGACTCCTCCATGACGACACCTCGGTGTCGCCCGCTTCATGAGTCGGAGAAGAGGGTGGGGTCTCGCTCTCCATCATCTCCGGAGGAAGGTCCCCCGAAGACGAACCCTGTTGAGAGGAGCTGATGGCCGGACTGCAAAAATTTGAATCCTGGTTACTAACCAAGGAGAGATGCAGTACCTTCGGATTGTATATTGACTTACAGCTCGGTGGAGGGCTGGCCCGTTGGAGGGCATGGTGCGGTGAGGGTGCCTGTCGGGGCAAGGCCCCCTGGGGATGCCTTTTTCCCCAATTTGGGCATCTCTGCCTTCAAATCTTCTGAGGCGGCCCTCTTCTTCCCGCGCGGGAGGAGGCCTCGACCTCCCCCCGGCTATCCTCCTTGGGGGAGGTAGCAACTCCCCCGGTTTGGAGGCGTAGCGTGTGGGGTTCGGATTTTTCATCCCTCCCCTCGCCTTTCCCCGAGGGCATCCTGCTGAGCACTCGGTCATGGTGGGAGCGGGCGAGCCTTCGGGAAGTGGCGCCAGACACCTGATTCTCTTCGCCTTGCTGAGCCATTCCTGGACGCGGATGATTTTCAGGATAAACAATCATGATAAATACAAAACGGGGTGTCCGGTATCAAGGCTACTTACTCGAGTGTCTAGGCGATTGCAGCTTAGGCCCGCATCCTCGGTGGTGTCCGGACACGTTACTTTCCGTCCGAAGAATAATTTGCACATCTCTTCGGGCTTCAGGCCGAAGAAGTGCTTGATGGTCCGCGGACCCTCCGGATTGAACTCCCACATCCGGAGAGGCCGGCGTTGGCATGGCAACATCCGCCGGATCAACATCACTTGCATTATGCTGACGAGATTAACGTCCCTTGCAAGAAGCTCCCGAATGCGATTCTACAGTACTGGTATATCACCAGCGGGTCCCCAATTCCGCCCTACGTCTGTCCAAGACGCCGATTGTGACAGAGGGCCCGAGCGAAACTCGGGGGCAGCCGCCCACTTTGTGGCTCTGGGAGCCGTGACATAAAACCACCTCTTTTGCCATACATCGGATACTTCTAGAAAAGAACCCTCCGGCCATGGGGCGTCGGCGTTTTTGCTTATTACGGCACCTCCGCACTCCGCATGTCGCCCCCCGATCATCTTCGGCTTCACATTAAAGGTCTTGAGCCATAGGCCGAAGTGCAGGGTGATGTGGAGAAAAGACTCGCACACGATAATGAACGACGAGATATGGGGGATAGCATCCGGAGCCAGATCATGAAAATCCAACCCATAATAGAACATGAGCCCCCTCACGAAAGGATCGAGGGTGAAACCCAAACCGTGGAGGAAGTGTGGGACAAAAACAACACACTCGTTGGGCTCCTGCGTGGGGATGACTTGCCCTGGAGCAGGAAGCATGTGCTAGATATCTGCGGTTAGGTATCCGACCTACCTAAGCTTTGCAATGTCCTTCTCCTCGATCGAGGAGGCGATCCACCTGCCTTGAGGATCAGATCCGGACATATTGGAGGATTCCGGAGGGGTGGAGCTTAGGTTTTGGGTGTTAGAACTCGAGGTGCGAGAAGACGCGATGAAGGTGAAAAAAGAGGCGTAGGTCTCGACCCCTTTATAAAGAGGGTGGATATCAAGAGTCCCCGGTGTGACCGTTTGAGGCTTATCTAAAAACACACGGGGTAATACCAACAGCCGTCGTGGGGTCACGCACGCTCATATTGATGGAAAATCCCGTAATAAAAGGGACACGATCTCTGCCTCGACGGGACGTGCCAATAAAATTGCCTCATAACACGAGTCACTATGGGGTAGGAAACGTCGGTTCACGTTGGACAGAGCCACGATGCAAGGGCACGACACACGAAGATTGCCAGCAAATCAGATCTGTACCATACGAAGATCAGCTTGCAGATCCGGACACGGACTACGTGTTCGATAACCACTTTGGAGTACTCGGAGGAGGAACCCGCCTTGCAATGCCGAAGACAATACTGCGCGCCGGACTCATCGTCATTGAAGCCTGGTTCAGGGCTCTTGAGGAGTCTGGATAAGGGGGTATCCGGACAGCCGGACTGTGTACAACGTCCGGACTATTGAAGCGTGAAGATACAAGACTCAAGACTTCGGCCCGTGTCCGGATGGGACTTTCGTTGGCGTGGAAGGCAAGCTTGGCGATCTGGATATTATATTTCCTTCCTTGTAACCGACTCCATGTAAACCCTAGCCCTCTTCTGTGTCTATATAAACCGGAGAGGTTGGTCCTTAGAAGGCCGAATTACAATCATACCATCATAGGCTAGCTCCTAGGGTTTAGCCTCTACGATCTCGTGGTAGATCTACTATTGTACTACCCATATCATCAATATTAATCAAGCAGGAAGTAGGGTTTTACCTCCATCGAGAGGGCCCGAACCTGGGTAAACATCTGTGTCCCTTACTTCTTGTTACCATCAGCCTTGACGCACAGATCGGGACCCCCTACCCGAGATCCGCCGGTTTTGACACCAACACTCCCACCGGTAGTAGGACTCCCTCCTTTCCTATTTGGAGTAGGAGGGGGAAGGAAGGGAGACAGGAGAGGAAGGAAAGGGGGGCGCCCCCCCCCCTCCTTGTCCTATTCGGACTAGAGGGGGAGGGGGCACGCGGCCTGCCCTAGCCGCCCCTCCTCTTCTCCACTTAGGGCCCATGAGGCCCATTAACCTCCCGGGGGGTTCCAGTAACCCCCGGCCCGGTACTCCGGTATATGCCCGAAACCACCCTAAACTATTCTGGTGTCCGAACATAGTCATCCAATATATCAATCTTTACGTCTCGACCATTTCGAGACTCCTCGTCATGTCCGTGATCATATCCGGGACTCTGAACTACCTTCGGTACATCAAAACATATAAACTCATAATATAACTGTCATATAATTTAAGCGTGCGGACCTTACGGGTTCGAGAACTATGTAGACATGACCGAGACACGTCTCCGGTCAATAACCAATAGCGGAACCTGGATGCTCATATTGGCTCCTACATATTCTACGATATCGGTCAAACCGCGTAACAACATACGTTGTTCCCTTTGTCAACGGTATGTTACTTGCTCGAGATTTGATCGCCGGTATCTCAATACCTAGTTCAATCTCGTTACCGGCAAGTCTCGTTACTCGTTATATAATGCATCATCCCACAACTAACTCATTAGCTACATTGCTTGCAAGGCTTATAGTGATGTACATTACCGAGAGGGCCCATAGATACCTCTCCGACAATTGGAGTGACAAATCCTAATCTCGAAATACACCAACTCAACATGTACCTTCGGAGACACCTGTAGAGCTCCTTTATAATCACCTAGTTACGTTGTGACGTTTGGTAGCACACAAAGTGTTCCTCCGGTAAACGGGAGTTGCATAATCTCATAGTTGTAGGAACATGTATAAGTCATGAAGAAAGCAATAGCAACATACTAAATGATCAAGTGCTAAGCTAACGGAATGGGTCAAGTCAATCACATCATTCTCCTAATGATGTGATCCCGTTAATCAAATGACAACTCATGTATATGGTTAGGAAACACAACCATCTTTGATCAACGAGCTAGTCAAGTAGAGGCATACTAGTGACACTATGTTTGTCTATGTATTCACACATGTATTATGTTTCCGGTTAATACAATTCTAGCATGAAAAATAAACATTTATCATGATATAAGGAAATAAATAATAACTTTATTATTGCCTCTAGGGCATATTTCCTTCAGAGCGTGCCTTTGATGTTTTGCAATCTCGATGGGGCATTGTTCGGTATCCTGCTAATACCTGGAGCACGCAGAAACTGTGGGAGGTGGTGACTGCTTGTGTGATCATGCATAATATGATCGTAGAAAACGAGCGCCAGGAACGTCTGTATGATCAAGGCTTTCAGTTTCAGGGTGAGAATGTTGTGCCTGAGCATGGAGTAGCGGCAACGTTTGAACAGTTCACCCAATTTCATGAAGACATGTGTGATTGGGAAACTCACGTGCAACTGCAAAATGATTTGGTTGAGCATATGTGGGCTCATGTTGGCAACCAATAGATGTATCTTCTTTTATTCGATTTGCAAAACTATATGAGAGCTACGTGAGACATTTTTATTTTCATTTGGCTTGTAATAAACTATGCTATTTTACTCGGTCCAAAACGATTTTATTTTGAACTATGCAATCATGCGAAAAAAATTAGGGGTGTGGCAGCCACGCCGGCACATATGGGTCGGCACATTGGGCGCCGCGGACGCGGGTGGGCGGCCGACCCAAACGGACTAAAAGCGGACGAAATCGCCGTCTATTTGGGTCACCCCATTGGAGTTGCTCTTAGGGGGCTGGTTTTGCTATATCCGGCTGTAGAAGCTCTAATGGATGATTTTGTATAGACTTTGCTTCATTTCAATGAAAATGGAACATGGTGTGATGCCTTCATTCTAAAAGAAAAATACCAGCAAGCATCTCGCTGCTGTAAGAGAAGAACAACATGTTTCCTACAGTTTCATCCTGTAGTTCTGTACACTATGACTATCCGGCATCGTTTGAGACTTCGTGTCGTTTCATTCCCCAGCATCCATTAGCCTGCGCACCCTGCCTTCTCGCAGCCGGACCAGAACGCCCGGAGCTCTTGGGCCAGCTCCTCCTCCCTGCCGAATACCACCGTCCGGTGGTCGCGTCCGGACACGACACGCAGCTCCGCGTGCGGGAGCTTCGACTTCAGGTGGCGGCTGCTGCACTCGACCGGGACCACCTGGTCCCCGTCGCCGTGGACGACCCTCACCGGCACCCCCGCCGCCGCCAGCGCCTCCAGGTTCCGGTCCTGCGCCCTCGCCCCGCCGCAGATCACGTTGTGCATCGTGTGCCACGCCGAGTGGTGCGTGTGCCTCGTCAGGTCCCTCACCACGATGTCCACGCCGCTGCACGCACCAACATGAAGTACATGCATGAGCAAAATGGCAGAGATCCAGGCAAACTTGTCCCTGTTCATCTCCGAGCTCTGGATTAATCCGAGTTAATCGTGATTGATTTGATTTGATCGCTTACCTCGTGCGCGTGAGGATCTTGATGAGCCACTCCCAAAACCGGTGGTTCTTGCAGACGACGAAGCAGATGGTCCTCCCGATGTGCTCGTACCAAGACATCACCGCCGAGCCGAACAGCAACGGCGGCCAGAGCTTCTTCTCCGCGAGCCTGCGCAGCGCCACCTGGCTCGCCCTCTCCTCGCACGGCAGGAAGTATGGCTACAACACACACGACGCGATTGATCCATTGAGCAGAAAGTACATCCCAGAATAATGCAGAGCTCTGATCGAGTGCGCGGCGTACGTACCGGGGCGACGAGCGTGACCGATTTGACCCGCGCTGTGTGCTTGGCGGCCAGGGCGATGGCGATGGTGCAGCCCATCGAGTGGCTGACGAGGTGGAAGGAGCCCAGGTGGAGCGGGTCGACGAGGCTCCGCTCGATGGCCTCGACGTGGTCCCGCAGCGTGTACGCGCAGTTCGCCGGCTTGGGGCTGTCGCCGAAGCCGAGGAGATCCACGGCGATCAGCCTGCGGTGGTTCGCGGCGGCCGGTTCGGGGAACACGGTCTGCGCCCAGAAGGAGGAGGAGGACGTGAAGCCGTGGATGAAGATGGCGTCGTCTCCGCGGTCACTCTCGCTCCGCGTGTCCTCTGCACCTGTGAAGTTGCAGGCGACCAGGCGTTAATGTCGTCGTCACGAACGGCATGGCGGATCATGGCGGCGACATTCGTGCGCGCACGCACGCGGATAATAAATGAGCAACAGAAAACTCTGTCCACGACAAGCACGATCTAGCGCACGTACCTTTGTTGGCCGCCGTCGGCTCCTGCAGGACGAAGTGCAGCCGGTCGCCGCCGTTGCTCCGCCACTTCCCGCACTTCCCGCAGCCGCAGTCGGACCACCGCGGGCTCCGGGCCTTCGCCGGCGACGCGTCCTCCTTCCTCCTCGTCCGCCCGCCGACCGCCCCGAGGAGCCGCAGCAGCGCGTCCCGGCACGCGCTCCTCCGGACGTACAATGTGTCAGACACCCCGTCGGCCTCCTCCTCCCCCGTCGCCGCCGGCGCCTTTCCCCGGCTCCGGTGGCAGTAGCAGCCGAGCGGGCTCTCTTCCAGGAACCCGTCGAGGACGCCGTAGACGAGGCAGAGGAGCACGTCGACGACGTCCAGGGCCGCGAACACGGCGGCCGCGAGCGCCACCATCGCCGCCCTCGGCCATTTCGCGGGGCACGGCACGAGATCTGCGAGCGCGGCCATCGTGAGCCCGTGATCGACCGCAGGGTGGTGGGTGGCGCGAAGGGCTTAAGTGGATGCGGGTCGTGCGGCTGGAAACGCGCGGCGCTTGTGCGCTCCGCTGCTCCACGTCGCGGCGTTGGCGCGTGTGCCGGGACCAAATCCCCGCGCGCTCGGGCGCACTGGTCCTGCTGTGCCGGCGGCTTGCTGTTTGGTCGTCGCGCGCGTGGCTGATTCTTCCCTCGACGGCGACGGGTCTCCGGAAAGTTCACGTGTGCACGGCAGTCGGCGCCGATTCACCGGAAACTTTTCTGGATTCTGTGAAAGTTCAGCCGTCCCGCGTCAACATCCCGTGGGATCGGAGGGTGCGCGTGCTTTACCGCGGCGCGGGGCACGAACGTTCTGGCACCACCTACGACGAGGACGACACGGCAGAGCGGAGCGGCATCTCCATTTCCACATCCATCCTTGGATTCCTCGACGGCGACATGCGTGCGCTCGTGCATGTAGGGCCATGAAAACAACACGACTAATCTCGGTCATCGATTCATGATCATTTCAGCGGCGTGAATTGCTTCAATGGTAAGCGTTCGATATGTGTAGAAAGCAAAATCATATTGATTCTCAAAAAACATAACGTGAATGTTACTCAAGTAATTAACATCCTACCCAGTTTTAATGTGCAATTGATAGTATCTTGGTTAATACTACTCCATTGGTCCCTACATACGAACGTATCTAGAAACGTTTTAGTGTTATGTTCATCCATTTGGAGTTAAATCTAAGACAAACTTTCTAAAACGGATGTAATACGTATTAACACACAATTAATCTCGTATTCAATAACAGTGTGCATCGCAGGTACACACTTAGGGCATGAACGCCCTAACTCTGTTGAAACAACTTCATGAAGAGGGCCCCCTCCCCCTCCACTGCAAAATGGAGAGGCGGCCAAAACGCAGCTTCACAACACGAGAGAGCAAAGAGTTTGGTAATTACATAGGGAAATCCCACCACTAAGTCAAAAATTGTTTCGCAAAGGAATAGCTCGTCCCCTCACGCATATGGTCCGCTCGCTTGTACCACATCTCGTGCGCTGGAGCCGATCCTCACTGTCGTCGTGCCCTTCTCCGCCTCGCTCCCGCGTTGTTACCTCCTACACGCCGCTCCGCCGTGTCCATGGGTGCCCTCATGCACCTAGGCCTACGCCGCCAACTCTGATGCCCATCGCCTTCATCGCACACTCCTCTATCTCGCTCCCTCGCCATTCCCTCCTTCCTCTGCCCCGTTCTTCTTCCTACATGCCTTCACATGCTTGCCTCGACGTGCCGCTACCCAACTTCTTCGCAACGAGACACACAAACCCTACCCAGCCCTCTGGGTGGAGATGAAAGAAGGGGTTACAACCGTTGGATGGTGAGACATGGAGGTATAGCGTAATAACCCAATTTTCTTTCCATCTCGAACATGTCTTCTGCGGTATATTTCGGCTACCAACCCATGGTCTGGATCAAGAAGTGATTTAGCAGCGCTCACTACAGCGTCTAGTGGGCCGACCCACGAACCCGCAACGCACTGAAGTGTATCATAGCGCGACCCCCCCCCCCCTCCAAAAAAAGTGGTTTTCCTGAGGAATCAAACTCGTGCCGCTACATCCCTCGAAGTGTTTAGCTAACCACTAGAGATTTTGAATGGTAGTGACTGATAGCAACGCAAAAAGTGTAAGAACAATTGTAGCCGCGCTATTTCTTGCATAGTAAATTACTATATCGCTTAGATTTTGAATAATTAGCAATTTGGAAAATTTGTTTTTAAAAATCATCAAATTTTGAAAACAAAGTATATCGATTTTGGAAAAAAAATCATGATTTAAAAAAAATAAAAAATGGAAAAAGTTCATCAATTTGAATAAATCTATCGAATTTCAAAAACAGTTCATCAATTTTTTTAAAAAGTTCAAATCATCAAATTTTGAAAACAAAGTACATCGATTTTGGGAAAAAATCATGATTTAAAAAGACATAAAAACTGAAAAAGTTCATCAATTTGAATAAATCTATCGAATTTCAAAAATAGTTCATCAATTTTTATAAAAAGTTCATCAATTTTGGAAAATTTAAATGATTTGAAATAATAAAAATAAATTTGAAAAAGAAAAAAAGAATGAAACCGTACAAAAAAACAAAAAATAGGAAAACAAAAAATAGGTTCACATTGGTTACTATAATATTTAAAGAAGAATAAAGAAGGTAACTAGATAGAAAAGGAAAGTTGTCCAGTTGATTTAGAGAAGCTGGAGGACATTCGGGCTGGTAGCGTCCATACATCGCTCGTAGGGACACAAAGGCGTATTGGGCTGGCCATGAAGGAAACTATTAAGGCCAACGCAATTTTGTGTTCGCTTCGCACAATATTGACACAATAGCGCACTTTGTTCAACGCACATAATGGTTTGATCTGCAATACATGATCAAAATAACCGGAAAATTTCTTTAGATAAATTACTCACTACTCCCTCCGTTCCCAAATACTTGTCTTTCTAGGCATTTTAAATGGACTCAACATACGGATGTATGTAGACATATTTTAAAGTGTAGATTCACTCATTTTGCGTCGTATGTAGTCACTTGTTGAAATCTCTAGAAAGACAAGTATTTAGGAACGGAGGGAGTACTTTTTTGTGTCTACTTTTAAAAAGTAGAGGCGGAAAACCTTGTGAACTTTTAAAAGAGTGTTGAGCAATTTTAAAATGTTTCATGTAATTAGAAAAGTGTTCTTTTTTTTAAATTTTTGAAGTGTTCATGCATTTTAAAAACTATTATGTATGTATGTATGTATCTATGTGGGTTTTAAAATTATTTAGACAGATGCTAAAGAATCTTTAAAAGATGATTAACATTTTAAATATGCAAAAAATCTTTCAACATGGAAATTAGTTTTTTTTAAGTGCCCAATCAACATTTTTAATAAATCCTAAGCATTTTTTATTACATGATAAATATTTTTAATACTTAATAAACATTTTTTAAGTAAAGGGTAAACTTAGAATACACAACGACAAATTTCAACACAATGAACACTTTTTAAATACCCGGTGAGGATGTTTAATACACTGCAAACATAATTTAACACACAATAAACATTTGTTGATACATAATGAATTTTTTATGTATAAGATGAACATTGATGCCGAGTATTTTTACTACACTATGAAAACCTTTAGAATACCCAATGAATATTTTTAGCACACCATAAACTTTTTGAATAATGATAAATATTTGTTAATACACAATGAACATTTTTCTAAATTACACGATGAGATTCTTTAAGATACAAGATGCAAAAATAAGGGGACAAGAAAAAAACAAAAAGGAAAGAAAACATAAATAGAAATATTCTGGAAAGAAAATGGAAAAAAGAAAAGAAAAAGGAAATTGAAAAATAAAAATAAAAAAAGTAAAGGAGAAGCAAAACCACTAATGATTAGAGGGACTGTGGTATCCCCAGCCCACCAAGATTCAAATCCTGATGCTCGCATTTATTCCTGAATTTATGTCAGGATTTCCGGTGATGCACATTCAGTGGGAGAAGACGTTCCCGTCGACGACGAGGTGCCTACGGCGACTTCGTAAATTTCAAGATGTTATGTCGGCTCAGTCTTTCAGAGGTGCTCATAGGGGTAGGGTGTGCGTGTGTGCGTTCATAGGAGTGAGTGTATGCGCGTGTATATGAGCGCTTGTGTTTGTACTTATGTTCAAAAAAAATAGAAAATAAAGTAAAGGAAAAGCACGACCAAACTGGAAACACACTTAAAACGCAGCATACACCGGCTTCCCAAGAAAACAACACACCGGGAAAAAAAAGAACTAATGCTACTGGGCCTAGCCCAGAGGAGCAGCGCAGGCGAGCCTGTGCTACATCTTGCAGTATCCGTGATATATAACGCTGCGCCTTCGAGCGGGCCCTTAAACTCAAGGGATCAATCAGATCCAACACGAGAACAACTAGTTCACTAGTGCTCTTTCGGGAGCCTTCCAACGATCATATAGGGCGGGTTGAGAGCGCGCCACTTGCGCGCCCCTCCGGATTTTTTTTTGTTTTTCGCACCTGTTTTCGGCTTCTTAGATGGGGTTTTTTATTTCTGGTTTTTCAGCAATCTTTCTTAACTTTTCGGGAAAAAAGTCCGTGAAAAAACACGGTTTTTTTTCTCAAAAACAAAAAAAAATTGTGTTTTTTTTTCCTTTCGTGAGAGGCACGGTTTTGTTTCGGCGAGAGGCATGATCGTGCCTCTCAAAAACGGGAAATAGATGTGTTTTCTCTTCTTTTTTTTTCCGTGAGAGGCATAGTTTTTCTTCCGCGAGAAGCACGACCGTGCCTCTCGGAAACGGAAAAAATAAGTTTTTTTTCTTCCACGAGAGGCACAATTTTGCTTTCGCGAGAGGCATAGATTTACTTCCGCGAGGAAAAAAAATATGTTCCTGATTTGGTTTTTTCGCAAAAAAAAAGTTCATCCAAACCTGTCAAAATGGGATCTAGTTTTGAAGATCTCGACGCGAGGAATCCAACGATGAAAATGGTTGGACGCATGGTTTAAGAGATAAAATGTTTTGAATAAACGAATTTACGAAAAAAAAGGAAAAGCTTCCAGGTTATGTGCGCCACTTGTCGCAACCTAGGAAGGTGGGAGTAGTTTTTTGGAAGAAGTACTCCTTGATTAGTGATCTCGGTCCAACACTTAAAACAAATAGATAATCTTGGATCTATTTTTAAAGCATAATTTTGGATCGATTTCTTTTAGGGAATGCCTTCATGGCTACTTTATTGCATTGGATAAATAGTTACATCGTTTGCAAAGTATTCAACCAAAAAAACTGAGGGTTCATCAACCCATTTATAATCAACATTATTATTAGAAGAGTATCTAGCTAAGCCATGTGCCACTTCATTGGCTTCCCTCGGGCAATGCAAAAAATGGACAACACCAATCATCCCTTTATCTTGGCTGGGAGAGATGGCAATGGGTACCCATCACACACATACCCTGCGGGTAAAAACCCTATTATGTAAGGTATGAGACAAAAAGTTACCCATGGGTTATCTGGCCATGGGCCGGGCCTAAAAAAGCCCACGGCAGAAAACTAAGGCCCAGGCCCTCCCAAGCCCTATCACTGGGCCTACTTTTCAAGCCCAAGCCCGACCCATCTGGTAAAAAGCCCTTAGGGCTTAGGGCCATGGGCCGGGCCTCTTCCTTAAGATGCCAATATGCCAAGCCCAAGCCCGTCCAGGCCCTATGGGTGGGCTCAAAATTCAGGCCCAAGCCCGGCCCATCGGGCCTAGGCCCTGGATTTTAGGGTCGGGCCTGGGTGGGCCGACAGGGCCGGGCCTGAGATGGCCAGGACTACCCATGGTTACAGTAATAGGGAAATTTAAAACCCATCGGGTAGAGCGGGTACGGGTATGGGATCGTATAACCCATACCCACATACCCATGTACCCATATAAAATCTATATGGACTAAAAATTTATCTACATTATACACTCTGTCATGAATTTGTAAACAAAAAACGTATGACTATGTGTTGTTGTTTATGACTATGTGATGTTGTTTTGATGTTTGTTGTTTACGAGAAATTAAAGTGATGTTGCTTATCAAATGTGTTGTTGTTTATAAGTATGTGTTTTTATAATCTATTATCGTAAATTATGATTATATCTTGTTGTTTATGACTATGAATTGTTCAAATTGATGATTTGCAAACACGGGTAATTTTACCCGTGGGTATCCATCTTCCTTGTCGGGTAACAGGTATGAGAAAAATTATACCCATTGACGGATATGGGTATGGGTGATGGGTAATCTCAGAGGGGATGGGTAAGGGTATGGGGAGGCTCCAACCGTACCCATACCCTACGGGTGCCATCCCTAGAAAAAACAACCCCCATACGCTGCTGAAGCTTCGTTCCATATTATTTCTTGGCCTCAACATGCATTAATCATCTCCCCGAGTCCGACTCAATTTGGATCGGGTGAAGCCCCATCTCATTTGCTAATGTGAGACCACGCTTCAACGCCAAAGTTTCTGCTGCATGGGCATCCAATATGTGTGGCAACAAAACACAGGAAGCAGCAAGGAATACACCATGGCTATCACGAATCACAGCCACTACTCGTGTCATTATGAAACGAGGCATCAACATTTACCTTTATATTTTCTAGCAGTGGTTTGCAAGTAGACAGCAGACTGTAGCCGTTTGAATGCGGCGAGGAGGCGTGTTCAGCCCGGCACGCAGCGGGCAGTGCGCCGCTTCAATGTCGGCAGTGAGAGGTTGCGTCCGCTCTGGACCGGCGTTAATGTGGGCAGCTCACGTCGGGCGGGAAAGCACTCAGGCGAGGGAGGATGGTTTTGCGTGCGCCATGGTTACTAGATGCGAACGTGGGAAGCGGTCTCGACGCCCGCAACCCCTCCCCCCCCCCCTCCTACTTTGTCTTTGGTTAGCGGGAAAAACACGCCCGGACTGCTTAGCAGGCCGATATAGGCCCGCATTGGATGATAAATCGGCCTGAAGTATGCGGGTGGTTTGAGAATTGGTGTTGGAGATGGGCTAAGGGTGGCATATTTGATGTTGGAATACTTCAAGTAAATAATTCAGATATTGCAACTGCAATAAATTATCTGCAGACCTTTTTTAAAGGAGGGATAACTGTAGGCCATGTGTGTGCGGAAAATACACATGAGCTCCTGGGTACTCCACATCCCTATACGAATATTAAACTAAAAAATATCAAAAATTTAAAAAAATCTGAAATTTGAGGATATCAAACCTGGGTTCTCAATCTACTCCCATGTGAAATTTCGTAAAAAAAAATACCAAGAAGCATATCCGTGGCGAAGGAAATATTGTCCGAACAAAAATCCAACCAAACAGTTTTTTTCTATACAGAAATTTTTTGTCTTTTTGCCACGAATACGTTTGCTGGTATTTTTTCACGAAATTTCACACGGGTGTAGATCGGGAGCCCATGTTTGATATCCCAAAATCTCAGACATTTTTTTCAAATTTCTCGGTCTTTTTTAGAATTTAATATCCGTATAAGGGTGTGAAACACCCGGGTGCTAAAATCCGCTTTCATGTGTGTGCTAGCTTTTGTTGTTCTGTTTTATATAGGTTTCTCTTTACCTCGTCATGATGGTTGAAGACATGAAGTGTCATCCGTAACAGGAGAGGAAGAGCTATATTTTCTTCAGATGATCTGTAGATTAACATCCAGAACCTGTATTTGTAACTCTGTACTTTGCTTTGACTTATCATTCCAATAACCTCATCCATGCATTACTTTTGAACTAAAACCACGACAAGAATCAGGGAACGAAGGGTACCATTCATGATTCGCTGGACGCACTGGCTTCGACACTTCCTTTTGCACGCAATTAAACATCACTGACGACGCGCTGAAATAAAATGCCCGCAACTTCCAGTTGATTAATTCCACGCCGCACAAATTCGCAGTACAGGAATCACAGACGACCCTATAGACAAATTTGCAGTGGTACTACTATACCGTTAATTACTTGGAGGTTGGATGACAGTCGACAGATGACCACAAGACAGTTAGGCGCCGTCGGCTTTGATTACTCTCCTCGGCACGGCCGATGAACCGACAAAAACCAGCTTTGGTTACCCTAATCAGCACGGTCGATGGCTACACAGATCAGTCAGTCGGAGGCTGGCTGTTGAGCTGGTGCAAGAGCCGATGCGATTTATTTCATGTGGTTGGGACATGAATCGTCCTGTACACAAGATAGAAGCTTTATTAAACCATCCGTTCGTTCAGAGTTAAAAAAAGGGGGTTCATTAAACAGCAATGCCTTGACAGATGCTTAAGAATCACGTAAAGCACTGGTGGAAAAACAGGCTTTCCGTCCAGCCCCATAAGTCGCGAAGCTGTAGGAACCGCGACCAATGGGACCTTTAGTCGCGGTTCTGGAGGTGAACCGCGACCAAAGGCTCGGGCCTGTGGCGCTCGGTGGCCAGGTGGTGCGTGAGGGCTTTAGTCGCGGTTGGCGGAGACAACCGCGACTAAAGGCTTTCGGCACCTTTAGTCACGATTTGCTGTGCCAACCGCGACTAAAGCCCTCCCTATATATACCCATCCAAAGCAGCCAACACTTAGCCATTTGGAGCCATTCTCTTCACAAGTGGGTGTAGGTTTGCTTTTGGTTCCTCTTATGCACATAAGGTGTTTGATGAAATGCCCCAAGAGCATGAAACAAACATGACATGAAGTGCTGGAGCCACACTCTTCGATCGCGGTTAGCAACTTGATGAACCTTTGATGTGTCAATATGCATGTGTGTAGTTCATAACAAATGCATGATGGTTAATTATATATTTTATATTATAATAATGCGATGAATCGGCAATGGATGTACTGTAACCGACTCTCCGGCGAGTTCACTACGGGTTTGAAAGATTTCCTCGTAGTGGCTAATGCGAACAAGCGGGGGTTTTGTTATCCGTCCATGTGTTATCTGTAAGAATGAGAAGGGTTACTCTTCCTCAAGAGTTGTTCACATGCATCCGCTTGAAGGGTTTCATGCCAAGCTATAATTGTTGGACCAAGCATGGAGAAAGAGGGTTATAATGGAAGAAGATGAAGAAGGGATGATTTCATCGATGAAAGCTATCTTGCTCATTTCGGTGATACTTTCATGGAGGATGTTTGAAGGTGAAGGGAAGGTGAAGAAGAGGCACGTGATGATCCCGTTGATGATCTTGGTCGGACCATTGCCGATGCACGGAGACGCTAAACCGAAAAGGAGAGGAGAATTTGGATCGCATGTTAGAGGATCACGAAAGGCGCTGTACCGGATGCGATGATGGTCTCAAAAAGCTGGGCTGCATAATCGGATTTGCTGAAATGGAAGGCGAGGCGTGTAGTGACTCGGCATTTGAAAACTTCTTTGAAAATGTTGAAGAATATGTTTCAAAGGATAACGAGTTGCCCGCCAAGACGCACGAAGCAAAGAAGGTTGTCGCCCTCTAGGTTTAGAGGTTACAAGATACATGCATGCATCAACGATCGCATCCTCTACCGCGTGAATACGAGAATTTGAATGAATGCCCGGTATGCACCGCATTATGTTATAAGATCGAGTCGATGACCACGGTGACGATGTTGAGGGCCGAAACCCGTGAAGAGGGTTCCCGCCAAGGTGATGTGGTATGCTCCTATAATACCACGGTTGAAACGTCTGCTCATGAACAAAAAGCATGCCAAGTTGTTGCGATGGCACAAAGAGAAACGTAAGTCGGACGGGAGTTGAGACACACCGCAGATGGAACGAATGGAGAAAGATCGACGGATGGTTCAAAGATTTTGGTACCGACGCAAGGAACATAAGATTTGCTCTAAGCACGGATGGCATGAATCCTTTTGGCGAAGCGAGCTCCACCCATAGCACTGCCCGTGACTCTATGCATCTACAACCTTCCTCCTTGGTTGTGCATGAAGCGGAAGTTCATTATGATGCCGTGCTCATCCAAGGTCCAAGCAACCCGCAACGACATCGATGTGTACCTAAGGCCATTAGTTGATGAACTTTTACACTGTGGGGTGGTGTCCGTGTGTGGGATGAGCACAAACAAGAGGAATTTGACCTCTGAGCGTTGCTTTTCGTAACCATCAACGATTGGCCTGCTCTTAGTAACCTTCGGACCGTCAAATAAGGGATACAATGCATGCACGCACCGCTACATGAGACCGAAAGTGTACATTTGCCAAATTGTAAAAAGAACGTGTACCTTGGGCATCGTCGATTTCTTCCAAAATTCATCCAAGAAGAAAGAAAGGCAAGCATTACAACGGCAAGGCGATCACCGGCGAAGCTCGCGGAACGACCGGTGCCGAGGTATTTGATATGGTCAAGGATTTGAAAGTCATCTTTGGAAAGGG
The DNA here is from genome assembly GCA_021437245.1 of Aegilops speltoides. Taxonomy (NCBI): domain Eukaryota; kingdom Viridiplantae; phylum Streptophyta; class Magnoliopsida; order Poales; family Poaceae; genus Aegilops; species Aegilops speltoides. The sequence continues at coordinate 51,999,748 of CM038142.1, forward strand.
TCCCGCGGACAATCGGTTCGAAGGAGCCGACGGGCACGCAGCCATGTGGAAGAAGAAATCTATATTCGGGAGCTAGAATATTGGAAAATCCTAGAAGTCCGCTCTGCAATCGACGTGATGCACGTTACGAAGAATATTTGCGTGAACCTCCTAAGCTTCTTGGGCGTGTATGGGAAGACAAATGATACAAAGGAAGCACGGCAGACCAAAGAACGTTTGAAAGACCACGATGACCGCATCCGGAATGGTTTCAAGGTCGTGCCGCCTACGCCCGACCAAAGAAGAGAAGGTCATCTTTTTGAATGCCCGAGCGGATGAAGGTCCGTCTGGATTCTCGCCCAATATAAAGGAATAATAAACATGGCGGAGAAAAAGTTCCAAAACTCAAGTCTCACGATCGCCACGTGATTATGACGCAATTGCTTCCGATTGCTTTGAGGGGCTCTGCCGAAAATGTTCGATTAGCCATTGTGAAGCTATGTGCATTCCTCAATGCAATCTCTCGAAGGTAATCAATCCAAGTTCTACCACGTTACTGAACGATGTGATCCAATGTCTTGTCGGCTTCGAGTTGGTGTTCCCGCCATCCTTCTTCAATATTATGACGCACCTCCTGGTTCACCTAGTCGAAGAGATTTCCGTTCTCGGTCTGTATTTCTACACAATATGTTCCCTTCGAGAGGTTCATGGGAGTATTAAAGAAATATGTTCAGAATCCGTGCTAGGCGAGAAGGAAGCATCGCCAAGGGCTATGGAAATGAGGAGGTAATTGAGTTTTGTGTTGACTTTGTTCCCGACCTTAAGCCGATTGGTCTTCCTCGATCGCGCACGAGGGGAGACTAAGTGGAAAAGGCACGATCGGAAGGAAATCAACGATATGTATGGACGGCCATTCTCGATCAAGCACACCACATCTTTGTCTTGACCAATTCCAACTTGGTGGCTCCGTGCTTTGAGAAACACAAGAATATTTTACGCTCGGACAACCCGGGAAGCTCGAATCTGGATTAGGAAGGCCCACATGGAGACTTTGGCGGTTGGTTGAGAAAACATTTAATGAATGACAATGATGTTGTAGATCACCGTACATGTTGGCCAAGACACCATCTTCGACTATAACGACTTTCCAAGGGTACGAGATAAATGGGAATACATTTTACACGATCGCCCAAGATAAAAAGAGCACCAACCAAAACAGTGGTGTCCGCTTTGATGCAAAGAACCGAGAATGGGCAAAAGGTCACATATTATGGTTACATAGAGGAGATATGGGAACTTGACTATGGACCCTCCTTTAAGGTCCCTTTGTTCCGGTGCAAATGGTTCAAGCTAACAGGAGGTGGGGTAAAGGTGGACCAGCAATACGGAATGACAATGGTGGATTTCAACAATCTTGGTTACCTTGACGAACCATTCGTCCTAGCGAAAGATGTCGCTCGGGTTTTCTATGTGAAGGACATGAGTAGCAAACCGAGGAAACGGAAAGATAAGAAAACGATCAAGACATCATGCGATGATTCAAAGCGCCACATTGTTCTTTCAGGAAAAGAAACATCGTGGGAGTGGAGGACAAGATGTACATGTCGAAGATTATAATATGTTTGCTGAAATTCCGCCTTCAAAGTGAACACCGACCCAAGCATTAAGTTAAATGATGAGGATGCTCCATGGATACAGACAATCGTAAGCAAGCGAGGACACAAGGGAAAAATTGATGTGTAATAATTTATTGTACCAAACTTTGTATTTGGTCGATGAACTGAATGATGTATCAAACCTTTTGTCAAACCTTCAAGGATTAGTTTTATTTTTCTGATTTTTTATATATAATTGTATTTTTAAGATTTTAAAATGAATTAGTTTTATTTTTCTGATTTTAAAAGGAAAAAGGAAGAAGAAGAAAGAAGGAAAAGGAAAAAAAGCAGAAGAAAAAAAACAGAAGAAAAAGGAAAAACAGAAGAAAAAAACAAAAGAAGAAAAAAGAAAAAAGAAGAAAAAAAAACAAATAGAAGAAAAACATAAGAAAAAAACAAATGAAGAAAAACAGAAGAAAAAGGAAAAGGAAGAAAGGAAGAAAAAAGAAGAAAAACATAAGAAAAAACAAACAAGAAGAAAAGCAGAAGAAAAAAGGAAAAAGGAAGAAAGGAAGAAAAAAAAGAAGAAAAACAAGAAAAGGAAGAAACAAACAGAAGAAAAAAAAAAGAAGAAAAAAGGAAGAAAACAAGAATTTAAAATGAATTAGTTTTATTTTCTGATTTTTTGATATATAATTGTATTTTTAAGATTTTAATAACATAAATAAATAAGTAATTAGAAACTTTAATAGCAAAAATAATTATCATAAAGTAAAATAAATAAGTAATTAGAAACAAAATAAAATAAAATAAATAAGTTTTTTGTTGTAAGTAGAAACAAAACAAAATAAATAAAGCAAAAATGAAAACAATACAAATTAAGCAGAAAACAATACAAATTAAAAAGAAAACAATACAAATTAAAAAGAAAACAGAAAACAATACAAATTAAAAAGAAAACAGAAAACAGGCCTTTAGTCGCGGTTGGCGGCGAGACCCATGACTAAAGGGTACCCTTTAGTCGCGGATGGCGGACAAGCCGCGACTAAAGGGAAGGGCGCGAAACGAAAAAACCCTTTAATCGCGGTGGGCGAGGCAACCCATGACTAAAGGTACCCTTTAGTCGCGGTTCGCCGCCAACCGCGACTAAAGTGAGAACCTATAAATACTCGTCTTCTCCGATTCCCTTTGTTACTCGCCCTCGCCTCGCCTTCGCCAAAGCCGCTTCGACGCCGATCGACGCCTTGACCGACGCCTTGAGCAACGCCTGACGCTGAACCCCTGACGCCCGCCCCCCGTCCTGGGCGCCGCCTCCGCCCGTGCCTGCCCTTGCCCAGGCTCGCCGTGCCCTGCGCCCTGCCACCCTGCCGCCGCCATGCCCGCCGCCGCCCCTTGCGCCGCCACGCCTGCCGCCCATGCCCGGCCGCTGCGCCAGCCTGCCGTCCGTGCCCTAGCCCTTGCATCCAGGAGAAGAAGAAAGAAAAGAAGAAAGAAGAAGAAGAAGAAGAAAGAAGAAGAAGAAAGAAAAGGAAAAAGGAAGAAGAAGAAAGAAGAAGAAAGAAGAAGAAAGGAAAAGGAAGAAGAAGAAAGAAAAGAAAAGGAAAAAGGAAGAAGAAGAAAAGGAAAAGGAAAAGGAATTTTTTTTTTTTTTGTTCTTTAATTTTAACTAGTTAATTAGTTTAACAAAAGCGGTAAATAACTTAAAACCCTAAACCCCAAAAACAAAAACAACAGAAAACCGCCAAAGAAAAACAAAAGGAAAAAGGAAGAAGAAGAAAGAAGAAGAAAGAAGAAGAAAGGAAAAGGAAGAAGAAGAAAGAAAAGAAAAGGAAAAGGAAGAAGAAGGAAAAGGAAAAGGAAAAGGAATTTTTTTTTTTTTTGTTCTTTAATTTTAACTAGTTAATTAGTTTAACAAAAGCGGTAAATAACTTAAAACCCTAAACCCCAAAAACCGCCAAAGAAAAACAAAAAAATAAAATGGAGGGGGCGGCGAGGGGCGGCGAGGGGGCGCGCGCACGGTGTTTTTTGGGATCGAGAGGCGGCGAGGTTATACATGTGTGTTGTCCTCGCCTCCCTCTCGTGACGCCGTCGTCTGCCGCCCGTCTCGCGCTCTCACCGCGACACCCTCTCCCACCCCTTCTCGCCCCTTCTTTTGCCACCGCCCTTTCGCCACCGCCACCGCCACCGCCCCTTCTTCACTTAATTAATTTGTTTTACTACATGTTTTCGGGTCGACATAATGGCGACGATAGAGTGACCCGATTATGGACAACTATGATCCGGACGGTGAAGCACATATGTTCGGCATCATAAACGGCGATATTCAATATGTGCCGACCGGAGAAGAAGAAGATGATATCTCTTCTTATCCGAACCTTGACGGTGAAGATGAAGGCGCCGTCAAGAAGATGATGTCAAGAAACGCCGATAAACGCATTTATCTTCAAATGGAAGTAGCAACCGCCTCCGCGCCGAGGTATATATATACATTGAGCCTCGGTGATACAAACTAACCGATTTGAATAAATATGTGTACTAACGCGACTCTCTTTCTTATTTTAGCCCTCGGCGGATCGTCGAAACAATCGAGTACGTCGTCAAAGCGTGGCGCAACCAGACGATGAAACCAGGAGAAACATGCACCATCCAGGTTGTCGATCAGGCAACCGGCAAGTCACTGGAGCCCCGCAAGAACGCCACCAAGTTTGTCACCAATGCGGAGCCATTGTTAGAGACAACGTCTCGATCACCGTCCAGAGTGGAATGAGCCAAAGAAGGCACGAATTGATGGTTTCACTTTTGTCGATAAGAGAACAAAAAGATTGCTTCAAGAAGCTTATGGAACATTTCGTTCTACCTCCGAATACAACAAATTCGATGAGGAGGGTAACAAGATTGAGGAAAACAAGGAGAGGAGGAGGCTAGTCAAACAGTTCGCTCTTCATAAGATGGCCGACGATTCGGAAATTCAAGCAAAATCTAGCCCGTGACTTTGTCAAGCGAACAAGACTCGGATTTCGAGGACAATATGAGAAACGAAAGATGATTGGCCGAATTTGTGAAGCAAAAGAAATCGGAGCAGTTCCTTCAAATATCGAAACAAAATAAGGAAAATGCGGCTAAGAAGGAGTACAATCATGTTATGGGGCCAGGAGGGTATCGCATTTGGGTGCCTAGGTTCGAGAAGATGGAGAACGAGCTGAGGGCGCGAGAATCCGTCCAGTGCGGAGGATGGGACCCAAGGGCCAAAAGCTGGTGGTACGGGCATGGGGAACGCCAACCCGGAGACAGGGGAGTGTGTTTACGTGGCAAATTAATTAAACCCACCCAAGCCCTTATTGACGCAATGAAGGATGCTCAAGAGGGAAGATCAAGTTCAACAGAGAGAACGACGCTACCGACAAAGCCCTCGGGAATCTGAACACGGAGGACGTGTACGAGGCATGGGGCACATTCCGTGGAAAATAGGGTTCCCCGAGCGATGACCCGTCTGATTCTGAAGCCGTAAGAGAAAGATGGATCGGAAGCGGATGTTGTGGCGCGGTTGGCATCGGAAATGGAAGTGATGAAGAAAACCATGAGTGTACTAGTAGCGAAAGAGATTCAGCTCGGGTGCGGCATGAAGATCATCCAATGGATCTCGGAAGCCAGAAGCGTAGAAGCGGCGTGGCTTCCACGGAGGCCCCACCGGCTGGTGCGGATGCACCGACGATCGAAATTATCGCACGGAGCCTCGGTGGTGAAATTATCTGCACCGAGCCTCCTCGCTACCCGTGGGCGATATAAAGGAGATGAAAGAATGTCATCTGTATTATCCTATCGGGAACATGTCCATGAAGGTAGCCATCGGCGGTGCTTTACCATGTTTACTCGAGCACTCCACCACAACAACCCCATTAAAGATGGCTATGCTCGTGTCACGGTGGAGGACATAGTCCAAGGGTTTGAGGACACGAGATTGAAATTGCTACACCAAGGGGAGAAAAGACTTGAAGATGTCAAGCGCCATTACATTCTATGGCAAAAGAAGTTTATCAAGTTTCAGGCGAGGCGCCAAGGACAACAAGTCCACCCCTCACGGTGGTGGTGGTGGCGGTGGCGGTGGTGGTGGTGGTGGTGGTGGTGGCGGTTCACCTACACCTCCGTCACATCACCGCCGCCGCCCCGATCCTAACGTCCGGCGGTGATCATCCGCCGCCCCGATCCTCGTCCGGCGGGTGATCGACGCCGCCCCAATCCACCTATGGCAAAGAAGCGATAGCCTCTGATTATTAACCCGGACCCTTATGTACCTAAGACCACAAAGGTACGGAGCCATCATCAAGCCTCTCCCCACAAGGCCTTGGGAACGTAGTGCCGAGGAAGTCGACGCAGCGCTGCTGATTTGGAGAAATGGAAGGCGGACTGCAAGAAGAAAAGAGAGCCCGAGCCCAAGCCAAGATTTTCGATGAGCAAAAGAAGTGGGCTAAGTCATTTTGAGCACACCGTCCCAAGCCGCCAAGAATCGCCTACCGACTATGCACGTGAACTTAAAGGCAGGCACTCATGTTCAAGGAGAACAAAGAGCGGAGAAGGCCGAAAGTATAAAAGCGGAAACAAGTTGCCCACTCGGGAACAAAGTAAACAATCGATTGCCCGCTTATAGTGGAAGCCTTCGTCCGGATGCCCCGAGATCATACAAGCTGCGGCAAGACAGGATTATCAGAACGTGAGTGCGAGAACAAGCGCCAACTTAGGTATTACTCTTCGTGAACTATTAGACCTTGATGAGTTGCCGGTGAAGGAGGTAGTAATTACATATGTCAAGAATGGGCCTCTCGTCGAGCTGCGCAGAAAAGGATCTACGACCAAATGAAACGTCTGCTGAATTGGTACAAGGGTTACATAAAAATAAAAACGCCAAAGAATATATTTATGCGGAAGTTAGACATGAGCATCACTTCAAACATTACTATGTACAAGTTGAACTGAGTGAATTGTTCCACTTTTCAATCTGCGAGCTCGACAAATCTATCATCGGTTGCTACGTTCGTAAGTGATTTATTAATTTCTACCCCATCTCGTTCATATTGCCTGCACTATATATATGTCCTAACTATATTGTTGTGTCCTCTATTATACATGCGTAATGAAGATTAAGGAATGCGAGTAAGGAACATCCATGATGTTGGGTTCATTGACCCACACATCGTTAATGATATTGTGTTGAAGCATTACCCGCCGACGTGGAGGCGGACTGTGGCGATTTCTTACAAAGCGGAACTCAAAAGTGATATTCTATTTCCTTACCATTTTGGGTGAGTGTTTCATCTTGAGCACATTCTCTTTTGTTTACTCCATGCATGGTATGTGGCGGCTAATCGATGAGTTATGCATGACGTCTTGTGCATGTATCGTGTCCGCAGTTCCACCGGATTCTGCTAGTAATTAAAGTTAACACCTCGAATGTCTCGCCCACGACTCTCGGATAAGGATCCAAAGCTTTGGGCCGACATCGAAAAAATGCTTGCAGAAGTAATTATTTTCATTCATTTGCGCTCTATATCGATCGGCCTATTTCGTTCATTTCCTAATATCAAGTAACTAATAACTCTCTTGTTCATTTAATTTTCTTTGCCTCGTAGGGTTTGGAGACGGTTCGTAGATACAAAGGTCGGTGAATTCAAAAAGAGCTAGAATTCAAAAGGGTAAAGACTAAGATCGGGGATATTCAGCCACCGTTGACCAATCTATGTGCATACTATGTTCGTGAGATGATCCGAGATACACCTCTGAGCGGGTTGATTCGAGTGATACCAATGCTAAGAGGAATAACCTCCGGTGGATGCTTAGTCCGAAGCTCGCTTCCGACCACTTCAAGAGGAACTAGTGGATGGTTCTGCAGGAAGTCCTCCATCCTAAAGGAGAACACTATCACGAGGACGTAGAACTTTATATGGATTAAATCATGTATGGAAACTTGTTCAAAATTGTATATGGTCATCCGATGATATTGAATATATATTGTATATTCCTCTTGAATTCTTTTGGTTCTAATTTCAAATTTATTTGAAATTGTACATTCATATGCATGTATGTAGTACCGTAGAATATATGAAACTCCTTCAAAATTAAAATAAAGCACAAAAGAAATAAAACAATACAAATTAAACAGAAAACAGGTTTAGGGGGTGGGGCTAAAACCCTAAACTGCATGGCGGCCTTTAGTCGCGGTTGGCGAAGAACCGCGACTAAAGGTCCTCCGCTTCGACGGCCGCTGGCGCCCACGTGGGCGGGCCTTTAGTCGCGGTTCTTAGCGGCCGCGACTAAAGGTGGTGGGCTTTAATCGCGCTTTCTTTGGTCGCGATTGCGGCCCGCGACTAATGGCAGTTGCGAACCGCGACCAAAGGCCTTTTTTCCACCAGTGAAGGTTCGACCCCTTCCGTTCTGGAGTGTTCGCGAACATGAGCCAAATCCCTAACACTAACAACGCCTTAACTAATTGCACGTACAGGAAGTTCAGGAACACCACAAAGGCGTCAAAGCCATTTCGGTGTGCCAAACCCTAGTTAACCGGCATCCGGTACGTTAGGTGGAAGAAGAATTGGGGTAAGCGCGCGCATGCAGTGCAGGCTCAAGAGCAAGAATGGCCACCGATCAACTGCCCACGTACGGCGGCGCGTCGCGCATCCTGGACGCGCGCCGCTGCTAGCTGTGCATGCATGCATATGCATGGTCGACACGACGACTGCGCCGTCCACGCGGCCGGTGGGTGACCACCGTTGTCCTCTTGCTCCGAACGGCAAAGCGGTAGCTCTTGGCCGTCATTCGTAATGGCGGCAGCAGGTCTGTGAGTCTGTCGAAACGTGCCAGGGTGTGCGCGCGGTCCATGGGCCGCTTCGGAAAACGCGGGGTCACGGGCCGCGGTGGCCGGCATGAAGACGAGCAGAGCTTTGCAGCGTTCACAGATGACTGAGATGTTTTCCTTCCTTTAGCGAGGGTTTGGCAGAGATGTTGCTCCATCAAAATCTCAATCGATGTCGCCGAGTGCTGAGTACGTTTGGTAGCCAAAATTATACTCCCTCCGTTCCATAAGATAAGAACGTTTTAACATTAGTGTAGTGTTAAAAACATTTTTATATTTTGGATCAGGGGGAGTAGTTGAGAAGAACTGAGCATAGCTCAGTTGGCAAGGAGCGGGAGTTCGCAGCCAGCCCATCAGGGTTCAAGTCTAGTCAAGCCTGGTTGGTCTCGTTTTGTCTTCTTAATTATGCTTGAGGATTTGCATAGCCCATGGATTGACCAGTACTAGGTAGAAAAAATAAAGGAAAAGTTGGTATTACTCCAAAGAAATAGTCAATGTTTTGATCATAGCAATTTTTTTGGTAATGTTCATTTTGGTTAGAATCCAAACATACTCTTAGGACCGTCGTCTGATGTTTTTTTTCTTTATGAAAAGAGCGCAAAGATCTAAATTATAACTGACACAATCCATCCACTATATGTCACGTATCAAAACGAAGATTTTTTTTAAGTATGTTGATAAATGCCAACCAATGAGTGTGTGTCGATCAAAATCTCATTGTGCTTAAGGTTACTGCAAGGTGCTTATGGCGACTTTGTTGTCACTCTCAAAATTCCGCGACTCGGTCTCCCGTAGCCGTAGGTGTTTGCATAGATAATGTGTTTTATAAGGGTGTGGCTATGATTCAGTCTTAGTCAAGTGGCATGATATGTAAGAAAAAAAAGATAGTATAACTGAAAAAAAATCACGGATCTCAATGTAAGATCTCTTCAATATAGCATCGACTGAGACGTAACCAAGTTTCGGTCGACTGAGATTTAGCAAAACTGTTTCTTTAAAGAAAAAGAAATAGCACTGTGGAGAAGATTGTTCTACGCTGCTAATTTTGGTCGAATTAAACTCAATCTAGGGCTAGCCATAGTGGGAGTAACTTAGGAAGTAACTTAACAGATCCTAAGACAATTTTGCTTATGTGACAAGTATTTAATGAGGAAAGAGGTGCTTGTGGTAACATAATATGTTACTGTAACATAGCGCTTCCCAAGACAAAATGAGTCTATGAGATAACAAATGAAGCAATCTATGATACTACTACTATGTTACTTTGTACTATGGATGTAGTAACTTACACTAGTGTCATATGCATGACACTAGTTTAAGTTACTCCCCACTATGACCAGCCTAAGAGACATCTATGCGAAGGTGTTCCACGATCATGTCACCTGGATGTCTGGTCCCGAACAAAGCATAGCACTTGCGCGCGCAGAAGTCACGATCACGTGCAAGTGCAAGGGCGGAAGGAAGAGCGTCGTGTGATCGACACGCGAGAGCACGGGAAGGCCAAGCAACACATGCATCGCGTAGAGCCGTACGTAGCGTGCATCGCGTACTTTACGTGCCCAAAGCAGCCAGAGCGGCCCCAGAGCGGCGAACACGCGCCACAAACGACCAACGCAGTGCCAAGTTCACTAGGCGGCTCGTGAACCGTGACCCGCCCGAGTGGTGCCGCGTCAGTTCACTCCACGTACAATCCCCTCGTGTTCTCTTCTCGCCCGTGATCGATCATTCGAGCTCCTTAAATCCCCGTCCCCAGCCTTTTCGCCTGCCCCACGCACCAGACCTTGCCACGCCCGCCGCTCCAGCTCCCCGATCATCCATCCAGTCACCACCGCGCCGGCATTGCCAGCCACCGGCCGTGCGTGGCGTCGGCGCGCGCCCGAACCGATGCCGCCCATGCCACGCGCCGGCCGGCTCCGGCTCCTGCTCTGCATCGCCACCGTGGCCGCGGTGGCGTCGGGCGTGGACGGGCACACGCGGGGCGTGCGGCCGGGGAGGGCGGCGGGGCGGCCGTTCCCGGAGAACGCGACGCGGGCGGAGGAGCTGGAGCGGCTGTTCATGCGGTGGGTGCGGTACGTGGGCGGGCTGAAGCACAGCACGTTCCACCACGCGCCGCTGGCCCGCGCCTTCCCGTCCTACTCGCTCGTCGTCGACAAGGACCCCGCGGCCGGCGACTTCACGTCCGTCCAGGCCGCCGTCGACTCGCTCCCGACCATCAACCTCGTCCGCGTCGTCATCAAGGTCAACGCCGGCACATACACGTACGTGCATTGCCCCTGCCCTCCTGCCTTCCGCCGTTGCCAAGCCATGTTTACTTTGCTGCCTCCATTGGAGGCGAGCTCCGAAGATGCGCGCCTGCATCCAGCCAGCCATCCATGATCAGGGGTTCACGGGTGGGAGGAAGGAGGCGTTTCCTGGAATCGTGTGCGTCAGGGAGAAGGCCCACCAAACAAAGATCAGAAGGCCACTCCTGACTGGCTGTAGCGTGGCGATACTCACATTATCACATTGAAAAGTTCGAACTATTGTGGCATTTTGGCTAGGATTTTCGCCGTGTCTTAGAATTCTGGCTTCCCACAACTTGGTCGCAGGGAGAAGGTGACGATATCGTCGATGCGCGCGTTCATCACCCTGGAGGGCGCCGGCGCCGACAAGACGATCGTGCAGTGGGGCGACACCGCGGACACGCCCGCCGGGCCGAGGGGGCGCCCGCTGGGCACGTACGGCTCGGCCTCGTTCGCCGTGAACGCGCAGTACTTCATCGCCAGGAACATCACCTTCAAGGTACGTAACTCTCCACCGCCGCTGTCCCCGCCGCTCGGTGCTCCCATGTCCTTTACACACGCTTGCGTTGGCAGAACACGGCGCCGGTGCCGAACGCCGGGGCGACGGGGAAGCAGGCGGTGGCGCTGCGGGTGTCGGCGGACAACGCGGCGTTCGTGGGGTGCCGGTTCCTGGGCGCGCAGGACACGCTCTACGACCAGTCGGGTCGCCACTACTACAAGGACTGCTACATCGAGGGGTCCATCGACTTCATCTTCGGCAATGCGCTCTCCCTCTACGAGGTACTCCCCTGCCGGTCTCCTCTTCTTCAATGCCTAGATGATCGTGCTCCATTGCCGGTCCTTCCATGTACTCCGCATGGTGAACAGAGAGAAAAACAGAGCATGCACGAGCAGCACAAAAACAGAGAAAAACAGAGCATGCACGAGCAAACATCTGCGGCACGCAATGCTAGGATTTTGTTCCGTGGCCGGTTGCAGTCGCAATCTTGGCGTCTTCGACCGACTCGTCGCAGCGGCTGAAGCATGCATGCACACGGCCTCTTGCTGCTGTCCGCTTGTGCCCCCGGCGCCGCGACCGGCGCCCCGGCGGCCCTACGCCCACATGCTCGATAGACGTCAAATATTTCGGTCTCGTCTCGTCTCGTCTCGTCTCGTGCCACACTGTGGATCTCCATGTTTTCTGTTTTGTTTTTCTACAATGTTCACGAGCACGGTGGCACACTGGCACTAGAATCTACAGAATGGACGTGTGACGAGGAATGTATATGCATGACTGTGTGTGTGTGTGTGTGGTGTGGGTGCAGGGGTGCCACGTGCACGCGATCGCGCGGGACTACGGGGCGCTGACGGCGCAGAACCGGCAGAGCATGCTGGAGGACACGGGGTTCTCGTTCGTCGGCTGCAGGGTGACGGGGTCGGGGGCGCTCTACCTGGGCCGGGCCTGGGGCACCTTCTCCCGCGTCGTCTTCGCCTACACCTACATGGACGACATCATCGTCCCGCGCGGCTGGTACAACTGGGGCGACCCCAGCCGCGAGCTGTACGCTCCTTCACTCTTCCTTTCTTTCTTTTCCACCGTCTCCGTCCTCTCCCTTCTCCCGGTTTCTGACGGTGGATGGTTGATGATGTGATGCAGGACGGTGTTCTACGGGCAGTACAAGTGCACGGGCCCCGGCGCGAGCTACTCCGGCAGGGTGTCGTGGTCGCGGGAGCTCACCGACGAGGAGGCCAAGCCCTTCATCTCCCTCAGCTTCATCGACGGCACCGAGTGGATCAGGATCTGACCCAGGTCGCGTTCCATGTAGTACTAGCACGCACACACGGGCGGCTCACACGTCATGTAAAGAAGAGGGAGTGGAAAGACAAAGTTAATTTATACAGATTCTTTGGCAGTCTTCTTTTGGGCGGCGAGTGTGTTTTTTCAACTCGGACACGGTCCGTGCAGCATGGTACTCGGACAGGGTCGGGGATATTTTTTTTACCGCTCGGGTTTGCGGACTTTATTCCACCGCAGCCGATTTCGACCTTTAAATCACGTTTTTCTCTGCCATTATCCGTGCTTTACGGCCGCGGCCTTCAGGAGTCTGCTAGAGATGCTCCTATGAAGATTCACTCAAAGTATGCCCCCTTTCCTTGCCCGACTTTCGGGCACAATTACACCTACCGTAAAATGTCTTAATATCAATTTGCAACATTGAGAGAGAGAGAGATGCGTCTGGCACGATCTAGCACACATACACATATTTCTTTTGTATTTTCTCACTTTCTTTGGTTATTTTTTGAAAAGTTTGTAAAAAATATACGAAAAATACCATTTTAACAAATTTCTTCGGCAAATTTTGATGAATTTTTTAATAAAATGTTCAAGACTTAAATGTTCACATGTTTAACAAATTGTTCATGAAATGTGTTTGCACAATTTTTATTTTAAAAATGCTCTTGACATATAATAAGTGTTAGTACCGTTTAAAAAATCATAACACTAATAAGAGATTCATATGTTTTAAAAGTATCATCAAAATGTGAAAAATTTCAAACATATATTCAGAAATTTTACACACACACACACACACTGTGTGTGTACATATGTATATGTATATAATTTTTAACGTGTGTGTATATATAAATATATATATATATATATATATATGTATATTTAATATTTAATGTGTATTTTAAAAATATTGACATGTGTGTAAAATGTTCATAAAATGAAAATTGTTTGAGCAATTTTATAAAAATGTCAATGGAAAATTAAAAAAAAATCCATTGACATAATGTTACGCAATTAAAAAATTTATGAAAATGTAAACCTTTGTTAGCGCAAACTTAAAAAAAGTTAATAGCAGGTCTAAAATGTTCGTACACTAAACCAGGTGCGTTGGAAAAAATGTGTTAGATTTGAAAAAACGAACATAAAAACAGAAGAAAATTGATAAAGAAAAACCCAGAAAAGGATGAAAACCCGTTGAAATCTTCTCAAAACTAGAAGGAAGGTGTCCAGCGCGTACTGTACATAGAGCAGCATCGGTCTCGGGATGGGAGGACACCTAACTGTTTTGAGTAAAAAGTAAAGAAGGAGAGAGTTGAATGAAAGATGATCCATCAATATTTATTGATGATAGAAGTGGGGTATTTATACCCATGCGAAAGTACACATGATGCTTAGCGGTCAAGTAAGCACATAGTTACTTGAGAGCCAAGAAATTACATAGTTGCCTTGAGAGCCAAGGAAGTACATGGTTGCTTGAGAACCAAGCAACCTATCTAACAATTAACTTAATCCTAATTAGCTTAATTAATAAGCAACTATTCTATTCTTAACACTAACCACGACCCACCCGCACCCCCCGACCCCTCAGCCGCCTCCCCGGCCACGGCGGGGAACCCTAACATGACCGCGGGCCCTCCCGACCCTCCCACCACCTCGCCACCACCAGAGTAGGGGCCAACGAAGCCCGTGTCCGTTCCCAGGATGGTGGCGGCGGGGCGCCTCTTCTGCCTCTAGCATCCAGGTCATCTATATGCCCGTCTGCTGGCCACCGGCCGCCGCACCCTTTGCCGGCGTGTTTCCGTCGCTCGTCCCTACCCTGGCCCAGCCCACTTCCGCCCCGCCCCACTTCCCCTTGCCCAGGTGCTGCTTGCGGCGGGGCCGGCGAGGTGCTTCCTCCACCAACCCCGCGTCAGATTCGAGGGTGCAAGATCCCGACATGGTCCTCCCGCTCATGGGCTCTCCTGCCGGCGCCCGATTCCGGTGGTTGGTGGCGGCTCCTCGGCCGGCTATGGCGGCCCATGGTGGCACCTGCGGCGGCTGTTCTCCCCCCTCCCGCGGTCGGCCATGGCTTCAAAGGAGGAATTTTTCTGTGTATGTCCGGTGGTACCTGCATGCCCAGCGGCGGCCGCCCCTTGCGGCGCGTCGGCCTGGCGCTCGGTGGGCGCATGTGCCCTGCGGTGGGACTCTTGGTGGTGCTGCCTCGGATCCCGCGGTTCTGGAATCTGGACCTACGTTTTCCAGTGTCTATGGTTTACCGGGGTCTATTCCGGTGCGGCGCTAGCCTCGGCGCTCTAGCGGTTGCGTCTCCTCCAGCCTCTTGAGCTTGCTATTTCCTGACGGCCTCGGCCCCAAAGGCCCAGATCTGCGTCTCCTCCAGTTCTTGGCATGTTGGTGTTGTCCGTCGCCGTCGCATCCCTGCATCAGGCCCCTTCTCCTTGCCACCGCCCAACCCCGCCCACCTCGCTGCTCCGCCCCTTGTCATGGCCAAGGCTCGCGTGTCCGACGTGACTCCCCGTGGTGGTATCCGACCTATGCTTGACTTTCGACTCCCAATTTTTGATCCGGTGGCTATGGGATTGCTCAGACCAGGCCAAGTAGAAATCCCTGCTCCGCTTGTCGGTGCTGGCAGCGGCGACACTTGCGAGTGACGACCCCTCCTTGGAGGCGTTGTCATGGCCTCTCCACGCCCCTCTTCGAGCACCAAGGGAAAACCTAGGTCCGATTCTTTTGATAGGACGGCGATGGCGCCACAGAGTCATATACTTCTTGATGGCGTCGTCTTATGTGCTTGCTGCGCCCTCAGTGAAGGACTTGTGGATGTTCGATCATCACGTTGGTCCAGTGTGCCTCTCATGTTTCGGAGTTTAGTTGTGTTGTTTGCTTGTTTGGGCCAAGCATATCCTGACTCTTTGATTTAGGCACCGTAATTATGCCATCTTACGTTCGTGCATCAAAGGTTGTCAAAATTGTGATTTTGAATCGGATCGAAGCTTCGATTGTAGGATCGCTCGTAGAATCTTCACTATCAGGATCATAGAAATGTAGATTCTAAGAACTAAAATCGTAGACTCATAGGGGTTAGTTTGGATCGTAAAGTCGTAGATTCGTATAACATAATCACGATTCTGACAACCTTGCGTGCATGTGTTGTATCCTCGCTTGTACTCATTCTCATTTCTTCTATCAATGAAAAGATACACAATCTTTGCGTATTCGCGAAAAAAAGTAGGCCAGATGGGAGCTCCTAGTTGGCGCCGCAGGCGCCACTTCCCTAAGCTGGCGCCCACGCACCATCGCCAATGGGCCGACCTATTTAGATGAGCGCTCGCTGGTTCGGTTCATCGATCGATTTCACAGGTCACTACCCCTGGAAAAACCAGTCAACCGTTGATTCATATAAATAAACTGAAAAATTCGCAAAAAATGAGAAAAGGTTTATGAATTCAAAAATGTGCACGGACCTTGAAGAAATGTTAGTGAAATCTAAAGAAAGTTCACCGAATTTTAGAAAGGGATTGAATTTGAAAAAAAACATCCAATTTGAAAAAAAGTTCATCAATTTTGAAAAAAGTTCATCGAACTTGAAAAAACGTTCATTTAATTTTTATAAAAAGTTCATCTAATTTGAAAAAAGTTCAACGAATTTAAAATAAAGTTCATCATTTTTTTTAAAGGGAAAAGCTTACCATCACCCGGCGGATCGCAGCAGCAGCATCTGCCACCTCCCCTGCATGACACGCGTCCAGTGAGTGCTCGCATACCGCCAAACGTGCTTCTGCAACAGAGGCTATGTTTCTGAAACATATGCCGTGTTGCAATGGTCTACGATGAATCATGCTTTACAACAAAACATCTGCCGTGGAAATTTTCTGCAACCAAACCTCAGTTGCAAAAATATTTAGAACAAAACCTCAATTGCAAAAATAATTTTGCAATAAAACAGTTGTTGCAAAAAATTTCTGCAACAAGATCTATGTTTCAGAAATAATTCTGCAACAAGGCCCGTGTTGCAGGGGTGAAGACACGCTCGCTCGCTAGATACGACAAATCCGATGGCTCGCGGCCCGGCTGATCTTTTAAAAAGATCAGTAGGCGGACGCGTAGCATTGCCCTTTTTTAAAAGCATTGAATTTTAAAAAAGTTCTTTGAAATTGAAAAAAAACATTGAATTTTAGAAAAGTTAATCAAATTTGGAAAATAAGTTCATGGATTTTTGAAAAAAGTTTATTAATATTTAAAAAATGTTCATAAATTCTGAAAAAAATCATCAATTTAGAAAAAAAAGTTCATGGATTTTTGCAAAAAAAGTTCGTTGCTTTTGATGAAACAAAATCAAAGATTTACAATCACGCAAGTCAGAAAAAGAAATAAATAGAAAAATAAAAAAGAGATGCGAAGTATGGAAAGAACTCTTTTCATAAGTTAGCGATGACCCTAGTGGTTAGGGCGGTCGATGCGCGTACCATTTTTGCAAGCAACTAGTTGAGGAGCGCTTATCCGGGAGTCTCCCGAACGATCACATGTGGTGGGCTGACGCGCCAGGTGCGCTCACAGCCGCCGCCATGTGTCGCGCTCCCTCCGGATTTTATTTATCATTTTTCCGCATGCATTTTTGCTTTTTAGATGTTTTTTTTTTTGACTTTTTGGTTTTTCACCTGTCTTTCTTAGCTTTTTGATAATTTTTTTAAAAAAATTCATGAAAAAACATGTTTTTTTCCGTGAGAGCCATGGTTTTTTTCTTCCGCGAGAGGTACGGTTTTGCTTTCGCAAGAGGCACGGCCGTGACTCTCGGTAACGGAAAAAATGTGTTTTCTCTTTTTTTCTGTGAGAGGCACGGCCGTTCCACTTGGAAACTGAAAAAAACGTGTTTTCTATTTTTTTTCTTCCGCGAGATGCACGGCCGTGCCTCTCGAAAATGAAAAAAACTGCTCTCTTTTTTTCCGTTAGAGGCACAGTTTTGCTCCCACGAGAGGCATGATTTGCTTTCACCAGAGGCACGGTCGTGCCTCTTGGAAACGGCTTCCGAAAAGGAAAAAAATGCTCCTGGTTTGGTTTTTTCGTCCTTTTTTTTAAGAAAAAAACTTCATCAAAACCTGTCAACATGGGATCTAATTTTAAAGATCTCGATGCGAGGAATACAACGGTGAAAACGGTTCAAGATTTGGATGCACGCTTTAAGATATAAAATATTTTAGATAAATGGATCTACGAAAAAAGAGAAAACTCACATGTTGCGATAAGTGACACACATGCAACACGTCACTTGTCACAACCTAAAAATGGGGTGATCTTTCAAAAAGTACTTCTCGATTAGTGATTTCGGTGCCAAATAGAATTTGCCAGGCCAGATGTAGCAATTGCGTTTTGCTAGTCGGTGCTTCTGGCTACAAAATGGGCCCGTTTTCCCTGGGTGAACTCCGTCGGCGCACTGCCCCGTTAGATGCTCTCCCAATTTTTTTTTTAAAAAAAGCTCTTCAGTCGTGTCATTTGTCACAACACGGGAGAGGGGAGTGATCTTTCAAAGAGTACTTCTCAATTAGCTCTCCCATCGTGTCACTTGTCGTAACATGAGAGATGAGAGTAATCTTTCAAAAATACTTCTCAATTAGTGATTTTGGTGTCAAATAGGATTTGACAGGCCGGATGTAGCAATTGCGTTTTCCTAGGCGGTGCTTCTGGCTACAAAATGGGCCGCTTTCTCTGGGTGGACTCCGTCGGCGCACTGCACGATTAGATGTTCTCCCATTTTCTAAAGAAAAAGGCTCTCCCGTGGTATGGTGACACCTTTATATTCGCCGGGGCCCGTTTGTCTGTGGGGTTCTGAGGTTCCGATTGGTGGTGTTCTGGGGAAGTTGCTCGGTTTGCTTGGTCGCATGGCCTTTGTTTCTCCGTGCCCGCCCGAGGGAGCATCGTCGTTCCTGCTGCTGAGCGTTCTTCTTCTTCTTCTTTTCTTCTTCTTCTTCTGCGGTAACGTTTTCGTGGATTTCGGTCGTCCTTGGTCCTGGACCGATTACAGATTTACTGTGGGTTTGCTGCTCTGTTCTTTGTCTTCTCTTTTTCGGGGTCTGATTTGGGTGCTATTTTGTTTTTTGGCTAGTTGGTCCTTCCCTCCCAGCCTGTTCGTGCTGTGCTCTGTTCTTCCAATCTTCCGATCGGTCTTCTTCTCAAGGGGTTGTTCGTGTATGATTATGAACACGTGCGTGTCTGGTCCTTCATTTGATCTGTGTTTGCGCGGTTCTCTGTCTGAGTGCCGAGATGAAATCTGGGATAGTCATAACTTGTTCGATTGCCTCCACAGATCAGGCCATGCATGTTCTTGATCTTAACAACATGATCATCAAAATTTTCTGTTGTATGACTACAGAGTTTTTGTTCAGCCTTTTCGTACTTCTTGATGCTATTGGTCTGTTTACTACAAAATCGTGCAGCTCGGCCACGCTCCCCCGACGCCTCAACTTGTCTCCTCCGGTCGTCGCCACCGCCACCACCTCCGCCGTGTTTTGCACCCTGGACGTGGTTCGCTCCGCCCTAGAGCGTGCCGCCGCGTCGCCGGCCACATCATCATCGACCGTGTCTACCTCCAGCTACATAGTCGCCATCGCCTCGCCTCGCGAACCCACTCATGTGCGCGGAGGCGTGCCCATCCGACCTTAACGTAAGTGCTCGTCCATACAGGCCGGCGCCCGGTGTGTGTCCACAGTGCTGCCGCAAGACCGGTCACAAAAAGAGCCTCAATAGAAAGAAAGACGATAACATAAGGCCTCGTTTGGAATAAAGAAATTTCACATGAACGGAATTATGTCGGAACTTGTGCAGTATTGCCCTTCGCCCCCTTCCTCTCGTTCAGATTTCGGAGGATTCTAACTCGTTTTCACTTACTTTGAGAAAGTCCAATGCAACATATGTCTTTATCTCTCCTCTTTTCTCTCGTGGTGAATATAATTTTTTTGCAAAACAATCACAAACATGCAAACAACTACTCCCTCCGTTCCAGAATATAAGGAGTATATTATACTCTCTTTTTTACGTTTTAGATTTCATAAAATCCATAAGGCATGACATCCTATTTCTGCAATTATCCTGTTCTTTTTTTTTCTGCATCCAAACAAAAATATCTGAAATATGGAGATGAGTATAGGTTTTTTTGCCGACGAAGTTCTTGGAATATGTTATTTTTTCTGTCAGCTAATCCCGGAGGTCACTTTCGAATGTTGTAATCGTGAATTGAGTGTTGTCACGCATTAGCTAGCTCGACAATCCACCGGAGTTGTGGCTGGATGTTCACCCAATTCGATTATGTCATATTAGTGGATGATGTAACTATCGTTTGTAAGTTAATAAAGCTACCAGTGATGGTCCTCCCTAAAAAGCGCGTTCAACCAGAATCATGCATCCGGGGCGGCTTTCCACACCTGCATGACATATATTCCCGTACATTCGATTCCGTCGAAATCTTCCGACTATCCATTTGAATGAGCATACTTGTGCAGGGCGGAGCTGAGCCCTAGGCACGATAAATCATATTTGACCCACATTGCCGTCATATAGTCGGTTTGCGCAAGGCGGCACCCCATAGGCCGGCCCTTTAGGGGTGTTTTTGCAACTCTTTTGATTGTTTTAAAAAAAATCCTTTTTTCAGTTTTCCTCCGTTTTGTGTGTTTCTTTTTACATTTTCAGTAGTAAAATACTTTTTGTATATGAATCCCGACCCCCCCCCCCCCACCCCACACACACACCAAAAAAAACACGATGACCACTTTCCCATACACGATGAACCCTTTTCAAATACACCGTGGTTACTTTTTCAATATACAACCAACACTCAGCCACGGATAGATCAACCCATTGATTTCTTACTATCTTTTGAATCCCTGTCATATTATTTGTACTTTTCTTTTCTGTTTTATGTATTATCTTGCTTTATGTTCTTTATTGGATTGTTTAAGCGCTGAGTTCAAACTCTAAATTCATTGCACTGTAGAATCATTTAATTTTAGGGTAGTTGTAAGCACTTAGTTCTTCGCCCGAAGTGTATTGTATTTTTTCCATAATGATGCATGCACCTTCTTTCTTAATTTGGCCGTCCGATGCCCATCATGGCTTTGCTGCCGTCTACCTTGCTGCCTTCATGTGCTACTCCCTCCGTCCCAAAATTCTTGTCTTAAATTTGTGTAATTACGAATGTATCAAGTCACATTTTAGTATTAGATACATTCATATCTAGACAAATCTAAGACAAGAATTTTGGGACAGAGGGAGTACATTATACGCAGGACTGCAAGTTGGACATGGCTTTACCTAATTGAAGCGCGCGGCTCTTCATGATCACCTCCAGTTTCGCCACTTGCCAAACTGAAGCGGTATATGAGCCTAATCGGCGCAAAACGTATTTCAACCGCTGAGTTAACAGGATTAACTCGATGTCATGTCTATCTACAAATGTAGACATTTTCATCTTGAGCTCTATCTCTCCACCTCATCTACCTCATTTCTAATATATTTTGGGGAGAGTTGACTGGAAAATACCGCACCAATTAGTCGCCGACACGGCAATGCTAGCTGTACGTATGTACTTTTTTTCTGGAAAATACCACATCATCTACGCATGTAGTTTAATCGTATAAGGTGTCTGATTGAGAGTTTGAGATCGTTGAAGATGCTCTTACATCACATATATTGAGATTTGCATTAGCCTCCACGTTGAGCCATTTGCGGATCTCTTCTCAAGCCTCAAGTTGATACCAGTACTTTATTTTTATATAGACTCGGTCAGATGAGTGCTCCATTGATTAACATATCGTCGACGCATCATCCTTACCCGCTCCGGATGGATGCAGCAGACAAACCACATGTTCGAACGTAGCCCACGCAACCCGGCCATGCCGTCACATCTTCTCCTCCGTATGCATACTGGGCCTGGAGGCAGGCGAGTAAGTCGCCTCTCTGCAGTTGTTCCCATTTTCCTGACGGAAGACACGAAAGCTGCCGGTGAATTCTACTCCCTCCGTTCCAAATTACTTGTCTCAAAAGTAGATAAAAATGGATGTATCTACAACTAAAATATGTCTAGATACATCCATTTATGTGACAAGTAATTTCGAACGGAGGGAGTATAACAGTGCGTACGCCGAGAAATACGCACTGGACGGTAGGTACCATTTTGGCTAAATGCATGATGCCAAAGTAGCTGAGCTGCCTGCCAGCTCCGGGGCTGGATGGCATATGATATCGCAGAAGTTCTATCAAGTGTAGGGCGATGGTGCATGTGTGATTCGTGGTCAACTCATCTCACACAACAGCTGTTTTGCTGGCAGATCTGATCGGCTCCAACCTCCTTCCTCGTGGAACGCCACTCACCTCGCAGCTTCCGTTGCCTTTGCGCACATCTTTGACAGGAAAGGATTCCTTGCATAGTTGTATTCACACATGGGTGGAAATAATAGAGGGGTGGTTCAGTAGGATCAACTGAAAAACATGTTTCGCTCACTGAATTCAAGTTTCCTAGAAAAAACTATGAAAGAAGATAAATCTGATCAAGTCGAACTAGCATTTTCCGGGTCGAGTCAAATCATCTATAAGAAATCAAGTAAAGACGGTGTTATGGGTTCGTATTCGTAAGAGGCGGCGGGAGAAGCGGCGGCTATAGGTTTGAAATTTGTCACTTGCATTAGATGTGGTTATGGACTTCGCCCTGCCTATTTATATATAGTTCGGGAGACGAATATGTCAGAAAAACAAATAAAATAGGTTTACTTTGGTGCACCATCCTCTACAGAAAATTATAAGGGTAATTTCATGCATTTTAATTTTGAAAAATACTGATCAATAGTAGGCAGGAAAACCTACGCCATCTCACGAGGGTCTCTTGTGGGGAAATCATCATTCTTTTGTGCAAAGGCGTTCCAGTGCAGGCGTAGACGTGTGTGAAATTGCAGTAGCTCATGCACACACAGGCCGTTAGAGTTGTGTCAAATATTGTGTACAAGGTAGGTTGGACTTTGAGTCCTATTGTGTTTAGACAGAGTATGAAGTCGTGTCCTAATAGTGCTATATAATGTGAGGGTAGATACACGGTGCAACCTACGTCAACACAATAGCACGGGCACACATGAGGAGCCGACAGCACAAAGGCCATTCTGACAAAACTAATTTGTAGAATGCTAGCACCTTACCAGGGTTCTAAGAGGTGGAATGATTTTACTTGGTAAAAGATAAACTGCCCTTTTAACCAAAAAGGTAATTTTTAATCTTCTTCACGTTGATTTCATTAAAAAAGGTAAAATTATTTAGAAGGGGGGGGGGGGTTGCAACTTCTTGTTTATGCCCAGAAATGTCCATACATGTGAGGACTAGAATAAACATAGATATTTGCATATCTTTGCAATTATTAGTGTTTAGCGAGCAAGTTGAAGGGATAACCACAGGAAATATTTGAGAAAATCCATTTTAAAAAAGGGTAAAAATGAGTTTAAAATCCACTCATCACCTGATACATCCCGGACAGTTGCGGCTGATGCCATCCACCTCGAGCACCACTTGTTTGAAGAAATTTCCAAACACAGCTTGATTTTGTAGGGGGCACGCGATGGGCACTGATGCAATGAGAGTTCATTGAATCATCATCATAGGACGACTATAAATTGATGACCTTGATGAGTATCCTCGAAGCAACGGGGAAGAAAAATGAGCATGTACTCAACTTTAAGTGTTCTACGCCGAGCATGATAACTCTTAACAGGAAAAGGAAAAAAGATTTATTACTTATTCGACTTCAGGGACCAGCGACTAAGAAGAATCAACCTTCAATTGCTGTTTTTTTCTTTTCTTTGACTGACTCAGTCGATTGAGGGTAGACAAGTCAATCCAACAAGGTCTTAAGTCTTGGAAGAGAACGATTTTGAAAGTCCCGCCACATCCCTTCCATGTATTGTCATATGTACTTAACACGTACACGCCATACTGGGCTAGAGTTTAGGAAACCAATGAAAATAAGGAAAAGGTGAAATGCAGGCACAAGAAAAGGAATGTTTGAAGAACATATCAGGGCACTCTTTCGGAGGTGCTCATAGGTGTAGGGTGTACGTGCACGCGTGCGTTCATAGGGATGAGTGTATGTGCATATGTATGAGCATATGCCTCTGTACTATGTTAAATAAAAGGTATGTGCCGACAAACGGAGCAATACCATTTGGCAAGTTGGGTAGCTGTGATATATAACGAGAATATTTAGCCCCCATCAAACAGCAGGCATTTTGAAGAGTAGTATTCCCTTAAATTATGGTTGGTACTTGGTAGTAGTAGTGACGTGCGTGCATGTGTGTGTGTTTGCAGCCACATGGACTTTAAATATATACTCTGAATTAGCTGTTTAAAGGAAAGCATAACAGGAGAGCTGTCCATGTTCAATGATACAGGAAGTGGGGCAGGGAGAGGAGAACGGAATGCAAAAGCCAACTCCCGAAGGGAGAGCCTTCTTCCAAAATCCGCCTAACCAAAGAATAGCGGGATAAGCTCTGCATGAGCTGTTGATGGCTGACAATGGAAGCAGCGCTAGTGCGCCTCCCGACTACCTCGACTTGTGTGCCGTGAATACGGCGGTCGCGGCGGGCGGAGAGAACGGCGCAACCGCTGCCTAGCGAAGCTTGGTCGGCTGCATGCGTGCCGTGCGGCCGTCCGGCTTACGGCCGCAGCTCTGGGCTGGCGCTCGCCACGGCCTGAGCCGTCGCGCTTGCTGGCTCAGGCGGGCGTTGTGATCGGTTGCAAGGCCACACGGCCGGCTACGGCGTAGCTGGTTGGCCAATGGTCCGGAAGGGCGAACAAGGCACCCATAAGGTAAAAATCAATTCCAATTTATTTCATCAGCTCAGACCAAACTAATGAAAGAGAAATGAGTAACTAACTGAAGATGCAACATCATATGCACAGGCTTTGGGGGCGTGACATGATGGCCGGAGTTCCATCTGCGCCAGCCAGGATGCATTTGGAGACGAAACAACATCATAATGAAGGCGACGTTGCATTACTGACATAGGGCTGTGCTACCGGGCGTTCAATAGCACCCATAATTTTTTATGGACACTTTTAGTATATGTTAGAATAAAGCATCTCTTTATCACCAAATATTTTTGCGTGTTTTTGCGTACACATATGGAATTTACATGCTGATGAAACCGCAAGATTCTATCCGAACTGAAATTTTGAGATTAAACAAAGTATCTAAATTGAACGAGTCTTTACCTTTACCATGCACGATGATGGATTTTTTTTATGATGGATTTTTTTAATGATGGATTCGAAATTGTTTCAACAGGTATTTATTTTGTGTGTTTTACTAGTTCCCTATTGGCTTTCAGTTCGCGTGGTATACTGCCTTCTTTTTATTTATCTTAGGCGTATCTTATTTGGGGTCTGTTTAGAGCTAGGTATTAGTTTACCTTCGTAAAGTTTTTTTTTTTTTTGAAAAGAATTCTGCAAGCCTCTATTATGCAAGGGTGTGGCTAGGTCTCACTTGACTGAGATGTGATATAAGCTAAGAAGGAAAAAAGGAAAGCTAAAAAGAAAATTTGTGTATGAATCTCCATGTAAGATCAAAGGAATATAGCATCGACTGAGACATAACGAAGTCTCAATCGACTGAGACTAAGCAAAACTGTTACCTCGATCGAAGTACGGAGGTCAGAATAAATAGAATAATGATCACTGAAAAAAAATCCTTTAGCTGGATAAGGGACGGATGTAGCCAAGTGCATCAAGGCAGTGGATTGTGAATCCACCAAAGGTATGGAACCTAAAACTTAAATTCATGTCAATTCCTTAGTGTGCCTTATCTCTAATGGTGTACATTGTCCACTGATTCTTTTTTCTCCAAAAATCAGGCTCCATGGAGCCCGATAACAATTTCCGGTTACCTTATGCCTCTTGCAGTGCTCTCTATTGTCTTTCCTTCATACATAGTAACTACTACATTTTCCACATCTTCACACTCCCGTAAAATAGAAAAGAAATGTACACGGGTGTCGCAAGAAAGATACCTGCTCTCTCTGTCCCTAAAAGACCAGTTTTAGTTTGTACCAAGTCAAATCATCAATTTTAACTTTCAAAAAGGGGATAGCCCAGGTCTCTGCATCATCATGATGCACAGAATAGTCAAATCATCATATGTCAGATCAAAATTACACAAAGATATATACCAGTATAAGATACTAAATTATTACCACTGGATTTATCAGGAGAATATATTTTCACAGTTTACCTATTTGGTATGATAAATATTGATATTTTTATTATAAAATTGGTCAAACTTAAGATAATTTGCTTAGGATAAAGCTAAAACTACAAAAATAAATTGGGCCAAAGGGAATACTTAATAAATTGGCCATTGGGAAATAATTCTTAGGCCATACTTGATATTTCTATTTTTAAAGTTTTTGGTTATGTTTTTTTTCTAAATTTCGATTGTTTGTTTCACTTTAAGAATTTACCCATACCCATTTATTTTGTGACTTTGTATTAATTTTGTGCAATCTTTTATCTTTTTAGCCATAATTTTCACTATTTTAGTGCAAGGGCAAGTTTGATTTTAGCCTAGCTTCGCACTATCAAATAGTAGGGCATCCAGAATTTTGGTGAAGTTTTTGGTTGCTCAGTAATTGGTCAACAGTGGCTAAAAAGTGAACTAGGGTGGCCAAAGAGGCATTGGCATGCCAAAAAATTGGTAGCGATCCAAATATAGAGCATAACTGGTTGGATGCCAACTTTTTCTAATATTGACAAGAGAAATTGGTAGCCAACCAATCACTAACCAATATTGGCATCGAACTAATCATTGGCAAAGGTTTTTTTTTTTTGGTTGACTAGGATCCCAACACAAGAATGATCAAGCATAGTAGTAAAACTAGCAATCATTGTAAAACTAGCTCAAGTGAACTCTAGACGATATACATGGACCTCTGTCCATGATGACCACTCTGGGACTCGGGATTGGCCAACCAACGACCGTTGCGAGGGAATGAGCGTGTGGCTTGTTGCGCACATCTGATTTGTGGGATCACCATAGGTGTCTCATCCGGTGTATTTTTTCTGATTTATTTTAAAGTTGTGAATCTCCGGGCCACAGTGTGCATGTGTTCATGGAGTTGGGTGGCTTTGAAAGTTTCTCAAGACATATAGCATGTCTATAGGTTGTAGATCTAGTTAGGTGCACATCTGAAGTGTGAGTTGTGGTGTGTGTTCTATGACCGGTTAAATACTAAGTGGACATTACGCGTCGACCGAGTGAAGAGCGGACCGGATCGGTCAACTGGGCAGTCGTTGGATGGCACGCGAGATAGTTGTCCAATCTCCGGTCCGCATTCATGCAACATTGAGGGTGTTGCACTTGGGGCTTTGCAACACGAGCCTTTTTGCACTCCTGTCGAACTGCTATTGGCCATTGCAGCACGGCTTACATTGCGACCGTAATACCTACTAGTTGTGCCAGACTGTTACAACACGAGTTGTGTTCAACCGCAATAAGCGCCATGTTTCCTCCACAACATGGGTTCATGGTATGATGGAGCTCTCCACCGCGTCGGCGAGGGGCACAATGACACTTTTGTAACATTGGTTCACGGCATGGCGGCGTCCTCCATGATGTTATCAGGAGAGGGGAAAATAGAGAGACAGGAGAGATGAGACAATATGGATGTGCAAGCAATGTTTCTGGATGGGTGGAGACACACGTGGGACTACGGCCACATGGCGAGTGCAGGAGGCTATCGACGCGAAGAGTGGTTTCAGCCAGCCAATTGTAAGCGTTTTCCATAACTTATACCCATATTGTTGAGGCTAGAAAAACAATCGTTGCGGCAAAAAATAAATTGATTTAAGCCAATTGAACTTTTTTATTCACACATCTGCTATTTACTTTTCTGGCGTACAGGTCCACATAAACCTTATGCCTAGTGAGATGGGAAGAAGTTATTACAGCTTGGGCTTTCTTCAAAAATAATTTTTTTGGAGTACTTGGGCGCCCTCGGTTTGATAATACGAGAACCGTGGTTAGCATTTCTACAACATGAAGACAAGTACCGCACCAATCTAAAATCTGTAAGTTAAGAATCTTTGTCAAATTCAAATTTCCACCTAATTCTTTTTTATTTAAATTTTCACCTAACTTAATAAGCTCTTTAAATGACACATTTTGAAAACTACACCAATTGGACTGTTTATCTTACTGCTCGTTTGGCACCCCTCATTTGATAGAAATGAAATGAAATTAAGTTACCCCGCAAAAAAATGAAATTAAGTCGTTGACATGACTTCATTTGGTTGAAATGGAAATCCAATTGCAAGAAAACATGTTTGGCCGTCACATGGATTTATAAATTGAAATGATATATCTACCATAAAAATTCAAAAACCCACACCAAGTTTGGCTTCAAATCATTCCAAAACTAAAATTCATGTCAACATGAAACAAGACACATCACACAATTTTAACAAATTGAAACAAGTTTGAAAACAAAAGGCAACACTTGCTTCAGGACCCATTTCTTTTTTCACTCCATCTGGCAAGGCTTGAAAAGACTTTATCTCGTCGCTTCTTTGCTGTCCTGCAAATATGATGACAAACATGTAGCAAACCAACTAAAGTAGTTGTCGAACACATCAGTAACATCAGGTTACGACACCATCAAACAAACGAGCTAGAATCAAATGAAGGCTGCAGCTACGATGAGCTCTGGTGCTAGGGTTTAAAAAAGTAAAACCCCAGAACCCAAACCCCATCCATCTGCTAACAATTATAAATCAATTTGGTTTCAGCTATTAAGAAGAACATGGGCCTACAGTGTGTTACAGGTGGATCAAGTCAAACTCAGCCAGTGCGTGTGATTGGAGGCGAAAACAAGTAGAGCCACCACATTATAGAGCAAATTAGGGCTATGATAGACAAATGCAAGACTATAGACGAGTCTTCACAACTTTTTGGCTAGGAAATGTCCATGAGATAAATAAAGCTGCAAGAAGCGGTTATGATATCTCCTGATCTAGACGGAAGAATTTCCCTCATTATAGTACTAGTTTGCGAGAACAGGCACCATTCATACAACTAAAGATGCCACATTGTACACCAATGCAGTATCAGCTACTCCCTCCGTTCCTAAATACTACTCCCTCCGTCTCATAATGTAAGACGTTTTTCAACACTAATGTAGTGTTGAAAACGTCTTACATTATGGGACGGAGGGAGTATTTGTCTTTCTAGAGATTAAACAAGTGACTACATACGGAGCAAAATGAAAGAATCTATACTCTAAAATATGTCTATATACATCTGTATATGGTAGTCCATTTCAAATCTCTAAAAAGACAAATATTTAGGAACGGAGGGAGTACATTCATAACAACATGAGAAAAATGCAGCTGGTGCATAATATGATCGCCTTATGCCTATATGAAGCTGCTGCTTTGTTTGCTTGCAAATAAGGTAAACCATGGATGAATTAATAAATTGAGACAATGCGTAGGTTTTAGAAGGAATAAGCTAGTCAAGTATCTCTTGGTAACGAGAGTGTGGACGTGCTGAACCCATGAGCATATGAACCCACTTCTCAAAAAATGCATTTTAAACATGTTTTAAAATGTCAAAAAATTGGAAAGAAAATTTCACGCATACATCTTTGCAACATGTGTGCACGGCACAAAATTTTGTGAAAAAAATCTCTTTTGGTTTTGACTCCGCAAAAAAGGACAAATTCCAGTGCTTCTAAATAGCGTTCCACGACACATTATTTTGTCTTTTTTGCACAGGCCAAAGAAAAAATTGTTTTTTCGTGAAACTTTCTGCGCGCACAGCACATAGAATGTGAAGGTGTAAGAGTGAGACTTTTTTCAGAATTTTTTGGCATTTAGAAATTTTCCAAAGTGGGCTCGTATGCCCATGGGTTCATCCATGCACCTCTCTTGGTAACGACTAGCAATCAACTAGGAGAGAGCCAAAGACGAGCTTAATTAACTTCTGGAATAGGCGGACACAAAAAAAGTGCAGCTAGCTGTACATAGCAGAACACCAAAAAGCTAATCCTAACATACTTGTTTCAGAGAACTAAATAATTAATTAGCAGATGCTTTCCTGCAGCGATCAGATAACCGCAGTTGTTCGGCTTCAGTTTCACAGAACTGAACAATTCCCACTGCTGCATTCCATGCCTGCCATCAGAAGAAACAAGAGGAGCAGAGATAGTTTTACCAATCACCAACGCCACACGCGCCGACACTAATTAAGATACCAACTAATGTACTTAGTACTCCATTCCAAGATGGACTACATACGGAGCAAAACGAGTGAATCTATACTTTAAAATACGTTTATATACATCCGTATGTAGTTTATATTGAAATCTCTAAAAAAAAGAAACTTATACTCCTTCCGTCCCAAAATTATTGTCTTAAATTTGTTTAAATACGGATGTATCGAGACAAGAAATTGGGACGGAGGAAGTATTTAGGAATGGAGGGAGTACTACATATGGCCGTTGAACAATAGCCATCAGAGGCCGTTCATCGTCATGTATCATGTATGCCAGGCTACAGGCTACCCATGCTGCCCTTGAACAGGCGAACGATCGCCAAGGTGACAAGGGCGTGAGACCCACTTAAGTTGTGCTCATCCTGCCATTGCTACAACTAGAGTCCTAACAGTGGCGGATCCAGACAGGTTTAACTAGTAGAGAAACTGCAGAGGTCGGTGGGGTATCACTGAAAGAAAGCGAGTTCATAGCTCCAATCCAAAGATTGCGGACTTGAGGCGTGCGAGGGAGCTGGGGAGGTGAGCTCGGTGGGCTCCCTTGGCCTGGCGTCAGGGACACCAGCAGCCCGGCTCCTCTTGGGAAATGACAGCTTGTTTACATACCATTTCAATTATCTGGAATCATGGAACGATTTTCGACTACAATTCTGGGACAACGAAACATGCTGGTGTCGGAATTCACAACTGAACTCCGAGCCGGAATTCACAACTGAACTCCGAGTATTGAATTCCGACCCAATTGATGGTCACCAAACAAGCTGTTAGTGACTTCTTGTTTTTTTTTTAAAACAAAAATATCACCTTTAGCTAGCATGATGGATTTGGAAGAAAAAACGCTAAGTAGTTTGGAAAGAGGGAGAGGGGAGGAAAACAGGATCGAATGTCCAAAAGTTTCACCGACAAAGCATAGCATCAACACAAGTATACCCCTCCGCAATGGTAGCATACAAGAGCAGATTACCAACATCCACAATATCTATCAAACTCAGTACAAAACACACTTTAAAGAGGGAGAACACCATATAACTAAAGCATCACGTGCCATTGCTGATTAGTGAAAAACAAACTGGAATTCGTTTGGGGGGTTGAGGGGGATTAAATCCATTGCAGGTAAAATCCAAGCGAAACTAAATCTTCTCGTAGCACTGCTGATTAGTGGAAAACAAACTGGAATTCAGTTTGTATTGGGTCGAGGGGGGTTAAATCCCTTGCAAGGAAAAATCCAGGCCTAAATTGGAACAACCCAATGAGAAGAAAACCAGCAATCGTCAATTTTGCTAGAAAATAAACTTAAATGAGGGATAACAAAATATATATACAACTAAAACACCTCATAATAAAACAAACAGCAAACAACTAGGATGGAATAACCTCAAAGGAGAAAAAGAAACCCAGCAGTTGTTCATAAGTCCTGACAATACCCCCTGATTAACGTTCAACAAAACTCCGACTCCTAAGATAAAAGCTTTCTCCAATCGGACACGGTACAAGTTGCCGACTGGTATTCTTTGTTCCTCTCCCCGGAGAATCGCATTCCTCATCATCAGGCTGCACTCTTTCTGATTTTTCACAGGTAAGTCTGGCCGGCCGACCAGTGCTCATCTGGTTTGCAGCACCATTGTGCCCCGCACAGCAAAGGGCACCCATGCTAAGAAAATTCAAACATGGTTTTGTCAGCCTGAGATGAGTACACAGATATACACTGGTGCAAGATAGAATGCAACTAAAAGCATGCAAAACATTACTGGATGCAAAATTGCTTTACATTTAAAGCTGTACAAGCACGACTAAAAGAATCTGTTCAAAAACTCCACTGAACTGCAAATGCCAGTTTATATGCCTGCAATTCAACCCCTTTTATTTAATTTCACGTGGTTCTAGGATAAGGATAGAAGGCACATTCTAGATGATTTTGAATGTTGTTTGTTAGAGAGAGAAAATATTTGTGTATGCAAAAGATATCTATCTTTGAGTCATGTCTTGAGCATTCCTCTGCCGACTTCTCAAGCATAGAAGCAGTGCACAATTACTTCAAGAAACTATTACTCGTACTGCTCAGAAGAATGAATTTGCATTTCAAGTGATACCATCCCAAACCTTGTTTTCCCATAGGGAAATTAGTCTCACACTGTTTTCTAGTGTTATCATGCATGCATATTTTTCGCACACCAAAACAAATCAACAACGTCACCTTGGAAGACAAATCAAGATTCTCAATGCTCTTCTCGTGCAGTAGTTACTCTTTCTCATTTATTAGAAATATCCTAAATGGCCATTTCATGCAATAAGCCAATAACATGAGATCTAGTGAAACTATAGTGCAACACATAAATATTTTTCGACTGAAGCACATATCATGGTTAACATGTAAACCTGTTACAATGGTCCGATGTTACATTTTGGCTGGTCTAATCATTTTCTTTTCCCATTAGTAATCAACTTCTATATGAAAGCAAATATTCTTGCTTTGTGGAGCATGTTGTGTTGTGTATTTTAACTATAAGAATGTATGTAAAATCAGATTTGGTTTCAATACTTTGAACTATGTACAGTGAAGATAATGTCTCAAGCGGACCAAAACACAAAAAAGTTTTGCTGGACAGGGCGCCCCAAAAAGTAAAGAAGCGAAGCTACAGTGCACATCTATGTGCAGTTGTGCACCTAAATGTCAGTGTTTGTACAACACAGTGCTGGATTGGTTACTGGAAGGATACTGGATACTGACTCACGGACATTAAAACCTCAAATAACAACGGAAAGAATGAGCTATACCTTATTCACGCCACTCTTATACCAGATTGTAATATTACCAAATGTCACCTAACCGTTCCATTTACTATTTTACAGGGATGTCAGGTCCTAGCAGCAGGATCAGGGGGAGTCAATTAAAGAACTGAAGCCTAATTCTGAACCTTGTATTTTCAGAGTGAAGTCGGCACCTGCTGTACCATTTCAGATACTTCGTCTGAAAAAAAAAGGATGGCTATAATGGACCAGGAGGCAGAGTTCAGAGTATCTGGTGGCTAGTAGTTATTGTTTGCTCCCAGTTACTGTAATATTAATGTTATGTGTAGCAAACATTGCTATGCAACAATGAAGAAAGATGCAGGTGCTACTCTCGTGTTCCAATTGGCTACGGTTATGTGCGTTATTACAGAAGGTGCAGCACAAGGAGTTGATGGAGCTTAGCACAAAGAAGCTCGAGTGGATTACCACGGAGTTCAATCCCGGATTCGACATTGTGCCAGTGATAGGCTTCTCAGAATTTAGGAGTGGACTTGTCTGGCCTGTTTTCCTTAGCTCGTCCATGCGTTTAATATTTCCTTCTTATTGGTAAGATCCAATTTTAATCTTTCTGTAATATAAGTTAGGAGTATGTAATAAGGTTGGCTATATGCATTATATGCTGTAGAGCCCGGGGTAATAAAAGCTTCCATTACAAAAATTCTGAACAAAGCGGTGAATGTAATCAACATGAACCCAATAAAATTACTCTCTTAGTTAGAAGTAAGTAGTTAACTACAATTTGAGGTCATGCTTCAACTAACCCAAAAATCGGTTGCCAAATGTCCAATAGATCATCACAGATTGCTGGACTCTTGGTTAAGCACCAGTCTGTCCATGGCATCTACCGTACTGGTGGAGAATCAGTGTTGTACTGGTGGCGTTGGGGCCGTGGATCCAACCTTTCCATCCCATTGCATTGTTTCTAATGACACGCAAGAGTTGTTTGCATTACAAAACTCATTGGATTTCCCCTGATTCCGTAACTACTTTCTTTGACAACCTACACCACATAGATTTCTCTAAACAAGTGTGGCGTTGGCATGCTAGGCTGCATGGGAAACCACAGATTGCAAGCATGGGCCCTCTCCCGAGCTTGGCAAACCGTCAAAATCCCCTATTCGAAACAACCCCACATAACCCCACTGACATGTTTACCTGACACTCTTGGACAGAATAACGTAGCTAAGATGCTTAGGTTCCTTGTGGTGGAACGAGCCCACCCAGGTTCAAGTCCGAAACAACGTTCATGTCGACCACGAAGTGCATGTGGAAACTTCGTCAATTTCAAGATTTGCCGGCTTAGTCACTCGAAAATGCTCATAGGAGTAGGGTATGTGTGCGTTCATAGGGGTGAATGTTCATGCGTGTATGTGAGACTGAGTATTTGTGCTTTTACCGTGTTTCTAAAAAAACAGATCAAGCACATTATCGATTACGTGCAAATTGATCAGTGGAGAAGATGTAAAAAAGCTGCATACGATGCTATTTAAACAAGAGACCCTATTAATAAGGAACAATCATATTAATTACGTAGTTGAAGACAGGGCCAGAGAAGGCAACAAAACTTAGGAAACTAGGCGTCTAGGCGTCCACAGTAGCATACACAAAGTTTTTAGCTCCCAGTATGCATGATGCCCTCGCCTCTTTATTTCCACGACTCGTGTGAGCAAGGTTTTTAGCTTCCACCAACTAAAAAGGAAAAGAGAAACAATTTCAACAGTGCCATGAAAGTTAAAACTAGTACCAATGGTCACAATCCTACAGACCGTAAGCTTTGGGGAATTTCCACGCACTGAGAAAAGGTGCCTAATCATGTGGGGACTCTACTCATTGCAATTCTGAACACCGAAAACATTTTAATTAGCACTTGAGCATTAGTCAAGTGCTTTTCCTTTGAGAAGCAAAGGACGTGTATCTACAAATCCCTACATTCCTGAGCCCTACTAAATTCTGTAGAGAGGAATACATGCATATAATGGAGGTGAAACTTGGTTATTCATGCAGTTGGTCTAATACTCTAATTTCTTGTATACTTGCAACGCTATGGGTCAGCCTCATATGAAGAACAGTTAAGATGGTGACTATCTTATATAATAGCACCAGACTTCCAGGATTTGGAAGCCGTCTACAGTATATATTACTTGACTAAAATGGGCAAGTCAGTATAGGTTAGAGGCTATCTAGTTGCATGCAGTGGTAGTCTCCATTTCTCTTGCTGAATACATATGAGCAGTTCTTTTCACCGGGACTCGGATGGCACAGAAAGTAAAAGAGTTGCAAAAATAACAAATGTAAAACAAAGCTGATAGGGATACTTATATTCAATTATATCTTTTAGTTTTGGATTATTATGGTAATCTTGATGGTGACTTGTGAAAGATGATTTCTCAAAAGAAATAATTATGAGCTGAAAGATCACACCATGGTTAAAAGAATCATTTCTGTGAGAAAGATCATATATTATATATTCTAGATCCTGTATATATCTCAGCCTGTGTGTGAAATGTAAGCAAGGAGAATAAATGTTTTGCCAGTGGAAGATCCAAAATAGGAGCTAGGACGGGCTACAAGCTAAGAAAAAGACAGAGAATCGCAACCAGATATTTGGATAAAATTATGCAACTACAAGAAATGAACTGTATAACCGTAAATTTACAATAGTTTCATAACCGATGTGATGTTGTCAGTACACATAACTTTAATAAAGAACCTGAAATGTAATATGACAACACATAGCTTAATAGACAATACTAGTCATGAACAAAAGTCTAGATATCCAAATGCCCAGTGAAACATCCAAAGTACAAACCTGTCCAGAGCGACTGATATTTAATAACTTAAGGTTAAAATTCCATGGTTGGAATGACTGAACTGACTAATAATGAACAGGTTAGAGGGGTCAAGAAGAAACAATACCTGTTGCAAATAAGAATTTTCCTTCAATCAACCCACTCGAAAAGACAGAATCTCACAATTGCTTATATCCCTGCAAATTGCAAAACGATAATTAAACTCACCAAATGCCAAATTCTGAGCAGTGAATTCTCAGGACAGAAATTAGTTCATGTCTAATGCTAAGCCCGCAAGGTCACCTCAAAACCAAAACACCAATAAAGGTATTCCTCAAAACTAGTGGCCACAGAAGAAAGAACACCAAATCAATTAGGACAAACGATGGTGGCGTTTTTCTTGGGGGAAAAAGAGCCAGCACCCGTGTCCAGCGAGTCACTGGTGCACGATCTGCCTCTGCAAACTGCGATGACCCAGCGAGTAGTCAATCCATCAACACGAAGCAGCAAAGCAGCGGCCGATCAAACGAGGAGCAGCAGGCAGGCAGGGGCTTTTCGTTAGACCAGACGAGGAAGGACTTGGTTGTGCAACTTGTGTGGGCGTGGCCGTATGCCCAGGAACATAGGAACAGCCAAGCACGCTTAGCTAGAAGCACCAAGCAAGGCCCAATATTGCTGAGGGGCAAATCACAATAAAAACAACTGAGAAATTGATGGTGCCGTTCTCTCTAAAAAAAAAAACTTATGGTGCCTTCGCTACGGATCTACGGAAGCTCGCCGGCGATCCCCTGCTACCAAGGTACCTGACGGAAGGGAATCTACGGGTAGGATTGATGGCTAATTGAACATCTAACAGATGCGATATCTTCAACTGCTATGATTCGCGAGCTTTACAACCCCAAGTAGGCGCATAAAGGAAAAGGTCCAAACAAAATAATCTCGAGAGTACTGGTAGTCTAGAGAGTAGCTGTTCTGGTGTTTATGTAAGAAGAATCGAGGATTTGGCTCTTGGATCAAACCCAATCAGTCCCCTGATAGATCCCGATCTAATATACTCCCGCTGTACCGAAATACTTGTAGTTGGGGGAACTTGTACTAGTTTGCCTCAACTACAAGTATTTTGGTACAGATCCCTGAGCTTAATCTAGTCGTCGCTCTTACAGATCCTCACGGATCGGCAAATCAAGGCAGAAACCAACGCATGAAGCTGATCTAGGGACTGTGAAGAACGATTTGAGATTGAAATCGTAAATAATTATGGGGATCGAAAACTGACCTTGTTCTTGATCGATTTGTGTGAAATAGCTTCGCGCGTCGTATGGTGTAGAGAGAGAGAGAGAGAGAGAGAGAGTTCGGGGGCAGAGCAGCAAGTGGGGGAAGGAGAGCGAGGAGAGCCGATAGATTCGCAACACACACACACACACACCCTCCTGTGGCTAGATAACGCGGCAGGAGGCCAACAAACGCGTGCCTGCACGCGGGGCTTCCCAGGTTCGCGTAGGTTCTAGAACATCCTCCCCGGTTTCCATTTTCTTTTTCCTTGTTTCACTGGGGTTTGTTCGGTTTTTTCTTTTCTCCAAATTAACTTCTTTAACTTTAATTTTGCAAAGGAAAAAACTTAGACCAACTTTATAAAAAAAGTTGTTAATATATGGAGAAAATACATCCTACGATGTAACTACACCATGTTTCATATACTATCATGCGATGGCAAAAATCCGTGTTTTGACCCTTTTGGCTAACAAATTCAGGATCTGACCCCCTTCTGGAAAAATTTCGGGATCTAACCCTTTTGCCTACCGCCATGGGCTCTGGCGGTAGGTCCCTTGACGGCGACTGATGCCCGTCTGCTCGTGCTGACGTGGAAAAGGGCCTACCGCCGCATGCCATGGCAGTAGGTTTTGATATCCTACCGCTAGATGACTTGGCGGTAGGTCATGTGGGTTTGGGTTTTTACAAGTTTTAGTAATTGTTTCTTTTGTAAAGTTTTATCACAGGTTTCACAAATAGCAAAAAATGAGCTCATATATTAATAAACGGGCCAGATAGCAAACTTGTCCACATAGTTTACACATAGTTTCATAAGTAGCAAATAGCAAACTTGTCCACATAGTTTGACACCCCCGACTAACGGCAATTAGTTTCGCAAAAAGCTTTCGGAAAGCCAACAAACGGTGCAACAAGTTCTTCAGACAAGTTTAGACATCCTCGTATGTTAGGTCTGGTCGTGGAGACAGATAAGGCAGCGGATCCACCGGTCCAGGCGGAGGCGGAACGTTGGCCGACATCCGACCGTTCAAGCACTCCCACCTTGCCTTGCCCGCTGGAGTTTTCGCCTCCGCTCTTCCCCAGTTGATGATGTCGAAAGCCGATGCACTTGTGGGCGGCATCCTGGCTCTCTCCTCCGCATTGCTCTCGAAGTAGATTCTCTAGCCCAAATTGCGCAGCTCCCAGTTGGAGTGCTTTTTGGCAGCTTCAATGGTGTCTTCCCGGCGGAGACGGGAGATATTTGGATCTGCCTCCATCTCTGTCATCACTCTCTTCCACTCCTTCACACTCTGCGACCAACACTTGACATCGTCGAAGATCCGCTCTGCCCTCTCCTGCCACCACCTTTCCCTCGTCGCCTCTAGGACCTCGTCTGAGACAGATCCCATCGGCTGGAGCAGCTTGGGGAAGGACTCGTACACGTACGGCAGCGACATGGCAGTCGAGGTGTGCTCGGGGAAGGTCAGGTACCTAAACATATGGATGCATCACATAAATAAGTTTCATCATCTCCAAAAAAATCTAAACCTATGGTTCATCATATGGTCAAAAATCTAAACCTAGGGTTCATTATATGGTCAAAATTTCTAAACCTAACTTGTATTATCTTGAAATATCAGCTAGGGTTCATCACCTTCCAAAAAATCTAAACTTAGAAAATATGAATTAGCGTTCATCATGTGGGCAAAAAATATCGATTAGGGTTCATCATGATTCATCACCAAGGATCATCCCCTAACTTGTATTATCTAGATGCAATCCCTTAGTTTCATCATATCAACTAAACTAGGGTTCATCATGATTTTTAACATGAACATGAACATAAATCATTCTTAGGCTACATAAAAAGGGAGTGATTTGACTCAAAGTAATTGGGGGGGATCGGAGGAGCTTATGTTTCTGCATGAAGGGCATCTCGATCCGCAAAAATGGTGAAGGAATGAAGAAGATCCGAGGGGGTGTGAAGGAGATGAGAGAGGGGGCGAGAGGAAGAAGAAAGCGGGCGGCTGAGTGGGGGATAAGGGGGTGGGGTGGGGCGGGCGATTGTGCGATTTATAAATGCCCAAACCGTACCGCCACACCCCCTGGCGGTAGGTTGCTGAAACCTACCGCCAGAGCCCATGGCGGTAGGGGTGGCACAGGGGTGGAATCGGTTCTGTTATCGGAAACACCCCCCCCCCTTGGCGGTAGGCTTCAGTACTACAAGGTCATTTGTTACTTGCCTTATTAAAGACCCGACTCATCACATTGTAATGAGCCGGCCCTTGGGGGCTACCAGTTGCTCCTGTCAAAAAATTCAAGGTACAATCTATTATATTGAAAGGTCTACTACTCAGTTGGTAGAGTACAAAAGCTTTTAACCTTGTGGACGTGGGTTCAAGCCCGTGGTGGGGGTTATGTCATATGATGTTATTTTCAATGAAGTATATATAAAGTCCCAGCTCATTATTATCTTACTAAGCCGGCCCTTGGAGGCTATACGTCGCTGCTCAAGTCTACATGATCATATTTACAAAAGTCCCTGCTCATTTTTGCTTAATGACCCAGCCCTTGGGGGCTATACTAGTTAAAGTTTTT
Organism: Aegilops speltoides; assembly: GCA_021437245.1. Lineage (NCBI taxonomy): Eukaryota > Viridiplantae > Streptophyta > Magnoliopsida > Poales > Poaceae > Aegilops > Aegilops speltoides. The sequence goes on from CM038142.1 coordinate 52,038,934, forward strand.
ATGGGCATCAGGCAATTACAAGTCCCAGGTTGCTGCAAGCATGACAAACCGACACTTCGGGGCTACATTATTCAAATCATGATTATATCAACTATGGAAGTCCCATGTCGCTGCAAGCATGCACCATGACACTTGGGGGATAATGCAAGGTCATTTGTTACTTGCCTTATTGAAGACCCGACTCATCACATCGTAATGAGCCGGCCCTTGGGGGCTACCAATTGCTCCTGTCAAAAAATTCAAGGTACAATCTATTATATTGAAAGGTCTACTACTCAGTTGGTAGAGTACAAAAGCTTTTAACCTTGTGGACATGGATTCAAGCCCATTGTGGGGGTTATGTCATATGATGTTATTTTCAATGAAGTATATATAAAGTCCCAGCTCAGTATTATCTTACTGAGTCGGCCCTTGGGGGCTATACATCGCTGCTCAAGTCTACATGATCATATTTACAAAAGTCCCTGCTCATTATTGCTTAATGACCCGACCCTTGGGGGCTATACTGGTTGAAGTTTTTATGGGCATCAGTATTATAAGTCCTGAGTTGTTTGCAAGCATGACAACCCGGCACTTGGGGGCTACATATATGGAATATTCAGTTTTTACTAGTGACTAAGATGAACAACATGGATTTCTTCAAGGTGGTAATATTTATAATGAAGCAAGTCTTAAGTCATCACTTTGCTCTACTTAAGACTTGGGGGCTACAGGTAATATGGATATAAGGGAGAAAAATCTTCAAATTCTCAGTTCTGAGCAAACTAGATTGACCCGGTGTCTGCAACAATTATGACCTGGTGTTGGTAACAATTATGACTCGGCATCATCTGTTTATAACCCGACGATTTTGGTAATCATAAATTGGCAAGATCTACATCTTCAAGCCGGCTGAAAATTAGATGAGTATTTCAAGACCAATATTCTTTAAGCATTAGGAGCTGAATCAAATGAATTATTCTTCACAATATTTTTGTAAGAAACCAATGTGAGCAAATTGATTATGAAGCTGGTCTATTGACCCGAATTTTCTAGGAGAAGAGAATGACAAGGACTTAAGGATGACTAGGTACCGGTTCAGAAAAACTTTTAACCCGGAGCACAACCTATCTATTTTGTTCTTGTGTTTATTTTGCAGGATCGGTTTAACATGGATCAATCCAAATTAAACTGGGGGCTAATGTCAGGGATATACCCCGCGGTATGACCCGGCCGGATTTATGACCCGGCCGGACTTGGCGACTCACTGATGACCTGCCCGGATCTCTCCATTCACTGATGACCCGTCAGAGTCAGGTGACCCATTGGTGACCCGTCAGGTGGGTCAGAGGACTGACAAGACCCAGAGGCCTAGAAGGCTCAAGGCCCAGAAGGCTGGCTTATGTTATGGTAGGCCGGCTTAAAATGAAAGGCATAAGGAATATTCTCCTATAAAGGAAGCAAGACTAGGACTCCACTTGTAATAGAGTGATCCTAATCCTACTAGGACTAGTCATGTAACCCGCCCCTTCTTATATAAGGAGGGGCGGGGCACCCCAAGGAGGACAAGTTTTCACGAGTTAGGTTTAGACAGACAAATCAATATCTCTCGAGATAGAGCACCCTTGTAATCGTGATCATCATCATCAATATCAATCAAGCAGGATGTAGGCTTTTACCTCCGCCGTGAGGGGCCGAACCTGGGTAAAATCTCGCATCTCTCGCCCCGCCCAACCCCTTTCAAGCTACCACATAGATGTGTTGGCCTCGCAACTAATTCCTCACACTAGGAAATCTGTCATGACAATTCCATGACAAAAAGTGTTTGGAAAAGTAGATGCATTGGAGACGTATCAGGAGGGCCTCCGACCCCTTCCCCTCGCTACCGTAGTGTGGGCAGATCCGGCCTCCCGCCGCCCACCTAGTGACATCCCGGCGACCCTCAGGTATAACTTCCTTCGAAATTGGCCTTGCTCTACTTTCGGAGCTCCTAACATCGCTGCATTTGTATGTTTTACTATTTCTCATGCCCCCTCGTAGATAGGATCGATCGGCTGTTTGAAAGCCACCTAAATTTTTACTGTTAAGAGGTAAAACTAGTTCATGCACTCGAATCTAGTACTACTTGGTTCAAACAAGGAAGAAAGGGGGTGGGGATGGGGGAAGATTTGTTACCTGAATCTAGGACTTGGTCAAAAGAGGAAATAATGGGGGCGAAAAGTAGCAGAGACTGGCTATCCAACTGGTCTCTAGGTCTAATAGGGAAATAAAGGGAAACACAATACAAACTCAATATAAACCCGGTCTATTGGTTGAAAAAGGAAAGAAAGTGGGGACTGACAAGTTAACAGAGTAAGTCCAGCACTAGATTTGCTAGCCTCACATAGTATAAGGTGGCTATACCGAACAAAAATGGGACCAACCCAGATATCTTGTTCTGATGTTTGTCGCCCCGAGCCACACTTATGTAATGCCACTGGTAAAATGTAGCAGTCGCACTGTTAAAAGTAAGGACACGTTAAACCAATGTTGTTTTCAATGTAATGCCTCCAGTAATATGAATCAATGGCACTTTTTTCATATCCTGCTAAATTTCCCATTAAGATAAGTTGCTTCTTTTCGTTAGAAATGCAACTGCCCTGGTCCGCCTACTCTCCCGTTCCCAAATACCGACTCTGTAGCAGTTGTTAATGTAATGTTGCTGATAAAATGAAGCAATGGCACCATTAAAGTAATGTCATATTTAACGGTTGTCATAGTTAATCCTAATGCCCACGCTAATATCTAGCAATGTTGCTGCTTTAGAAATTGCTACTATCCTTGTAGGATTGCCATTCAGATAAGGAACATGCTTCTTTTCATTTGATGTATGTTTCATCACTTGTTAGTCACCCTCCTTTCCACCCTTTTTGTGCAAACAGGGATATACATTTCACACTTGATCTTAGTTGAACTGCACAAATGATATCCAAATTATAGTTGAACATTCCAAGAGCTTCACAACCAACCTTGATGTTGCTCAATTTTATTGCAACTAATGAAGACGAAGCTCTGTGGGTTTCGTTTTCTGATGGAAATGGAACCGGGGTTGGAGCCCTTTTCTTAAAAAAAGAAGAAGCTGCTAGCTCATGGGACATTGCTTCATTTTAGGTGAACTGCACCAAAAGATCCCATGAATTGAATCATCCATGTTGGTGACTGGTGTCATCCCTTCTATGATGGCGTTGACTATAGATATGGTTCCCATCACGAGGTATATTCCTTTTTGATCTGACCGTTTTCCAAAGATCCTGCATGTTGAGTCTGCTCTTGTGCTACTGTTTTGGAACTGCCATGATAAAGCAGTAATGTTATTATTTTGCACCTTAATCTAGTGGCACTATTAATTTGAGGCAATGTTTTGGCACCGCTAGTGCCACTAATTTTTTTATATATCGAAAGAGGGGGTTTCCTCCAATTTCATTAAAGAAACCCAACCATAGAGAACCATTATCCGACAACATCTCAGTGTAAACGGGCAGTTATGCAACTACTACTAGAACGGACTGAGTACTAGCAGGAGACAAGTTCACCACATAAGCTAGGCAGGTAGGGGGACGCATCACCAGCTCAACCAAGTTTGGATTACAACCCAAATGCTACCACAGAAACATCAAGGGGGGAAGATAGGGACTGAACAAGCCAGCTTCAGCATCCCAGTCTAAGCACCCCCGGCCTCCATCATTGCGACGCACGGTACACCTCGTTTGCCACCTACTCGACCCTAGTGTCACTGATAAAATGAAGTAATAATACAGTTAAACTAGAGCGAGTGTCCTCTCTGCCATTTCATTTCCAATGTAGATAAAGAAAGTGCTTCTCTTTGTTAGTACATGTTTCATCAATTAGTCCCGTTGTTAATGTTTAAGCGTTTATGCAAACTGGAGTGCTTAATTTTAGTTGATCTGCACAAAAATAGAGATTGGAATGTCTCAAGGCCCCTCCTTGTACTACCGTTGTACACTGATGTTCATCACTGACAGAAGGTGTATCGGGGAGACTTGAGTCAATTTCCAGTATGAGGCATACCGTATGAGGCATCGTAGGGCCCATCTCGCCCTCGCAGCATGGCATACTATGATACTATCGCAATATTTTCTTCTATTTATTAGTGAATGTTTCATCAACTAATGCCACTATAATGTAATCATGCTTTTTCATTATCTGTGCAAATAGGGTTATTCAGCTGCATTTGGTGGAACTGCACAAATGTACAGATGGAACCAACATATATGCGGAGTGCGAGGTGTGCCAAGTAAAAATTACTGACACCAACCATGCTCCATGCACGCATTGGCATCCATCACCACCAGTGGGATGTGTGGCGCTCTCTGTGGACGGATCTTTCTTGGCAGCAAATCTTCTAACCAAATACTAGTAGCTTAATTATATTGACAATTTTCTAGGGAGTACCCTTTTCTGAAAGAAGCACCAATCTATTTTTATTTATTTGTACAAAGTGTCACAACTTTGACCCAAAGGTCTAGAGCTATTTTAGGGTGATTGGCGTAGTACTCGGAGACTGATTGTAAGCATGATTTTCATTAGCTGTCACACTGATTGTAAGCATGAGCAGATGGAAGATTAGGTTAGTGTGAAGCTTACCTTAAACCCTACCGCCACCGTTGAAACGAGGCAAGCGTCGAGGGAACCGTGGAGAATGGCGTGGAAGCGATGTCGCGCCATCCGGCCTCCTCTTGCGGTGAGAACGAATACTCATGTGGCTCTGGATGGCTCTGCACCCTCACGAACAACACACTGTACTCAATTGATTTGTTATCCTCTGGGTGCTCGACCTTTGACCTGTACGCCCACCACCTCCACCTGACTTTCGCCTCGGGAAAATCTGTCTGCTCCATCGCCCAGAGGAGATACTCGATGAAATCGAAGGACTACGGCGTGACTGCCGCTGCGGAGTACATCGCTGCCATCTCGCTCTTTCGCATACATTGCCACATGGCCCTCACCGTCCTCGAAATCTCCCACTCATTGTCAAACCAAGTAAGGACCTCCTTCAACCTGGCTAACTTTGCCTGGTCGCCGCCGGTGATCTACCTGATTCGCTGCTGCATCCTCTCCATAGATGTCCTTTTGAGTGGTCCGGTGCTAGCTTTGGAAGATGGGAGGAGAGACGGTGGTCTTGCAATAGAGAAGAGGGAGAGGCGAGACGGTGGTTTTGGAATGGAGATGATTGAGAGGAGAGGGGGTGGTTTTGCAATGGAGAAGAGGGAGAGGCGAGATGGTGGTTTTGGAATGGAGATGATGGAGAGGAGAGGAGGTGGTTTTGCAACGGAGAAGAGGGAGAGGAGCATGCGGCAACAATTTAGGATTGGACGAGAGGGTCGGCGCGCTGTGACTGGATCCAAATCAAAATTAATTTACCCTTCAATTAAGAAATCAACCCCACATTAACTAGTCTCCCTTTTATTCGGGGTCATAATTGACCATGATTTTCACAAATAAAATATATGTTATACGTTGCAAAAATAATATAATTTGAAAGTACATTCAGATACTAACCAAACGATACAATTTTTGGTGACATGCATTCACATTTTGCTTGTCAAATACAGTACGTGGTCAAACTTTGACCCAAAATACGCAAAACAAAAAAATACTTCCAAGACCAGCGCCGCTCCTCTCCTCTTAAACCACCGCTGCTCCTCTCCTGTTCCAATCTAAATCCAGTGCCGCTCCTCTTCTCTTCCATTTCAAAACCACAGCCCCTCCTCTCCTGTTCCAATCCAAAACCAGCATCGTCCTCTCCCATTCTAATCCAAAACTAGCGTTGCTCCCCTCCTCTTCCATTCAAAAACCACCGCCAGCAAGTGAAGGTGTTGTGGAGAAGTCGATCGATGGAGGAGTACAACCGATACACGAGGATCGCAGATGGCGACCTTGTGAAGCTAGCTAGGATTTTGGAGATACAGTCTTGGTTTGACAACAAGGACCAACTAGTGGCGACGGTGACGGCGACATCCATGGCCAAATATCTGCAACAGAGTGATAAGGTGGTGATACTCCCGAAGGGAGTCGCGTGGGAGTACATAGAGCTGCTCCTCTAGGCCATGGAGCAAACAGATTCACAGAATCCAATCGTGAGGGAGCGGTGGTGGGAGTATCGATCCCAGATGGGGCACCCATTGGAGATTGAAGGATCAAGCATCTACGGGGTGCCGTTTGTGAGGGTGTCGTGCTAGAGTGAGCAGGTGGAGTCTTCGTCGACCGAACCCAATAGCAAGAGGAGAAAAGCAGTTGGCCCGACAATGCTTCCCCGCCATCCTCTCCCTTGCTGTTCACATCGTCTCACGGGGCGGTTGTCTGCCGCCGAGGAATAGGAGGGGACTGCCCCCAGCCCAATAGTCGGGCAGGTTGTGAATTGTTAGGAGGAGCTTAGGGTTGTCAGTATTTGCAGGTTGTGAATTGTGTTTTGTGTTGTGTATTTTGAGAGTACTTGCAGATATGAATGTCTTTTGAATTTCAAATTTGCAGTATTGAGCATATGAAGTATTTTATGAATTCTAGAGATCTATTTTTAGAACTTAAAAAAATGTAGTTTCATAGGAGCATAAAAGTGCAGACAATGTGATTCTCAGAGAAGAAACAACAAGTTTCAGTTTCAGATAAGAAACTGCAAGTTCAGTTTCAAATAAGAAACCGCAACTTTCAGAGGCAGAGCATTTATATTAACACGGCTTTTTCAAACAGGGTTAAAATCATGTTGGAAGTTTTATTCATGGTCGAAAATGGAACTACCAGCCAGTTAACATCATGCTGATCAACATTCATGCATAACACATCTTTATATGATGCACATTCAAAAAGATATGCTATTTTCAAAATGCCCACACAATGTCGAGTGTGCGAAAAACAGAGAAAACGAGGGACAAAGTTTTGGCAAGTGTTGGACGTGGTGTGCGTAGATGACAATGGAGACCCACATGTCAATAATGGCAGAGGCAAAAAATTTGGAGATATTTTCCCTGCATCAGGTGGAATCGAACCCGGGCGGAACAGCTGTCGGGTAGTGTCACTTGGCCACTGGGCTAGTTCAGTACTTTCATTACAAATAAGGCACTTCCTCAGGTGTTCGGATCTCCTCCTGCGCCTTTGTGCGCTCGCCGCGACGCCGCTGTCTGCCTTTGTGAACATACTGAATAAATGAGAGGAATCTAGAGAGGACTGTATGTGGAGAGGCGGACAGTCGGGACCCACCAGGTCTATGGCCGTACGCAAGCAAGTGCCTCATCGAAAATATACTTCCTCCTAATGCTATACTGACGTTGGGGCCCACAGGTTTGTCAACATAGTTACATTTTTAGGTGCTTCAACATAGTTACTATAGGAGATAAATTCACAATGAAGCCGGGGAGCTGGCAGGTATAATTTATTATTACTGGGGCAGCAAGTATCAGCTGGGTTTTGGGCTGCCCCGTCCAGGCTTTCTTTTTTAACATGCGCAGCCCACGACATGCCGGTTTGTATTTTCTTGAGAGCCGTCATGTATCAACCGGCCTATGGACCTCCATCCAAGGTTTTTATTTTTCCTGAAACATCGGCAGCCCAATTTATGTATTTTTTTTAAAAAAAACGCAGAGATCTGTTCTATTTTTTTATATAAGAATAGGACGCCTGGTCCAACTTATGTTTCCCTTCTAAATATATTATATATATTTAAATTATTTTATATGTTATTATATATTATTGTTATTGTCATCATATATTTAACATTTTCTTAAATATGTAAAAAAACAATATCCCAAATCTTATTAACTCATAAAAATAATTTCTTAACAATAAAATCCTGGATTTTTTGGCAACGAAAATCCTAGTGATTGTGTACAAAAGCTTGGTAAGATTTAAGGACCAATGTTATAATAAATCACTTATTATTTAAATATATTTATAACAAAATGCTCAACCCCTGTTTACTTTTTGATAACATTGCTGCGCCCAACCCAACATTATAATTGGAATCAGCCCAGCAAAATCGTGTATTTCGAGAAAGTGCAGCCTATAATTTTTTAGAAAAAAATAAATGGGCCGCATAGACGCTACATTATTTGTTCACCCAGCTCAGCTAATGGACTGTAATTATTAAAAAGAAAGATCAAATTGATTGTAAATTCTGAAAAAATGGGTTGAATACGTGCCACATTTTTTAAGGCTGAAATGTGGGTCAATAGGTCGAAGCCAGCGCAAGTCCTTGTCAACTTAGTCAACAAATGATTCTGACATTGTTAGCCATTGGATTTACATCCAACGACCGACATCGATCTTCAATCTCTCGTCTTCTTTCTCCAGCAATGCCAGGGCCACCTGCTCCCGCCTCCTGCTGCTAGCAGCTCTGCTTAGCATGCTTCACTGTGAAGCGCTACCCCATCGTTTGCCAGGCCATCCCTCCACCCCTCCATACCTCCTGTTCTTTTCCACCGACTGCCGAACCACACCACACCAGAACCAGTTAACCCTCGTACACCTCTTCGTTTGTGACTGTACTCTCGCGTCTTCCCATTTCCGTCTCGTTGCTGTCTAGGGCCTCGCCGTCGTCCACCACCTTGGATGCGCTCGGCGCGGAGTGATCAACGCGGTCAACGAACGACATCCATCGGAAGTAGACTATGCATGGAGAGGCTAACAGCTGGGTCCAAGGCCGTACGCAAGGAAATGCCTCCTTATTACGTGCAAAATAATGATTCCTCCACCTGACAGCTGGGACCCACTGGAAGGGCCTCTGTATTTCGTGAAAAAACATTCCCCCGCTGATAGGTCAGACCCACCAGCTATATCTTCGCACGCAAGGAAGTGCCTCCTTATTACGCACAAAAAAATGAATACCCCTTGCTAGCTGGGACCCACCATAGTGGGATGCTGACTTGTGGGCCTACTAAGTTGATGGGGACGGAGGGCTTTGTCATCTTAGTCAATATGAACGATTCTAGCTGAAGTGACCGTATGATGTGCATCCAATGACCATAGTGCTTCAACCTCTGGTCTTCTTGCTCCAGCCGCCCAAACCAGCGCTGGTCGTGCCGCGTGCTCCTGCCTCCCGTGGCCGCTGTGATGCCGCGGAGGCCTTGATACGTCTCCGTCATATCTATAATTTTTGATTGTTTCATGCCAATATTATTCAACTTTCATATACTTTTGGCAACTTTTTATACTATTTTTGGGACTAACTAATTGATCTAGTGCCCAGTGCCAGTTTTGTTTGTTGCATGTTTTATGTTTCGCAGAAACCCCATATCAAACGGAGTCCAAACAGGATAAAAACGGACGGAGCTTATTTTTGGAATATTTGGTAAATATGGGAGGAAGAATCAACGCGAGACGGTGCCCGAGGTGGCCACGAGGCAGGGGGCGTGCCTGCCCCTACTGGGCGCGCCCCTGACCCTCGTGGGCCCCTCGTAAGGCGGTTGCCGCTATTCTTTTGCCGCAAGAAAGCTAATTTTTGGAGAAAAATCTGGGCAAAGGTTTCAACCCAATCGGAGTTACGGATCTCCGGATATAAAAGAAACGGTGCCAGGGCAGTATCAGAGAACGCAGAAACAGAGAGAGACAGAGAGATAGATCCAATCTCGGAGGGGCTCTCGCCCCTCCCACGCCATGGGAGCCAAGGACCAGAGGGGAAACCCTTCTCCCATCTAGGTAGAAGGTCAAGGAAGAAGAAGAAGAAGAAGAAGAAGAAGAAGAAGAAGGGGGGCTCTCTCCCCCTTGCTTTCGGTGGCGCCGGAACGCCTCCGGGGGCCATCATCATCACCGCGATCTACACCAACACCTCCGCCATCTTCACCAACATCTTCACCAACATCTTCATCACCTTCCCCCATCTATATTCAGCGGTCCACTCTCCCACAACCTGCTGTACCCTCTACTTGAACATGGTGCTTTATGCTTCATATTATTATCCAATGATGTGTTGCCATCCTATGATGTCTGAGTAGAATTTCGTTGTCCTATCGGTGATTGATGAATTGCTATAATTGGTTTAATTTGCTTGTGGTTATGTTGCTGTCCTATTGTGCCCTCTGTGTCGCACAAGCGTGAGGGATTACCGCTGTAGGGTGTTGCAATATGTTCATGATTCGCTTATAGTGGGTTGCTGGAGTGACAGAAGCATAAACCTGAGTAAGGGGGTTGTGGCGTATGGGATAAAGGGGACTTGATGCTTTAATGCTATGGTTGGGTTTTACCTTAATGATCTTTAGTAGTTGCGGATGCTTGCTAGAGTTCCAATCATAAGTGCATATGATCCAAGAAGAGACATTATGTTAGCTTATGCCTCTCCCACATAAAACTTGCTATCGGTCTCGTAAAGTAGTCAATTGCTTAGGGACAAATTTCACAACTCTTACCACCACTTTTCCACACTCGCTATATTTACTTTATTGCTTCTTTATCTAAACAGCCCCTACTTTTTATTTAAGTGCTCTTTATTATCTTGCAAACCCATCCAACAACACCTACAAAGTACTTCTAGTTTCATACTTGTTCTAGGTGAAGCGAACACTAAGCGTGCGTAGAGTCGTATCAGTGGCAGATATGACTTGAGAGAATATTTGTTCTACCTTTAGCTCCTCGTTGGGTTCGACACTCTTACTTATCGAAAGAGGCTACAATTATCCCCTATACTTGTGGGTTATCAAGACCATTTTCTCGCGCCGTAGCCAGGGAGTCATAGCATGGGGTGAATATTCTCGTGTGTGCTTGTTTGCTTTATCACCAAGTAATTTTTATTTGTTGTTCTAAGTTGTTCTCTATCTTTAGTTATGGGTAGGAAACACAAAATACCAAAAAAATTAGTTGTACCTACTACACCAATGGTTGAAGAACCACTCAAAATCTATCACACTCCTGAAGCTTTTTACTTGGATCATCTTTGATCCCTATGTGCTCGTGCTGAAACCCCAACTAGCTTAGTTGAGGGAAAATCTTTAGATGAGCATGCTTGTTATGTGCGATACCGTATATCTGAAAAAGGGAAGCTTTTACTGGATCAAATGCATCATTTGTAATGCTATGCTTGGAATTTATGTGAAATATATGGTATTACTTGTTGTTCTGAAAACCCTAAGAAACACCTTCCCTACCAATGTGAGTTTAGTGATAATGGAATCGTATCTTCTTATGCTAAGGGTGTTTATAATTACTATGATGTTCAACAAATTGAAGAATTTGTTGCTTTTAACGGTGCTTATGAAATTGCTTCTTTGATTGAAAAGTATGATGCTACTCTCTACAAATCTGAAATTTTTGCCATACTTGAATATCGTTATGATAATTATGCTTCTAATGCCTATGTTAAACCATATATTGAGGACTTCTCTGCTGTCCAAGAAGAGAGTAATATTTTGCAGGAGTCTATGGAAGAAGAAATTGATGAAATTGTGAGCTCATTGGATGAAAAAGATGATGAGGAGAGCGAAGAACAAAAGGAGGAAGAGCGGATTAGCTACCCGTGCCCACCTTCTAATGAGAGTAATTCTTCAACTCATACATGGTTTAATTCCCTTTCATGCTTACTGAAGGATGATTGCTATGATAATTGCTATGATCCCGTTGATTCTCTTGAAAATATCCCTTTTTGATGATGCTTGCTATGCGTGTGGCCAAGATGCCAATATGAATTATGCTTATGGAGATGAACTTGCTATAGTTCCTTATGTTAAACATGAAATTGTTGCTATTGCACCCACGCATGATAGTCCTATTATCTTTTTGAATTCTCCAAACTACACTATATCGGAGAAGTTTGTGCTTATTAAGGATTATATTGATGGGTTGCCTTTTACCATTGCACATGATAATTTTGATGAATGTAATATGCATGTGCTTTCTGCTCCTACTTGCAATTATTATGAGAGAGGAACTATATATCCACCTCTCTATGTTTCCAACACGATAGAATTGCAAGAAACTGCTTATACTATGCATTGGCCTTTACTTGGTGTGCATGAATTGTTCTTTTATGACATGCCGATGCATAGGAAGAGAGTTAGACTTCGTTGTTGCTTGATATATGTTACTTTGTGCTCACTACTAAATTACAAATCATTTAATTAAAATTGGCTTTGATATACCTTGGGATCTGGGTGGATCCATTACTTGAGCACTATTTGCCTAGCTTAATGGCTTTAAAGAAAGCGCTGCCAGGGAGACAACCCGGAAGTTTTAGAGAGTCATTTATTTCTGTTGAGTGCTTATATATAGTTTAAAAACAAAAAAAATAAAGAGGGGAACCCAAAACTTTTCAAAAAGGAAAGTGAAAGTGAGGAAGACAAGCATTGTCGAAGTGGGAGAGGTCCTTGAACTTTGTTCATGCTCACGGAAACTTTGTGAATCTTAATTACAGAAACTTTTCATAAAAAATAATTATCCCCTTGTAAAATTCCATTGTATTATAAAAATAATGTGACAAGGTTTGCCTTTAGGATGTTTACAATGCTTGTTGGTTTGTACGGTGCAGGACATAAAATTTGGCTGTAGTGCACGATTTTACATTTTTTTTACTGGAACACCAAACGGTTCTGATTCTTCTTGCATTGTCTTTCTGTAATTTTTTTTATTTTTCCTAATTTTTGTAGAATTTTTGGGGTAACAAAAGTATGGTGAATGTTCAGATTGCTACAGACTGTTCTGTTTTTGACAGATTCTGTTTTTGATGCATAGTTTCCTTGTTTTGATGAAACTATCAATTTCTATCAGTGGATTAAGCCATGGAAAAGCTATATTACAGTAGACACAATGCAAAAACAAAATATGAATTGGTTTGCAATAGTACTTAGAATAGTGATTTGCTTTATTATACTGACAGATCTTACCGAGTTTTCTGTTGAAGTTTTGTGTGGATGAAGTGTTTGATCAAGAAGGTCTCGATATGAGGAAAAGGAGGAGAGGCAAGAGCTCAAGCTTGGGAATGACCAAGGCACCCCAAGTAAATATTCAAGGAGACTCAAGCACCTAAGCTTGGGGATGCCCCAGAAGGCATCCCCTCTTTCTTCAACAAGTATTGGTATGTTTTTCGATTCGCTTCGTTCATGCGATATGTGCAAATCTTGGAGCGTCTTTTGCATTTAGTTTTCACTTTTCTTTTATGCACCATGATGGTATGAGATAGTCCTTGGTTGATTTATAGAATGCTCATTGCACTTCACTTATATCTTTTGATTATGGCTTTATAGAATGCTTCATGTGCTTCACTTATATCATTTAAAGTTTGGATTGCCTGTTTCTCTTCACATAGAAAACCGCCATTTGTAGAATGCTCTTTTGCTTCACTTATCCTGTATACCTAAGGGATTCATCCCCACTATAAAATTTATCTCAACATGCAGGGCATCCACGTCAGCGCAGGTGCCCCTCAGTGGTTATTTTCCAACGTCATCGTTTTCTGCTGCTTCCGCCCGCACGATGTAGGGAGTCGAGCCGCTGCCTTCCCTGACCAAATTTTCCACACCAGCTATGAATCCTGACCCAATTGACTCCCACACCCATCTCCCAATTAACACCCCCTCCTCTCTCCCGCCCATTGATTTCCATGACTGATCCTATTCACCTTCTCTGCATAAATGCTAGAGTAAAAACTGGAGCGATTCTTTGCTTTAAGCTTCCATCGACATTATAAGTGTTTCCCTTTAAGTTTCCATCGACACCACATCTCCTGCCGGTAAATTTCGAGGAGGAGGAGTGTGTAGGCTTCTAGAACCAGTCGGTCGTCGATGGGAGGCGCCCGCCTCTGTCACACAGCCACCGCGCGCGGCGTCGCTCTCCTTCTGACCATTCTCCTACCTGACCGAGTTCGACAACTGTCTTGTCGTCACTGTTCTTGGTTCGCCATGGCCATTCATCAATATCTTGATCACACGGTATGCCTAACCCGCCCTACCTTGACATCTGCTGCCGGCTAGACTTGATACTGTGTGCGTAGATCGATCCTATCCCCTAGCGCCATATGCACAAACTGACGCTGTTGCAAGTCCCCACGAGACCTAAGTGGTTAACTCCTGAAGCAATGAATAAGAGTAGATACTGCCATTCATGTACTGATGTTGGGGTATTCTATCATCAAATCTTTGCGTGCATGCATATCCTTCCGTGCAGGTTGATTCCCCATATTGATTATTTAGCGTTTACTTAAAACTTTGCTTTGTTTTAGATTGTAAACTCACTACAGATCCCGCGCAAAAAAAGTAAACTCATTGCAGATTTGCTACTGATCTGATTAGCTCTAGCAGGTTGCGTCAATCATACTATTGAATCCTTTTGAGATAGGCGATGCTACGATTCACTTGAGATAACTGATGCTCTGCCCTTATTTTAGTAGGATTGCATCAGTTTTGCACATATTGCAGTATTGTCCATCGCTAAGAAGAACCTCTGAAGAAATTGCTTTACAAAACGCAAAACGCAAAACTTTTTTGATGGTATGATGCCCATAATATTTTTCGCTGTTCAACGCATCTACTATTTGTAAATACTGATGTGTGCTGAATGTGTTTCTGAATAATCAAAATAACTTGATTTTTGCAGGTAACTTTTTCCTAGATTCTGCAGTTGTCTTCCAATCATCTCCATACGTTAATGACATGAGTTACTTTAGCATTTATGTGGACCTGAGAATATTGACAAGTATAGGTCTGAACAATTGATGGAAGATGATAAAAACATAGTTGAAGGAATATCAACGTATTTTTGCATCCATTCTCATTAGCCTTCCATGGACTTAAAAGTTGTATTGTGAAACAACATACAAATTGTTTGAAAGTTGTCAAAACTCCAATGGTACATCAATAATGAACACTCCTTATTTTTCTCTAACCTATATATTGAGTATTTTTTTCGTATGATTTTGTATTTGTTATTTACGATGAAACTTTGGTGGTTGTGCTCTCAAATGCCAATTTCCCCATCTATAGAAGTAAGAACATGTCCTCCTATAATTATCATTATAGATTGTTATTATTTGATTCCTATTGAATTGCTTCAGTTATACACCTTAAGCAAGGCTTTGTTCAATTGGTAAGATTTATTTTACTAATCCCTCTTCATTGTCATAGTTGTTTGCCTTAAAGTACATGTTGTTTTGGAATGGGTTATCCCGACATGCCAAACCAATGCGGGTGGTTGTTTGTTATCCTCACCAGATGAAGATAAAAATGTTAGCTATGATGCGGGAAACTTAGAAGAATCCACCTCCAAAGCAAAACTCCTACACCTATTTTAATTATGGTATATTTATTTGGTCTGTGCATGAGATGTTTTGGATCTACAGATGGATGGGGGGGGGGGTTAACAGAATTTAGTCAATGGAAACTGAAGCACTACCTAATGTAAATAATTCATTACATGAAATCTTTTGTATTTTTCTTGGCAAACATGCATTGTTCTATCTAATGAAATGGGCTTATGTAGATGAGCGATGATGTGGTTAACAAGTATATTCAAAAAATTATATTTCATTTGTTTAATATATATTAATTTTTTCTTACTACATTTTCCGCAACAACGTGCGGGGTATCATCTAGTATTTTTTAGAGCGTGGGCATATCTTTTGTAGAAAGAATTAAACTCTCTTGCTTCACTTATATCTATTTAGAGAGATGACAGGAATTGGTCATTCACATGGTTAGTCATAAAATCCTACATAAACTTGTAGATCGCTGAATATGATATGTTTGATTCCTTGCAATAGTTTTGCGATATAAAGATGGTGATATTAGAGTCATGCTAGTGGGTAGTTGTGGATTGTAGAAATACTTGTGTTGAAGTTTGTGATTCCCGTAGCATGCACGTATGGTGAACCGTTGTGTAACGAAGTTGGTGCATGAGGTATTTATTGATTGTCTTCCTTATGAGTGGCGGTCGGGGACGAGCGATGGTCTTTTCCTACCAATCTACCCCCTGATGACCCACAAGTATAGGGGATCTATGGTAGTCCTTTCGATAAGTAAGAGTGTCGAACCCAACGAGGAGCAAAAGGAAATGACAAGCGGTTTTCAGTAAGGTATTCTCTGCAAGCACTGAAATTGTAGGTAACAGATAGTTTTGTGATAAGATAATTTGTAACGGGTACAAGCAATGAAAGTAAATAAAGTGCAGCAAGGTGGTCTAATCCTTTTTTAGCAAAGGACAAGCCTGGACAATTTCTTATAATGAGAAAAGCGCTCCCGAGGACACATGGGAATTATCGTCAAGCTAGTTTTCATCATGCTCATATGATTCGCGTTCGGTACTTTGATAATTTGATATGTGGGTGGACCGGTGCTTGGGTACTGCCCTTTCTTGGACAAGCATCCCACTTATGATTAACCCCTATTGCAAGCATCCGCAACTACAAAAGAAGTATTAAGGTAAACCTAACCATATCATGAAACATATGGATCCAAATCAGCCCCTTACGAAGCAACACATAAACTAGGGTTTATGCTTCTGTCACTCTAGCAACCCATCATCTACTTATTACTTCCCAATGCCTTCCTATAGGCCCAAATAATGGTGAAGTGTCATGTAGTCGACGTTCACATAACACCACTAGAGGGGAGACAACATACATCTCATCAAAATATCGAACGAATACCAAATTCACATGACTACTAATAGCAAGACTTCACCCATGTCCTCAGGAACAAACGTAACTACTCACAAAGCATATTCATGTTCATGATCAGAGGAGTATTAATATGCATTAAGGATCTGAACATATGATCTTCCACCAAATAAACCAATTAGCATCAACTACAAGGAGTAATCAACACTACTAGCAACTCACAGGTACCAATTTGTGGTCTTGATACAAGATTGGATACAAGAGATGAACTAGGGTTTTGAGAGGAGAGATGGTGATGGTGAAGATGCTGATGGAGATTGACCTCCTCCCAATGAGAGGAATGTTGGTGATGACAGTGGTGATGATTTCCCCCTCCTGGAGGGAAGTTTTCTCGGCAGAACATCTCCGCCGGAGCACTAGATTGGTTCCGCCTCGTGGCGGCGGAGTTTCTTCCCGTAAGCTTCCTTATGATTTTTCCCCTTCATATAGCAGAAGATGGGCACCGGAGGGCCACCAGGGGGCCCACGAGACAAGGGGCGCGCCCAGTAGGGGTGGGCGCCCCCCCACCCTCGTGGCCAGGGTGTGGGCCCCCTCTGGTACTTTCTTTGCTCAATAATTCTTATTAATTCCAAAAATGACTTTCGTGGAGTTTCAGGACTTTTGGAGTTGTGCAGAATAGGTTTCCAATATTTGCTCCTTTTCCAGCCCAGAATTCCAGCTACCGACATTCACCCTCTTCATGATAAACCTTGTAAAATAAGAGAGAATAGCCATAAGTATTGTGACATAATGTGTAATAACAACCCATAATGCAATAAATATCGATATAAAATCATGATGCAAAATGGACGTATCAACTCCCCCAAGCTTAGACCTCGCTAGTCCTCAAGCGGAAGCCGATATCGAAAAATATGTCCACATGTTTAGAGATAGATGTGTCGATAAAAATAAAATACGGACATGAGGGCATCATGATCATTCTTATAACAGCAACATATATATATTTTGTCATATGATTTCTTATGCTCAAGTAACAAACTATTTACAATGTCAAGTATGGTTCAGAAACTTCATTGAGAACTAACAAACTATAATCTCAGTCATTGAAGCAATTGCAATTTATCATAACATCGGAAAGAGTCAAGAGTAGAGCTTTTCAGCAAGTCCACATACTCAACTATCATATAGTCTTCTACAATTGCTAACACTCACGAAATACTTATGTTTCTGGAGTTTTAACCGGACACAGAGAAAGATAGGGGCTTATAGTGTTGCCTCCGAACGTATTCACCTTTGGGTGATGTCAACAATAATAGATCATGCTAACTTACATCCAATTGGATATATATATCATGATCTTTCCAACATGAGGTGCTTGCCAAACGATAAAATAAAAAAGGGAAAGGTGATGATCACCTTGACTCTTGCATAATGTAAAGACATAAAGTTAAAGATAGGCCCTTCGTAGAGGGTAGCAGAGGTTGTCATGTGCTTTTAGGGTTGGATGCACAAAATCTTAATGCAAAAGAACATCACTTTATACTGCCACTTGTGATATGAACCTTTATTATGCAGTCCGTGGCTTTTATTACTTCCATATCACACGATCGTATAAAGCTTATTTTCTCCGCACTAATAAGTCATACATATTTAGAGAGCAATTTTTATTGCTTGCAACACAACTTACTTGAAGGATCTTACTCAATCCATAGGTAGGTATGGTGGACTCTCATGGCAAAACTGGGTTTAAGGATATTTGGAAGCACAAGTAGTATCTCTACTTGGTGCAAGGAATTTGGCTAGCATGAGGGGGAAAGGCAAGCTCAACATGTTGGACGATCCATGACAATATACTTTAACTGAGATGTGAGAAAACATAACCCATTACGTTGTCTTCCTTGTCCAACATCAACTCTTAGCATGTCATACTTTAATGAGTGTTCACAATCATAAAAGATGTCCAAGATAGTATATTTATATGTGAAAACCTCTCTTTCTTTATTACTTCCTATTAATTGCAACGATGACCAAAACTATGTTTGTCAACTCTCAACAACTTTTAAGCCTCATACTCTTTATGTGTGAAGTCATTACTATCCATAAGATCAATATGAACTCTTTTATTCTTTTTATTCTTTCTATTTTCTCAAAATCATAGCAAGATAGCAAAGCCCTTGACTCAACACTAATCTTTATTATATAGCTCACGGACTCGATTACATAGAGGGATCACAAAGCAAAAATCAAAACTAAATCATACCAAAACTTTATTCTACTAGATCAAGATATTACTAAAAGGATCGAACTAAGAAAAATGGTAATGATAGGAGTGTGATGGTGATACGATACCAGGGCACCTCCCCCAAGCTTGGCAGTTGCCAAGGGGAGTGCCCATACCCATGTGATTATGTCCTCGGAGGTGGTGAAGAAGGAGTTGTTGATGATGTAGGCTTGTCGTCCGTCTTCCAAGGCATAGGCTCACCATCATAGAAGGATGATCGAGTCTCTGGGATCCTCAAATCTGAAGCCAAACTCATCCTCTTGAATCTATATTCATACTCACAGTTTTAGTTTTGCAGGTCATAGATCTGGGCTTGGAGGTGCTCGATTTTCTCATGAAGCTTGAAGATGGTATCCCCAATGTTCTTGGCGTCTAGCTTGTGGTTGTTGGTGAATTCCGTGATCATCATCTGGTTGGCGTTGAGTCCACGCTCCACCATCCCTTGGCACTTGAAAACTTGTTGTTCCATATCTTCGAGCTTTGTCTCCATGCTTCCGGTACGCCTTGGTCCCTCCACATCGCAAATGTGCAGCACCGCCTCACACATCTCAATGGTTTGAGGGTGTTGCAGCACCTCCGCAAGATAGGGGTTGATAACCCTCTCAAAAAACTTGTCCTTGGGAACGCTTGGAGACGTCATGGTGCTCTAGACCTGTCAGAAAAACGGCTCGAAATGAAACACAAGATTTTTGCGTGATATGATGGTCAAAACCTTCGGGAGATTATATAATGAATTTTTACCGACCAGAAGAAGTAACGTGCAAGGAAACGGAGTCCGGAGGGCACACGAGGTGCCCACGAGGCAGGGGGGCGCGCCCTCCACCCTCGTGGAGGCCTCGTGTCCTTCCCGGACTACTTCTTATTTTCCTAAATTCTTAAATATTCCAAAACGGAGAAAGATTGCCATTAGAATTGTTTTGGAGTCGGTTTACTTACTGTACCACATACCTATTCCTTTTTGGAGTCTGAGACGTTCTTGTTGGGGAACGTAGTAATTTCAAAAAATTTCCTACGCACACGCAAGATCATGGTGATGGCATAGCAACGAGAGGGGAGAGTGTATGTCCACGTACCCTCGTGAGACCGTGGCGAAGCGTTAGCACAACGCGTTGATGTAGCCGACGCCTTCATGATCCGACCGATCCAAGCACCAAGCGTATGGGGCCTCCGAGTTCAGCACACGCTCAGCTCGATGACGATCTCCGCCTCGATCCAGTAGAGCTCGGAGATGAGTTCCACAAGACGACGGCGTGGTGACGATGATGATGTTCTACCGGCGCAGGGCTTCGCCTAAACTCTGTGACAATATGACCGAGGTGGAATATGGTGGAGGGGGGCACCGCACACGGCTAAGGAACGATCCGTAGATCAACTTGTGTGTCATGGGGTGCCCCCCTGCCCCCGTATATAAAGGAGCAAGGGGGAGGGGGCGGCCGGCCTAGGAGGGGGCGCGCCATGGGGAGTCCTATTCCCACCGGGGTAGGAGAAGGGGGAAAGAGGAGGAGAGGAGGAAGGAAAAGGGGGCCGCACCCCTTGTCCAATTCGGACTAGAGGGGGGCTGCGCGCCTCCTTCCTTTCGGCCTCTCTCCTCTAATCCCGTATGGCCCAATAAGGCCCATATACTCCCCGGCGAATTCCCGTAACTCTCCGGTACTCCGAAAAATACCCGGATCACTCGGAACCTTTCCGAACTCCGAATATAGTCGTCCAATATATCGATCTTTACGTCTCGACCATTTCGAGACTCCTCGTCATGTCCCCGATCTCATCCGAGACTCCTAACTCCTTCGATACATCAAAACTCATAAACTCATAATATAACTGTCATCGAAACCTTAAGCGTGCGGACCCTACGGGTTCGAGAACTATGTAGACATGACCTAGAACTATTCTAGGTCAAGCGGGACCTGGATGCCCATATTGGCTCCTACATATTCTACGAAGATCTTTATCGGTCAAACCGCATAACAACATACGTTGTTCCCTTTGTCATTGGTATGTTACTTGCCCGAGATTTGATCGTCGGTATCCAATACCTAGTTCAATCTCGCTACGCAAGTCTCTTTACTCGCTCGTAATGCATCATCCCGTAACTAACTCATTGGTCACATTGCTTGCAAGGCTTATAGTGATGTGCATTACCGAGAGGGCCGAGAGATACTTCTCCGACAATCGGAGTGACAAAACCTAATCTCGAAATACGCCAACTCAACATGTACCTTTGGAGACACCTGTAGTACTCCTTTATAATCACCTAGTTACGTTGTGATGTTTGGTAGTACCCAAAGTGTTCCTCCGTAAACGGAGTTGCATAATCTCATAATTCTGAGAACATGTATAAGTCATGAAGAAAGCAATAGCAACATACTAAACGATCAAGTGCTAAGCTAATGGAATGGGTCAAGTCAATCACATCATTCTCCTAATGATGTGATCCCGTTAATCAAATGACAACTCTTTTGTCCATGGCTAGGAAACATAACCATCTTTGATAAACGAGCTAGTCAAGTAGAGGCATACTAGTGACACTATGTTTGTCTATGTATTCACACATGTATTATGTTTCCGGTTAATACAATTCTAGCATGAATAATAAACATTTATCATGAAATAAGGAAATAAATAATAACTTTGTTATTGCCTCTAGGGCATATTTTCTTCAGTCTCCCACTTGCACTAGAGTCAATAATCTAGTTCACATCGCCATGTGATTTAATACCAATATTCATATCTGTATATGATTAACACCCATAGTTCACATTATCATGTGACCAACACCCAAATGGTTTACTAGAGTCAATAATCTAGTTCACATCGCTATGTGATTAACACCCAAAGAGTACAAAGGTATGATCATGTTTTGCTCGTGAGAGAAGTTTAGTCAACGGGTCTCGCTACATTGAGCCGTATGTATTTTGCAAATATTCTATGTCTACAATGCTCTGCATGGAGCTACTCTAACTAATTGCTCCCACTTTCAATATGTATCCAAATTAAGACTTAGAGTCATCTGGATCAGTGCCAAAACTTGTATCGACGTAACCCTTTACGACGAACCTTTTTGTCACCTCCATAATCGAGAAACATATCCTTATTCCACTAAGGATAATTTTGACCAATGTCCAGTGATCTACTCTTAGATCAAAATTGTATTTCCTTTGTCAAACTCAGTGCAAGGTATACAATAGGTCTGGTTTACAACATAGCATACTTTATAGAACCTATGACTGAGGCATAGGGAATGATTTTTCATTCTCTTTCTATTTTCTGCCATGGTCGGGTCTTGAGTCTTACTCAACTTCACACCTTTGTATCACAGGCAAGAACTCCTTCTTTGACTGTTCTATTTTGAACTATTTCAAAACTTATCTAGGTATGTACTCATTGAAAAAATCTTATCAAGCGTCTTGATCTATCTGTATAGATCTTGATGCTCAATGTGTAAGCAGCTTCACCGAGGTCTTTCATTGAAAAACTCATGTCAAACACTCCTTTATGCTTCGCAGAATAATTCTACATTATGTCCGATCAACAATATGTCATTCACATATACTTATCAGAAATGTTGTAGTGCTCCCACTCACTTTCTTGTAAATACAGCCTTTCCAAAAGTCTCAGATAAAACCATATGCTTTGATCAACTCATCAAAGCGTATATTCCAACTCCGAGATGCTTGCACCAAATCCATTGATGGATTGTTGGAGCTTGCACACTTTGTTAGCATCTTTAGGATTGACAAAACCTTCTCGTTGCATCATATACAACTCTTCTTTAATAAATCCATTAAGGAATGCAGTTTTGACATCCATTTGCCGATTTCATAAAATGTGGCAATTGCTAACATGATTCGGACAGACTTAAGCATCGATACGAGTGAGAAAATCTCATTGTATTCAACATCTTGAACTTGTCAAAAACCTTTTTGCGACAAGTCGAGCTTTGTAGATAGTAACACCACTATCAACGTCCGTCTTCCTCTTGAAGATCCATTTATTTTCTATGGTTTGCCAATCTTTGGGCAAGTCCACAAGAGTCCACACTTTGTTCTTGTCGGTGTACTAAGGTAGGGGTACCTCAGTACCCCAACTTGTGCACGGGCAGTGGCAGCTTCCCGCGGCAGGGTTCACCACGTGCTCACCGGAGACCCTCCTGCCCCATACCAAACCATTCAAAGACAAAGTATACAAGACAGAAGATCGAGACCCCGGCAAGCGGAGCTTGCCGGGAAGGCCGCTCCAGGCTCAAGGTTACATCACTCACACAAGGCCCTGGCGAGAGGAGCTCGCCAGGAAGACTAGAAGATTACATCAAAGAAGACACGCCTCGGCGCTATGTGCGTCCCGGCGAGGGCCCGGGGAGCGACAAGTTACAGAGCCCGGCAAGCTCCGGGCCCGGCAAGATCAAGACCCGACAAGGTGCTTGCCGGAGAATCTGCTGTGTGTGCTCGCGCACCAGCTCATCAGCCCACGCGTGCCTGGGCCTTTTCGGGGGCGTGGCGGATGGTCAGTGCAGCCTGGGGACACGGTGGCACTTCACGATGGTGGATCCATCGCCGTGGCGAGCATTTAAGACGCAAGGGCGGGAGCTTTTGGGGTCGACGGCGACGGGCATTAAATGCTCTTGTCCCCCACTGTCAAAGTAGGTAGCAACCACTGTTCACGCACTGTAGCTTCACTGTTCCCGCACTGTTCCAACTACCACCTCTTTTACATTTTTACCCCTTTCTCCTACGTTGACACCTGTCGGTGACCCCTTGCACTATAAAAGGAGGCCCATGCACAACGTGGAGGGGGTTCGGCTCGGTTAGAAACCTTTGCAAGCCTCGCGCTCAGTGTAGCCAGTACTGTAGATCTTCAAGATCTCGAGCTGAATAGAAACACAAAGCAGCAGTAGGAGTTTTATCTCTCCGGAGAGCTCCGAAGCTGGGTAAAAAGCCACCCGCGTGCTCGCTACGATCTGCTCTCTGTGCTCCCTCCGCCTCGTGCCAAGCCTGCACAAAGGGGCCCCGCCCCATAGGTGTTCGTGGCGGGCGATTCTCCCCGACATCTTTGGTGCGCCCGGTAGGGGCGTCGAGGTTGTGCGGACCTGATCCGGCGTTCACGCGGGCGCGTTCTTCATCAACCTCTCCAGTTTCGTCAGCAGCTTCATCAGCAATCGCGCCATGGCCCCGAAGAGGAAGGCTTCGGAGGTTGCAGGCCCGTCTGCGTCTCATCCGCCGCCACCGGAGCCTACGGTGGACGGGGGAGACACCGTCGGAAGGGTGGTCGCCGGCAAGGACACTCGCGGCGCCACCAGATCCAAGGACAGGACGGATGACCGCGCCTCGGTCTCCGTGGACACGCCGCGTCCATCTCAGCACACGACAACCCAGCAGCGCCGTACCACGGGAGGTGGTATCCGCCTGCTGGGACAAGGACACGCCGGAGGCTCGCGGGATGTTCCAGACTACCGTCCGGACATAAGCAAAGCGAAGGTGCCGGGGCAGGACTCTGCTCCTTCTAACGCTGTTAGGAGTCCGAGCATATCCCGCTCCTCGCACCGCTCGCACCCGTTCCCCTCCACTCCGGCAAGTGCGCCAAGTCCGGCAAGGACAGCTCTGGTGCTCGATCCGGCAAGCGCACCTCCCGGAGCGCCATGCCGCCGAGGACGCGCCATCGAGCTCCACCGGCTGCGCGCCAAGTCCGCAAGGACAGCTCGTGCTCGATCCGCAAGCGCACCTCTCCGGGCGCTGCGCTGCCGTCGAGGACGCGCCATCGAGCTCCACGCAAGTCGCCAAGTCCGCAAGGACAGCTCGTGCTCGCTCCGGCAAGCGCACCTCCCGGGCGCGCAGGCTTGCTGCCGAGGACGCGCCATCGAGCTCCACCGGCAAGTGCGAGGAGTACGGCCTCGACGGATTGTTGAAAATAGATAAGCTAAGTCATCCGAACTTTTGTGCAGAGCACTCCTTAGTTCCATGCTTTTTTATGTTATGTTCCTCGTGCGTTCGTCCTTTGTACGCAAAACCTGTGCGCGGAGGAACCTACCCGTGGATAGCCGCACCCTTATCTTGCTTTCGAGCACACTCAACGATTTAAGTGAGCTGCGCATAGTGTCGCGCCCTTGGTTTCGTTTCCGAGTCCGCTCAGCAAGCTAAGTGCGTTGCGACTAGCCGCGGCAAGGTTGCTTGCCGGTAGGACCTTGGCCAGCAGACTGCTTCGAGTTCAGCACTCAGCGCTCGCGGCAAGGTCCCCTTTGCCGGCAAGTTTCCCTAAAAGCGTAGGGTAAAAGCGTACAAAGAGTGTAAGGTAGAGGAAGTAACATAGCAAGCCTTGCCATGAGACGTCCTTCGTATGAGAAGCTTGTGCGCAGAGGAGCTGACTCGCGGCTGAGTTGCACCCTTGGTTTGTTTCCGAGTCCGCTCAACGAACACAAGCGCGCTGCAACTAGCCCGACGAGGTTTCTTGCCGGAGGCAACACCGCCAGCGGGCTGCTGATGTTCCGCACTCAGCAAGCGTGTATGCACCGGCAAGTTCCCTAAAAAGCGTAGAGTATAAACATACGAAGGGCGAAGCATGGCATTGCGTTGCCCAACCCAAAATTACGCCGCGAAAGAGTAACTTATTGCAGCGCTGTCTAAGTTATTTTTGTAACTAAAATAACAGCGACAAGGGAAGGACAGAAGAGCGCGCCGGCACCTGGGCCCCGGCAAACCGGCTTTGCTGGGGGCTGCGAGGACCCCCGGGTACTACGACGCCAGCGGCAAAGGCGAAGAAAGGCACCCCGGCACCTGGGTCTCGGCGAGACCGTAGTCGCCGGGGGCTGCAAATACCAAGATTCATCCCCGGCAAGCCAGAGTCGCCGGGGGCTGTGATATCAGATAAGTTTTTCATCCCTCGTCATGCATCCTCTCATGGACCGGGGAAAGCGGGGCTGCGTCTTTGAACGAGCGTGTCTTGTAAAACCCATACGCGGAGGAGCCAGGTCGTGGCCCAGTTGCGCCCTTGGATCGTTTTCGAGCACGCTCAACGATTTAGGAGAGCTGCAACAAGTGTCGCGCCCTTGTTTCGTTTTCGAGCACGCTCAACGATTCAAGTGAGCTGCGACAAGTGTCGCACCCTTGGTTTGTTTCCGAGTCCGCTCAACAAACACAAGTCTTGTTGCAGAATCGGCCCGCAAGGTTGCTTGCGGAAGCAACACCGCCAGCTGGTTGCTGATGTCCCGACTCGGCAAGTGTGTTCACACGCAAGCTCCCGAGAGCGTGGGATAGGAACATACAAGGCACGAAGTCAAGTAAAAGACTCGGTCCGCAAGCTTTCCCTCTTTTCATTAAAAACATCCTAGTTTAGTACAAGTCCATAGAGGATGAAAAACATGATAGAGAGGATTACATATTTTAAAAGCGGCTAAGGCCCGAGGGCTTACAAGTTAAAAAGATAAGGTGCTCGTAATCCTTTTCTGTCCCTCTTTTAGGAGGTAGGTCAGGAGGACCCGGCAAGAGAAGCTTGCCGGGAGGGCGAAGGGGCGCCTAGGAGAGCTACGGCGCGCGAAGACACCAAGAGAACTTCCTGGGGCCGCCAGAACATGGCGGAGGCGGAGGCGTCGGAGGCGAGCTTGAAGACGAGGAGGTGGGACGTCGGCCTGACGACGAGGCTCCTCGCCCTCGTGCTCGACATGACGGCCTTGCCGCCACCCTCTTCCTCTTCAAAGAGCCTCCCCGCCACCGCCCAAGGAGACGGCCCGGGAGTTCGAGGCAGCGACCGGATGTTGGGGTCGCCGATGGCGCGCGAGACGGCATCCGACGCCTAGTCGGACCCACCATCCTCGTCGTCGCCGCTGCGCTCCCCTCCTCGTCACTCTCGCCGAGGAGGGACCTTCGCTATCGGAGGAGCTGTCCACACAAGATCTCGCCCGGGTCCCGAGTCCCGAAGACCTTGACGGCGAAAGGTCGCCCTCCATTAACTTGAAATGGAGGGTAAACCCCGCCGTCAAGCTGTGGATCCGGCGAACGCCTTCCACCCTTGGTCGGCACATCACGCCGGGCTGGGGACACAACACTCACTCGAGTGCCGCTGATCCCACACCCCTCATGCGCAACTCTATCACCTCGGCGGATCCGGTTCCATCGCCATGAACGGGCCGGCAGCCGAGGCGGCGACGAGGCGCCAACAGCTTGATGAAGAACTCCTGGGATCGTCTCGGTATGGACCGCCTCGAGGAAGGGAGCCACCGAGGGGACGGGAGGCGACGCCACGACCGCCTCTCCCCGACCGCCTCGACCACGCCCTCGGCCTCGTCCATGCCTCGCCCCTCCCTCTCCCCTCGTGGCGGCTCTGCCGCCAGGGTGCGGATAGGGAGAAGTCTCGCTACTGAGGCGACCTCGCTGCCACCGCTTGAAGAATCGATTTCTTCCATGGCGGAAAGAAGAACGGAAGTCAAGATGAAGGGAGAGGAGGAAGTGTGAGACCATTGTGCTCCCTTCCGCCCTTTTAAAGGGCGAGTGGGGCTCGACCGCCTTCCCGCCAATCGGGAAGCGAGGGGGCAGAGGAGCGGGCCGACTCGCCATCTCCACCCGTGACGGCTCGGTCTCCCACTCACGCCCACGACCCCCATGCATGAGGGCAGCGTGGCGCGGGCGGCCGAGCGACGGGTGAAATGACCTCGCTCTGCGCCATGGTCACGGGTGGATGTTTTAAAGACCGCATCGCCGCCCACGCACTCCACGACGCCGCAATCGATGCGTGCTGCGTGGGGGGCGCGCAGATGAAGTGGATTCGACACGCCGTGGCCACGTGTGCCTGCAGACTGCTTTTGGGCCTGGCCCCACAGCTCGGCACCGTGTGTGGCCCAGCCCGGGGCTCTGTCGGTGTACTAAGGTAGGGGTACCTCGGTACCCCAACTTGTGCACGGCAAGGGCAGCTTCCGGCGCAGGTTCACCACGCGCTCACCGGAGACCCTCCCGCCCCATACCAAACCATTCAAAGACAAAGTATACAAGATGTAAGATCGAGACCCGCAAGCGGAGCTTGCCGAAGGCCGCCTCGAGCTCAAGGTTATATCACTCACACAAGGCCTGGCGAGAGGAGCTCGCCAGAAGACTAGAAGATTACATCAAAGAAGACACGCCTCGGCGCTATATGCGTCGGCGAGGGCCCGGGAGCGACAAGTTCTGAGCCCGGCAAGCTCCGGGCCCGCAAGATCAAGACCCGGCAAGGTGCTTGCCGGAGAATCTGTTGTGTGCCCGCGCACCAGACTCATCACCAGCGTGCCGCCTGGGCCTTTTCAGTATGCGTGGCGGATGGTCAGTGCAGCCTGGGGACACGGTGGCACTTCACGGTGGTGGATCCATCACCGTGGCGATTTAAGACGCAAGGGCGGGAGCTTTTGGGGTCGACAATGACGGGCATTAAATGCTCTTGTCCCCATCACAAAGTAGGTAGCAACCACTGCTCACGACCTGTAGCTTCACTGTTCCCAAGACTGCTCCAACTACCACCTCTTTTACATTTTTACCCCTTTCTCCTACGCTGACACTGCTCGGTGACCCTTGCACTATAAAAGGAGGCCCATGCACAACGTGGAGGGGTTCGCCTCGGTTAGAAACCTTTGCAAGCCTCGCGCTCAGTGTAGCTAGTACTGTAGATCTTCAAGCTCTCGAGCTGAATAGAAACACAAAGCAGCAGTAGGAGTTTTATCTCTCCGGAGAGCTCCGAAGCTGGGTAAAAAGCCGCCCGCGTGCTTGCTACGATCTGCTCTCTATGCTCCCTCCGCCCTCGTACCGCGCAGACAAAGGGGCCCTGCCCCATAGGTGTTCGTGGCGGGCAGATTCTCCCCCGACAGTTCTCATACATGGATCCTATCTCAGATTTCATGGCCATAAGCCATTTGCGGAATCTGGGCTCATCATCGCTTCCTCATAGTTCGTAGGTTCATCATGGTCTAGTAACATGACTTCTAGAACAGGATTACCGTACCACTCTGGTGCGGACCGTACTCTGGAAGACCTACGAGGTTCTATAGCAACTTGATCAGAAGTTTCATGATCATCATCATTAGCTTCCTCACTAATTGGTGTAGGAATCACTGGAACTGATTTCCGTGATGAACTACTTTCCAATTCGGGAGAAGGTACAAATTACCTTATCAAGCTCTACTTTCCTCCCACTCACTTCTTTCGAGAGAAACTCCTTCTCTAGAAAGGATCCATTTTGAGCAACGAATATCTTGCCTTCGGATCTGTGATAGAAGGTGTACCCAACAATTTCCTTTGGGTATTCTATGAAGACGCACTTCTCCGATTTGGGTTCGAGCTTATCAGGATGAAACTTTTTCACATAAGCATCGCAGCCCCAAACTTTAAGAAACGACAACTTGGGTTTCTTGCTAAACCATAGTTCATACGGTGTCGTCTTAACGGATTTAGATGGTGCCCTATTAAACGTGAATGCAGCTGTCTCTAATGCATAACCCCAAAACGACAATGGTAAATCAATAAGTGACATCATAAATCGCACCATATCCAATAAAGTGCGGTTACGACATTCGAACACACCATAACGTTGTGGTGTTCCAGGTGGCGTGAGCTGTGAAACTATTCCACATTGTTTTAATTGAAGACCAAACTCGTAACTCAAATATTCGTCTTCGCAATCAGATCGCAGAAACTTTATTTTCTTGTTACGATGATTTTTCTACTTCACTCTGAAATTCTTTGAACCTTTCAACTATTTCAGACTTATGTTTCATCAAGTAGATATACCCATATCTGCTCAAATCATCTTGTGAAGGTCAGAAAATAATGATACTTGCCACGAGCATCAACACTCATTGGATCGCATACATCGGTATGTATTATTTCCAATAAGTCAAGAGCTTGTTCCATTGTTCGGAGAACGGAGTTTTAGTCATCTTGCCAAAAGGCACGGTTCGCAAGCATCAAATGATTCATAACCAAGTGATTCCAAAATCCATCTTTATGGAGTTTCTTCATCGCTTTACAATCGATATGACCCAAACGGCGATGCCACAAATAAGTTGCACTATCATTATTAACTTTGCATCTTTTGGCATCAATATTATGAATATGTGTATCATCACGATCGAGATCCAACAAACTATTTTCATTGGGTGTATGACCATTGAAGGTTTTATTCATGTAAACAGAACACCAATTATTCTCTGATTTTAAATGAATAACCGTATTGCAATGAACATGATCAAATCATATTCATGCTCAACGCAAACGCTAAATAACATTTATTTAGGTTTAACACTTATCGCGAAAGTTTAGGGAGTGTATGATGATGATCATATCAATCTTGGAACTACTTCCAACACTCATCGTTACTTCCCCTTCAACTAGTCTCTGTTTATTCTGTAACTCCTGTTTCGAGTTACCAATCTTAGCAACCGAACAAGTATTAAATACTCAGGGGCTACTATAAACACTAGTAAGGCACACATCAATAACCTGTATATCAAATATACCCTTGTTCACTTTACCATCCTTCTTATCCACCAAATATTCAGGGCATTTCCGCTTCTAGTGACCATTTCCTTTGTAGTAGAAACACTCAGTTTCAGGCTTTGGTCCAGCTTTGGGCTTCTTTGTGGGAGTGACAACTTGCTTGCCATTCTACATGAAGTTCCCTTTCTTTCCCTTTGCCCTATTCTTGAAACTAGTGGTCTCGTCAATCATCAACACTTGATGCTCTTTCTTGATTTCTACCTTCGTTGATTTCAACATCACGAAGAGCTCGGGAATCGTTTTTGTCATCCCTTGCATACTGTAGTTCATCAGGAAGTTCTAGTAACTTAGTGATGGTGACTAGAGAATTCTGTCAATCACTATCTTATCTGGAAGATTAACTCCCACTTGATTCAAGCGATTGAAGTACCTGCACAATCTGAGCACATGCTCACTAGTTGAGCGATTCTCCTCCATCTTTTAGCTATAGAACTTGTTGGAGACTTCATATCTCTCAACTCGGGTATTTGCTTGAAATATTAACTTCAATTCCTAGAACATCTCATATGGTCCATGATGTTCAAAACATCTTTGAAGTCCCGATTTTAAGCCATAAAGCATGGTGCACAAAACTATCGAGTAGTCATCATATTGAGCTAGCCAAACGTTCATAACGTCTGCATCTGCTCCTGCAACAGGTTTGTCACCTAGTGGTGCATTAAGGACATAATTCTTATGTGCAGCAATGAGGATAAACCTCAGATCACGGATCCAATCCGCATCATTGCTACTAACATTTTTCAACACAATTTTCTCTAGGAACATATTAAAATAAACATATGAAAGCAACAATGCAAGCTATTGATCTCACAACACAATTTGCAAAATACTACCAGGACTAAGTTCATGATAAATTTAAGTTCAATTAATCATATTACTTAAGAACTCCCACTTAGACAGACATCTCTCTAGTCATCTAAGTGATCACGTGATCCAAATCAACTAAACCATAACCGATCATCACGTGAGATGGAGTAGTTTTCAATGGTGAACATCACTATGTTGATCTTGTCTACTATATGATTCACGCTCGACCTTTCGGTCTCTGTGCTCCGAGGCCATATCTGCATATGCTAGGCTCGTCAAGTTTAACCTGAGTATTCCGCATGTGCAAAACTGGCTTGCACCCGTTGTAGATGGACGTAGAGCTTATCACACCCGATCATCACGTGGTGTCTGGGCACGACAAACTTTGGCAACGGTGCATACTCAGGGAGAACACTTCTTGATAATTAGTGAGAGATCATCTTAAAATGCTACCGTCAATCAAAGCAAGAATAAGATGTATAATAGATAAACATCATATGCAATCAAAATATGTGACATGATATGGCCATGATCATCTTGCGCCTTTGATCTCCATCTCCAAAGCATCTTGTCATGATCTCTATCGTCACCGAACGACACCATGATCTTCATAATCTTGATCTATATCAATGTGTCATCACATGGTTGTCTCACCAACTATTGCTCTTGCAACTATTGCTATCGTATAGCGATAAAGTAAAGCAATTATTTGGCACTTGCATCTTATGCAACAAAGAGACATCCATAGGGCTTCTGCCAGTTGCCGATAACTTCAACAAAACATGATCATCTCATACAACAATTTATATCTTATCACGTCTTGACCATATCACATTACAACATGCCCTGCAAAAACAAGTTAGACGTCCTCTACTTTGTTGTTGCAAGTTTTACGTGGCTGCTACGGGCTTAAGCAAGAACCAATCTCACCTATGCATCAAAACCACAACGATAGTTTGTCAAGTTGGTGCTGTTTTAACCTTCGCAAGGACCGGGCGTAGCACTTTCAGTTCAACTAAAGTTGGAGAAACCGACACCGTTAGCCACCTGTGCAAAAGCACGGCGGTAGAACCAGTCTCGCGTAAGCGTCTGGCGTAATGTCGGTCCGGGCCGCTTCATCCAACAATACCGCCAACCAAAGTATGACATCTTTGGTAAGCGGATGACTTATATCGCCCACAACTCACTTGTGTTCTACTCGTGCATATAACATCAAACCATAAAACCTGGCTCTGATACCACTGTTGGGGAACGTAGTAATTTCAAAAAATTTCCTACGCACACGCAAGATCATGGTGATGGCATAGCAACGAGAGGGGAGAGTGTATGTCCACGTACCCTCGTAGACCGTAAGCGGAAGCGTTAGCACAACGCGGTTGATGTAGTCGTACGTCTTCATGATCCGACCGATCCTAGCACCGAACGTACGGGCCTCCGAGTTCAGCACACGTTCAGCTCGATGACGATCTCTGGCCTCCGATCCAGCCGAGCTCCGGAGATGAGTTCCGTCAGCACGACGGCATGGTGACGATGATGATGTTCTACCGGCGCAGGGCTTCGCCTAAACTCTGTGACGACATGACCGAGGTGGAATATGGTGGAGGGGGGCACCGCACACGGCTAAGGAACGATCCGTAGATCAACTTGTGTGTCATGGGGTGCCCCCTGCCCCCGTATATAAAGGAGCAAGGGGGAGGGGGCGACCGGCCTAGGAGGGGGCGCGCCATGGGGAGTCCTACTCCCACCGGGAGTAGGACTCCCTGTAACATCCCAATTTTCCTAAATTAGGATGTTATTAGATCATACGTATGCATATCATATTTTTATTGCATTATTTGCTTTTTTAGAATATTCAAATCATTATGCAACAAAAGGCGATTTATTTGGAGTGGAGATAACATGACTTCTCCCCTATTTTAAAAATGTTCATAACGTGCAGAATATTATTTCCAGTTCATTTGATATGTTCTGGTAATTTTTGTGATCTTCAAAATATTTTAATTGTGTGTTATTTTACTGTTTGTGTGGCCTTTTGCATCAAAATTATTTTACAAAATTGCATTAGTATTGGAACTAGTGTTCCTGTAGTTTATAGCTATAGGGCTATTTTTACTGTGTGTCTAGGTATTTTTATTTAGATTTTATTTTGTGTATGTTATTTTATTTCTTTTGTTTTCTGCTGCTGTAGTTTTTGTTTTAAAAAAAAACAGCCACCCGGCCAGCCACCTACCCAGCCAGCCGGTGGCCTGTGGCCCACCTAACCCGCCTTCTGCGGCCAGTCCCAGCGCGCAAATTTCAAAGAACCACCGCGCCACGCAGCCCACTTAAGCGCGCAGCCAATAGCGCGCGCCGCTTGCACCCGACCCGCGCCCGATCCACCCCTCGCCTCCAGCCGCTGACAGCGGGACCCAAGTGGTACGCCGCTCGCTCGCACCCGAGCCGGAGACCGCTGTGCCGCACCGCGCCCGAGCCCGAGTCGATCTGCGCCCCTGTTCGACCCCGTGACCTTTCAGGGCACCGCACGCGAGCCAACCTCCGCGAGGAACGCCACACCCTTTCTCCCGAATCATCCGCTTGCCGCACGCTCGAGCGAGGGTGAAACGCATCTCGCCGCGGAGCTCCGCCGCCGCCGCCGTTCGCCAGTCGTTCCCGCCGCCGTAAGGACGCCTCGGACCACTCCGTTTACTCTCCTCGACCCTCCGCTCATCTCTTCACTGTTTTGACGTCGTTTTGTCGCCTGAGACGCAGCCGAACGCCGCCGCCACCGACGTCCGCCACCGCCGGAGCACGCCGTGTTCACCCCGCCACCGCAGCCGCAGAGGAGGTCCTCTCCATCGTCGAACACCACCACCACCTCCGCCACTCAACGCCGCACCCGTCCACCCCCTCAACTTCGCCGGAGACCCACCGGAGGAGCGCCGCCGCCAACGCCCGAGACCGCCGCCGCTGTCCTCTCGTTACGGTGAGCACACGCGCTGGCAGCCGTCGACCGATCGCCAAGCGCCACGTGGCGATTAGCTACAATGCGCGCCAGAGAGTTCGCTCTGAGACCAAAGCGATTTACATTGCTGTTTTTTTTCAGTTTTTCACTCAAAACTACAAATAGCTATAGCTCTTATTCTGTATACCCAAATTAGGTAATTCTTTTTCCTATGATCTCACAAAAATCAGCACAATATCACAGTACCAACTTTGCACATGTTTGCTCTGTTCAAATTTGAATTCGTTTGAATTTGAATTAAACCTTCCGGAGGCCATAACTCTCAAACCGTTTATCGGAATCGAGTGTTTCTTTTTGCGTCATGACCATAGTGCAATTTAGGTGCTGTTAAGCTTCTGTTGTTGTGTTTTTGAAATGATTTTCTTGCTGTTGGTTTTATTTTGGTTCGATTCGTGTTCCGGTGATTGATTTGTTGAATTGTGTGAAACGTGTAGATTGTCCGGAGTGCGACGCGAACTATTGTCAGGAGTGTGACTTTCTGAACCAGAACCAAGGCAAGTTACATGTTGATCATCCTTTACCTATTGTTTTCTATGCATGTAGTTATATCACACTATGAATATATGCATGTATATGATTACTATATTATTTTGCTATATGTTTGTTGAGCTATCTTCCGCCTTTTGCAAATCGTGGTAGTTGTAGTTTGCTATGCTTTGTAGGCGGGGTGGTTCTGTATACATTGAGTTTATGTGAGGATTATATATATATATATAACAATTGAGTAGTAACTCAGGATTTAACTCACCTCTGGGCGGAAGTGGTATTGCTTGGTGTTGAGGAAGGCATCATGGGGTCTTGCACCTTTTCTAAGGCCATGCGCTCATGAGAGTGCACCCTAAGTGGAATGCCGCCCAGGTTCAAAAAGATCGACAGACTTAGTGACTAGTAGCTTCCATGTGCGCCACCGGCTATATGGGCTCGCTTAGTTGATCGCTTGTTGGAACCTGGCCCGCATAAAGGTCGACAGATGTAGCATATGTAGGTGGGATGTGGCCATCAGGTGGTTAAGGGAACCTCTTCTGAAAGACTTTGTCTCAATCTTCGGATTGGGTCCAGTGGGTAAAGCATACAAAACTCTGCAGAGTATTAAAACTAATCATGATTAGCCGTGCCCCCGGTTATGGGTAAATTTGAGCCACTATGCCATTACAGTTGTTGGATGATCTTGACAGATGTGAGACTTAATAATATTTGTGGGCAACTTAATAAAGGGTAGGTTGGAGTTGATTTTGCCAACTCAACCTTGTGTATTTAATTGTAGTAATAAAAGGACTAAATAAAATTTGACTATTAGGTAGTTATTAGGATAAAATCAGCTTTATGCAAAAATAAACCCTCAAGCCTTCATTTGTTGTACTATGCATATACATGTAGGTCTCTTTATTATTACTCTGTGTAACTTGCCAATACATTCAAAGTATTGACCTACATGGCTGCAACGTCTCATGTTGCAGGATATTCAGACGAAGAGTAAGGTACCGTTAGGGTCGCGAGTCTACACTCGGCATCGCCAATGGGCTATGATGGGACTCATCGTTGTTTTACGCTACATTTCATTGTTTGATTGAATAAAGCTAGCCAAGTGCTATGCGATTGTTTTATTTTATATATTCGGATCATACGATGTAATAAATGGCGACTTGCTATTACGGTATTCATCTATCTTGTGTGTGCTAGCGAGTTCGATCCAGGGACTTGCACGGTAAGCACAGAGACTCAAATCCTTCGAGATTTGGTCGTTACAGATGGCATCAGAGCAGTGTGTTGACTATAGGACGTGACCTAGAAAATGGATTAGAAAGCCATAGGAGTGAAAATTATATATAAACTAGTTATACTTCTTACTGTTTATTAGTTAAGCCCCTCAAGTATCTTGACCAGTTAAGTAGGAACTAGTGCTGAGACCCCCATTCATGCTTGTTTTATATTGCAACGTTATCGTGTTAGCGTATCTGATTATGCCCACTTTTGTGGTATGAAGATACTAGATTGTTTGCTTGATTGGTAGTTTGTTTGTTAATTTATATCTTGTCGAAATTATTCGACTATATATATAATATTATCATATTATTATTTGTTGTTTGTTGTTTGTTTGTTGGTGTTATTCGTTGTTGTGTTTTGTTGGCTTGATCATATTATGCATATGGGTAGAATATATTCATATACATAGTCTTTGGCCCTATTATATCTATAACTCATCTATTCTTGCCAACCAAAACACTTAGCATGCCTATTAGAGTGAGTTCCCCAGGAGCTAAGATGATAGCAGGTGTTGGTTGTCATAAGTTGACCTTGTCTATTGGGAAGCATGAGTTTCCTACAGATTTGATTATATTAAAGTCACAAGGTCTGGATATTATTTTGGGTATGGATTGGTTGCAGTTATATAAATGTCGTATTGATTGTGCGGTCGATCTATTACTCTCGATGCACCAGAGGAAGAGGATCAAATATGTGTGTAAGTATAGGCGTAATCAGTGCGGTGAACTCTCTTAA
Organism: Aegilops speltoides; assembly: GCA_021437245.1. NCBI lineage: Eukaryota > Viridiplantae > Streptophyta > Magnoliopsida > Poales > Poaceae > Aegilops > Aegilops speltoides. Next base: position 52,075,590 of record CM038142.1, read on the forward strand.
GGGGGTAGCTGGAAGAGGTGCCGCCAGAGGGATTATCCAGATGTGTTTCGAGAGGAGTTGCGAGGTATGCCACCAGATAGGGATATTGAGTTTCTTATTGATTTAATACCAGGCACTGGACCTATTGCAAAGAGACCGTATAGAATGCCTCCTCAAGAGTTGGAGGAATTGAAGAAGCAGATAAGAGAATTGTAGGCTTAGGGATTTATTCGCCCAAGTTCATCACCTTGGGGAGCTCCAGTTTTGTTTGTGGAGAAGAAGGATGGGACTTTGAGGATGTGTGTTGATTATCGTTCTCTGAATGAGGTAACCATTAAGAATAAGTATCCTTTGCCTATGATAAATGATCTATTTGACCAGTTGGAGGGAGCTACTGTGTTTTCTAAGATTGATCTTCGTTCTGGTTATCATCAATTAAAGATTCGTGAGCAAGATATTCCAAAGACTGCTTTCACCATGAGGTATGGGTTGTATGAATATACCGTTATGTCATTTGGATTGACTAACGCTCCTGCATACTTCATGAATATGATGAACAAGGTGTTTATGGAGTTCTTGGATAAATTTGTGGTTGTTTTCATTGATGATATATTGGTGTTCTCCAAGAATAAGCAAGAGCATGAGGTGCATCTGCGTTTGGTATTGGAGAAATTGAGGGAACATCAGTTGTATGCCAAGTTCAGCAAATGTGAGTTTTGGCTGGATGAGGTAGCTTTCCTTGGACATGTTGTGTCGTAATGGAGTTGCAGAGATCCATCTAAGGTTGCTGCGATTCTGAGTGGGAGACACCCACGACAGCTTGGGGAGATTCGCAGCTTTTGGGCCTTGCGAGTTATTACAGGAGGTTTATTGAAAACTTTTCCAAGATTGCAAAGCCTATGACTGAATTGTTGAAGAAGGAGAAGAAGTTTGTTTGGGTGATGAATGTGAAGTCGGTTTCAGGAGTTGAAGCAACGTTTGGTTACTGACACCAGTTAACTCGCCAGATATACATAAGGACTTCCGGTATATTGTGATGCTTCTCGTCAAGGACTTGGGAGTGTTTTGATGCAGAAGGTAAAGTTGTTTCATATGCTTCACGTCGACTTAAGAATCATGAGCATATTTTTCCTACACATGATTTGGAGTTAGCCTCGGTTGTGCATGCATTGAAAACTTGGAGGCCATACCTTATTGGTAATCGTTGTGATATATTTACTGATCATAAGAGCTTGAAGTATATCTTTACTCGTAAGGATTTGAACCTCGGCGGAGGAGATGGTTGGAGCTTATTAAGGATTATGATTTGAATGTGCAAGATCATCTGGTAAGGCTAATGTTGTTGCTGATGCATTGAGTCGTAGGAGCCATGCTAATGCAATTAATATTGACAATATGCCACCCGAGTTATGTGAACAGTTCAGGAATCTCAGGTTGGAGATGGTTCCTAAGGGATATTTGGCAACACTTGAGGTAAAGCCTACTTTGCTTGACAAGATTAGAGAAGCTCAAAAGGGTGATAAGGAGATTACTGAGATAAAAGAGAACATGGTTAAAGGTAAGGCAGAAGGTTTCCATGAGGATGAACATGGGGCCATATGGTTTGAGAAGCGTATTTGTGTACCTCAGGATGCAGACATCAGGAAGTTGATTCTTCAGGAGGCGCATGATTCACCTTATTCTATTCACCTGTAATACTAAGATGTATTTGGATTTGAGGAAAGATTTTGGTGGCCTAGCTTTGAGAGGGAAATTGCTGGATATATTGCAACATGTGATGTGTGCGAGAGTTAAAGGTAACATCGAGACCGACAGGTTTGCTACAGCCATTGCCTATACCGATTGGAAGTGGGATGAGATTGGTATGGATTTTATTACAGTCTGCCGAGGACTCGATCAGTTATGATTCTATTTGGGTAGTTGTTGATCGTTTGACTAAAGTTGCTCACTTCATCCCGTAAAGACTACTTATACCAAAGCTCAACTAGCAAAGATTTATATGTCTAAAATTGTTTGTCTGCATGGAGTTCCAAAGAAGGTAGTGTCTGATAGAGGTACTCAGTTCACATATAAGTTTTGGCGTCAGTTGCATGAATCCTTGGGCACCAGGCTGGAGTTCAGTACAACTTTCCATCCACGCATGAGATGGGCGCATGAGAGGGTAAATCAGATTTTGGAGGATATGTTGAGAGCTTGTGCTTTGGACTATGGGTCCATTGGGATGATAATTTACCTTATGCAGAGTTCTCATATAATAACATTATCGAGCTAGTCTCAAGATGGCACCATTTGAGGTATTGTATGGCGAAAGTGCGGACACCGTTAATGTGGGATGAGGTTGGAGAGCGTCGATTATTTGGGCGGACTTGATCGAGATCTTGAGGAGAAGGTCAAGTTGATTCGTGACAGTGAAGATAGTGCAGTCGAATGGAAGAGTTATCACGATGCAAAACGTAAGGAGGTGACATATGAGGTAGGAGACCGTGCGTATCTTAGAGTTTCGCCACTTCGTGGAATTAAGAGGTTTGGAATTAAGGGTAAGTTAGCACCACGTTTTGTGGGGCCTTACACGATCTTGGAGCGTAGAGGAGAGGTAGCTTATCAGCTGGAGTTGCCAAAATCCTTGTCAGGAGTTCACGATGTGTTTCATGTATCTCAGTTGAAGAAGTGTCATGCAGAGATGATGGATGCTCCATTGAGGGACACAGTGCCACTTGAGGCAATTCAGTTGGAGAGTGATTTGACATATGAGGAGAAGCCTGTTAAGATTCTGGAGACAGCAGAGAGAGTTACTCGCACCAAGACAATCAAGTTATGCAAGGTTCGATGGGATCATCATACGAGGAGGAAGCTACCTGGGAACGAGAGGAAGATCTCAAGCAGGATCACCCACACCTATTCGCTAGCCAGCCCGAATCTCGAGGGCGAGATTCATCTTAAGGGGGGTAGGTTTGTAACATCCCAATTTTCCTAAATTAGGATGTTATTAGATCATACGTATGCATATCATATTTTTATTGCATTATTTGCCTTTTCAGAATATTCAAATCATTATGCAACGAAAGGCGATTTATTTGGAGTGGAGATAACATGACTTCTCCCCTATTTTAAAAATGTTCATAATGTGCAAAATATTATTTCCAGTTCATTTGATATGTTCTGGTAATTTTTGTGATCTTCAAAATATTTTAATTGTGTGTTATTTTACTGTTTGTGTGGCCTTTTGCATCAAAATTATTTTACAAAATTGCATTAGTATTGGAACTAGTGTTCCTGTAGTTTATAGCTATAGGGCTATTTTTACTGTGTGTCTAGGTATTTTTATTTAGATTTTATTTTGTGTATGTTATTTTATTTCTTTTGTTTTCTGCTGTTGTAGTTTTTGTTTTAAAAAAAAACAGCCAGCCGGCCAGCCAGCTACCCAGCCAGCCAAATTGACGCCTTGGCCCACCTAACCCCTCAAGATCTTCTGCGACCCAGTCCCAGCGCGCCAAATTTCAAAGAACCCACCGCCAGCACAGCCAGCCCACTTAAGCCAGCAGCGAAGCGGCCACCGCTTCCAGACTCGACCAGCGCCGATCCACCCCTCGCCTCCAGCCGCTGACAGCGGGACCCACTCGCGTCCTGTTCGTCCTATTCCCCGAGCCGGAGACCGCTGTGCCGCACCGCGCCCGAGCCCGAGTCGATCTGTGCCCCTGTTCGACCCCGTGACCTTTCAGGGCACCGCACGCGAGCCAACCTCCACAAGGAACGCCGCACCCTTTCTCCCGAATCATCCGCTTGCCGCACGCTCGAGCGAGGGTGAAACGCATCTCGCTGCGGAGCTCTGCCGCCGCCGCCGTTCGCTAGTCGTTCCCGCCGCCATAAGGACGCCTCGGACCACTTCGTTTACTCTCCTCGACCCTCCGCTCATCTCTTCACTGTTTTGACGTCGTTTTGTCGCCTGAGACGCAGCCGAACGCCGCCGCCACCGACGTCCGCCACCGCCGGAGCACGCCGTGTTCACCCCGCCACTGCAGCCGCAGAGGAGGTCCTCGCCGTCGTCGAACACCACCACCACCTCCGCCACTCAACGCCGCACCCGTCCACTCCCTCAACTTCGCTGGAGACCCACCGGAGGAGCGCCGCCGCCAACGCCCGAGACCGCCGCCGCTGTCCTCTGTTCTGGTGAGCACACGCGCACAGCAGCCATCGACCAGTCGCCAAGCGCCACGTGGCAGTTAGCTACAGGATGCGCACAGGAGTTCGCTACAGGACCAGGCGATTTCTGTTGCTGTTTTTTTTTTTCAGTTTTTCACTCAAAACTACAAATAGCTATAGCTTTTATTCTGTATACCCAAATTAGGTAATTCTTTTTCCTATGATCTCACAAAAATCAGCACAATATCACAGTACAAACTTTGCACATGTTTGCTCTGTTCAAATTTGAATTTGTTTGAATTTGAATTAAACCTTCCGGAGGCCATAACTCTCAAACCGTTTATCGGAATCGAGTGTTTCTTTTTGCGTCATGACCGTAGTGCAATTTAGGTGCTGTTAAGCTTCTGTTGTTGTGTTTTTGAAATGATTTTCTTGCTGTTGGTTTTATTTTGGTTCGATTCGTGTTCCGGTGATTGATTTGTTGAATTGTGTGAAACGTGTAGATTGTCCGGAGTGCGACGCGAACTATTGTCAGGAGTGTGACTTTCGAACCGTAACCAAGGCAAGTTACATGTTGATCATCCTTTACCTATTGTTTTCTATGCATGTAGTTATATCACACTATGAATATATGCATGTATATGATTACTATATTATTTTGCTATATGCTGTTGAGCTATCTTCCCGCCTTTTGCAAATCGTGGTAGTTGTAGTTTGCTATGCTTTGTAGACGGGGGTGGTTCCTGTATACATTGAGTTTATGTGAGGATTATATATATATATATAACAATTGAGTAGTAACTCAGGATTTAACTCACCTCTGGGCGGAAGTGGTATTGCTTGGTGTTGAGGAAGGCATCATGGGTCTTGCACCTTTTCTAAGGCCATGCGCTCATGAGAGTGCACCCTAAGTGGAATGCCGCCCGTGTTCAAAAAGATCGAGACAGACTTAGTGACTAGTAGCTTCCATGTGCGGCCACCGGCTATATGGGCTCGCTTAGTTGATCGCTTGTTGGAACCTGGCCTGATAAAGGTCGGCAGATGTAGCATATGTAGGTGGGATGTGGCGTCGGTGGTTAAGGAACCTCTTCGAAAGACTTTGTCTCAATCTTGGATTGGGTCCAGTGGGTAAAGCATACAAAACTCTGCAGAGTATTAAAACTAATCATGATTAGCCGTGCCCCCGGTTATGGGTAAATTTGAGCCACTATGCCATTACAGTTGTTGGATGATCTTGACAGATGTGAGACTTAATAATATTTGTGGGCAACTTAATAAAGGGTAGGTTGGAGTTGATTTTGCCAACTCAACCTTGTGTATTTAATTGTAGTAATAAAAGGACTAAATAAAAATTTGACTATTAGGTAGTTATTAGGATAAAATCAGCTTTATGCAAAAATAAACCCTCAAGCCTTCATTTGTTGTACTATGCATATACATGTAGGTCTGCTTTATTATTACTCCTGTGTAACTTGCCAATACATTCAAAGTATTGACCTATATGGCTGCAACGTCTCATGTTGCAGGATATTCAGACGAAGAGTAAGGTACCGTTAGGGTCGCGAGTCTACACTCAGCATCGCCAGTGGGCTATGATGGGACTCATCGTTATTTTCTGCTACATTTCCTCTGTTTGATTGAATAAAGCTAGCCAAGTGCTATGCAGATTGTTTTATTTTATATATTCTAGATCATACGATGTAATAAATGATGCACTTGCTATTCTGGTATTCATCTATACTGTGTGTGCTAGCGAGTTCGATCCAGGGACTAGCACGGTAAGCACAGAGACTCAAATCCTTCGAGATTTGGTCGTTACACTCCCTCCTTCCTTGTTGGAGTAGGAGAAGGGGGAAAGAGGAGGAGAGGAGGACGGAAAAGGGGGCTGCACCCCTTGTCCAATTCGGACCAGAGGGGGGCTGCGTGCCTCCTTACTTTCGGCCTCTCTCCTCTAATCCCGTATGGCCCAATAAGGCCCATATACTCCCCGGCGAATTCCCGCAACTCTCCGGTACTCCGAAAAATACCCGGATCACTCGGAACCTTTCCGAACTCCGAATATAGTCGTCCAATATATCGATCTTTACGTCTCGACCATTTTGAGACTCCTCGTCATGTCCCCGATCTCATCCGGGACTCCTAACTCCTTCGGTACATCAAAACTCATAAACTCATAATATAAGCATCATCGAAACCTTAGCGTTGCTCGACCCTACGGGTTCGAGAACGATGTAGACATGACCTAGAACTATTCTTGGTCAATAACCAATAGCGGGACCTGGATGCCCATATTGGCTCCTACATATTCTACGAAGATCTTTATCGGTCAAACTGCATAACAACATACGTTGTTCTCTTTTTCATCGGTATGTTACTTGCCCGAGATTTGATCGTCGGTATCCAATACCTAGTTCAATCTCGTTACCGGCAAGTCTCTTTACTCGTTACGTAATGCATCATCCCGTAACTAACTCATTGGTCACATTGCTTGCAAGGCTTATAGTGATGTGCATTACCGGGAGGGCCCAGAGATACTTCTCCGACAATCGGAGTGACAAAACCTAATCTCGAAATACGCCAACTCAACATGTACCTTCTGAGACACCTGTAGTACTCCTTTATAATCACCCAGTTACGTTGTGACATTTGGTAGTACCCAAAGTGTTCCTCCGGTAAACCGGAGTTGCATAATCTCATAGTTACAGGAACATGTATAAGTCATGAAGAAAGCAATAGCAACATACTTAACGATCAAGTGGTAAGCTAACGGAATGGGTCAAGTCAATCACATCATTCTCCTAATGATGTGATCCCGTTAATCAAATGACAACTCTTTTGTCCATGGCTAGGAAACATAACCATCTTTGATAAACGAGCTAGTCAAGTAGAGGCATACTAGTGACACTATGTTTGTCTATGTATTCACACATGTATTTATTTCCGGTTAATACAATTCTAGCATGAATAATAAACATTTATCATGAAATAAGAAAATAAATAATAACTTTATTATTGCCTCTAGGGCATATTTCCTTCAGTTCTGGAAAGTGTCCCTTATGTATTCCTCCGGGGTTACGGTTTCAATAATATTAGTTTCAACATTTATTGGATTACTTGAGATATAATGTTTGATTCTTTGACCGTTCACCACCTTCGGATTTGTGCCTTCGAAGTTGTTGATTTTTATGGCACCGGAACGATAGACCTCCTCGATAACGTAAGGGCCTTCCCATTTAGAGAGAATTTTTCCTGCAAAAAATCTTAAACGAGAGTTTAATAGCAACACATAATCACCTACGTTAAACTCACGCTTTTGTATCTTTTTGTCATGCCATCTTTTGACTTTTTCTTTGAACAGCTTGGGTTCTCCATTCATCAAGTGAGCTAATATCAAATAACCTCTTCTCACCAGCAAGTTTGAAATCATAGTTGAGCTCTTTAATAGCCCAATATGCCTTATGTTCAAGTTCGAGAGGTAAGTGACATGCTTTTCCATAAACCATCTTATACAGAGACATACCCATAGGATTTTTATATGCAGTTCTATAGGCCCATAATGCATCTTCAAGTTTTTTGGACCAATTCTTTCTGGATCTATTAATAGTCTTTTGCAAAATTAATTTGAGCTCTCTATTACTCAATTCTACTTGACCACTAGACTGCGGGTGATAAGGAGATGCAATTCTATGATTAACATCATACTTAGCAAGCATCTTATGGAAAGCACCATGAATAAAATGTGAACCACCATCAGTCATGAGATATCTAGGGACTCCAAACCTCGGAAAAATAACTTCTTTAAGCATCTTAATAGAGGTGTTATGATCAACACTACTAGTTGGAATAGCTTCTACCCACTTAGTAACTTAATCAACATCAACTAAAATATGTGTATATCCATTAGAGGCAGGAAAAGGTCCCATATAATAAAAGCCCCAAACATCAAATGGTTCAATAACAAGAGAATAGTTCATAGGCATTTCTTGACGTCTACTAATATTACCAATTCTTTGACATTCATCACAAGACAAGACAAACTTATGGGCATCTTTGAAGAGAGTAGGCCAATAAAAACCGGATTGCAATACCTTATGTGCAGTTCTATCTCCAGCTTGGTGTCCTCCATATGGTTCAGAGTGACACTTGCGTAGGATCTGTTCCTGTTCATGCTCAGGTACACAACGTCTAATAACACCATCTACTCCTTCTTTATAAAGGTGTGGGTCATCCCAGAAGTAATGTCTTAAATCATAAAAGAACTTTTTCTTTTGCTGGTATGTGAAGCTAGGTGGTATAAATTTAGCAACAATGTAATTAGCATAATCAGCATACCATGGAGCAGTACGAGAAGCATTAATGACCGCTAATTGTTCATCAGGAAAGCTATCATCAATAGGTAGTGGGTCATCAAGAACATCCTCTAACCTAGACAAGTTATGCCAGCGGGTTCTCAGCTCCTTTCTATCAATAATATGCAAATCAAATTCTTGGAGCAAGAGGACCCATCTAATAAGTCTAGGTTTAGCATCTTTCTTTTCCATAAGATTTTTAATAGCAGCATGACCAGTGTGAATAGTTACTTTAGAATCAACAATATAAGGTCTAAACTTATCACAAGCAAATACAACTGATAAGAATTCTTTTTCAGTAGTAGCATAATTTCTCTGGGCAGTGTCATGAGTTTTACTAGCATACTGGATAACATTTAATTTCTTATCAACTCTTTGACCTAGAACAACACCTACAGCATAATCACCAGCATCACACATAATTTCAAAGGGTAAATTCCAATCAGGTGGTTGAACAATAGGTGCAGAAATCAAAGCTTTCTTAAGTATTTCAAATGCTTCTACACAATCATCATCAAAGACAAAATGAATATCTTTTTGCAATATATTAGTGAGAGGCCTAGAGATAGAAAAGTCCTTAATGAACCTCCTATAAAAACCGGCATGACCAAGGAAACTTCATATACCTTTAATGTCATTGGGACACGACATCTTTTCAATAGCATCAACTTTAGCTTTATCAACTTCAATACCTCTTTCAGAAATTTTATGCCCCAAGACAATGCCTTCATTAACCATAAAGTGACACTTTTCACAATTCAAGACGAGACTAGTGTCTTCACATCTTTTCAAAACTCGATCAAGGTTGCTCAAGCAATCATCAAGAGAGGATCCATAAACGGAGAAGTCATCCATGAATACCTCACAAATCTTTTCACAAAAGTCAGAGAATATAGCCATCAGGCATCTTTGAAAGGTAGCAGGTGCATAACATAAACCAAAAGGCATGCGTCTATAAGCAAAGGTACCGAAAGGGCAAGTAAAAGTAGTCTTTGATTGATCGTCCGCAGACACAGGTATTTGAGAGAAACCATAATAACCATCTAGAAAGCAAAAATGTGTATGTTTGGATAGCCTTTCTAGCATTTGATCAATAAAAGGTAAAAGGTAATGATCTTTCTTAGTAGCTTTACTTAATTTACGAAAATCAATTACCTTCCTATATCCTGTAATAATTCTTTGCGGAGTCAATTCATCTTTATCATTAGGAACAACAGTAATACCTCCCTTCTTAGGGACGCAATGGACATGACTTACCCAATCACTATCAGCGACGGGATAAATTATACCTGCCTCAAGGAGCTTTAGTATCTCCTTTCTTACCACTTCTTTCATCTTAGGATCTAAAAGCCGTTGATGATCTCTAACTGGTTTGGAACCTTCATCCAATTTAATTTTGTGTTGGCATAGAGTGGGACTAATGCCCTTAAGATCATCAAGAGTATATCCAATAGCAGCACGGTGCTTTTTCAGAGTTCTCAATAATCTTTCCTCTTCCTGCTCTGGAAGGTTATCACTAATAATAACAGGATATATCTTCTTTTCATCAAGATAAGCATATTTAAGATTATCAGGTAATGGTTTAAGCTCAAACACGGGGTCACCCTTGGGTGGAGGAGGATACCCTAGGATTTCAACCGGCAAGTTGTGTTTCAGAATAGGACCCTGTTGAAAGAATACTTCATCTATCTCCCTTCTTTCATTCATAAACATATCATTTTCATGGTCTAGCAAATATTGTTCTAAAGGATCAGTAGGAGGCATGACAATAGAAGCAAGACCAATAATTTCATCTTTACTAGGCAATTCTTTATCATGGGGTTGTCTACGAAATTTAGCAAAATTAAACTCATGAGACATATCTCCCAAGCCAATTGTAACAATATCCTTTTCACAATCAATCTTAGCATTAACCGTATTCAAGAAGGGTCTACCAAATATAATGGGACAAAAGCTATCTTGTGGGGAACCAAGAACAAGAAAATCAGCAGGATATTTAACTTTCCCACACAAGACTTCAACATCTCTAACAATCCCAAATGGTGTAATAGTATCTCTATTGGCAAGCTTAATTGTAACATCAATATCTTCTAACTCAGCAGGTGCAATATCATGCATAATTTCTTCATATAAGGAAAAAGGTATTGCACTAGCACTAGCACCCATATCACATAAGCCATGATAACAATGATCTCCTATTTTAACAGAAATAACAGGCATGCCTACAACATGTCTATGTATGTTAGCATCGGGTTTAGCAATATTAGCAGCTTCCTCACATAAGTAAATAACATGCCCATCTATATTATCAGCCAAGAGATCTTTAACCATAGCAATACTAGGTTCAAATTTAATTTGCTCAGGAGGTGTATATGTTCTAGTATTACTTTTACGAACCACAGTTGAAGCTTTAGCATGATCCTTTATCCTAACAGGGAAAGGTGGTTTCTCAACATAAGTAGTAGGAACAATAGGATCATTATAAGTGATAATCTTTTCTTCAACTGTAACAGGTGCAACTACTTTTACTTCAATGTGAGGATTATATTTAAACCACTTCTCCTTAGGGAGATCAATGTGAGTAGCAAAAGATTCACAGAAAGAAGCTACTATCTCAGAGTCAAGTCCATATTTAGCGCTAAATCCATGAAAAGCATCGGTATCAATAAAAGATTTAACACAATCAAACTTAGATCTCATACCCGACTCCTTACCATCGTCGGAACCCCAATCTTCAGAGTTGCGTTTAATTCTTTCCAATAAGTCCCACTTGAATTCAATAGTCTTCAGCATATAAGAACCAGCACAGGAAGTATCGAGCATGGTGCGATCATTGAGAGAAAGCCGAGCATAAATTTTTTGAATAATCATATCTCTTGAGAGCTCATGATTGGGGCATGAATATAACATTGACTTAAGCCTCCCCCAAGCTTGAGAGATGCTTTCTATATATAATTACGATCACGATGAACGAGATGCATAGGATAGAACTTCTGGTGAAATTCCAATATCAATCGTTTATAGTTCCAAGATCCCGTATCATCACATAGCCTATACCATGTCAATGCATCTCCCTTCAAAGATAAAAGGAAGACCTTCCTCTTAACAACATCATCGGGTATACCTGCAAGCTTAAATAATCCACAAACTTCATCCACGTAGATAAGGTGTAAATCGGGATGCAATGTTCCATCTCCTGCAAAGGGATTAGCTAGCGGTTTCTCTATCATACCCGAAGGAATCTCAAAGTAAACATTTTCAGTAGGTTCAGTAGGTTGAGGAGCAACTCTTTGCTCTCTTGGTCGGGCGAAGATGCCCGAACAAGCCCTCAAAGGATTAGTTTCCATAGTAACAAGTGACAGAAAATTTCAGCACACTATATAAATGTTTCCTTACCAAGTTCCACTCACCAATGGCGCTTCACTCCCCGGCAACGGCGCCAGACAAGAGTCTTGATGACCCACAAGTATAGGGGATCTATCGTAGTCCTTTCGATAAGTAAGAGTGTCGAACCCAATGAGGAGCAGAAGGAAATGACAAGCGTTTTTCAGTAAGGTGTTCTCTGCAAGCACTGAAATTGTAGGTAACAGATAGTTTTGTGATAAGATAATTTGTAACGGGTAACAAGCAATGTAAGTAAATAAAGTGCAACAAGGTGGCCCAATCCTTTTTGTAGCAAAGGACAAGCCTAGACAATTTCTTATAATGATAAAAGCGCTCCTGAGGACACAAGGGAATTATCGTCAAGCTAGTTTTCATCACGCTCATATGATTCGCGTCGGTACTTTGATAATTTGATATGTGGGTGGACCGGTGCTTGGGTAATGCCCTTTCTTGGACAAGCATCCCACTTATGATTAGCCCCTATTGCAAGCATCCACAACTACAAAAGAAATATTAAGGTAAACCTAACCATAGCATGAAACATATGGATCCAAATCAGCCCCTTACGAAGCAACGTGTAAACTAGGGTTTAAGCTTCTGTTACTCTAGCAACCCATCATCTACTTATTACTTCCCAATGCCTTCCTCTAGGCCCAAATAATGGTGAAGTGTCATGTAGTCAACGTTCACATAACACCACTAGAGGAGGACAACATACATCTCATCAAAATATCGAATGAATACCAAATTCACATGACTACTAATAGCAAGACTTCACACATGTCCTCAGGAAAAAACGTAACTACTCACAAATCATATTCATGTTCATGATCAGAGGAGTATTAATATGCATTAAGGATCTGAACATATGATCTTCCACCAAATAAACCAATTAGCATCAACTACAAGGAGTAATCAACACTACTTGCAACCCACAGGTACCAGTTTGTGGTTTTGATACAAGATTGGATACAAGAGATGAACTAGGGGTTTGAGAGGAGATGGTGCCGGTGAAGATGTTGATGGAGATTGACCCCCTCCCGATGAGAGGATCGTTGGTGATGATGATGGTGATGATCCCCCTCCCGGAGGGAAGTTTCCCCGGCAGAACAGCTCCGCTGGAGCCCTAGATTGGATCCGCCAAGGTTTCGCCTCGTGGCGGCGGAGTTTCGTCCTGTAAGCTTCCTTATGATTTTTTCCAGGGTAAAAGCCTTCATATAGCAGAAGATGGGTGCTGGAGGGCCACCAGGGGGCCCACGAGACAGGGGGGCGCGCCCCCGCCCTCGTGGCCACGGTGTGGGCCCCCTCTGGTACTTTCTTTGCTCAATAATTCTTAATTTCTTATTAATTCCAAAAATGACTTTTGTGGAGTTTCAGGACTTTTGGAGTTGTGTAGAATAGGTTTCCAATATTTGCTCCTTTTCTAGCCCAGAATTCCAGCTGCCGGCGTTCCCCCTCTTCATGATAAACCTTGTAAAATAAGAGAGAATAGCCATAAGTATTGTGACATAACGTGTAATAACAGCCCATAGTGCAATAAATATTGATATAAAAGCATGATGCAAAATGGACGTATCACCCCCTAGGAGCATGCACGTAGTACTTTGTTTCGATGACTAATAGATTTTTGCAATAAGTATGTGAGGTCTTTATGACTAATGTTGAGTCCATGGATTATACGCACTCTCACTCTTCCATCATTGCTAGCCTCTTCGGTACCGTGCATTTCCCTTTCTCACCTCGAGAGTTGATGCAAACTTCGCCGGTGCATCCAAACCCCGTGATATGATACACTCTATCACACATAAGCCTCCTTAGATCTTCCTCAAAACAGCCACCATACCTACCTATCATGGCATTTCCATAGCCATTCCAAGATATATTGCCATGCAACTTCCATCATCATCATATACATGACTTGAGCATTCATTGTCATATTGCTTTGCATGATCATAAGATAGCTAGCATGATGTTTTCATGGCTTGTCCGTTTTTTGATGTCATTGCTATGCTAGATCATTGCACATCCCGGTACATCGCCGGAGGCATTCATATAGAGTCATATAGTTGTTCTAGTATCGAGTTGTAATATTGAGTTATAAGTAAATAAAGTGTGATGATCATCATTATAGAGCATTGCCCCATAAAAAAAAGAGAGGCCAAAGAAGCCTAAATAAAAAAGGGGCCCAAAGAAGGCCGCCCAAAAAAAAGAAAAAAAGAAGAAAAAAAGAAAAGGGCAATGTTACTATCCTTTTACCACACTTGTGCTTCAGAGTAGCACCATGTTCTTCATATAGAGAGTCTCCTATATTGTCACTTTCATATACTAGTGGGAATTTTTATTATAGAACTTGGCATGTATATTCTAACGATGGGTTTCCTCAAATGCCCTAGGTCTTTATCAGCAAGCAAGTTGGATGCACACCCACTTAGTTTCCAGTTTGAGCTTTCATACACTTATAGCTCTTAGTGCATCCGTTGCATGGCAATCCCTACTCCTCGCATTGACATCAATTGATGGGCATCTCCATAGCCCGTTGATTAGCCGCGTCGATGTGAGACTTTCTCCCTTTTTGTCTTCTCCATACAACCTCCACCATCTTACTCTATTCCACCTATAGTGCTATATCCATGACTCACACTCATGTATTGCATGAAAGTTGAAAAGGTTTGAGAACATCAAAAGTATGAAACAATTGCTTGGCTTGTCATCGGGGTTGTGCATGATTTGAATATTTTGTGTGATGAAGATGGAGCATAGCCAGACTATATGATTTTGTAGGGATAACTTTCTTTGGCCATGTTGTTTTGAAAAGACATGATTGCTTTATTGGTACGCTCGAAGTATTATTATTCTTATGTCAAATGATTAGAACTATTGCCTTGAATCACTTGTGTCTTAATATTCATGCCATGATTAGATATATGATCAAGATTATGCTAGGTAGCATTCCACATCAAAAATTATCTTTTTTATCATTTACCTACTCGAGGACGAGCTGGAATTAAGCTTGGGGATGTTGATACGTCTCCGTCGTATCTATAATTTTTGATTGTTTCATGCCAATATTATTCAACTTTCATATACTTTTGGCAACTTTTTATACTATTTTTGTGACTAGCTTATTGATCCAGTGCCCAGTGCTAGTTCCTATTTGTTGCATGTTTTATGTTTCGCAGAAACCCCATATCAAACAGACTCCAAACGGGATAAAAATGGACGGAGCTTATTTTTGGAATATTTGGGAAATATGGGAGGAAGAATCAACGCGAGACGGTGCCCGAGGTGGCCACGAGGCAGGGGGGCGCGCCCCTGACCCTCTGGCCCCCTTGTATGGAGGTTGCTGCTATTCTTTTTCCGCAAGAAAGCTAATTTTTGGAGAAAAATCTGGGCGAAGGTTTCAACCCAATCGGAGTTACAGATCTACGGATATAAAAGAAACGGTGCCAGGGCAGAATCAAAGAACGCAGAAACAGAGAGAGACAGAGAGATAGATCCAATCTCGGAGGGGCTCTCGCCCCTCCCACGCCATGGGAGCCAAGGACCAGAGGGGAAACCATTCTCCCATCTAGGGAGAAGGTCAAGGAAGAAGAATAAGAAGGAGGTCTCTCTCCCCCTTGCTTCCGGTGGCTCCAGAACGCCGCCGGGGGCCATCATCATCACCGTGATCTACAGCAACACCTCCGCCATCTTCACCAACATCTTCGTCACCTTCCCCCATCTATATTCAGCGGCCCACTCTCCCGCAACCCGCTGTACCCTCTACTTGAACATGGTGCTTTATGCTTCATATTATTATCCAATGATGTGTTGCCATCCTATGATGTCTGAGTAGATTTTCGTTGCCCTATCGGTGATTGATGAATTGCTATGATTGGTTTAATTTGTTTGTGGTTATGTTGTTGTCCTATTGTGCCCTCCATGTCGCGCAAGCGTGATGGATTACCGCTGTAGGGTGTTGCAATATGTTCATGATTCGCTTATAGTGGGTTGCTTGAGTGACAGAAGCATAAACCCGAGTAAGGGGGTTGTGGTGTATGGGATAAAGGGGACTTGATGCTTTAATGCTAATGGTTGGGTTTTACCTTAATGATCTTTAGTAGTTGCGGATGCTTCGTAAAGTTACAATCATAAGTGCATATGATCCAAGAAGAGAAAGTATGTTAGCTTATGCCTCTCCCACATAAAACTTGCTATCGGTCTAGTAAAGTAGTCAATTGCTTAGGGACAAATTTCACAACTCTTACCACCACTTTTTCACACTCGCTATATTTACTTTATTGCTTCTTTATCTAATCATCCCCTACTTTTTATTTACGTGCTCTTTATTATCTTGCAAACCTATCCAACAAGACCTACAAAGTACTTCTAGTTTCATACTTGTTCTAGGAGAAGTGAACACTAAGCGTGCGTAGAGTCGTATTAGTGGCAGATAGGACTTGAGGGAATATTTGTTCTACCTTTAGCTCCTCTTTGGGTTTGACACTCTTACTTACCGAAAGAGGCTAGAATTATCCCCTATACTTGTGGGTTATCAGGCCTCACCGCCCCTACTACTCCCACCGCTGGCCAGGCCATCCCTCTACTCACCCACACCCCCTGTTATTCTGCAGCGATGACAGCCTCACACCGTAGCCGAACCAGTGAACCCTCGTACTCCTCTCCGCGTGGGCATCCACTGCTGCGTCTTCCCCGGCTCCGCGTCGTCCCCTTCCTAGGCCTCGCCGTCGTCCACCGCCCTGGTGCTCTTGGCATGGCGTGGTCAACATGGTCAAGGAACAACTTCCATTGAAAGAGTACTGTACGTGGAGAGGCTTACAACTGGGTCCACGGCCGCAGCAAGGGAGTGCCTCCTTATTATGTGCAAAATAATTATTCCTCCCTTACAGCAGGGACCACCAGACGGGCCACCGTATTTCATGAAAAAAAAACGTTTCCCCCTGATTGCTGGGACCCACCAGCTACATCTTTGCACGCAAGGAAGTGCGTCCACATTACAAAAAAAACGATTCGCCCCTTGACTGCTGGGGAGGCAACAAAATACGTCGTGTTCATCGGGAGCCAACCAGCTTGGATGGAACAGCCGATGGAAACGAGGCCTGGCGTACCACAGAATGGAGGAAACGGCCTTATGTTCGACCAGCCACGGTCGAAATGGGATCCTGTTCATCGGGAGGGGTCTGGTGTACCGCAAAATGGAGGAAACGGACTTCTGTTGGACCTCCTACGGTCGAAACGGGGTCCTGTTGATCGGGAGGGGTGTGGCATACCGCAAAATGGAGGAAACAAACTTGTGTTGGAGTGCTACGATCGAAACGGGGGTCCTGTTCATCGGGAGGGGTGTGGCGTACCGCAAAACAGGACACCACAGGGTACTATTCATCTCCACCGTCGACCTCCTCCAGCCTCCACGGGCTACTGTTTATCCACCGCCGACCTCCTCCAGCCTCCACCTGCGACAGTTCATCCACGGGCTCCTGTTCATCCAGCCTCCACCGCTCCTCCACCGGCTACTGTTCAACCAGCCCTCTCCATGTGGTCCTGTTCAACCACCCCTCCACATGATACTGTTCAACCAGCCCTCCACCTGCTACTGTTCAACCTTCCCTCCACGGGGTCCTGTTCATCCACGCCCAACCGGATCGATCGATCAAGGTCCTGTTCATCCAGCGGCAACACCACGAGCTCATGTTCATCCAACCCCCCACCAGGAACTATTCATCCAAACCCCCCCAACAACGCTCACTGTACATCAAGGGAAGGAGGCAGCAGGTTCGATCGGCTTCAGTTAGCAACAGTAGCGAATGAAGGAATCGCTCGAACGGGTTCAGTTAACAGCCATCGATCGATCGCTCGGGTTCAGTAACGCGTAGCCTGCAGTGCAATCGCTCAGGTTCAGTTAGGTGAACGCCTCACTCGGGTTTAGTTAGAGCCCAACGCCTTGCACCCACGCGCATACGTGTACAAGAGAAACACACATCGCTTGGCCCCCGACCACCCACCGTAACCGGGAACTTCCCAATATTTTCCTCGCCCTCGCATCTACCATGGTTTTTTCCGTCATGGACGACCCAAAGAATGTCATGCAGCTGCGTCTCCGGCTCGCCCAAGACAAAAAGCCCATTTTCTGTCATGATTTTTTGTCATAGAAGTAAGAGCCCACCACATCTATGATGATACCGGGTTTTGTCACAATTATCATCATAGAAGTGTCATAAGCATGACAGAAAATTTTTTCGTTCGGCCCAAAATGTCACGGATGTGTCTTTTTTTTGTAGTGTTGTGAACTTATGCATAGGGGTTGGCACATGTTTTTGTCTTGACTCTCCGGTAGAAACTTTGGGGCACTCTTTGAAGTTCTTTGTGTTGGTTTGAATAGATGAATCTGAGATTGTGTGATGCATATCATATAATCAAACCCGTAGATACTTGAGGTGACATTGGAGTATCTAGGTGACATTAGGGTTTTGGTTGATGTGTGTCTCAAGGTCTTATTTTACTACAAACTCTAGGGCTGTTTGTGACACTTATAGGAATAGCCCAAATGGATTGATCGGAAAGAATAACTTTGAGGTGGTTTCGTACCCTGCAATAATCTCTTCGTTTGTTCTCCGCTCTTAGTGACTTTGGAGTGACTCATTGTTGCACGTTGAGGGATTGTTATATGATCTAATTATGTTATCATTGTTCAGAGAACTTGCACTAGTGAAAGTATGAACCCTAGGCCTTGTTTCAAAGCATTGCAATACTGTTTTGCTCACTTTTATCACTTGCTACCTTGCTGTTTTTATAATTTCAGATTACGAAAACCTATATCTACCATCCATATTGCACTTCTATCACCATCTCTTCGCCGAACTAGTGCACCTATACAATTTACCATTGTATTGGGTGTGTTGGGGATACAAGAGACTCTTTGTTATTTGGTTGTAGGGTTGTTTGCGAGAGACCATCTTCATCCTACATGTAGCGACCAGACCTCGAACAGTCTGATCTCTGTGCTTTAGTGTCATCCCTGGATTAGTAATGCTGACACGCACAGTACTTGAAGGACTTATAACAGAGTAGCAATCACACACTTATTACATCGAATGTCTCAAAAGAGAACTTATTACAATAAATATGGCTTAAGTCCATCTAGTAACGATAACAGCGGAAGGCTTGGAAGATAAGCGAGTCCATCAACTCCAACGGCATCACTGAGTATAGAACCACGACCTAAAGGCACCTTACTCGTTGTCTGAAAAGTCTGCAACATGAACGTTGCAGCCCGAAACGGGTTAGCACATGGAATATGCTGGCAATGTAACACATAGAGAGTAATGAATGAAAAGCTATACTACATGCATATATGGCTTGGTGGAAAAGCTCTATGGTTACAGTTTTGCATAAAGCCAAATTTTCCCTACTACAAAGGAATAAATTTTATTTAACTATCATGGTGGTTGTTAAACATTGAGAGTGTAGACACCCTCTCAATCCCAATTAAGCATCCTCAGTAAAACCTAACAATATTAATTAAAGTAACATGATGAGATTCACATGATAATCCAAGTACTAGATACTCAAGATATCCATAACCGGGGACACGGCTAACCATGATTAGTTTATACACTCTGCAGAGGTTTGCGCACTTTTCCCCACAAGACTCGATCTCCTCCGTTGGGATTCTCGCACTACATGATGTTTGAGAAGCGGATGGCCGAGACATAGTCTTCGAAGCGCTAGCACCTTACGATCGGGTAGACAGTACCAACCTACATCCCCTACATCTGCTAGTCTACCACTGTAAGAGTTTGCACGACTTAGTCAACTATGCTAGAGCCCATAGTAGCTTGTGGCTGCACATGAAAGTTTCTAGCATGAATAATCTCATGATCCCTTTGGGCCTGGGTGGCGGTCCAAAAGAAAATCAGGCAATCGCTGGAATACCCAGGTGCCTCAATCCACCCAGATGTGTATTTAAGTTGCCACCTTGAATAAATCATTAATTAACAATCTCACATCTGTCATGGATACACTCACCCAATCCACGTCTACTAGCATAGCATAGCAAATATAAACAAGCGTAGAAGTAACTCCAAAGGGTTTGATAATAAAACAGGTAATAGGAACTACCTCATCTACTTCCCAAAATCCCACATATTAACAGATCCTAATCATGCAATTGTTTGAGGATTGATCTAATGCAATAAAACTGGGTAGTAAAGAGGTATGATCAAAGTGTTACTTGCCTTGCTGATGATCCGCGAAACCTAGAGATTCAAAGTAGCAAGCGGCGCACACCGGGTACTCTATCGCAAACAAACAAGCATACAATAAGTACTCATCGAATGCACAGGTAAAACTCGAATAAGAGAACTAACAAGAAAGTTCAACTTAAGAACTCCGGTTTGCAAAAAGAATCAAATCAAACGAAGCAACGAAAGTCAAACGGCGAAAGAAACAAGCTTCATTTACTAATCTGGACCTAAATCAAATTTTACTGAAGCAAAAACTTGTTTGAGTTAGTTAAACGGAAAGAGGGTTTCGAGACGAAACTCTAGGCGCTTGAATCGCCTAATTCCGATAAACGAGCGAAAAGTTATACTAGAATGAAAATCAGATAAAAAATCGCAATCAGAAATAACCGCGGAAAAATCCGAGAAAAAGAAAAACTGACGAACAGATTAACGAAGGAACGTTCGTTAACTGAAACTAACCGGCGAATTCGTTCGTTAAAAACGAACGAACGGGTGAATGCTCGCTAAATAAATAAGCCGAAAAAATAAAACGATCTATTAAAAAAATGAATCTAGGGTTTCTATAGAAAAACCGGATCGTTTTTGTAAAACCGGACCACGGCGGCGGCGGTTACCTCCGGCTCGGCCCCGGCGGGGCTCCTGCGAGATGGTCGGCGGCTGCGGCTGCTGCGGGGCGACGGGTGGTAGGGTGGGGTGGCGGCGGGTATTTAAGAGGCGGGGGTGGGGGGGGAGGGCTCGGCCGGCAGGGGAAGGGCAAGGCGGTGGCGGCTCGGTGTCGGACTCCCGAGTCCGGGCGGCACTGCGGCGCGAGGCGGAGCTGGCCTGGCCGGCTGGCTCGGCTGAGCCTTGCCCAGTCGGGCGCGGAGATTTTTTTTAAATAATTCCGCCGAACAAAAAAAATCCTAGAAAAATAAATAAAAATCTAAAAATGCCAAAACAAAATTTCACCATCTAAATAAAATATTTAGAACAAGATGAACATTTTCTTGGCCCTAAAATGCAGTTTTGAAAACGTGCAATTTTTCCTAAATTCAAATAAAATAGCAAAAGCTCCAAAATAAAACTTATTTGATTTTTTGATTAAATCCTCAATATTTCTTTATTTTCGGAAATTCATTTTATCCCCTCTCTCATATTTTTATAGTTGAAATAATTGAAGATAAAATAAATTATCAAATGATCCTATTTTCAAAATTTTGAGAAAACTCAAATATGAAAATAACGAAATCCCCAACTCTCTCTGAGGGTCCTTGAGTTGCGTAGAATTTCTAGGATCAACCCAAAAGCAATAAAATGTGATATGCAATGATGATCTAGTGTATAACATTCCAAATTGAAAATTTGGGATGTTCTGAACCTACCCTTAAGATGAATCTAGCCCTCGAGATTCGGGTTAACTAGAAAATAGGTGAGGTGGTCCTTGGCGAGATCTTCCTCTCGCTCCCAGGTGGCTTCATCCTCGGTGTGGTGGCTCCACTGAACTTTGCAAAGCTTGATAATTTTGCTGCGGGTGACTCGGCTGGCATACTCAAGAATCTTAACTGGTTTCTCCTCATAGGTCAAATCACCGTCCAATGAATAGCTTCGGTGACCTTTGATCTCTCTCGGTATATCAGCCATCTCTGCGTGGCACTTCTTCAACTGGGAAACATGGAATACATCATGAACTCCTGACAATCCTTCAGGCAATTCCAACTTGTAGGCTACTTCTCCCATACGTTCCAAAACTTTGCATGGTCCCACAAAACGTGGCGCTAACTTTCCCTTAACTCCAAAGCACTTAACTCCTCGAAGTGGAGATACCTGAAGATAAACTCTGTCTCTGACTTTGTAAACTGTCTCCTTGCGTTTAGAATCTGCGTAGCTCTTCTGCCTTGACTGGGCTACCTTGAGCCTATCGCATATCAACTTCACCTTCTGTTCGGACTTCTTAATCAAATCCGGTCCAAACAACTGGCGGTCTCCAACTTCATCCCACGATAACGGGGTCCTGCACCTTCTTCCGTATAAGGCTTCAAAAGGGGCCATCTTCAAACTGGATTGATAACTGTTGTTGTAAGAGAATTCTGCATATGGCAAATTGTCGTCCCAACTAGATCCATAAACTAGCGCACAAGCTCTCAGCATATCCTCCAGAATCTGATTGACTCTCTCGGTCTGTCCATCTGTCTATGGATGAAAGGCTGTGCTGAACTCTAGCCTGGTACCCAAAGTTTTGTGCAACTGATTCCAGAACTTTGAGGTAAACTGAGTTCCTCTATCTGATACAATGCTTCTCGGAACTCCATGCACACATACGATCCTGGTCATGTATATCTTTGCCAACTTAGCACTGGTGTAAGTGGTCTTCACTGGGATGAAATGAGCTACCTTCGTCAAACGATCAACTACAACCCAGATCGAGTCGTAGCCTGAACGAGTCCTGGGTAATCCCGTGACAAAATCCATGCCTAACTTATCCCACTTCAATTCGGGTATTCGCAATGGCTGTAACAATCCTGCTGGCTTCTGATGCTCTGCCTTACTCTCTGACATACATCACAAACTGCTACATACTCCGCAATATCCTTCCTCATTCCGGTCCACCAGAAAGTATCCTTCAAATCCAAATACATCTTGGTATTTCCTGGGTGAATCGAATATGGTGAATCATGGGCCCCTTGCAGAATCAACTTCCTGATCTCCGGGTCATTAGGCACATAAACACGGTCTCCAAACCATAGGGTATCGTGCTCATCCTCACAAAGTCCTTTAGCTTTTCCTTTGCTCATCTTCTTCTTTATAGAGGCAATCTCCTTGTCAGTCTTCTGAGCTTCTCTGATCTTATCCATCAAAGTAGATTGAATCTCCAGTGCTGCTACATAGCCTCTCGGAACTATCTCCAAACATAGCTCACGAAGGTCCTCGGCTAACTCCTTCGGTAAATCCCCGGTCATTAGTGTGTTGACATGGCCCTTGCGGCTCAACACATCGGCTACTACGTTAGCCTTTCCGGGATGATAATGCAATCTCATATCATAATCCTTGATGAGCTCCAACCATCTCCTTTGCATGAGATTCAACTCCTTCTGCATGAAAATATACTTCAAACTCTTGTGATCCGTGTACACTTCACAATGATTTCCGATGAGAAAATGTCTCCAAGTCTTCAACGCATGCACTACAGCTGCTAACTCCAAGTCATGGGTGGCATAATTCAACTCATGAGGTTTCAGCTGTCGTGAAGCATACGAAACAACTCTTCCCTCCTGCATAAGCACTGCTCCAAGTCCTCGACGTGAAGTGTCGCAAAACACCTCGTAATCCTTGCTCTGATATGGCAGAATCAACACTGGCAAGGTAACCAAACATTTCTTCAACTCCTGGAAACTGGCCTCACATTCCTCAGTCCATTTGAACTTGGTATCCTTCTTCAACAACTCCATCATAGCCTTCGCAATCTTCGAGAAATTCTCAATGAATCTCCGGTAGTATCCTGCCAGTCCAAGAAAACTCCGGATCTCTCCAACTGTCGTTGGTGCTACCCAATTGGTTAATGTGACAACTTTGGTGGGATCAACTGCTATTCCTTCTCCGGATATCACATGTCCGAGGAACCCAACTTCCTTCAACCAAAACTCACATTTGCTGAACTTGACATATAACTGATGTTCTCTGAGCTTCTCAAGTACCAAACCCAAATGTTGCTTACGCTCCTCTTTGTTCTTTGAGTATACCAAAATATCATCAATGAACACCACGACGAACTTATCCAGAAACTCCATAAATACCTTGTTCATCATGTTCATGAAATAGGCAGGTGCATTAGTCAGCCCAAATGACATAACAGTATACTCGCACAACCCATAACTGGTGGTAAAAGCCATCTTAGGTATATCCTGCTCTCGAATCTTCAACTGATGGTATCCTGATCGCAAATAGATCTTAGAAAATACCTTAGCTCCTTGCAATCGGTCAAGCAGATCATTGATCATCGGTAGTGGGTACTTGTTCTTGATTGTTACTGCATTCAATCCTCGATAATCAACAACCATCCTTAATGATCCGTCCTTCTTCTCCACTAGAAGTACTGGCGATCCCCAAGGCGAAGAACTTGGGCAAATATAGCCTTTATCCAGTAACTCCTTAATCTGCTTCTTAATCTCCTCCAAATCTTTTGCAGGCATCCTGTATGGTCTCTTAGATATTGGCCCTGTGCCTGGCAAAAGCTCAATCAAAAACTCAATGTCTCTATCCAATGGCATACCTGGCAACTCCTCTGAAAATAAATCAGGTAAATCCTTCACCACTGGTACTTCCTCCTGCACAACTCCTGATAAGGAATTTACTTGAGTCCTCTTCGGCTCATGCCGTGATACATACTTGATCCTTCTTCCTTCTAGCGTTGTGAGCAAAATCGTCTTACTGGCGCATTCAATGTTCCCTCCATACTTCGATAACCAATCCATGCCTAATATCACATCCAATCCTTGCGATTCCAATACTATTAGGTCCGAGGGAAACACGTAGTTACCAATCCTTAATGGTAACCGATCACACCATAGACTAGCCATATATTCTGCTCCAGGCGAGGTTACTAACATGGGTGACCTAAGGGCTTGGGTTGGTAGTTTATACTTATCCACAAATCCCCTTGATATGTATGAATGCGATGCACCAGTATCAAAAAGAATGAGTGCAGTAAATGACTTAACCAAAAACTTACCTATTACTGCATCTGGCTGAGCTTCAACCTCTTCCACGTTAACGTGGTTCACCTATCCCCTATTGAAAGGGTTCGGCTTCTTCCCTAAGCTTCCATTGCCATTTCCATTCTGGGCTTGAGGACATTCATTGGCATAATGTCCAGTCTTCTGACACTTATAGCAAGTGACTTGGCTCAGGTCTCTCTTGGCTGGTGTTGAGGGATTGGTACGGTTCTGGCCATTGCTTCCTCCATTCCCGTTACCATTCTTGGGACCATTGTGATTGTGAAAGCTACCTCCTCCATGGGTATGCTGGAACTGTCCTGCCGATTTCAGGGTAAAACGTGGCTTCTGCTAAGCTCCAGAATTGTACTTCCCTTGTCCATACTTCCTCTTGCGGTTTTCAATCTGCTGCTGCTTCCCTTCAATCATGAGAGCTCTATCTACCAACTCCTGGTAGTTATTGAAAGTTGCTACCATCAACTGCATGCTTAGCTCATCATTTAGTCCTTCCAGAAACTTCTCCTGCTTAGCTGCATCCGTAGCAACGTCATCTGGGGCATAACGTGCTAGCTTACTAAAGTCATCTACATACTGGCCAACTGTCCATCCTCCTAGGCGCAAGTTGCGAAACTCACACTTCTTCATGGCCATAGCTCCTGTTGAAACATGGGCGTCTGAAGCTTGCTGGCCGATCCCATGTGGCGGTGTCGATAGGGTAAGTGGCTGTGAAATTCTCCCACCATGATGCTGCGGGTCCTTCAAGCTGATGTGCGGTAAAATGCACCCTCTCCGCATCTGTGCATCCTGCAGTGGTCAACTCCCTTGCTGTCTTGCGGAGCCAATCATCTGCAACTATCGGCTCGGTGCTACTGGAGAACACCGGCGGATTCAGTCTAAGGAAACGGGTTAAATGATCAGCAGGTGGTGGTGGTGGTGGTGGGTTGTTGTTGTTGTTGTTCCCCTGATTCTGATTCTGGACTAGCAACTGCATCAACACATTCTGCTGCTGGATCAACTGAGTGAGCTCCAGTGGGAAGGCAAACCATTGTCATGTCTCGGAGGCATCTGAGGGTTTAGAAAAGATGAGAATATGGAATAGAGTGAGGTCTAGGTGGAAGCAGTACCCATATGCACATGAGACAAAAGCAAACAAAATCTCTTCATTCAATCAAACAAGGGCATACAACGGTCTAACTATCGTTACAAAAGTGCGTGGACTATACTAGATACATGGGGGAATACTACTAATGTTATGGTGGTCGACTAGAAAAACTGCTCCGATGAAGACTCCATGATATCTGCTCCACCTTCATCAACATAGTCATCATTGCTATCGTTTGGGTCCGAGTCGGTGTCGTCGATGATGATTGTAGTTCTCTGGACAGGTGCAATGTTCGTCTTCTCCTCCAGTCGCGGGAAATCTTTAAATACTTTTAGCTTCTTCTTCAGATCATCATTCTTCTCCACTAGTGTTGCTATTTCCTCCTCATATCCTTCGCGTGTAGACTTGAGTTCTTCCTCCAGTTCCGTGATTTTGGTCATGGCCTTCTTCAGGTCTATCATGCCTGCGCACATTTGGTTCTCCTGGCGTCGAATGTGCTGGTTTAACTCCTGGATGAAAGCTGCAATTGATCTATCCTTCCTGGTGCTGATCATCTCCCATTGCTCATCTCGGCACCCACAAATCTAGTAGATAGTATCCTTGAGATCCTTGTGGTAAACTTCTCCAATACGTCCCATTGTGATGGGGGCTGCCATGCTCTTTCCTAGACTCCAGGTTGGTGCATCAAAGGAAAACTCTATGGGCTCAGTGACGGGCATGAACGTCCTTCCTGGTACTTGACCTTGAATCATCCAGTGCTCGTCTTGATGTAAAGTGGCATTGTAGGCCCTGGTGAAACTTGGTACTCCGATGTTCAGGTATCTAGTGACTTCCTTCAAGTGACGTCCAAAGGGTGTATCTTCATCCGGTTGCGTGAACTTGTTCCTTGCATCCACCATCCTAAAAGAGTAGAAAAGATGAGGAGTCAGAAATGAGAAGAGTGAGTAGTGATCTAGGGCTTTAGCTTAGTGGTCGTGTCCTACAGTCAGCGTGTGCTCTGATACCATCTTGTAGCGACCAGACCTCAAACAATCTGATCTCTGTGCTTTAGTGTCATCCCTGGATCAGTAATGCTGACACACACAGTACTTGAAGGATTTATAACAGAGTAGCAATCACACACTTATTATATCGAATGTCTCAAAAGAGAACTTATTACAATAAATATGGCTTAAGGCCATCTAATAACGATAACAGCGGAAGGCTTGGAAGATAAGCGAGTCCATCAACTCCAACGGCATCATTGAGTATAGAACCACTACCTAAAGGCACCTTACTCGTTGTCTGAAAAGTATGCAACATGAACGTTGTAGCCCGAAACAGGTCAGCACATGGAATATGCTAGCAATGTAACAGATAGAGAGTAATGAATGAAAAGCTATACTACATGCATATATGGCTTGGTGGAAAAGCTCTATGGTTACAGTTTTGCATAAAGCCAATTTTTCCCTACTACAAAGGAATAAATTTTATTTAACTATCATGGTGGTTGTTAAACATTGAGAGTGTAGACACCCTCTCAATCCCAATTAAGCATCATCATTAAAACCCAACAATATTAATTAAAGTAACATGATGAGATTCACATGATAATCCAAGTACCAGATACTCAAGATGTCCATAACCGGGGACACGGCTAACCATGATTAGTTTATACACTCTGCAGAGGTTTGCGCACTTTTCCCCACAAGACTCGATCTCCTCCGTTGGGATTCTCGCACTACATGATGTTTGAGAAACGGATGACCGAGACATAGTCTTTCAGAAGCGCTAGCACCTTACGATCGGATAGACAGTACCAACCTACATCCCCTACATCTGCTAGTCTACCACTGTAAGAGTTCGCATGACTTAGTCAACTATGCTAGAGCCCATAGTAGCTTGTGGCTGCACACGAAACTTTCTAGCATGAATAATCTCATGATCCCTTTGGGCCTGGGTGGCGGTCCAAAAGAAAATCAGGCAATCGCTGGAATATCTAGGTGCCTCAATCCACCCAGATGTGTATTAAAGTTGCCACCTTAAATAAACCATTAATTAACAATCTCACATCTGTCATGGATACACTCACCCAATCCACGTCTACTAGCATAGCATAGCAAATATAAGTAAACGTAGTAGTAACTCTCAAGGGTTTGATAATAAAACAGGTAATAGGAACTACCTCATCTACTTCCCAAAATCCCACATATTAATAGATCCTAATCATGCAATTGTTTGAGGATTGATCTAATGCAATAAAACTTGGTAGTAAAGAGGTATGATCAAAGTGTTACTTGCCTTGCTGATGATCCGCGAAACCTAGAGGTTCAAAGTAGCAAGCGGCGCACTCCGGGTACTCTATCGCAAACAAACAAGCATACAATAAGTACTCATCTAATGCACAGGTAAAACTCGAATAAGAGAACTAACCAGAAAGTTCAACTTAAGAACTCAGGTTTGCAAAAAGAATCAAATCAAACGAAGCAACGAAAGTCAAACGACAAAAGAAACGAGCTTCGTTACTAATCTGGACCTAAATCAAATTTTACAGAAGCAAAAACTTGTTTGAGTAAGTTAAACAGAAAGAGAGTTTCGAGACGAAACTGTAGGCGCTTGAATCGCCTAACTCTGATAAACGAGCGAAAAGTTATACTAGAACAAAAATCGGATCAGAAATCCCGATCAGAATTAACCGCGGAAAAATCCGAGAGAATGAAAAACTGACGAACAGATTAACGAACGAACCTTCGTTAACTAAAACTAAACGGCGAATTCATTCATTAAAAATGAACCAACGGGCGAACGCTCGCTAAATAAATAAACTGAAAAAATAAAACCGATCTATTAAAAAAACGAATCTAGGGTTTCTAAAGAAAGACCGGATCATTTTTTTGAAAACCGAACCACGACGGCGGCGGTTACCTCTGGCTCGGCTTCGGCGGGGCTCCGGCGGGACGACGCGGGCAGCGGCTCCTGGTGGCGGCGCTAGCAGCGGCGGCGGGCTGGGCTCTCTTCTTCTTGAGGCGACAGGTGGCGGGTTGGGGTGGCGGCGACGGGTATTTAAGAGGCGGGAGGGGGCTCGGCTTTGCTTGGGAGGGCAGGCAAGCGTGACTCGAGGTCGGACTCCCGAGTCCCGGCGGCGACTGGCGGCGGCGGGAGGCGGAGGCTGGCCTGGCCGGCCTGGCTCGGCTGGGTCTTCGGCCCAGTCGGGCGCGGAGATTTTTTTTTAAATAATTCCGCTGAACAAACAAAAAAATCCTAGAAAAATGAATAAAAATCTAAAAATGCCAAAACAAATTTTCACGGTCTAAATAAAATATTTAGAACAAGATGAACATTTTCTTGGCCCTAAAATGTAGTTTTCAAAACGTGCAATTTTTCCTAAATTCAAATAAAATAGCAAAAACTCCAAAATAAAACTTATTTGATTTTTTTATTAAATCCTCAATATTTCTTTATTTTGGGAAAGTCATTTTACTCCCCCTCTCATATTTTTATAGTTGAAATAATTGAAGATAAAATAAATAAAATCAAATGATCCTATTTTCAAAATTTTGAGAAAACTCAAATATGAAAATAACAAAATCCCCAACTCTCTCCGAGGGTCCTTGAGTTGCGTAGAATTTCTAGGATCAACCCAAAAGCAATAAAATATGATATGGAATGATGATCTAGTGTATAACATTCCAAATTGAAAATTTGGGATGTTACACCACGCCTCCCACAGATTGATAAACCTTAGGTCATCCACTTGAGGGAAATTTGCTACTGTCTTACAAACCTCTTCACTTGGAGGCCCAACAACATCTACAAGTAGAAGGTTGCATAGTAGACATCAAGGTTCGAACTATGGGGTGCGTGCGAAGATCTCACTGTCCCCAATCTGCTGACTCGCTAATCTCCCGGCCTAATTGTCACACCCTAGCTAGTTCATGCATTAGAGTGTTGCATCATGTTTATTCATTCAATGAAACACGAAATGGGATTGCTGAACTCCCAAATTCTCTGAAACAAACTAGGGTTTACTAAAAATATTTTCGATGAACCTGAAATGCCCTTCTAAAATGTCCATCATTTTTGTCTTGGTTCAGAAGCTCTGCCAAAAGTGATGCACAATTTCCTAGGTCATCCCAAGGTCTTTGAATTAAATCATAACTATTTGAATTTGGGCATTTAAAATTTATAAAATATTTCAAATGTCCAAATATTCCCAAACTAAAATGTTTCATGTTGGTAATAATCCAACAATGGACCAGGAGTAGTTTGGTGAATTTTAGAACCTTTTAGGTATTTTAATTAACTCAACAAAGTTACAGAAAAATAGAAAAAGAAAAGAACAGGAAAGAACTTACAGCACACCATCGCCCACTAGCCAGCCCACTTTGGATAAATTTGTAAGTGGTTTACCTCGATGATATACTCATCTATTCCAAGAACAAGGAAGAACATGCGAACATTTAAGGCTAGTGTTGATGAAACTTGAGGCATCGCCTTTATGCCAAGTTTTCTAAATGCAATTTTGGCTTGAAGTGACCTATCTAGGACATGTAATTTTAAAGGTATTCTTTATCAACCCGGCGAGTTCAAGCCGTCCTTAATTGGACCCCACAGGTCGGTCAAGCAAGTTCGAAGTTTCCTTGGCTTAGCGAGCTATTATGCTTTACTTTAAGGAACTTCAAAGTTGCTAAACCTCTAAGTGAACTCCTCAAGAAGGATAAAAAGTTAGTGGACTCCACAATGTGAGCACAGTTTCGAGAACTGAAAAGGCGTTTAACCACGCTCGTGTTGGTACCACAGATTTCTCTAAGGACTTTGTTATCTATTGCGGCCTCGCGACAAGGACTAGGCTGTATTCTCATGCAAGATCGACGCGTAATTGCTTATGCTTCACGAATTACACCCACATGAGGAAAACTACCTACTCATGATCTAGAGCTTGCGGTTTGTAGTCCATGCACTCAAAACCTGGCGACATTACCTTCTTGGTAATCGTTGAAATCTACACGATCACCAAAGTCAAAGTACATATTCACCCAACCAGATTTGAATCTCGAGCAAAGGCGTTGGGTTGAGTTGATCCGATTTCGACTTAGGAATAACTTATACCCGGGGAAAGCCAGCGTCATGGCTGATCGCTAATCGTAAATCTTATTGCAACAACCTAATGTTGCAACAAAATCAACCACTTCTCCACGAGGAATTTGGAGCTTAACCTTCACATTGTTCCTCGGGTTCCTTTCCACCTTGGTGGCGAAACCTACTCTTATGGATCAAGTCGCCGCTGCCCAAAAGCAGATAAAGGAATATCGGATTAAGGAGAACATTGTTAGCGGAGATGCTAAATGTTTCTCTACAAATGATCATGGTGTTGTATACTTTGAGAACCGTCTAGTGGTTCCCAAGAATGAACACATCTGACGGTGATCCTTAAGGAGGCTCATGACTCTCCTCTCCCATTCATCCGGTGGCACTAAAATGTATCGGGACCTCGCCGGAGATTACGGTGGACTAGGATGAAGAGACATTGCTCAATTTGTTGCTAGCTGCGGCGTCACGTAATCGGCGTAAGCGAGCATCAGCGGCCTGCTGGCACCCACCCTTAGCTATTCACGAATGAAAATGGGATAAAATCAGTATGGATTTCATCTTTGGTTTTCCCAGGACCAAGAGAGGAATAATGCTATCTTTATAGATTATCGATCGTCTCTCGTAGCCCATTTCTTACCATTCGCGAGTATAACCGCTGGTCAGCTAGCAGACTTGTACATCTCCCGAATAGTGTCTCTTCATGGTGTTCCATTGGAAATTAACTTCGGATCGAAGCCTCTCTTCACCTCTCGATTTTGGGAAAGTTTCAAAGCGCTATGAACCCATCTTTCCTTTATTTTGCTTTTCACCCTCAATCAAGTGGTCAAGTAGAGCGTGTCAACCAAATCCTAGAAGACATGCTTGAGCTTACATTATCTCTTCGGAATGGATTGGGAGAAATGCCTTCCATTTGCGAATTGCTTATAACAGCTACCAAACTAGCTTGGAAAAGCACCTTTTGAAGTTCTCTATGGTGAAGGTGTGAACACCTCTTAACTAGTCGAAGCCGGGAAAGACAATTCTTTGGCGGATATGATCCGGAAGGCGAGAAAACAAGTTCGCATCGTTATGAAAAGTTGAAAACAGCCCAATCTCGTCAAAAGTCAATATGACCAAAAACATAAGGCTATGACTTACGAGGTTGGCGAGAAGGCTTACCTTGGGTTACTCCTCGAAGGAACCCATCGGCGGTATCAAAGGCAAATTGGCTCCTCGCTACATTGGACCCTTTAGCATTCTTGCCAAGCGAGAAGTTGCCTACCAATTGGAACTACCTCCGCATCTCTCAAAGTCACGATGTCTTCACGTTTCTCAACTCGGCGTTGCTTCTGGATCCTATCCGTGGAGTGGACCCGCAAGCAACTTGATCTTCAAGATAATCTCACCTATCGAGAATACCCGTTCGTATCCTCGATCAAGCGAAGCGTACCACTCGGCATAATATCAAGTTTCTCAAGGTTGATGGTGGCACCATTACGAGGAAGCTACAGGAAAGGAGGATCGTCTTGACTTGAGTACCCATACATTTCGGAGGAACCTAAATCTCGGGGCGAGATTCTTTTGAGTGGGGTGAGTTGTCACACCTAGCTAGTTCATGCATTAGAGTGTTGCATCATGTTTATTCATTCATGAAACACGAAATGGGATTGCGAACTCCCGCCCCTCTGAAACAAACTAGGGTTTACTAAAAATATTTTCGATGAACACAAATGCCCTTCTAAAATGTCCATCATTTTTGTCTTGGTTCGAAGCTGCACTTAAAGTGATGCACAATTTCTAGGTCATCCAAGGTCTTTGAATTAAATCATAACTATTTGAATTTGGGCATTTAAAATTTATAAAATATTTCAAATGTCCAAATATTCTAAACTAAAATGTTTCATGTTGGTAATAATCCAACAATGGACGAGGAGTAGTTTAGTGAATTTTAGAACCTTTTAGGTATTTTAATTAACTCAACAAATTCTGAGGAAAAATAGAAAAAGAAAAACAGGAAAGAACTTACAGCACACCTTTGCACTAGCCAGCCCACACAGCAGCCCAGCCCGTTGCCGCGCCCGTGCTTCTGCAAACCCGAGCGAGCGAGCGAAGTGCTCGACAGCGAGCACGCGCCGTTGCCCGCACCTGCTTCGCCGTCTCGCGTTACCCTCGCCTTGCCCACGTGAGATCGATCCCCTCGCTCCCGCACCCCAGGCGCCCGTTCCTCTCCGATTCGTCTCCCTCGCTCCCCGCCGCCAGCGGCGCCACCGTCGCCGCTGCCGTCGTGCCCGCGCTCTCGACCCGCCCGCGCCACCGTGTCCGAGAGCTCCGCCGTCGTCGACTCCTGCTTCGCCGAGCCCCAGCGCTCGCGTGCCCGAAGAGCGCCGCACCAGCCTCGCCAGTCCCGCGCGCGGAGATCCCCGCCAGCGCCGTCGCGCTGCAGCTCGTCCCCGACCCGCGGTGGCCTCTCGTGAGCTCTGTGAGCTCAGCTACCTTCCCTCTCCTCTCGCTCCCCGCCACCACAGTGGCCCGAGATCACCCTTGCAGCGCGTCGCGGACCTCGTGCGCGGCGTGCTCGCCATCCTCCGGCCCTTCCACGTGTCCGCCGCATTCACCACGCGGCGTTGGGCTAACTCGCACTTCCGCACCTCACTGCACCTCCACCTCGGGTTCGCTCTCACCCGACTCCGGTGGCCGCCAATCGCCCGCTGGCGTAACTCCAGCCACCGAGGCCCAACCACCACCACCAATAGGCGGCTCACCCTCTCGGCCACGTAGATGCCTTCGCGCCCATTTGGTGGCGGAATGGCAAAAACCACTTCGCCGCAGCGTCGCGCTCCCCGGCCTAAGCGATGGGTTTGACCACAGCTTTGACCACGGGTGGGCCGGTTTGACCCTGGGTCCTGACATGGGCCCCATACGCTAACTAAATCAAATTAGTTAAAACTTAAAATAATTAGTTCTTTGCTTGCGACATGCGGGACCCACTGGTCAGTTTGACTGACCAGCCCGTTGACCAGCGTCATCATGACCTAGTCTTTGGCGAATAACTTAATCTTGGAATTATTTTTACGAAATTCGGAAAATGTTTCAAACTTCAAAATTCATAGAAAATAATCTGTAACTCCAAATGAAACAAATTATATATGAAAAATGATCAGAAAAATCCAATCTATCCATCTGTACTGGTTTCATGCATGTTTACAGAAGCTAACCCACTGTTTATCACAGAACAAGATATAACACTTTAAATGATCATATATGGTTTGGAAATTGCATCTTTGGTTCAAATGCTTCAAACTCATCTG
Source organism: Aegilops speltoides (assembly GCA_021437245.1). Classification (NCBI taxonomy): domain Eukaryota; kingdom Viridiplantae; phylum Streptophyta; class Magnoliopsida; order Poales; family Poaceae; genus Aegilops; species Aegilops speltoides. The sequence goes on from CM038142.1 coordinate 52,109,832, forward strand.
GTCGTTACGTGGCCCAACACACTCATATATGCCATGTCTCATGCATGCATCATATTGTTGCATCTTGTTTGGTATCATGTGTTCTCTGCGGCGAGTTACGCCCCAGAAATCACCGTGATAACCTGAAAACAATACCGGTACGCAGGACCCGTCAGCAACAATAACCATTTGATCATATCGATAAAATCCCATGTTCTTGCCTGCTCTCGTTTACTGCATTAAGACAAGCGCGATTCAAGCTGGCTGTGTGCTGCGGTAGTTGAACCCATTTCCTCTGCATGACTGTCATTGCCCACGGTAACTAGATGAAACCCACTAGCATGTGTAGGAGTTGATTGAGCCATATGATTGTGTGTTCCTACCTTGCTATACCTATGCTTAGAGTCGTGTAGTTTGGTTCATCGGGTGATGGCTAGAGTGAAATGATCGGTCGGTCTGAGAGTAAGGTGTTGAACACGATTTGAGTAAAAGTATCGATGAAAGGCCATGTGGAGTACATGGTGGGTTGTTTCATTGAGGCCGTCCTTAAGCCTGAGATCTGTATGTGTGATTTAAGAATCAGCTACTACCATACATTGGGCCTGAAATATGACCCGCTCGACTTCTTATTCACGCTAGTCCCTCGAGGGGAATGCATATAGTTTACGGTGTTTGTAGCCTCTTGGAGGCCGTGGATGTGGCCGTGAAGTGGGCTGTGATCACGGTGAGTACGTGTACAGTGTACGGATGCCCGTTTGGTATCTCGGGAACTGTTCACATCGTTTAGGGCATGGCGAAACTTGGCGGAACTCCTCATAGATGGAACCCAAATAGGTAAACTGGACTAGAGACTTGAGTGTCTAGGTAGGTCGTGGTCTACACCACGTCGGTTTTAGTTTAAGTCTGCCGAGCACATGTCGTGTCTGGGGCGCTAAGTGGTGAAACATGTATGAAGAAGTACACCCTACGGGTTAACATCATCTATTGAATAGCCGCGTCATGATAAAGGACTACTTAGTTGCCTATCGGTTCATAGACAAGTAAATGGATACTACTAAAAGCCTCAAGATAAGCGTGAGTGCGGATGGCTCTTAGTAGGAAGGCGGTGGATCCTCGGTGGTGTATTGAAGTGATGAGTAGTGGACTCGAGTCATAAAACTATTTCAAGTTGGTGTCTCGTGGGATAGCTTAGCCATGAGTCAAAGTGGCTTGCTGCAATAACCCCCAACCCTTCTTGATAATATGCATGTATGAGTGTCGATGTAAGTCTTCTTTGAGTACCTTTGTACTCATGTTGCTTTAATTTACATTTTGAGGAAGATGCCACAAACCCTTGAGCGGGTTCTTCGTGAGCGTTGACATCGATGAGTAGACTAAGGCCCGTGGTGATCTGAGCAAGTGAAGGACCATGTAGAATAGCTAGGCTTACCCAAGCCTCTTTTATTTTACTAGTTATGCAGTCGGACAAAACACTTCATTGCCAACTTGTGCTTGTATGGTTGTATGTGGTGTGTGACCCGTGCTTGTATGTATGCTATGTATGGCTCTGGGCCTTTTAAATAAAAGTACTTGTGTCGAGAGTCATGTTGTGATGCCTTGTTGTATTTGCACATATCGAGCATATCGTGTGTATTATTGAAATGCTTGGTATATGTGGGATCGACTATCTAGTTGTTTATCTTTAGTAGCCTCTCTTACAGGAAATGTCTCGTGTCTCCTTTGAGCCATGGTAACTTGCTCTTGCTCCGGAACACTTAGGCTGGCGGCATGTGTCCTTCTTGTTCACGTATGCATCCCTACGGAAATGTCGCATTAGTCAGGAGTCACATTAGCCCTTCTGACCGGTCTGGAATCTGCTAGCCCAGTGCTACAGCCGGAACTTACTTGCGATGACCGACACGTTCGATCTTTGGGTCATGGATGCCTGCTGTCCACAGTAAGTCATGCCACTTTGGGTTTCACGACTAGTCATGTCAGCCGGGCTCCTTTTCATATGGATGCTAGCGACACTATCATATCGTGTGCCAAAAGCGCCAAGCGGTCCCGGGCAAGGTAAGCGACACCCGTTGGGATACCGTGCGTGAGGCATAAAGTGATATGATGTGTTCTGACTAGATAGATGTGACATTGAGTCGAGGTCGGCGGTAATTATCGAGCGGATTTTGTAGGTTCTCCAAGCCAAGCGGGTGATGTTGAGTCTAGAAATGCTTTAGTTATATGAGGGGAATTGATTGTGGGATGATGCGTAAGGCTCTTTTACTCCTTTACCTTATGGCATTCTGATGAAGTCGATCCATTCTTCCGCCAGGGTTAAGGATTGGATCTCTTCTCTCTATTAGGTTCCGTGTTACTAATCGGTAGTACCTTATAGGTTTGATGGTTACTATTTGGTTGATTTACTTCTGTTATGTTACTAAATTGGACCCAGAACTTTGATATGATGTTGAGTGGCTATGCAATTCCTTGTAAATTGTCTCAGATCCCCTTTTGAGCAATTACAGTCGTTATGCTGTCCAAATTCTATTAGCAATGCTAATGTCTTTGCATTGTGGTTATGCTTCGGATTATTTTTCGTGACCAAAATCAAGTGGTTCGTCGACGAGATGCATTAGTGTGACGGTCATACAGCCATGCTAGTTAGGGTTATGATCGAGCGGGATACCGTTGGTACCCGAATACACAGTTGAAGAGCGATGTCGAGACTTTAATCAAAGCGGTATCTACTGCTTTGTCGGTGTTTCCTCTTATCCTGGTTCCAGGCCCTTCACACTCCTACGGGCTTGGTGTTTACTATTGATATGGTAGTACAGATGCTGCCTCGCGGTGACCATCATGCGGGTCGGAACAGGCTGCTCCGCAACACGAATTCGGTATATGCGGGTTCACTTCCTAGGCGTTTGGTTATCTTGAGCCATTTATCTTGATTCGGTCGGAGGACTCACTAACCCGTACTACCGCGTTTGCTCGAGGAGACAAGGACCAAGAAAGTGGGCCTTGAGATGGAGCTCTTCAACGCCCGTCTTGATCAGCAGGCCACCTTGACTTCGTTCGCTTCCGGCTGTTCAAACTGGTTATATGGATATGAAGATTTGTATCTGTCGAGGTCTCTGCCGGACATGATGGTGGCGTGATGTGGGGGCATCACCTCGTGGTCCTCGCTTGCCACCGTTCGTAGGTCAAGACCTCACCCATGCCTTATGGTCCCACGGGCTCCTCGGGACCGTCATTTCCGGACGATCCGTTGAACTTCCGAGTTCTGGAGGAGACTTCTAAGAGAACTACTACGGAGGCGTCCGAGTTAGTAGTGGTTCCACTAGTATTATAATAGTTGTATTTCCACCGTCTGCGTGACTCGTGGAATATGACTTATTAATACTAATTCGGTGTAAGAAAAATAATGTATAGGAGCTTGGTATGCCTCCGATGAGATGTAATCCTCCTTTCACCGTAGTAGTACTTTGTTTGGTCTGTCTTGAACCTGTATGGTGTGTATGACAATGGAATAAAGCGGTTTACTGTATCTACCATGTCATACGAGATGATCATCTCGCATTCGAGTTATCTATTACATTCCGCATTTCAATGTCGAATCTTGCCATCTGGACTAAATCCTTGTCTTGTTTTCCTAGGATGGTTAACACTCATAACAACCTGCTCCATGGTGGGCGAAAGCGAGTTGGAGAAGTGAACCTGCCTCACCTCCTTCTACGGCGGTTATCTTTTGAGGCGAGGAAAGCTAAGCAGGAGACCAACAGCTTGCTGGGCGTGTCGAGCAGAACACAGCCCATCATCGAGAGAAATAACTTGGTGCCATCTCGGTGGCTTCATCAAATTACCACCTACCTTCCACCACTCCGTCGAGCCTCTCGTGGCTGATGACTAACCCGGCATTACTCTGGCTGCGTTACTGCTGTAAGTGAGGTGACAAGGTCACCCTTTGCTGCATATCATCTTGAAGGCCCGCTTGATCTACGGTGGGAGAACTATATATTTCGCCAGTTGGCCATGTCACTAAGGCAGAATTAGCGAGGCTTTCCGTGAACATCATATTCGGAGGGTCTCATGGATAAATGGCGTGAGGAGTTCTGGTTTCACCAAGGCCGTCTCTCCGTGGGCGCCTATAGTAGAGAGTTGGTAATCTACGCGCGCTATGCAGCGAAGGTCTCCGCGGCCAAAAGCAGGCAAGGTTCACAAGGGACTTAGCCCGAACCGCCGAGATCTCCGTGCGTGAGGTGCACCTCCTTCGAAGCTTGTTAACAAAGCCATCAGTAGCTGAAACGGTCAGGTGACTTGACAACACGCATAAGCATGGTGCGTGATATGGGTTCCTCATCCGGTCTGGTCCACAGGCGCCCGTGTGTGGGTGCCTATCTTGCCTGCCACTGATTCACACGAGGCCATCCTTCGAGCGCCTCGTCCGGTTCAACGGTGTGCACCAGCTAAGCCCTATGGTGGGCCAACCACAATGCTCCTCTCTGCGCCAGCCCGTGACATGCTTCAAGTGTGGGGAATCAGGCCACTACATGCGCGATTGTCCTCGGTCCAATCCCAACCAGCCTGCAAAAGCTGTTGGCCGTGTAAGCCAAGCGAGGAAAGGTGTTCTATACCAATGACCACCACTGCGTGTACATGTCAGTGTGTCTCGGGTAGAAGAGGCCCAAGAGGATCCCAGCGTAGGTTACTCGATGCGCTTCTTGTTAATTGCCACCCGTCGTTCTTTGATCTTGGAGCATCTCATTCATTCATATCCGAAAGCTATGCTCGCAACACAACTGCATTCGGTGATATGCCCACCTCCATGGTAATTCAAACCCGGGATCAAATGGCAAACTTCTAGAGTAAGCCATGGAAATGAAATTCAGGTCGACCGGACTTGTTTTCCATCGTTGATAGCTCTCAAATCTTCGGATATAAATATCATCTTGGGTATGAATTGGATGTCATTACATCATGCCAATCGATTGTTTCTCTAGGATTGTTCAACTTCGCACCCCTCGGGAAAGATAGTCAATGTCTTGACCGAATATCAGCGTAACTCTATTCTCTTAATGCCGGTCCATTGCGGACCTGAAGGCGTTCCGGTAGTCCATGACTTTCCGGATGTCTTTCGAGAAAAATTGCCGGTGTCCACAGCGAGAGATGTTGGTCGTGATAGACCTCATTCGAGGCGTCCCATTTCTAGAAGACCCTATAAGATGGCACCCCTAGAACTGGCGAACTTGAAACAACTTTCGATGAGGCTTGAAAAGGGTTTCATTCGTCCTAGTTCATCTCCTTGGGCCCGTCCTCTTCGTCAAGAAGAAGGATGAATGCGGACGGATGGTTGTAGATTATCGACCCGTCAACTTGGTCTGATTAGAACAAGTATCCGCTCCCCGGGATCAACGATCTGTATGATCGATCGCGGGATCCTCGATCTTCTCTAAGATGGATTTGAGGTTAGGCTACCATCAAATCAAAATCGAAGCAGGACATTCCCAAGGCGGCCTTTGTTATCGTTACGGTAATCACGAGTACACCGTCATGTCCTTGGTTTAACCAATGCTCCGACCACCTTCTCCGGTTAATGAACTCAATCTTCATGGAATATTTGGATAAATTTGTATTGGTTTACCTCGATGATATACTCATCTATTCCAAGAACAAGGAAGAACATGCGAACATTTAAGGCTAGTGTTGATGAAACTTGAGAGCATCGCCTTTATGCCATTTTCGTCAATTTTGGCTGCAGTGACCTATCTAGGACATGTAATTTCTGGTAAAGAGTATTGCACTGTCAACCGGCGAGTTCAAGCCGTCCTTAATTGGACCCACAGTCGGTCAAGCAAGTTCGAAGTTTCCTTGGCTTAGCGAGCTATTCGCCGCTTTGTCGAGAACTTCTCCAAGTTGCTAAACCTCTATTGAACTCCTCAAGAAGGATAAAAGTTAGAGTGGACTCCACAATGAACTGATTTCGAGGCGAAAAAGGCGTTTAACTGCTCCGTGTTGGTACCACAGTTTCTCTAAGGACTTTGTTATCTATTACGGCGCTCGCGACAAGGACTAGGCGTATTCTATTCTCATGCAAGATGACGCGTAATTTGCTTATGCTTCGGCAATTACACCCACATGAGGAAAACTACCCTACTCATGATCTAGAGCTTGGCTGTAGTCCATGCACTCAAAACCTGGCGACATTACCTTCTTGGTAATCGTTCGAAATCTACCGATCACCAAAGTCTGAAGTACATATTCACCCAACCAGATTTGAATCTCGAGGCAAAGGCGTTGGGTCGGGTTGATCTGAATTCGACTTGGAATAACTTATACCCGGGAAAGCCAGCGTCATGGCTGATCGCTAAGTCGTAAATCTTATTGCAACAACCTAATGTTGCAACAAAATCAACCACTTCTCCACGAGGAATTTGGAGCTTAACCTTCACATTGTTCCTCGAGGGTTCCTTTCCACCTTGGTGGCAGAAACCTACTCTTATGGATCAAGTCGCCGCTGCCCAAAAGCGAGATAAGGGAATATCCCAGTTAAGGAGAACATTGTTAGCGGAGATGCTAAATGTTTCTCTACAAATGATCATGGTGTTGTATACTTTGAGAAGCGTCTAGTGGTTCCCAGAATCGACTTTATCTGACTGATCATAAGGAGGCTCATGACTCTCCTCTCACCATTCATCCGGTGGCACTAAAATGTATCGGGACCTCGCCGGAGGTGCGGTGGACTAGGATGAAGAGAGACATTGCTCAATTTGTTGCTAGCTCGGCGTCGTCATGTAAGCGAGCGTGGCGGCTCTTGGCACCTTCAGCCCCATAGCTATTCACGAATGAAAATGGGATAAAATCGATATGGATTTCATCTTTGGTTTCCCGGGACCAAGAGAGAATAATGCTATCTTTAATAGATTATGATCGTCTCTCTAAGTAGCCCATTTCTTACTGTTGGCGAGTATATAACGCTGGTCGACTAGAGACTTGTACATCTCGAATAGTGTCTCTTCATGGTGTTCCATTGGAAATTAACTTCGGATCGAGAAGCCTCTTCCTCTCGATTTTGGGAAAGTTTCCAAAGCGCTATAGGAACCCATCTTTCCTTTATTTTCTTTTCACCCTCAAACAAGTGGTCAAGTAGAGCGTGTCAACCAATCCTAGAAGACATGCTTGAGCTTGTTATCTCTTCCGGAATGGATTGGGAGAAATGCCTTCCATTGCGAATTTGCTTATAACAACAGCTACCAAACTAGCTTGGGCAAAGCACCTTTTGAAGTTCTCTATGACGAAGGTGTGAACACCTCTTAACTAGTCGAAACGGGGAAGACAATTCTTTGGCGGATATGATCGAGGAGGCGAGAGAGCAAGTTCGCATCGTTGAAAATTGAAAACAGCCCAATCTCGTCAAAAAGTCAATATGACCAAAAACATAAGGCTATGGCTTACGAGGTTGGCGAGAGGCTTACCTTGGTTACTCCTGCAGAAGGAACCCGCTTCCGATTATCAAAAGGCAAATTGGCTCCTCGCTACATTGGACCCTTTGCATTCTTGCCAAGCGAGGAGAAGTTGCCTACAGTTGGAACTACCTCCGCATCTCTCAAAGTCCACGATGTCTTCCGTTTCTCAACTCGGTGGTTGCTTCTCGGATCCTATCAGTGGGTGGACCACTGGCAACGATCTTCAAGATAATCTCACCTATCGAGAATACCCGTTCGTATCCTCGATCAAGCCGAAGCGTACCACTCGGCGACATAATATCAAGTTTCTCAAGGTTCGTAGGTCGCACCATTACGAGAAGGAAGCTACACGGAAAGGGAGGATCGTCTTGACTTGAGTACCCGCCCTGTTTCGGAACCTAAATCTCGGGGCGAGATTCTTTTGAGTGAGGGTGAGTTGTCACACCTAGCTAGTTCATGCATTAGAGTGTTGCATCATGTTTATTCATTCACGAAACACAGAAATGGGATTGCGGAACTCCCAGCCTATGAAAACAAACTAGGGTTTACTAAAATATTTTCGATGAACCTGAAATGCCCTTCTAAAATGTCCATCATTTTGTCTTGGTTGAAGCTTCAAAAGTGATGCACAATTTCCTAGGTCATCCCAAGGTCTTTGAATTAAATCATAACTATTTGAATTTGGGCATTTAAAATTTATAAAATATTTCAAATGTCCAAATATTCTAAACTAAAATGTTTCATGTTGGTAATAATCCAACAATGGACCAGGAAGTAGTTGGTGAATTTTAGAACCTTTTAGGTATTTTAATTAACTCAACAAAATTCTGAGAAAAATAGAAAAAGAAAAAAACGAGAAAGAACTTACGCTTTGCGGCCCACTAGCCAGCCCACTTTAGTAAGCCCATGACCTGGCCTTGATGGCTGCTTACCGACCAGACGAGCAGGCAGTGCTCGACAGCGAGCACCGCATGGGTGCCACTTTGCTGCTTACGCCTCGCCGTTACCCTCGCCTTGCCCGTCGAGATCGATCCCTCGCTCTCCGCACCCCAGGCCGCCCGTTCCTCTGAATGTCTCCCTCGCTCCCCACGCCGCAGCGGCGCCATAATCGCCCACCACCGTCGTAACCCGCTCTCGTCGACCCCACGCGCCACCGTGTCGGGAGCTCGCCGTCATCGACTCCCGAGCTACCCGAGCCCCAAGCTCGCGTGCCCGAAAACGCCCGCACCACCTCGCCGAGTCCCTTGCCGCCAAGATCCCCCAGCGCCGTCGCGCTGCAGCTCGTCCCGACCCGCCCGGTGGCCTCTCGTGAGCTCTGTGAGCTCAGCTACCTTCTACCCTCTCCCTCTGGCTCCCATGCACCACGGCGGCGCCAGAGGATCACCGCCTTCGTCGCGGACCTAAATCGCCCGCGTGCTCCCAACCATCCTCACGGCCACCACGTGTCCATCGCATTCACCACGGCGCGTTGGAGCTAACTCGCCTTCCGCACCTCACTGCACACTCCACCTCGAGTTCGCTCTCACCCGAACTCCGGTGGCCGCCAAAATCGCCGCCGGCGCGTAACTCCAGCCACAAGGAACCCACCACCACCAATAATAGCGGCTCGCTCGGACCCGTAGATGCCTTCCGCCGCCCATTTAGTCGCCGGAATGCTTAAAACCACTTCGCCCGCCCGTCAGCTCCCCAGTGACTAAGCGCGATGGGTTTGACCGGCTTTGACCACGGAGAGCCCGGTTTGACCCCTGGGTCTATGACATATGGGCCCCTTACGCTAACTAAATCAAATTAGTTAAAACTTAAAATAATTAGTTTAGCGCCTTTGACATGCGGGACCCTGGTCAGTTTGACTGACCAGCCGTTGACCAGGCGTCATCATGACCTAGTCTTGACGCAATAACTAATTCTGGAATTATTTTTACGGGAAATTCGGAAAATGTTTCAAACTTAAAAATTCATAGAAAATAATCATAACTCCAAATGAAACAAATTATATATGAAAATGATCAGAAAATCAATCTATCCATCTGTACTGGTTTCATGCATGTTTACAGAAGCTAACCCACTGTTTATCACAGAACAAGATACTTTAAATGATCATATATGAGTTTGGAAATTGCATCTTTGGTTCAAAATGCTTCAAACTCATCTGTCTTAGATTGCATTATTGACACACTCATATATGCCATGTCTCATGCATGCATCATATTGTTGCATCTTGTTTGTATCATGTGCATCGGTGTTCTCTGCGGCGAGTTACGCTTACGAGGCTCAAGTGATAACCACGAAAGCAATACCGTGCCGACCGTCGGGCAAGCAACCAACCATTTGATCATACCGATAAAATCCCATGTTCTTATCTCTGCTCTCGTTCTTGCATTAAGACAACAGCGATTCAAACTCTTTGTGTCTGCGGTAGTTGAACCCATTTCCTCTGCATGACTGTCATTGCCACGGTAACTAGATGGAACCCACTAGCATGTGTAGAGTTGATTGAGCCATATGATTGTGTTGTTCCTACCTTGCTATACCTGCTATGCTTAGAGTCGTGTCGGGTTTGGTTCATGGGGTGATGGCTAGAGTGAAATGATCGACCTGCCTCACCCTCCTTCTCGCCGAAGTTATCTTTGAGGCCGAGAGAAACAAACAGGAGACCAACCGCTTGTCGGAGCGTATCGAATGAACACAGCCCATCATCGAGAAATAACTTGGTGTCGCTCGGTGACTTCATCAAGTTACACCCACCTACCTTCCACCACTCCGCCGAGCCTCTCGATCTGATGACTAACCCAGAAGATTACTCACAAGCTGCGTTACTCAGACTGGTAGCCGAGGGTGACAAGGTCACCTTTGCTGCATATCATCTTGAAGGCCCCGCCATCTACGTGGGAGAACTATATGGCTATGCGCCTTGGCCATGTCACTACTTGGGCAGAATTCAGCGAGGCTTTCCGTGAACATCATATTCGGAGGGTCTCATGGATCGTATAACGTGAGGAGTTCTGCAGATTTCACCCAAGGCCGTCTCTCCGTGGGCGCCTATAGTAGAGAGTTCGGTAATCTCGCACGCTATGCAATCAAGAGGTCTCCATCGACGCCAAGAAACAGCAAGGTTCCGCAAGGGACTTAGCCCGAACCGCCGAGATCTCCGTCGCATGAGTGCACCTCCTTCGAAGCTTGTTAACAAAGCCATCAGCTGAAACCGGTCGGTGACTTGAAGCAACACGCAAGCATGGTCGTGATATGGGTTCCTCATCCGGTGCTGGTCCACGAAGCGCCGTGTGTGGGTGCCTATCGCCTCGCCACCCAGATTCACACCGAGGCCATCCTTCCAGCGCCTCGTCCAGATTCAGAAGCAGGCACCAGCTAAGCCCTATGGTGGGCCAACCAACAATGCTCCTCTGCGCCAGCCCGTGACATGCTTCAAGTGTGGGGAATCAGGCCACTACATGCGCGATTGTCCTCAGTCCAATCCCAACCAGCCTGCAAAAGCTGTTGGCCGTGGCAAGCCAGCAGGAAAGGTGTTCTATACCAAGCCGGCCACCACTGCCCGTGGCCATGTCAATTGTGTCTCAGCTGAAGAGGCCCAAGAGGATCCCAACGTCGTGCTCGGTACGCTTCTTGTTAATTGCCACCCGGCATCCGTTCTTTTGATCTTGGAGCATCTCATTCATTCATATCCGAAAGCTATGCTCGCTTGCACAACACCGCATTCAAAGATATGCCCACCTCCATGGTAATTCAAACCCCGGGATCCAAATGGCAAACTTCTAGAGTAAGCCATGGAAATGAAATTCAGGTCGACAGACTTGTTTTCCTTGCATCGTTGATAGCTCTCAAATCTTCGGATATAAATATCATCTTGGGTATGGACCGGATGTCACCCATCATGCCAAGATCGATTGTTTCTCTAGGACTGTTCAACTTACGCACCCTCGGAAAGATAGTCAATGTCTTGACCCGAATATCAAGCGCCAACTCTATTCTCTTAATGCCACCATTGCGGACCTCGAAGACGTTCCGGTAGTCCATGACTTTCCGGATGTCTTTCAGAAGAATTGCCGGTGTCCCACAGACGGAGATGTTGAATTCGTGATAGACCTCATTCCAGAACTGTCCCAATTTCTAGAAGACCCTATAAGATGGCACCCCTAGAACTAGCCGAACTTAAGAAACAACTCGATGAGGCCTTGAAAAAGGGTTTCATTCGTCCTAGTTCATCTCCTTGGGCTTGCCCGTCCTCTTCTTCAAGAAGAAGGATGGTACGGACCGGATGGTTGTAGATTATCGACCGTCAACTTGGTCACAATTAAGAACAAGTATCCGCTCCCCAGGATCAACGATCTGTATGATCAGCTCGCAGGATCCTCAGTCTTCTCTAAGATGGATTTGAGGTTAGGCTACCATCAAATCAAAATCCGAAACGGGGACATTCCCAAGACGGCCTTTGTTACTCGTTACGGCCAATACGAGTACACCGTCATGTCCTTCGGTTTAACCAATGCTCCAGCCACCTTCTCCCGGTTAATGAACTCAATCTTCATGGAATATTTGGATAAATTTGTCGTGGTTTACCTCGATGATATACTCATCTATTCCAAGAACAAGGAAGAACATGCCGAACATTTAAGGCTAGTGTTGATGAAACTTCGAGAGCATCGCCTTTATGCCAAGTTTTCTAAATGCGAATTTTGGCTGCCAGAAGTGACCTATCTAGGACATGTAATTTCGGTAAAGGTATTCTTTGTCAACCCCGAGCGAGTTCAAGCCGTCCTTAATTGGACCCCACCTGAGTCGGTCAAGCAAGTTCGAAGTTTCCTTGGCTTAGCGAGCTATTGTCGCCGCTTTGTCGAGAACTTCTCCAAAGTTGCTAAACCTCTAACTGAACTCCTCAAGAAGGATAAAAAGTTCGAGTGGACTCCACAATGTGAGCACAGTTTCCAGGAACTGAAAAGACGTTTAACTTCGCTCCGTGTTGGTACCACAGATTTCTCTAAGGACTTTGTTATCTATTATGACGCCATGACAAGGACTAGGCTGTATTCTCATGCAAGATCGACACGTAATTGCTTATGCTTCACGGCAATTACACCCACATGAGGAAAACTACCCTACTCATGATCTAGAGCTTGCAGCTGTAGTCCATGCACTCAAAACCTGGCGACATTACCTTCTTGGTAATCGTTGCGAAATCTACACCGATCACCAAAGTCTGAAGTACATATTCACCCAACCAGATTTGAATCTCAGGCAAAGACGTTGGGTCGAGTTGATCACAGATTTCGACTTAGGAATAACTTATACCCTGGGAAAGCCAGCGTCATGGCTGATGCGCTAAGTCGTAATCTTATTGCAACAACCTAATGTTGCAACAAAATCAACCACTTCTCCACGAGGAATTTCGGAAGCTTAACCTTCACATTGTTCCTCGAGGGTTCCTTTCCACCTTGGTGGCGAAACCTACTCTTATGGATCAAGTCATCGCTGCCCAAAAACGAGATAAGGGAATATCCCGGATTAAGGAGAACATTGTTAGCGGAGATGCTAAATGTTTCTCTACAAATGATCATGGTGTTGTATACTTTGAGAACCGTCTAGTGGTTCCCAAGAATCAGCACATACGGCAGCTGATCCTTAAGGAGGCTCATGACTCTCCTCTCACCATTCATCCCGGTGGCACTAAAATGTATCAGGACCTACGCCAGAGGTTCTGGTGGACTAGGATGAAGAGAGACATTGCTCAATTTGTTGCTAACTGCGACGTCTGTCGTCGCGTAAAAGCAGAGCATCAACGGCCTGCTGGCACCCTTCAGCCCTTAGCTATTCCTGAATGAAAATGGGATAAAATCAGTATGGATTTCATCACTGGTTTTCCCAGGACCAAGAGAGGGAATAATGCTATCTTTGTCGTTATCGATCGTCTCTCTAAAGTAGCCCATTTCTTACCTGTTCGCGAGAGTATAACCGCTAGTCACCTAGCGACTTGTACATCTCCTAATAGTGTCTCTTCATGGTGTTCCATTGAAATTAACTCGGATCGAGGAAGCCTCTTCACCTCTCGATTTTGGGAAAGTTTCCAAAACGCTATGGGAACCCATCTTTCCTTTAGCACTCTTTTCACCCTCAAACAAGTGGTCAAGTAGAGCGTGTCAACCAAATCCTAGAAGACATGCTTGAGCTTCATTATCTCTTTCGAATGGATTGGGAGAAATGCCTTCCATTTGCCGAATTTGCTTATAACAACAGCTACCAAACTAGCTTGGGCAAAGCACCTTTTGAAGTTCTCTATGGACGAAGGTGTCGAACACCTCTTAACTAGTCGAAACCGGGAAAGACAATTCTTTGGCCGGATATGATCCAGAGGCGAAAGAGCAAGTTCGCATCGTTCGTGAAAAGTTGAAAACAGCCCAATCTCGTCAAAAGAGTCAATATGACCAAAAACATAAGGCTATGGCTTACGAGGTTGACGAGAAGGCTTACCTTGGGTTACTCCTCCGAAGGAACCCATCGCTTCGTATCAAAGGCAAATTGGCTCCTCGCTACATTGGACCCTTTCGCATTCTTGCCAAGCGAGGAGAAGTTGCCTACCAATTGGAACTACCTCCGCATCTCTCAAAGTCCACGATGTCTTCCACGTTTCTCAACTCAGCGTTGCTTCTCGGATCCTATCCGTGGAGTGGACCACAAACGCTTGATCTTCAAGATAATCTCACCTATCGAGAATACCCGTTCAGATCCTCGATCAAGCCGAGCGTACCACTCGACGGCATAATATCAAGTTTCTCAAGGTTCAATGGTCGCACCATTCGAGAAGGAAGCTACTTGGGAAAGGGAGGATCGTCTTGACTTGAGTACCCCGCCTGCTTCCGAGGAACCTAAATCTCGGGGCGAGATTCTTTTGAGTGGGGTGAGTTGTCACACCCTAGCTAGTTCATGCATTAGAGTGTTGCATCATGTTTATTCATTCAACAGAAACCTGAAATGGGATTGCCAGAACTCCCAGCCCCCTCTGAAACAAACTAGGGTTTACTAAAAATATTTTCGATGAACCTGAAATGCCCTTCTAAAATGTCCATCATTTTTGTCTTGGTTCAGAAGCTCTGCCAAAAGTGATGCACAATTTCCTAGGTCATCCCAAGGTCTTTGAATTAAATCATAACTATTTGAATTTGGGCATTTAAAATTTATAAAATATTTCAAATGTCCAAATATTCCCAAACTAAAATGTTTCATGTTGGTAATAATCCAACAATGGACCAGGAGTAGTTTGGTGAATTTTAGAACCTTTTAGGTATTTTAATTAACTCAACAAAGTTCTGAGAAAAATAGAAAAAGAAAAGAACAGAAAGAACTTACAGGCACACCACTGCCCACTAGCCAGCCCACACTGCCGCCCAGCCCAAGACCGCGCCAATGAGCTGCTTGTCGACCAGTGCAGCAGGCGAGGTGCTCGACGGCGAGCACCGCATGGGTGCCACGCACCTGCTTCGCCGTCTCGCCGTTACCCTCGCCTTGCCACGTCGGGGATCGATCCCCCTCGCTCTCCCGCACCCCCCAGACGCCCCCGTTCCTCTCGAGATCGTCTCCCTCGCTCCCCCACGCCATGGCCGACGCCACCGTCGCCGCACCACCGTCGTGCCGCGCTCTCCGTCGACCCCACGCCGCCACCGTGTCCGAGAGCTCCGCCGTCGTCGACTCCTCGAGCTAGCCGAGCCCCAGCGCTCGCGTGCCCGAAGACGCCGCACCAGCCTCGCCGAGTCCGCCGCGCGGAGATCCCTTCAACGCCGTCGCCGCTGCAGCTCGTCCCGACCCGCGCCGGTGGCTCTCGTGAGCTCTGTGAGCTCAGCTACCTTCCCTACCCTCTCCCTCTCGCTCCCATGCACCACAGCGAGCGCACGAGGATCACCCGCACGCGCCGTCGCGGACCTCGTCGCCGACGTGCTCCCGGCCATCCTCCGGCCACTTCACCGTGTCCATCGCATTCACCACGACGCGTTGGAGCTAACTACGCACTTCCCGCACCTCACTGCACACTCCACCTCGAGTTCGCTCTCACCCGAGCTCCGGTGGCCGCCAAAGTCGCCGCCGGCGCCAACTCCGGCCACCCCGAGCCCAACCACCACCACCAATAGACGCGGCTCACCTCAAGAACTCAGATGCCTTCCGCGCCCATTTGGTGGCGGAATGGCAAAACCACTTCGCCGCCGCGTCGCTCCCCGGCTAAATGATGGGTTTGACCACGGCTTTGACCACGGGTGGGCCCAGTTTGACCCCAGGGTCTATGACATGTGGGCCCCTTCTGCTAACTAAATCAAATTAGTTAAAAACTTAAAATAATTAGTTTAACTGCCCACTGACATGCGGGACCCACTGGTCAGTTTGACCTGACCAGCCCGTTGACCACTGACGTCATCATGACCTAGTGCTGACGCAATAACTTAATTACTGGAATTATTTTTACACAGGAAATTCCAGAAAATGTTTCAAACTTCAAAAATTCATAGAAAATAATCTGTAACTCCAAATGAAACAAATTATATATGAAAAATGATCAGAAAAATCCAATCTATCCATCTGTACTGGTTTCATGCATGTTTACAGAAGCTAACCCACTGTTTATCACAGAACAAGATATAACACTTTAAATGATCATATATGAGTTTGGAAATTGCATCTTTGGTTCAAAATGCTTCAAACTCATCTGGTCTTAGTTGCATTAGCCCAACACACTCATATATGCCATGTCTCATGCATGCATCATATTGTTGCATCTTGTTTGGTAATACTGTGCATCGGTGTTCTCTGCGGCAGGTTCTGCCCCTGAGGAGTACCGTGATAACCCTGACGAAGAGCAATACCCGTGCACCGACCCGTCAGGCAAGCAACCAACCATTTGATCATACCGATAAAATCCCATGTTCTTGCTCCTGCTCTCGTTTCCTGCATTAAGACAACGCGATTCAAACTGCTGTGTGCTGCGGTAGTTGAACCCATTTCCTCTGCATGACTGTCATTGCCACAAGAACTAGATGAAACCCACTAGCATGTGTAGGAGTTGATTGAGCCATATGATTGTGTTGTTCCTACCTTGCTATGCCTGCTATGCTTAGAGTCGTGTCGTTTGGTTCATCGGGTGATGGCTAGAGTGAAATGATCGAGTCGGTATGAGAGTAAGGTGTTGAACACGATTTGGTAAAGGTATCGATGAAAGGCCATGTAGGAGTACATGGTGGGTTGTTTCATTGAGGCCGTCCTTAAGCCTCGAGATCTGTATGTGTGATTTAAGAATCAGCTACTACCATACATTGGGCCTGAAATATGACCCCGCCGACTTCTTATTCACGCTAGTCCCTGTCCAGAGTCGCAAGTAGTTTACGGTGTTTGTAGCCTCTCGGAGGCCGTGGGCAGCGCCGACCGTAGGGGTGGGCTGTGATGCGGTAGGTACGTGGCACGGTGTACGGATGCCCGTTTGGTATCTCGGGAACCCTGTTCACATCGTTTGGGGCTGTGGCGAAACTTGGCCGAACTCCTCATAGATGGAACCCAAATAGGCGATAAACCCGACTAGAGACTTGAGTGTCTAGGTAGGTCGTGGTCTACACCCACGTCGGTTTTCGTTTGAAGTCTGCCGAGCACATGTCGTGTGCGGGCGCTAAGTGGTGGAAACATGTATGAAGAAGTACACCCTGCAGGTTAACATCATCTATTGAATAGCGCCGTCATGATAAAGGACTACTTGGTTGCCTATACGGTTCATAGACAAGTAAATGGATACTACTAAAAGCCTCAAGATAAGCGTGAGTGCGAGGATGGCTCTTCCGTAGGAAGGCGGAGGTGGATCCTCGGTGGTGTATTGAAGTGATGAGTAGTGGACTCGAGTCATAAAACTATTTCAAGTTGGTGTCTCGTGGGATAGCTTAGCCATGAGTCAAAGCTGGCTTGCTGCAATAACCCCACCAACCCTTCTTGATAATATGCATGTATGTAGGGTCGATGTAAGTCTTCTTTGAGTACCTTTGTACTCATGTTGCTTTAATTTACATTTTTCGAAGATGCCACAAACCCTTCCGACGGGTTCTTCGTGAGCGTTGACATCGATGAGTAGACTAAGGCCCGTGGTGATCCCGAGCAAGTGAAGGACCATGTAGAATAGCTAGGCTTACCCAAGCCTCTTTTATTTTACTAGTTATGCGTACTCGGACAAAACACTTCATTGTGGCTTGTATGCTTGTATGATTTGTATGTGGGTCGTGTGACCCGTACTTGTGTGTATGCTATGTATGGCTCTCTGAGCCTTTTAAATAAAGTACTTGTGTCGTAGAGTCATGTTGTGATGCCTTGTTGTATTTGCACATATCGAGCATATCGTGTGTATTATTGAAATGCTTGGTATATGTGGGATCTGACTATCTAGTTGTTTATCTTTAGTAGCCTCTCTTACCGGGAAATGTCTCCTAGTGTCTCCACTGAGCCATGGTAGCTTGCTACCGCTCCGAACACTTAGGCTGGCCGGCATGTGTCCTTCTTCGTTCACGTATGCGTCCCTACGGGAAATGTCACGCATTGAGTACCGGAGTCCTGTTAGCCCGCTACAGCCCGGTCTGGAGTCTGCTAGCCCAGTGCTACAGCCGGAACTTACTTGCGATGACCGACACGTTCGATCTTTGGGTCATGGATGCTGTCCTGTAAGTCTGTGCCACTTTGGGTTTACGACTAGTCATGTCAGCCGGGCTCCTTTTCATATGGATGCTAGCGACACTATCATATCGTGTGCCAAAAGGCTAAGCGGTCCCGGGCCAAGGTAAGGCGACACCCGTTGGGATACCGTATGCGTGAGGCCGCAAAGTGATATGATGTGTTCTGAGCTAGATAGATGTGACATTGAGTCGGGTCCCGACAGCGTTGGCATCGAGCGGACTGCTGTAGGTTCTCCAAGCCAAACCGGTCGATGTTGAGTCTAGAAATGCTTTAGTTATATGTAGGGAATTGATTGTGGGATGGTACGTAAGGCTCTTTTACTCCTTTACCTTATGGCATTCTCGATCCGAGTCACCCATTCTTCCATCGGGGGTTAAGGATTAGGATCTCTTCTCTCTATTAGGTTCACGTGTTACTAATCAGTAGTACCTTATAGGTTTGATGGTTACTAGCCTGGTTCAGTTTACTTCCTGTTATGTTACTAAATTGGACCCAGAACTTTGATATGATGTTGAGTGGCTATGCAATTCCTTGTAAATTGTCTCAGATCCCCTTTTGAGCAATTACAGTCGTTATGCTGTCCAAATTCTATTAGCAATGCTAATGTCTTTGCATTGTGGTTATGCTTCCAGATGGCCACTCGTGACCAAAATCAAGTGGTTCGTCTGACCAGATGCATTGGTGTGACCGGTCATACAGCCATGCTAGTTCGGGTTATGATCGAAGCGGGATACCGTTGGTACCCCGAATACACAGTTGAAGAGCAGTATCGAGACTTTAATCAAAGCCAGTATCTCTGCACTGTCAGGGTGTTTCCCTCTTATCCTGGTTCCACCGAGGCCCTTCACAGCTCCTACGGGCTTGGTGTTACTATTGATATGGCGGTACAAGATGCTGCTTACTCCATGATGACCATCATGCGGGTCAGGACTGGGCTGCTCCGCAACACCGAATTCCGGTATATGCCGGGTTCACTTCCTAGAGCGTTTGGTTATCTTGAGCCATTTATGCTGATTCGGTCGGAGGACTCACTAACCCGTACTACCGCCGAGCTGCTCGAGGACAAGGACCGAGAGAGTCGGGCCTTGAGGATGGAGCTCTTCAACGCCCGTGCTGATCACTGGGCCACCTTGACTCGTTTCGCACCGGCTGTTCAAGCTGGTTATATGGATATGAGAGATTTGTATCCTGTCAGGTCTGCTCTGCCGGACATGATGGACTGGCGTGATGTGGGGGGCATCACCCCACCTCGTGGTCCTCGCCTGCCACCGTTCGTAGGTCCAAGACCTCACCCATGCCCTTATGGTCCACAGGCTCCTCAGGACCGTCTGTTCCCGGACGATCACGTTGAACTTCCAGGTTACGGAGGAGACTTCTAAGAGAACTACTACGGAGACGTCTGAGTTAGTAGTGGTTCCACTAGTATTGTAATAGTTGTATTTCCACCGTCCTGCGTGACTCGTGGAATATGACTTAGTGTGTACTAATTCCGGAGGTGTAAGAAAAATAATGTATAGGAGCTTGGTATGCCTCCGATGAGATGTAATCCTCCTTTCACCGTAGTAGTACTTTGTTTGGTCCTGTACTGAACCCTGTATGGTGTGTATGACAATGGAATAAAGAAGCAGTTTCTGTATCTACCATGTCATACAGATGATCATCTCGCATTCCGAGTTATCTATTACATTCCGCATTTCAATGTCAGAATCTTGCCATCCTGGACTAAATCCTTGTCTTGTTTTCCTAGGATGGTTAACACTCGCAACAACCCTGCTCCGCCAGAGCAGGCCGAAGGCAGCGGAGTTGGAGAAGTGAACCTGCCTCACCCTCCTTCTCTGGCCGAAGTTATGCTGGAGGCCGAGAGAAACAAACGGGAGACCAACCGCTTCTTGGGCGTATCGAGCATGAACACAGCCCATCATCGAGAAATAACTTGGTGTCGCTCAGTGACTTCATCAAGTTACACCCACCTACCTTCCACCACTCCGTCGAGCCTCTCGACGCTGATGACTAGCCGCGGCATTACTCACAAGCTGCGTTACGCCGGTAGCCGAGGCGACAAGGTCACCTTTGCTGCATATCATCTTGAAGGCCCCGCCGATCTCGGTGGGAGAACTATATGGCTATCGCCCGATTGGCCATGTCACTACTTGGGCAGAATTCAGCGAGGCTTTCCGTGAACATCATATTCGGAGGGTCTCATGGATAAATGGCGTGAGGAGTTCTGCAGTTTCACCCAAGGCCGTCTCTCCGTGGGCGCCTATAGTAGAGAGTTCGGTAATCTCGCACGCTATGCAATCGAGAGGTCTCCACTGACGCCAAGAAACAGGCAAGGTTCCGCAAGGGACTTAGCCCCGAACTTCGCCGAGATCTCCGTCTGCATGAGTGCACCTCCTTCCAGAAGCTTGTTAACAAAGCCATCAGCGCTGAAACCGGTCAGACTGACTTCGAAGCAACACGCAAGCATGGTCGTGATATGGGTTCCTCATCCGGTGCTGGTCCACAGAAGCGCCGTGTGTGGGTGCCTAATACTGCCCTGCCACCCAGATTCACACCGAGGCCATCCTTCCAGGCGCCTCGTCCAGTTCAGCAGTGTGCACCAGCTAAGCCCTATGGTGGGCCAACCAACAATGCTCCTCTACGCGCCAGCCCCGTGACATGCTTCAAGTGTGGGGAATCAGGCCACTACATGCGCGATTGTCCTCAGTCCAATCCCAACCAGCCTGCAAAAGCTGTTGGCCGTGGCAAGCCAGCAGGAAAGGTGTTCTATACCAAGCCGGCCACCACTGCCCGTGGCCATGTCAATTGTGTCTCAGCTGAAGAGGCCCAAGAGGATCCCAACGTCGTGCTCGGTACGCTTCTTGTTAATTGCCACCCGGCATCCGTTCTTTTTGATACTGGAGCATCTCATTCATTCATATCCGAAAGCTATGCTCGCTTGCACAACACTGCATTCAGTGATATGCCCACCTCCATGGTAATTCAAACCCCGGGATCCAAATGGCAAACTTCTAGAGTAAGCCATGGAAATGAAATTCAGGTCGACAGACTTGTTTTCCTTGCATCGTTGATAGCTCTCAAATCTTCGGATATAAATATCATCTTGGGTATGGACTGGATGTCAGCCCATCATGCCAAGATCGATTGTTTCTCTAGGACTGTTCAACTTACGCACCCCTCGGGAAAGATAGTCAATGTCTTGACCCGAATATCCAAGCGCCAACTCTATTCTCTTAATGCCAGTCCATTGCCAGACCTCGAAGACGTTCCGGTAGTCCATGACTTTCCGGATGTCTTTCCAGAAGAATTGCCAGGTGTCCCACCTGACAGAGATGTTGAATTCGTGATAGACCTCATTCCAGGAACTGTCCCAATTTCTAGAAGACCCTATAAGATGGCACCCCTAGAACTAGCCGAACTTAAGAAACAACTCGATGAGGCCTTGAAAAAGGGTTTCATTCGTCCTAGTTCATCTCCTTGGGCTTGCCCCGTCCTCTTCGTCAAGAAGAAGGATGGTACGGACCGGATGGTTGTAGATTATCGACCCGTCAACTTGGTCACAATTAAGAACAAGTATCCGCTCCCGGGATCAACGATCCGTATGATCAGCTCGCAGGATCCTCGGTCTTCTCTAAGATGGATTTGAGGTTAGGCTACCATCAAATCAAAATCCAAACGGGACATTCCCAAGACGGCCTTTGTTACTCGTTACGCCAATCTGAGTACACCGTCATGTCCTTCGGTTTAACCAATGCTCCAGCCACCTTCTCCCGGTTAATGAACTCAATCTTCATGGAATATTTGGATAAATTTGTCGTGGTTTACCTCGATGATATACTCATCTATTCCAAGAACAAGGAAGAACATGCCGAACATTTAAGGCTAGTGTTGATGAAACTTCGAGAGCATCGCCTTTATGCCAAGTTTTCTAAATGCGAATTTTGGCTGCCAGAAGTGACCTATCTAGGACATGTAATTTCTGGTAAAGGTATTGCTGTCAACCCCGAGCGAGTTCAAGCCGTCCTTAATTGGACCCCACCTGAGTCGGTCAAGCAAGTTCGAAGTTTCCTTGGCTTAGCGAGCTATTGTCGCCGCTTTGTCGAGAACTTCTCCAAAGTTGCTAAACCTCTAACTGAACTCCTCAAGAAGGATAAAAAGTTCGAGTGGACTCCACAATGTGAGCACAGTTTCCAGGAACTGAAAAGACGTTTAACTTCTGCTCCCGTGTTGGTACCACCAGATTTCTCTAAGGACTTTGTTATCTATTGCGACGCCTCGCGACAAGGACTAGGCTGTATTCTCATGCAAGATCGACACGTAATTGCTTATGCTTCACGGCAATTACACCCACATGAGGAAAACTACCCTACTCATGATCTAGAGCTTGCAGCTGTAGTCCATGCACTCAAAACCTGGCGACATTACCTTCTTGGTAATCGTTGCGAAATCTACACCGATCACCAAAGTCTGAAGTACATATTCACCCAACCAGATTTGAATCTCAGGCAAAGACGTTGGGTCGAGTTGATCACAGATTTCGACTTAGGAATAACTTATACCCCAGGGAAAGCCAACGTCATGGCTGATGCGCTAAGTCGTAAATCTTATTGCAACAACCTAATGTTGCAACAAAATCAACCACTTCTCCACGAGGAATTTCGGAAGCTTAACCTTCACATTGTTCCTCGAGGGTTCCTTTCCACCTTGGTGGCGAAACCTACTCTTATGGATCAAGTCATCGCTGCCCAAAAACGAGATAAGGGAATATCCCGGATTAAGGAGAACATTGTTAGCGGAGATGCTAAATGTTTCTCTACAAATGATCATGGTGTTGTATACTTTGAGAACCGTCTAGTGGTTCCCAAGAATCAGCACATCGGCAGCTGATCCTTAAGGAGGCTCATGACTCTCCTCTCACCATTCATCCGGTGGCACTAAAATGTATCGGGACCTCGCCAGAGGTTCCGGTGGACTAGGATGAAGAGAGACATTGCTCAATTTGTTGCTAATCTGCGGCGTCGTAAATCAGCGTAAAAGCGAGCATCAACGGCCTCTTGGCACCCTTCAGCCCTTAGCTATTCCTGAATGAAAATGGGATAAAATCAGTATGGATTTCATCACTGGTTTTCCCAGGACCAAGAGAGGGAATAATGCTATCTTTGTCGTTATCGATCGTCTCTCTAAAGTAGCCCATTTCTTACCTGTTCGCGAGAGTATAACCGCTGGTCAGCTAGCAGACTTGTACATCTCCCGAATAGTGTCTCTTCATGGTGTTCCATTGGAAATTAACTCGGATCGAGGAAGCCTCTTCACCTCTCGATTTTGGGAAAGTTTCCAAAACGCTATGGGAACCCATCTTTCCTTTAGCACTGCTTTTCACCCTCAAACAAGTGGTCAAGTAGAACGTGTCAACCAAATCCTAGAAGACATGCTTCGAGCTTCTGTTATCTCTTTCGGAATGGATTGGGAGAAATGCCTTCCATTTGCCGAATTTGCTTATAACAACAGCTACCAAACTAGCTTGGGCAAAGCACCTTTTGAAGTTCTCTATGGACGAAGGTGTCGAACACCTCTTAACTAGTCAGAAACCGGGGAAAGACAATTCTTTGGCCCGGATATGATCCAGGAGGCAGAAGAGCAAGTTCGCATCGTTCGTGAAAAGTTGAAAACAGCCCAATCTCGTCAAAAGAGTCAATATGACCAAAAACATAAGGCTATGGCTTACGAGGTTGACGAGAAGGCTTACCTTCGGGTTACTCCTCTGAAGGGAACCCATCGCTTCGGTATCAAAGGCAAATTGGCTCCTCGCTACATTGGACCCTTTCGCATTCTTGCCAAACGAGGAGAAGTTGCCTACCAATTGGAACTACCTCCGCATCTCTCCAAAGTCCACGATGTCTTCCACGTTTCTCAACTCAGGCGTTGCTTCTCGGATCCTATCCGTGGAGTGGACCACGAAACGCTTGATCTTCAAGATAATCTCACCTATCGAGAATACCCCGTTCGTATCCTCGATCAAGCCGAGCGTACCACTCGACGGCATAATATCAAGTTTCTCAAGGTTCAATGGTCGCACCATTCCGAGAAGGAAGCTACTTGGAAAGGGAGGATCGTCTTCGACTTGAGTACCCATACTGTTTCGGAGGAACCTAAATCTCGGGGCGAGATTCTTTTGAGTGGGGTGAGTTGTCACACCCTAGCTAGTTCATGCATTAGAGTGTTGCATCATGTTTATTCATTCAATAGAAACCTGAAATGGGATTGCCAGAACTCCCAGCCCCCTGTGAAACAAACTAGGGTTTACTAAAAATATTTTCGATGAACCTGAAATGCCCTTCTAAAATGTCCATCATTTTGTCTTGGTTCGAAGCTCGCCAAAAGTGATGCACAATTTCCTAGGTCATCCCAAGGTCTTTGAATTAAATCATAACTATTTGAATTTGGGCATTTAAAATTTATAAAATATTTCAAATGTCCAAATATTCCCAAACTAAAATGTTTCATGTTGGTAATAATCCAACAATGGACCAGAGTAGTTTGGTGAATTTTAGAACCTTTAGGTATTTTAATTAACTCAACAAAGTTACGTAAAAATAGAAAAAGAAAAAAACAGAAAGAACTTACAGCACACCATCGCCCACTAGCCAGCCCACTTGGCCGCCCAGCCCAAAGACCAAGCGCCAATGAGCTGCTTGTCGACCAGCAGCAGCGAGGTGCTCGACGGCGAGCACCGCATGGGTGCCACGCACCTGCTCGCCGTCTCGCCGTTACCCTCGCCTTGCCACGTCGGGGATCGATCCCCCTCGCTCTCCCACACCCCCCAGACGCCCCCGTTCCTCTCCAGATCGTCTCCCTCGCTCCCCCACGCCATGGCCGACGCCACCGTCGCCGCACCACCGTCGTAGCCGCGCTCTCCGTCGACCCCACGCCGCGCCACCGTGTCCAGGAGCTCCGCCGTCATCGACTCCTTGAGCTAGCCGAGCCCCAAGCGCTCGCGTGCCCGAAGACGCCGCACCAGCTCGCCGAGTCCCGCCGCCGAGATCCCTTCAACGCCGTCGCCGCTGCAGCTCGTCCCGACCCGCCGGTGGCCTCTCGTGAGCTCTGTGAGCTCAGCTACCTTCCTACCCTCTCCTCTCGCTCCCATGCACCACAGCGGCGCCACGAGATCACCCGCGCCGCGTCGGACCTCGTCGCCGACGTGCTCCTGGCCATCCTCCGGCCACTTCACCGTGTCCATCGCATTCACCACGACGCGTTGGAGCTAACTACGCACTTCCCGCACCTCACTGCACACTCCACCTCGAGTTCGCTCTCACCCGAGCTCCGGTGGCCGCCAAAGTCGCCGCCGGCGCCAACTCCGGCCACCCCGAGCCCAACCACCACCACCAATAGACGCGGCTCACCCTCAGCAACCCGTAGATGCCTTCCGCCGCCCATTTGGTCGCCGGAATGGCAAAAACCACTTTCGCCGCCGCGTCGGGCTCCCCGGCGGCTAAACGCCGGTGGGTTTGACCCTGGCTTTGACCACGGGTGGGCCCAGTTTGACCCCCTGGGTCTATGACATGTGGGCCCCTTCTGCTAACTAAATCAAATTAGTTAAAAACTTAAAATAATTAGTTTAACTGCCCACTGACATGCGGGACCCACTGGTCAGTTTGACCTGACCAGCCCGTTGACCACTGACGTCATCATGACCTAGTGCTGACGCAATAACTTAATTACTGGAATTATTTTTACACAGGAAATTCCAGAAAATGTTTCAAACTTCAAAAATTCATAGAAAATAATCTGTAACTCCAAATGAAACAAATTATATATGAAAAATGATCAGAAAAATCCAATCTATCCATCTGTACTGGTTTCATGCATGTTTACAGAAGCTAACCCACTGTTTATCACAGAACAAGATACTTTAAATGATCATATATGAGTTTGGAAATTGCATCTTTGGTTCAAAATGCTTCAAACTCATCTGGTCTTAGTTGCATTAGCCCAACACACTCATATATGCCATGTCTCATGCATGCATCATATTGTTGCATCTTGTTTGGTAATACTGTGCATCGGTGTTCTCTGCGGCAGGTTCTGCCCCTGAGGAGTACCGTGATAACCCTGACGAAGAGCAATACCCGTGCACCGACCCGTCAGGCAAGCAACCAACCATTTGATCATACCGATAAAATCCCATGTTCTTGCTCCTGCTCTCGTTTCCTGCATTAAGACAACGCGATTCAAACTGCTTTGTGTGCTGCGGTAGTTGAACCCATTTCCTCTGCATGACTGTCATTGCCACGGTAACTAGATGGAACCCACTAGCATGTGTAGGAGTTGATTGAGCCATATGATTGTGTTGTTCCTAC
The DNA here is from genome assembly GCA_021437245.1 of Aegilops speltoides. Classification (NCBI taxonomy): domain Eukaryota; kingdom Viridiplantae; phylum Streptophyta; class Magnoliopsida; order Poales; family Poaceae; genus Aegilops; species Aegilops speltoides. The sequence continues at coordinate 52,136,305 of CM038142.1, forward strand.
CTTGCTATGCCTGCTATGCTTAGAGTCGTGTCGGGTTGGTTCATCGGGTGATGGCTAGAGTGAAATGATCGAGTCGGTATGAGAGTAAGGTGTTGAACACGATTTGGTAAAGGTATCGATGAAAGGCCATGTAGGAGTACATGGTGGGTTGTTTCATTGAGGCCGTCCTTAAGCGAGATCTGTATGTGTGATTTAAGAATCAGCTACTACCATACATTGGGCCTGAAATATGACCCCGCCGACTTCTTATTCACGCTAGTCCCTGTCCGAGTCGCAAGTAGTTTCGGTGTTTGTAGCCTCTTCGGAGGCCGTGGACAGCGCCCGACCGTAGGGGTGGGCTGTGATGCGGTAGGTACGTGGCACGGTGTACGGATGCCGTTTGGTATCTCGGGAACCCTGTTCACATCGTTTGGGGCTGTGAGCGAAACTTCGGCCGGAACTCCTCATAGATGGAACCCAAATAGGCGGTAAACCTGGACTAGAGACTTGAGTGTCTAGGTAGGTCGTGGTCTACACCCACGTCGGTTTTCGTTTGAAGTCTGCCGAGCACATGTCATGTGCAGACGCTAAGTGGTGGAAACATGTATGAAGAAGTACACCCCTGCAGGGTTAACATCATCTATTGAATAGCGCCATCCATGTAAAGGACTACTTGGTTGCCTATACAGGTTCATAGACAAGTAAATGGATACTACTAAAAGCCTCAAGATAGCGTGAGTGCCGAGGATGGCTCTTCCGTAGGAAGGCGGAGGTGGATCCTCGGTGGTGTATTGAAGTGATGAGTAGTGGACTCGAGTCAAAAACTATTTCAAGTTGGTGTCTCGTGGGATAGCTTAGCCATGAGTCAAAGCTGGCTTGCTGCAATAACCCCACCAACCCTTCTTGATAATATGCATGTATGTAGGGTCGATGTAAGTCTTCTTTGAGTACCTTTGTACTCATGTTGCTTTAATTTACATTTTTCGAAGATGCCACAAACCCTTCCGATGGGTTCTTCGTGAGCGTTGACATCGATGAGTAGACTAAGGCCCGGTGGTGATCCCGAGCAAGTGAAGGACCATGTAGAATAGCTAGGCTTACCCAAGCCTCTTTTATTTTACTAGTTATGCGTACTCGGACAAAACACTTCATTGTGGCTTGTATGCTTGTATGATTTGTATGTGGGTCGTGTGACCCGTACTTGTGTGTATGCTATGTATGGCTCTCTGAGCCTTTTAAATAAAGTACTTGTGTCGTAGAGTCATGTTGTGATGCCTTGTTGTATTTGCACATATCGAGCATATCGTGTGTATTATTGAAATGCTTGGTATATGTGGGATCTGACTATCTAGTTGTTTATCTTTAGTAGCCTCTCTTACCGGGAAATGTCTCCTAGTGTCTCCACTGAGCCATGGTAGCTTGCTACTGCTCCGGAACACTTAGGCTGGCCGGCATGTGTCCTTCTTCGTTCCTGTGTCTGTCCCTACGGGGAAATGTCACGCATTGAGTACCGGAGTCCTGTTAGCCCGCTACAGCCCGGTCTACCGGAGTCCTGCTAGCCCAGTGCTACAGCCCGGAACTTACTTGCGATGACCGACACGTTCGATCTTTGGGTCATGGATGCTGTCCTGTAAGTCTGTGCCACTTTGGGTTTACGACTAGTCATGTCAGCCGGGCTCCTTTTCATATGGATGCTAGCGACACTATCATATACGTGTGCCAAAAGGCGCAAACGGTCCCGGGCCAAGGTAAGGCGACACCCGTTGGGATACCGTGCGTGAGGCCGCAAAGTGATATGATGTGTTACAGGGTAGATCGATGTGACATTGAGTCGGGGTCCTGACACTAATGCGTCGAGCTGGAAGGAAACGGGACACAGTAGTTTACCCAGGTTCGTGTAACACCCCAAAAATTTAACCATGATTTTTTTATTAAAATTTTGCCAGGAAATTAAATTTTTATTTTCTGGATTTATCTTTTGATTTCAGAACCTCTCTTTTCTTTGATATTGGAGTTTTTACCCCAAGTGAAAACTTTCCAAGAATATTATTGGACTTGTGTACCCTCTCAAGAAAACATTTCTTTTATCAGTGGATTTATTTGCATAATTGTTTTTCCTGAGCTTTAGTCTTTAAAAAATGGTTTTTCATAAGTTTTGGAGCCTCTTTTCCACTGCAACCATTTCAAATTCTTCTTTAAAATCCCCACAAAAATTTGGGGAGGTCATGTGATGTTCCCACATCACTTTTGTGCAAAAACCTCTTTTAGCCATTGGAAATTTTGACCTCTACTCCGAGTTTTCAAATCTGGTCCAGTTTGTAAAATTGCACTACAACCTATTTAAATATTTCTTTAAAACGTCCACCAAAATTAGGGGATGTTAGTAGTAGTGTATAATTCAACTTTATGCAAAAACCCATGAGTGTTCTTTGAAAAATTTGAGCAAATCATCCTCTTTTGCTCTCTTGTCCAGTTGGGTGATTTCTACTGCAACCCTATTTTGTTTTTCTCTAGTGCCCATGATCTTTCTCCTGCTTATAAACCACCCTACAAAACCCTTAAGTCCAGGAGAGTGGACCCATTGGAATATTTTTGGTCCATGCAATGATAGCCTTTAGTTTCTGTCCAGATTTGGTTTTCTCAAAAACTTGCACTAACAAGTTTCTGGTTTTGCCCAACTAACCTTGCCACCCTCTTTATCATCCAAAGAGACTATGATCTGGAGTTTTTGGCCACCCCAAGAGATGCCAAGATGACCATAGCATTCTGTCAAACACCTTGAGTGCATGAACAGAATTGGCATGAACCTTAGTTTGCATTTTGAACCTGCTTGTTTTGCCAAGCCAGCATGTCCACTAAGCCCCTAGATAACTCTAACCTAGACCTGTTAATCCCCAGCCCCACCCAAGCCTCATGGCATGCCTTGGCATTTTTGCCGAACGCCTGGAGTGTGTGCTCTGGGCGCGCCCAGAGCGCACGTTTTGCACGCGCGCGCACCGAGCCACCGCGTCTCGCTGCCGCCCTCCTGCGCCCGTGCTGACCCTTGGCCACTCGCAGCCATCGCGCCTGACCCCTCCCTCGCCGCAGAGCCGCCCCGGCCACCTCCTGGCACCCTGCAGAGCCACTGTCAGGTCGGCCATGGCGGCTAGCTGACGGCCGCAGCAGACCCGGGCCGTGGCAGCGCCGCCCGAGCCACTCCAGCGCGCCAGCTGCCCTCTGGAACAGCTCGAGCTCATCCGCTAGCGCACGTCACCGCCACATCTCCCTGTAGCTACAGAACGGCAGTTCGCCGTCGATGTTATCCCCGGCCGCCACGGAACCGACCTCGATCACCTATAAAAGGGGCCCCCGAGCTCGTCCAGTCCCTCAGACGACCTCAGGCCACCCCTCTAGAGAACCCACAGCCAGGAATTGATGGAGGAAGGCCGTCTTCTCCATCTCCGGCCAGTTTGGCCGCCACCACACTCCGGTGCCGTGCATCGCAAGTAGAGCCTCCCCTGCCCTTCCAACGCCACCGTCCGACTTCCCTCGACCGTGCGGAACCACCCAACGCCTCAGCCTCGACCAGGAACCACCGTAGCCCAAACCCCCAAATCCTCCCGAAGGCACCTCCGCCGCGGAGCTCGCCGCCGGCAACTCCCTCCACCCCTGCCAACATAGCAACCACTGGGAGGACCATCCTGGACTGGCGGATCCATCCCTGCCCTCAGAGCCCCGTGGGGAGCCGCCGTTCACCGGCGTTGATTGCCGGAGCCCCGCCTCTGCTCGGGCAGAGGAGAAAGGAGGAGGGCGACTGGTCAAACCTGACCAGTGGGCCCAAGGGGCCCACTGTCAGTGACCCACGAGCCGGTCGATGCTGGCATTAGTGAAAGCGTAAAGGCCAGAGTACGCTTCCTCCCCGAAACATTTTTCTTTTTTCTGTTTTATTTAAAGACAAGATTTTGACTAAACTTTGACTGGCTATAACTTTTTAAATATAAGTCCAAATGATTTGATTCTTTTTCTGTTGTTTCTCAAATTTGGTCTAGTTTATTTTCATATTTATTTCAAAAAATTTTAGACAACTTTTTTGTACTGTTTTGAAACTAGGTGTTAATTTAAATTTTCTCGAAATAGGATTTTTGAAGAGGAAGGCAGATTTCAAAAAGTGCACCCCACTTGCATACTCTTGAAGGCAAGCATTCTGGACCCTAGCATAATATTGTTGTGTGTTGTTCAATACAGTTACAACACCACCTTAACACGAAGTATTCATTATTTTATGTGATGATATGACCATACTCATGAGTGCATAATGAATCTTCCTTGCTGTTGGAATTTGATATGTTTGTGATAATAATCACCCTCGTATGCCTTTCATGCCTATCGAAAGGAATCCAGGAAAGCCTCTGTCTTGGGTAGACACGAGCTTGTCTCCAGTATTCGTCGAGACGGTTGTGTCCGGTATGGCATAGTGAGGTATGATGAGTGGTGATTCTGTCTGTTGGTTGAAACATATTTGTTGTGCTAATCATGCTGGGAATACTAAAACCTCCCGAGTCGGCCGTAGATCGAGGCTTGTTCCAGTAACCCCCATACTTGTTTCGTACTACCACTTGTCCCTGCCATAGGTAGGGTACGGTTCAGTAAGTTGTCAACCCCTTCCTAGCACACACCGTACAGAGAGACCATGGTGGAAGATACCGGCTGCATCCGGTAGGCGTGCCACCTGGTCCGGGGGCATGGGTGTTTCCGGTTGTAGCCGAGGGGTAGCTCCCCTAGTTTGCGCGCATTATAAATTTTGTGATCCCATGCTAGTCGAGGTTGTAGCCTCTCTGTCGGTGTCAAAACCGGCGGATCTCGGGTAGGGGGTCCCGAACTGTGCGTCTAGGCGGATGGTAACAGGAGACGAGGGACATGATGTTTTTACCCAGGTTCAGACCCTCTCGATTGAGGTAAAACCCTACGTCCTGCTTGATTAATATTGATGATATGGGTAGTACAAGAGTGGATCTACCACGAGATCAAGGAGGCTAAACCCTAGAAGCTAGCCTATGGTATGATTGTTGTAATGTATGTTGTCCTACGGACTAAAGCCCTCCGGTTTATATAGACACCGGAGAGGGCTAGGGTTACACAGAGTCGGTTACAATGGTAGGAGATCTACATATCCATATCGCCAAGCGTGCCTTCCACGCCAAGGAAAGTCCCATCCGGACACGGGACGGAGTCTTCAATCTTGTATCTTCGTAGTCTTTGAGTCCGGCGGATAATGATAGTCCGGCTGTCCGGACACCCCCTAGTCCAGGACTCCCTCAGTAGCCCCTGAACCAGGCTTCAATGACGATAAGTCCGGCGCGCATAATGTTCGGCATTGCAAGGCGGGTTCCTCCCTTGAATAATCCAGAGAAGATCATGAACACCAGGATAGTGTCCGCTCGCAAAATAAATTCCACATTCCACCGTAGAGAATAAAATGTACACTTAGTTCAATCTGCTGACGTATTATGCGGCGTGAGATCACAGCGCTACCAAGCCACTGTTTGAATCATTTTTTACTATACCACCTCAGCACGTTTAGCGAAGTGGTTTCCTTGGCACGTCTTGTCGAAGCAGAGATCGTGTCCCCCTTATTCCGGGATTCCCATCAATACGTGCGTGGGTAACCCAACCGTTCCCGTCGCCACGCCTCCTCTATCGAAGGTGAATCCCAAACGGTCACGGAGACGGCTCTTGGTATTTTTTCCCTTTATAAGAGGACCAAGGCTTGTCCTTGTTCTTCAATCTCGCATCGAATCTCCTCCTCGCTCCCAGTTCCAACACCCAGAGCCTCAGATTCGAGCGCTTCGGATTCTCAACCATGTCCGGCTCCGACCTCCAGGGCCGGTGGATGCCCTCCTCCGTCACGGAGGAGGACATATTGAAGTTACGTGAGGCCAAGTACCTGGCCTACGAGGTTTCGCACAGGTTGCCCGCCCAAGGGCAGGCCGTGCCCGCCCCCGAGCCCGGTGAGTTCGTTGTCTTCGTATCCCACCTCCGTCGGGGTTTAGGCTTCCCGACGGACCCCTTCGTGAGAGGACTCATGTTCTACTATGGGCTGGACTTTCACGACTTGGCTTCGGAGTCCATCCTCCACATCTCCACATTCATTATCGTCTGCGAAGCCTTCCTCCGCGTCACTCCCCACTTCGGCCTGTGGCTGAAGACCTTCAAGGTGGAGCCGAAGATGATCGGGGGGCGTCAAGTGGAGTGCGGCGGGGCGGCCATAAGCAAAAAGGCCGATGCCCCGTGGCCCGAGGGTTCCTTCCAAGAGGAACTCGTACTGTGGCAGCAGGAGTGGTTCTATATCACCGCTCCGAAGGGCAGCAGGCAAAACCCGCCGCCTTCATTCCGCCCGGGACCTCCACGCCAACTGATGTCGTGGGTCAACCAAGGGCTCAATTGGGGGCCGTTCGAAGACGTGCCCTCACTGCAGGGCCGGATTCGAGACCTCCAAGCGAGGGAGATCGACCTGATCATGGTGATGCAGGTTATGCTAATCAGGCATCTTCTGCCCTGCAAACGCCGTCCTCTCCGTCTATGGGAGTTCAACCCGGAGGGACCTCGGATTCTCCAACACTTTATGGGTGCGACACTCGTGGAGATGTACAAGTTGTTCTTCGGACCGCAGGTGGCGTGTCCGGAATTAGCCGAGGATGCAGGCCTAAGCCGCAATCACCCGGATACTCAGGTAAATAGCTCAGAGTCCGGACATTCTGTTTATATGCCTTTCTAGAGTTCGCCTCCTGACCCATTACTCTTCACAGGAATGGGTGGCGCGATCAAGGCTGATAAGGTGTCCGGCCCCCTCCCAGAGACCGCACTGGAGCCCGTGCTAGTCAGAATGTTGGAGGTCGCGCCCACAGAAGGGAGCGAAGGGGAAAATAGAGGAGCTAATATTTCGCCCAACGGGGCGTTTGAAGAGGGGGGAATCAAGAACCCCTTCCTCCGGGGGGAGAAGAGGACCGCCTCCGAAGATCCGGAGGCCAAAGCCCCTAAGCGTGGGAAGAGATCTTCACCGGGGGGTCCGGTGTCCGGAGAGAATCCGGACGCACAATCATCGCCAAAGGATCAGCCCTCCAGCGAGCCGTGAGTATGAAAAAGGGAGTTAATTAGTAAGGAAATACCTTCATTTGTGCTTCTGTGGGTAACCGAAATATTTATATTGCAGTTCGGATCTGCAGCCTTCTCAGATGAGTTCATCTTCGGGGGACCTTCTTCCGGAGATGATGGAGAGTGAAACGCCTCCGTCTGCAGCGCCGTCAGATAAGGCAAAGAGCCTCAAATATCGTCACGGAGGGTATCCCGAGTCCGAGGGCCGAGAGTTCGGCACCCACTAATATCCGGCCGGGAGAACTGAAGAATCTGCTTGAGAGGGCGTCCATTTCAGAAGATCACCGTGCGTTGATGCGTATGGTGATTGGAAGGATTTCGTCCGCCGAGAGCGGATTGCGCAATGCCGCCATGAGTTTGCTGGCAGGATTTGAGGTACGCGAGAATGACGCACCCTTTTGTCTTTTAACAGTTTTGCACATAAAAATGTGCCCTGTATAGATAGTAGCCCCTGGGACTCAGTAGGTTGTCGGAAACGACAGCATGCCGAGGATCAAAATCGCAAGTAATGAATGCCGCCGTTCCTATGCAGGTGGCGGATAGTTCGAGGGCTAGCCGGACTAATGGGGTTGCTGAGTTGATGCGGCAACTTGACGTGGCGGATGCGGACATCGCACTTGTCAACCGGCGACTTGACGAGTCGCAAGGTAAATGAGTTCTCCGCAGTCGCTTTATTAAAGGGGTCGAAGCCCTCCTCTGATAAATTATATGCTGTTGTACAGACGGTGCTGCTGCTGTGGAGAGCCTTCGGGCCGAACTTGCTCGAGCTAAGGAGCAAGCCCGAAGGAGTGACGCGGCTGCCTCGAGGGCGGCCGAGGAGTTGAAAGCCGAAAGGGCTGCGCCTTTGCCTAAGCGGGCGAGGGTGGCGAATTGGCCATGAAAGTAAAAGATGCTGCCGACCGCAGTGAGGCTCTTGAAAAGGAGCGCTTATCGGAGCGGGAAGACCTGAAGAAGGCCACCGCCGAAGCCAAGGATGCCCGCTCTGCAATGCAGGCTATGAAGGAGGAACTGCGCCAGGCCGGAGATATCGTGGCTGGCAAGCCTTTTCTGCTGCGTCGCCGGTTTATGGATCAAAAGTATGCTCAATTTGAGCGGCTGTGGAGTCCGGAGGATCCGTATATGGACTTAGCTGCAAGTGCGGCTGATGCCATTGAGCACTTCCGGAGCCAGGAGGATCACAAGATGGAAGAGCTATATTGGTCTCAATTCCATAGTCCGGATCGCTCACTTCCGTTGACAGACCGGTTGGCCGAATGGGCCGAGCTAAATAGATTGTCCGGACTTGCCATGACTGACATCGTGGCCCATGTCTGGCCAGAGAGGCCCAAGGCGACGAGCTACTTCGGCTTACTGCATCAATTCCTTGGAGCGGTGCCGCACATAAAGGAGATGAAGCGGTCGGCCTGCATCGAGGGCACGCGGATGGCTCTTGCCCGTGTGAAGGCGCATTGTCCGGAGATGGATGCCACCGCTGTTGCCGCCCAGGGTTTGGATGAAAGCCGGCTCCCCGCCGAGCACTATTTCGGGGAAGTTATGCGTGGCGCTCGTGTAATAGAGTCGCAGTGCTCGAAAAATGTCACGTTCAAATGAACGTATTAGCTTGTAAAATGATGATTATGCTATAACTGCTTTTTATACTTGTGCGTCCCAAGTAGTAAAACTTCTCCTGTGCGGCCGTTTACGTGTACATTTGTATAACTTGAAAGATTACAGTCTTCGGCTTCAGCCCCCACACACAGGGTGCGGGGGTGTTCGCAAAAATAGCGCGTTTTCACACTTAATCCGGCGTCTCGGTCCTGTTTAAGGAGGTGGTAGCGTAGCTTAACGAGGCAATCTGGACTATAATGCTTTATCACTTTCACTTAGCGATGGAGCTCGAGGTGGGGCTACGATATAGCCCCGGTGGCACCGCACTTCTCCGAATTCAGGCGTATGTGCTGACCGAAACGGTCCTTCGTCAAAGCGGGAATTCTAAACATTCGGTAGTCGATCGAGTGGTTGACGGTGTCTCATTGTATCATGACGGTCGGTTTTCGGCTTTCTCTCGAGGTGCTCGCCCAGCGAACTGGGGCACAATTGCAGTAGTTCTCCGGTGCGCGTTAGCCGATGATACTGAACGTAAGGCAGCAAAACACGGAGCCGGGCAAACCCAACATTTGACCAAAGACATGATTCGAGCTGATGCATATAATGCCTAACTCTCGAGGCGCCAACACTCCCTAAGGTGTTCGGTCTTTATAATAATGGGCGAAACGATGCCCTAAGCCCCTAGTGTCCGTGCGGGCATGATCTTCGACGCGCCGATGCCAAAACGTCGAGCTCCGCTTTGGCTATAGGAAGAAACCAAGGAGAATAACAACAAGAGACAGAAAAAGGTTTACGCAGGTCTTAATCAAAAGAATCCTCTAACGGGTCCCTACTGCGTCGCTTCTGTGGTCTCCGTTGCGCCGTTATCCTGGACGGTATGCACGTTGTTCATCTGTAGAAAGAGAGGAACGTTTAGTTTGAAAACAATTCGTGCGAAAAATATGTGTAAAAGAAGAAATATAAATAATTAAAGCGGGGTTTGTATGAACCCGCGGTTGTTTGTGCGCGCAGCCCCCTGTGAAGAGGTATGCGGCTAGGGAGCCCCTAGCCTGCTGAAGCCGGTTTCGTCTATCCGAGTCCGGGGTCTTTAAGTGACCCTCGCACTAAAATGACGCCACGCGGACCGGGCATCTTGAGTGTAAGAGACACGTAATGCGGTATGGCATTGAAGCGGACAAAAGTCTTTCGTCCCAAGAGTGCTTGATATCCACTTTCAAATGGGACGATGTGAAAAATTAATTTTTCGCGTCGAAAATTGTTCGGCGATCCGAACACGACTTCTAGTAATATGGAGCCTGTGCACATGGCGTAAGGGCCTGGCGTCACTCCTTTGAAGGAAGTGCGGCTGTGTCGGATTTTGGTAGGGTCTATCCCCATCCTACGGATTGTGTTTGAATACAGCAGGTTTAAGTTGCTGCCTCCGTCCATTAGGACGTTAGTAAATTGTAATCCGTCTATTATGGGATTTTCATAGCTCAGTTGGTTAGAGCACCCGTTTGGTAAGCGGGAGGTCTTGAGTTCAACTCTCAATGAAAGCACCAATGTCGGTGTCAAAACCGGCGGATCTCGGGTAGGGGGTCCCGAACTGTGCGTCTAGGCGGATGGTAACAGGAGACGAGGGACACGATGTTTTTACCCAGGTTCGGGCCCTCTCGATGGAGGTAAAACCCTACATCCTGCTTGATTAATATTGATGATATGGGTAGTACAAGAGTGGATCTACCACGAGATCAAGGAGGCTAAACCCTAGAAGCTAGCCTATGGTATGATTGTTGTAATGTATGTTGTCCTACAGACTAAAGCCCTTCGGTTTATATAGACACCGGAGAGGGCTAGGGTTACATAGAGTCGGTTACAATGGTAGGAGATCTACATATCCGTATCGCCAAGCGTGCCTTCCACGCCAAGGAAAGTCCCATCCGGACACGGGACGGAGTCTTCAATCTTGTATCTTCGTAGTCTTGGAGTCCGGCGGATAATGATAGTCCGGCTGTCCGGACACCCCCTAGTCCAGGACTCCCTCACTCCCCACTTAGAGTTTTGCTTAACGAGTATCGTGGGTGATTCCAGACACCGGTAAGTCAGGCTGGTGTGTGCGGTCAGGTGTGTTTTCAATTAAAAGACCATAGACGGAATTAGTCCCGATGGACTAACGGAAATCCGTTACTCGTGGGTAAAGAGTACACCCTCTGCAGAGATTATATCTATTCGAATAGCCGTGTCCATGATTAAGGACTATAGTCTGGGATGGGTCAAGTGTCAGTCTTAGTGTCGGTCTTCGGAGGAAAAATTGCTAAACCCGAAATGGATCATGACTTGTGACTCTTGATGATTACGATTACTATTATTATGGACTAACAATTTACATTATTTGAATTATTGAGTATCCCTGGGACAGTTCTACCCCCTGGATATTCACTGTGATTATTCTCTTATAAGCCCTTTATGTGGTGTCGCTTAGACGCCCGACTGTGGCACGCCTATCACAGTGAATAACTTGCTCACATCATGGATTTTATTTTGTGACTGACGTTGTGATCATAGAATATTTTAGAGCATGATTATTATTTATTATATTATACCTGTGTTCATAATGTTTGCGAGTACATTCAAAAGTACTCATTGGCTTGTCCCTGGCTATTGTCTTGGCCAGATTTCCTACATGGAGAGGAGTTGCGATGACAACCCCAGAACCTACGCAATGATGATAGCAGTCTCGCGAAGATAGGAGTTATCCAGGTCAGCTATTCCTGTGGAAAATGGAGTCCCATAGATGCTGATGAACCACAAACCGCTTCCACCATCAACCACTAGAAACCTTGTGTTGTACACATAGGACAGAATGGTCTTGTACTACATATTATGTATTTTGCTTGGTGTTTCTGTATCAAGTTGGTGTCTCGCCAGGTAACAGTAATCCTGGGGCTAGTGAGCACAAGGGCCATTTTCAGGGAAATTAATATCCCAAAAATCCAGTCTTGACAGTTCGGGCCACATTGCGGTGTAAAACCCTACTCCCGCTTTGTGGTGGATTTGCCTCGAAGGGCTGAGGATGAACTAATACAGTGGAGGAACAACCTCAGGAGGAGGCGTATTCTTGGGCTCGAGTAAGCTGATGGGTGCGAGGGAGATCTGAATCATCCATCCCCCACTATGGTGGCGGCTAGGTCCTATTTATAGTGGCCTGGGTCCTCTTCTCGAATGGAGGCGGGAAGGGATCCCACAACGGCCAAATTTGAAGGGAGACAACAAGTACATCTTATCCTGACTAAAGTGGTCTTCGCCTGCAAAAGCCTCTAGTCGTGACGCTGCGGTGGGCTCGGCGATGACCTCCGTCCTGCCGTCCTGGCGGTCTTGGTCTTGTTGCACGAGAATGGAAACCTTTGGCTGCCTCCTCGAGACTCCACACCTGCTGCTTTCCTCCTTTGCACCAAAGAGGAAACTGGTACTCTGAGCCTACTGGCGCCCACCTGGCCTTGGTCGTTATGGCTCACGTCATCAGAACCTCACAAGGTGAGCCTTGCATAGAAATCTCCGCTCCGGATCCTTTTGGAGGTCTTGGTGTTGTCCGCCTCGCGAGGCTTGGCCCCTAGCTAGGGTCTTGGGTTGACGATGTCAAAACTGGGTTGTAACAGGCCGCTAGTGGAGCCACTCCGCGGGCAGCAGGCAGGCAAGTCTGGGTACCCCCATATCCAGAACGCCGACAGTAGCCCCCGGGCCCAAGACGCACTCGGACTTGGCTTCTAGGCGAAGACAAAGGGCAAGTGCAGAGCGCCACGGTCCCTAACCGCCTGTGGCCTTGGGCGACGCGTGGCGATTGATGGGACATGGGCGTCTCCACTTCCCCATGGTACCTCGGTAACTACCCAGCTTGACGAGTCGATGCTGCATGCAGAGAAGACATCATTGCGCGGGATCGCCTAGGTTCCAATTGATTTTTTACTATTAACAGTAGGGTAAAATCCCACTGCAACTTTTATTAATAAATGCAGAAACAAAAAGTTGTCTTAAGGGCTTGAGGTAAGCCCCAAAAAAGAAGAAAAGAAACTAAAGAAACAAAAAGAACTAAACAGACTAAAAAAAGATCTAAGAACAAAAGAACAAAGAGCCTCTAAAACAACAAGTAGCTCAATTACAACAAGGTCTCCAACCAAGCAGAGAATTGCATATTTCTTCTTCATCCTATATTTTAGGTGTTTTAGTTCCTCTGTGAATATGAATTTCCAGCCTTGAAATGCTTGTGTGATGTTATCAAAAAATTTGTTGTTTCTTGATATCCATATGGCCCATGATCCCAATATAATGATCTCCATGAAGAACGGATAGTTGAGCTTGCCTTTGAGATCTTGATACGCCTCCAGTACTGATAAGTTTGGGGTTCTGGCTGGGCATATAAAATCCTAACATCTGATAGCAAAAGGACACCCCCCAAAAAGGTGATGCAATGTTTCTTCCTGCTGGCAATCCCTCATTGCACAATTATACGCTTCCAATACACAGTTTTTCCTTCTTAAAAGGTTCCTTGTATTTACTCTATCATGGAGCAGCATCCAGAAAAATACTTTGTGTTTGGGTTGACATGAGCTTTTCCAAATCCAGTTGAAATGAGGTGGAGTTTGCTTGTGACCAATCAAAACATTGTATGCTTTAATGGAAGAATAAAATTCATTACCCCATATGTAACTCCAAGTATCCATTGTGTCCAAGTAATCAGATTGCCTTAAAGAGATGCATATGTCTTCCATTTGTAAGAACTCCTCATATGCTTGTGTAGTCAGAGGCATGTAGAATAGGTCTTGAAGATATTCAATATTTATCACTTGTTGCACACTAGTGAGTGGGTCTCTAGCAAAGGAGTAAAGGTGATCAAAATTGTGCTTGAGAACAAATTGGTGCCACATATCATCCCAAAATAAAGTACTTTTGCCATTGTCGGTGTCAAAACCGGCGGATCTCGGGTAGGGCCCCCCGAACTGTGCGTCTAAGGCTAATGGTAATAGGAGGCGGGGGACACAATGTTTACCCAGGTTTGGGCCCTCTCTATGGAGGTAATACCCTACTTCTTGCTTGATTGATCTTGATGATATGAGTATTACAAGAGTTGATCTACCACGAGATCATAGAGGCTAAACCCTAGAAGCTAGCCTATGATTATGGTTGTTGTTGTCCTCGGACTAAACCCTCCGATTTATATAGACACCGGAGGGCTAGGGTTACCTGATCGGTTCTGAGGAAGGAAATCTACATATCCGAATTGCCAAGCTTGCCTTCCACGCAAAGGAGAGTCCCACCCGGACACGGGACGAAGTCTTGAATCTCGTATCTTCATAGTCCAACAGTCCGGCATAAGCATATAGTCCGGCTCTCCGAGGACCCCCTAATCTAGGACTCCCTTAGTAGCCCCTGAACTAGGCGTCAATGACGATGAGTCCTGCTTGCAAATTGTCTTCGGCATTGCAAGGCGGGTTTCTCCGAATTCTCCAGAGTACCTGTTGTAACGAGCAGTGTCCGGCTTCCCATTTAATGTTGCACTCATCGGCTTCTGTACCTTAATAATGTCAGTCTCCACGTGTCGAGCGAATGCAAGAAGCCGGAGCATTTTTACACTTGCCACCCTGACCTTGTAAATAATTGTCTGTTCATGAGACGGGGATCCTCAGATCCAAATCACACCATCTTCCCCAAGCGAGGATTCATCAGAGCGCGTCCAAAACCATCCCATCATGGCCGCCCACCGCAGCTCTTCCTCTCGCCCCTATAGCGCCAAGCCAGGTGATTGGGATAAGTTTACCGTTTCCCACGGATAATTGGTGAAGTTGCAGACCCAGGGGTTTCTTCCTCCCGCATATCTTGTCCCTGTTCGAGCCGGATTAGCCACCTTTTACGCGGGGAGCAAGCGGAGAGTTTTCCCAACCCATCCCGGGGGGAGCGAGTGTTCCTTGTCCCTTACTTGCTGAGGGGCATCGGATTTCCAATCCATCCATTCCTCTGTGGGCTCCTGGAGTATTATGGCCTCCAGCTTCACAACTTCACCCCTGCCTCCATCCTGCACATCATAGGTTATGTCGCCCTTTGTGAGTTATTTCTGGGTTGCGAAGCTCATTTCGAGCTATGGAAGAGGCTGTTCTGCCTCGTCCCCCGCAATCAGGAGGGATCAATATTCCAAGTGGGCGGAGCCAAAATATGGTGCATCACCGGGACCGGATACCTGTCCGGTACTCCGTTTAGATGACATCCGAAGATTGGCCTTCTGAGTGGTTTTATATAGAGGACGTATCCCTTCCTGACCCAATCCGAATGGGTCTTCCAGAGTTTACAAATGCTCCATTGAAGAAGCACCATAGCTGGCGTCCCTGGAGCCCTTAGGGGGAAGATAACAGAGAGGTCCTTCAATTGATGGGCAGGATAAAAATGCTTGCCAAATCTGGATTGACAACAATCGAGGTTATGTCAATATGCATAATGCGGGGGGTGCAGCCACTCCAGTATCGGGGGAATCCCATGTGGCACTTCAATGGAGAAGACAATGCCACCCGCTGCGGTCAGAAAGGTCCGGACTCCGCCACCGCTCTGGAGAAAATATTGTCCGATTTATACAAAGGAGAAGAAGAGGAGTTCATCCACATTAAGCCACGGGATGGATTTTCCATTTACAGCCCCCCTAGCTGGGTGAGTTGCTATCTTTTACTAAACTCTATTCATTCCCACAGTTTTTCATCACAAATATTTACCTTATTAGTCCATAACAGGAACTGCGGAAAGCCGTGAGTGAGGTCCACAGCCCGCCTCCATAGCCAGAGGACCACAGCCGGGCCCTCGACCCCGGACTCGAAGAAGATCCTGACATATTTTTGGAGTTTGACGGCAGGGTGTTTTACCAGGCGAGCCGTGACGGCACCTTGGTGGCCATCATCGCCGATTATCCCGGCCTCCTCCCGACACCACGTGTAAGTAAATAGGAGACTTATCTTTCGAAAAGGATTCACTCTTTCCACCTTACCCACCACACATATATTATGCTATAAAGGGAAAGCCATTGGTGCCCCATGCCGAAACTGCGGCGACTCACCAACAATGTGCGCCCAAGCGGGGTAGGCTTAAAATGAAAGAAAATAGGGCCGAGCCGCCATCAAGGAGGTATGTTTTAAAACATGCTCCGTGATTGTCATCTTTAAGATATAACAATGTCCACTGTGTCCTGGCAGAAAGAGTATTGGCCGGACTGTGTCCAGAGATCCTGCCCGTCACGCCTCTACCAGCCGGACTCCAGAACCGGCCTCAAGGGTAGAGGCTAACATGGGGACAACACCGGACGGTCCTCCTACAAAGGATGCAGATAGAATATCCGCTACAAATTCCGAGGTGGAGAGCGCTATGAATCATCAGCGTTGGCGGGCCGCACTTCACGACCCTAATTTTCCAAAGAGGCTTTCAATGCCTTCAACTCGGGAGACGCGTACATCCGAGCTGCTCAAGATGGGCTTGCTAGAGCCACGGACCAGTATTTAAAAGATATACGGGTAAGCAAAATCTGATAATTATGTATATCAGTAGCCCCTGAGACTTGAAACAGTTGGTACAATTGATTTAAGGATCATTGTATGAATAGGTTCTTACAGAGAAGAATACCCATTTGTCTCAAGAGCTGGAGGAGTGTAAAGCCCAGCTAAGGGCTGCAGCTGCCGGAATGGAGGAATCCAAGAAGGCCTCATCTGGTAATATTTATCTCGATCGATAAAAAACGTAATTACGTGTACCCATTGGTATTTGGCATGTTTGCAGATCTAACAATAGATTCCGCAGGCAATCACGGAGTGAATCCGGAGATCCTACAAGAGGATGAACAACGAGCTCAACGACAACTAGAGGCTGGCGGGCGCATACTTACACGGGTCAGGCGAGAGAAAAACGATCTCCAGGATGCCAATACCCGATTGGGCGTTGAACTGAAAGATGTTTGGGCCCAGCTTGCGGATTTCGTGAAGGAGAATAGGAGGATTCAATGCGGCATTTTTAGTATGTGCTCAAATGAACCTTTATGTAGTTCGGCGAAGAAACAGGCTAACAGAGTTATGTCTGTAGGTATATTGACTGGTCGTCCTAAAGAGGAGATGCCCGGATCTTCAGGCGATCTTCTGCAAGAGCTTTCGCAACTGCACAAACAAGTTCAACAGGTGATGCAGGGTATTGCAAAGGCCTTGTGGCCATCCGCCTCCCTGCCAGGAAGCATGGTGGAGCTTGTATAGCTGCTGAAGGGAGCGCGGCGGCGCTTCCAATTGTGGAAGATATCTGCCTGCCGACAAGGTGCGAGGGAAGCTTGGGCCATGGTAAAAACATGGTACACCAAGGTCGATCCGAATCACATGGCCCTGGTCGGACCTGTAGGGTCCGATGGGAAAGAGATTCCCGTTAGACTAGTATATGACCAGGTAGGATTAGCCGCAAAGTATTCCCAACAGGATTGTAGGCTAGACAGCCTGTTGGATGGCATAGAAAAAAGAAGTATGTGGGTCTAAGTGACGGTGTACTTCAATTGACATATTTTGTCCCTAGCCAGATTATAAATCATTTTTCATGGCGGATCTTTTCGCTTCAGCCTCTATACCCGACAGTCCGAAGTGTTTCCGAATACCCACTCAGTTATGTAAGCCGGGGTACGCGTGGAAACCAGGCGTAGGGGTCATAAGTGCTTGAATAGAGAAGTACCCAACTAGCTATGTTATATTACATGGATAGTAAGAAACATCTTCCAGGGAGAATAGTTCCGTTAAGGGTTCCTTTCCCTGGGTACGCATGCATTAATGTGCATGTCCAAACTGCGAATAGAGATGCAGTATATGAAACATCTGGGGGTTTGTAATAGGTAAGAAACAACTTTAGTTCACCGACCGAATATTCCCTTAAGAATGCAAGCTTTCGGCTTCAACCAGTCTGAGGTACACGTCCAGAGTACCCGGCAGTAACAATCGCAGAGGTGCTCCCCTTATGCCCTAGCCTAACTAACGGGAACATAGGGCATAAACATAGGAGCCAGGCAACCCAGCTTGGCCAAAACGTAAGTCATATCGATGCATATAATCATGAAGAAAAGGTACATATGGAAAAGTGACACATATGCAGTGGGCATGATGCCCGGAAGATAAATATATGAAGCTTCTGTATAAGAAGCCCCCAGGTATAGTGAGCGCGCATACTTGAGGATTTTAGCGCATCATGAGTGTGTAGTCGAGCCACACTTTAAAGCCTTAGGGCCATAAAAAGAAAGAGAGAGGATATAACTAAAAAAAGTGGAGGGAAGGGGATGAACATAGAGTTCGGCGCTAGGCGTAGAATCCTCGGTGTCTGGCCGTGTTCCATGGGTGAGTCAATTATCTGATGCATCACGCAGGCGGTACGCTTCTCCAGTGAGAACTTTATCAATGATGAAGGGACCCTCCCACTTGGGCTTGAGCTTGTCCTTTTTCTTCTCCGGTAGGCGTAGAACGAGTTCGCGAATGTTATAAGTTTTGGCCCGTACTTCTCTGCTTTGATACCTGCGAGCCTGTTGTTGATAAATGTGGAGCAGGCTTTGGCGACGTTGCCCTCCTCCTCCAGGGCATCTAAACTGTCCTGCCAATCAAGCTCGGCTTCTCTCTTTTCATACATGCGCACTCGAGGTGAGTCATGAATGATATCACAGGGCAATACCGCCTCTACGCCGTACACCATGAAGAATGGTGTGTATCCAGTAGTGCAATTTGGCGTGGTCCGCAGCCCCCATAGTACGGTGTCGAGCTCCTCGACCCAGTGCATGTCTGATTCCTTCAGGGATTGGACTAGTCTGGGTTTGATGCCGCTCATAATAAGACCATTTGCTCGTTCAACTTGACCATTTTGTTTGAGGGTGATAGACGGGGGCGTAATCGAGCTTAATGCCCATGTTGCCGCACCAAGTTTTCACCTCGTTGGCTATGAAGTTGGAGCCATTATCGGTGATGATACTGTGGGGGACACCGTAACGGTGCACGACCCCTGATATGAAGTCTATCACTAGTCCGGATTCGGCCGTTTTAACTGGTTTGGCCTCTATCCATTTGGTGAATTTATCCACCATGACCAACATGTATTTTTTCTTATGGCTTCCTCCTTTAAGGGGTCCGACCATATCGAGTCCCCACAATGCAAAGAGCCAAGTTATGGGGATGGTTTGGAGAGCGGTGGGTGGCATATGGCTTTGGTTGGCGAAGAGCTGGCAACCGACGCAATGTTGGACGAGGTCCTATCGTCCCTTTCGGGCTGTCGACCAAGAAAACCTATCTGAAGGCCTTGCTTACAAGGGCCCGAGCTGCGGCGTGGTGGCCGCTGAGTCCAGCATGAATTTCGGCCTAGAGCTTCCGCCCTTCCTCTTCGGAGATACACCTTTGAAGTACTCTGGTAGTGCTTTTCTTATAAAGCTCTCCCTCGTGGACCTTGTAGGCTTTAGAGCGCCGCACAATGCAACGTGCCTCATTTTGGTCCTTGGGTAGTTCTTGCCTATTTAGGTAGGCTAAGAAGGGTTTGGTCGAGGGGGCAATGACAACCATGATTACGTGGGCCGAAGGTGTTATTTCGGTGGCGGAGCCTCCGATTATGTCAGTGTGTTCGGGATCTGGGGTTGTGGTCGGATCCGGACTAGTATTGCCATTCTCCCCTTGCCAAACCACGGATGGCTTGAACAACCTTTCCAAGAAGATGTTAGGTGGGACGAGGTCGCGCTTAGCACCGATGCGGGCGAGGATATCCGCCGCTTGATTGTTTTCTCGGACCACATGATGAAATTCAAGCCCCTCGAACCGAGCTGACATCTTGAGGACAACATTATGGTAAGCCACCATTTTCGGGTCCTTGGCGTCGAAGTCTCCATTTATTCGAGATATTGCGAGGTTCGAATCCCCATGCACTTCTAGGCGTTGGATGCCCATGGAGGTGGCCATCCGAAGACCGTGCAACAGAGCCTTGTATTCGGCTGCATTGTTGGAGTCTGTGTATAGTATTTGGAGTACGTATTGGACTGTATCTCCGGTGGGGGATGTCAGGACAACGCCCACTCCGAGACCAGCCAACATTTTAGAGCCGTAAAAGTGTATGATCCAATTGGAGTATGCGCCGTACTCTTTAGGGAGTTCGGCTTCTGTCCATTCAGCGACGAAGTCAGCTAGTACTTGCAATTTAATGGCTCGCCGTGGTTTATATATAATGTCGAATGGGAGGATGTCGATGGCCCACTTAGCAGTCCGGCCCGTGGCATCGCGGTTATTTATTATATCATTGAGTGGTACTTCGGAGGCCACCGTGATTGAACACTCTTGAAAGTAGTGCCGTAGTTTCCGGGATGCCATGAAGACTGCGTATGCTATTTTTTGATAATGTGGGTACCATGACTTGCATGGAGTGAGGACAGTGGATACTTAGTATACCATCTTTTGAAGCGGGAACATATGTCCGTCCTCCTCTCGTTCGACGACGAGCACTGCGCTTACAACTTGATGTGTTGCGGCTATATATAACAGCATGGGTTCGCCAATGTTTGGTGCGGCTAGGATTGTGTTACTGGCCAACAGGGCCTTTATTTCTTCCAGTCCGGCCGTGGCCGCATCCGTCCACTCAAAGTGTTCGGTGCGTTGTCGAAGGCGATAAAGAGGTAGTGCCTTTTCTCCCAATCACGAGATGAAGCGGCTTAAGGCAGCCACACATCCAGTTAATTTCTGGATTTGCTTGAGGTCTATTGGGGTAGCCAACTGTGACAAACTCGGATTTTAGCCGGGTTTGCTTTGATTCCTCTGTTGGAAACAATGAAGCTCAGCAGCTTTCCAGCGGGAACACCGAAAACACATTTTTCCGGATTGAGCTTGATGTCATATGTTCGGAGGTTGTCGAACGTGAGCCTTAGGTCGTCTATTAAAGATTCGACGTGTCTGGTCTTGATGACCACGTCGTCCATGTATTTCTCAACTGTTTTGCCAATTTGTTTTTCCAGGCATGTTTGAATCATGCGTTGGTAGGTTGCACCGGCGTTTTTGAGCCCGAAAGGCATGGTGTTGAAATAGAAAGAGCCGCATGGGGTGATAAATGCTGTTGCGGCTTGATCCAACTCCGCCATTTTGATTTGATCGTATCCGGAGTATGCGTCGAGGAAACACAATGAGTCGTGTCCTGCGGTAGCGTCGATGATTTGATTGATGTGGGGGAGAGGGAAGGGGTCCTTGGGGAAAGCCTTATTGAGGTCCTTGAAATCGACACATAGGCGCCAGGATTTACCTTCTTTGGTACCATCACCAGGATTGCTAGCCAGTCCGGGTGTTTTATTTCTCTGATGAATCTGACTTCGAGTAACTTGGCTAGCTCCTCTCCCATAGCTTGTCATTTAGGCTCTGAAAAGCGCCGTAGAGTCTGCTTGACCAACTTGTATCCCTTCAATATGTTTAGGCTGTGCTCGGCCAGCCTATGTGGGATTCCTGGCATGTCTGAAGGGTGCCAGGCGAAGATGTCCCAATTCTCGCATAAGAACGCCCGTAGTGCGGTGTCGATTGTGGGGTTCAGCTATGCCCCGATGGATGCTGTTTTTGTAGAGTCCGTTGGGTGGACTTGGAATTTGACTATTTCGTCCGCCGGTTTGAAAGAGGTGGACTTGGATCGTTTGTCGAGTATCAAGTCGTCCCTGTCCACTGTGGAGCGTAGCGCAGTTAATTCTTCGGCTGCGAGGTCTTCGGATAGTGCCTCAAGGGCCGGGGCGGCGGTTTTATTTTCGGCGCGGAGTACTATGTCCGGATCACTAGCTAGAGTGATGATTCCATTGGGCCCGGGTATCTTGAGCTTCATGTACCCATAATGGGGTATAGCTTGGAAGCTCGCGAATGCTTCCCGCCCTAAAAGGGCGTGGTATCCACTACTAAACGGGGCCACTTGGAATGTTATCTCTTCGGACCTGTAATTCTCCGGCTTGTCGAATACCACATCGAGTGTGATTTTTCCCGCACATCGTGCCTCCTGACTGGGGATAATTCCTTGGAAGGTCGTGCTGCTTTGGTCAATGCTGTTCTTGTCTATTTCCATTTTGTGGAGGGTTTCCTCATAGATGAGGTTTAATCCGCTGCCACCGTCCATGAGTACTTTAGAAAGCCAGAAGCCGTCCACAATTGGACTAAGGACCAAAGCGGCTGGTGCTCGGACTGTACGAAATTGAGGTTCATCACTGGCATTGAAGGTTATGGCCGTGTCGTTCCATGGATTTATTGCTGCAACATGGCAGACTTCGGCAAGGCCGCGGAGTGCTGTCTTGCGCCTGTTATTTGAGGAAAAAGTCTCGAAGACTGTCAACACTGTATTGTTGTTTTCTGCGGGATGATGCTCTGCAGTATTGTTAATGAGGAGATCCACGCCGCTCTTGGCCAACTGCCGAAGTATCCAACATGCTCTAAGGTTGTGTGTTGGTATGGTATCTGGTGTGGTGTGAATTTTGCATGGCCCATTGAGCCATCCCTCCAATAAGGTTCCACGCCCTGTAGTGGGCTTTGGTTTCTTTGTGATTGGATCGGTGACTGGTGAGAGTGCACCCTTTTGGTTCGGATGAGGGGTTTAGTGAGGGCCGGAGGATCCCAGAATTTTGCCTGGGTTTTTGAGGCGCTTCCCATTGCACAGTACTTCTGTACTATGGCCGCCAAGTCAGTGAAGTGTGATATCTCATGGCGACTTATGGCATTGAGGATTGCCTTGTTCGTGCAATTTTTGCAAAAGAATGAGATTGCATCTTCCTCGCGACAATCCTTGACCTTGCTCATTACAAGGAGGAATCTAGCCCAAAAGTGATGTACTGTCTCTTGGGATTGTTGTCTAATGTGGGAAAGATCGCTTGTATCTGGGTGGGTGGGTGGATTTAAGTCCGAACCCTGACCCGACCTGAGACCCAGGGGCAGAGGAACTTCCGAACTTGGCCGTTCGGGTTCCGGGATGTTGCCCAATTTTCTGGCCCGCTGTTCGATTCTGAGTTCAGAGTTTCGGTCATGTCCTCCCGCGAACGGGTATCCGACTCGGAGAGCTCGGGAATCCAGACATAGTTCATCCTCAATATAGAGGAAGAATCTCTGCATTGCTCCTCCACCACCGCTATTTGATGGGTGACCGGCAGAGAGTTAATCTCTCTTTGATCGGGTTTAAGCCCAATCCGATCATTGTCGGTAGCGACTCCCAAGGCGGCGATGCGATCCAAGAGTTCGTTCAGGGACGAAAGTTCCATCTGATCCATCTGCTCGGCGTATTCCGAGCAGACGTGGAGGCTGTTTTCGAT
Organism: Aegilops speltoides; assembly: GCA_021437245.1. Lineage (NCBI taxonomy): Eukaryota > Viridiplantae > Streptophyta > Magnoliopsida > Poales > Poaceae > Aegilops > Aegilops speltoides. Next base: position 52,159,304 of record CM038142.1, read on the forward strand.
GACCCAAGAAGTCATCGTCAGCATGGCGGCTGAACGGGCGGTCATGACGAAGCCGCCTAGTCGGAGGGTTTGGCCTAAAGCCAGGGCTCCCCCCGAGGCGATGTTGTCCTTGATAACAAGGCGAGCCATTAAACCTTTTTCCAACGTCACAGTGGAACTCTCAATGAAATGTCGGTGTCAAAACTGGTGGATCTCAGGTAGGGGTTCCCGAACTATGCGTCTAAGGCTAATGGTAACAGGAGGCGGGGGGCATAATGTTTACCCAGGTTTAGGCCCTCTCTATGGAGGTAATACCCGACTTCCTGCTTGATTGATCTTGATGATATGAGTATTACAAGAGTTGATCTACCACGAGATCGTAGAGGCTAAACCCTAGAAGCTAGCCTATGATTATGGTTGTTGTTGTCCTACGAACTAAACCCTCTAGTTTATATAGACACGGGAGGGGGCTAGGGTTGCACAGAGTCGGTTACAGAGAAGGAAATCTAGATATCCGAATTTCCAAGCTTGCCTTCCACGCAAAGGAGAGTCCCACCGGACACGGGACGAAGTCTTGAATCTCGTATCTTCATAGTCCAACTGTCCGGCATAAGCATATAGTCCAGCTGTCCGAGGACCCCCTAATCCAGGACTCCCTCAGCTATCACCCACATTGCACCTGGCTATGGCTTTAAACTGATCAATAAGGGCCAGGTTTGATTTCCACCAGAAGGAACGCACTTTCTGATCTCCAGGGAGCTGTCCATTGCTGTAATAAGTTTCCCGAATGAGATTCACCCAAGGAACATCATGTCTATTATAGAATTTGTGCAATCTTTTCATGAGCAAAGTCTTGTTTTGTGTAAATATATCCATGACTCCGAAACCAGCCTGATTTTTTGGTCTGCACACAGTGGTCCATGCCACCAGTGCTGGTCCTCGATCTCCCATGTCAGGACTTCTCCAAAGGCAATGCCTCAAATATTTAATTATCTGTTGTTTAATAGTGATAGGAATATCCAAACAACACATGAAGTAAACTGCTAGGGATGCCAGGACAGATTTAACTGACATCACCTTTCCCGCTTGAGTCATAAAAGTAGAGATCCTAGCAATTCTCTAGCAATTCTGTTGACTAGAGGCAAACACTGCTCCATAGTTGGTTTATAAATCCCCAATGGAAGTCCCAGATAAGTAAAGGGAAACTATCCCCGGGCACATTGCAGAGTGTTTGTGAAATTGCTAACTCTGTCTTCTACAATATTTATGGGAACCATGATTGATTTCCCGTAATTTACCTTTAATCCAGTAGCTGATGCAAAGGTGTTTAATAGAGCTTTGAGGTAGATTAGTTGTCTAGCATTAGCTTGCATTAGAACCAAAGTATCATCTGCATATTGAACTACTACGAAGTCTTGGCAAGAATTAACCTGGATTGGTGGAGTAATAAGATTTCTTCTCATAGCTTTGTTCAAAATTAAATGAAGCAAATCAGTTGCCAACACAAAAATTAAAGGTTATAGAGGATCCCCTTGCCTGACTCCTCTTCTGCAATAGAATTTCTTCCCAGGGACACCATTTAACATCATAGCTGATGAGGCAGATGTGAAAAGTAATTGCAGCCAAGATATCCACTTATCCCCAAATCCCTTTGCTCTGAGAATGTCAAATATAGCCTGATGTTCAATAGTCTCAAAGGCCTTTTCAAAATCCAGCTTGATAACTAGCATTTCTTCTTTTGATATATGACACTGATGAATTTATTCATAAGCCCAACCAAGACAATCCTGAATCACTCTGTTCTTTAGAAATCCATACTGATTGATGTGCACCATTTTGAGGATCACTTTTTGAAATCTATTTTCCAGTAGTTTTGTAATAATTTTGAGCACTCCATTAAGCAATGAAATAGGTCGAAAATCATTAGGAGAAACTGGCACTTCCTCTTTTGGGATGAGTGTGATGAATGAAGTGTTAATGCTCTCAAGGTTAACATTACCAACATGAAAGGCCATAATAAGTGCAGTATCATCCTCTTTGATTATATCCCAACAAGCTTTAAGAAACTCATTATTAAATCCATCAGGACCTGGTGATTTATCTGTGGGTAAGTTCTTCACTACCTCATCAATTTCCTCCTGAGTAAAAGGCTTTTCAAGATCTTTAAAGAGTTGAGGATCCACTCTGTTGTCATATAAATCTTATAGATGAAATTGCATGGTATGACCATTGGAATGACCTAATATCTTTTCGAAAGCCTCCCAAAGAATTGCTGCTTTTCCTTCATGGTCAGTGATTTCCAGTTGGTCCTCATTCAGGAGCATGGCAATTTTGTTATGTCTGTGATTAATTGAAGCCTTTGTATGGAAGAATTTGGTGTTCTCATCTCCAAATTACACACCCTTGATTTTTCCTCTCTGCTTCCAATAGATCTTCTGATTGCCGAGAACTGTCAATAGGAATTCTTTCAATAAAGTTCTGCAATTGCTCTCAAACAAGGTGAGGTCTCTATATTCCTCCAAGAAGTCCCACATGTAGATACATTCATTTAGTTCCTCAATCTGCTTTTTAAGACAAGACAAACTTTTTACCACTCAAATTTTTGAACTTAGCATTAATTTTCTTGCCAGGGTCTGTAAAACCCACAGGGATATTCCAGGCTGCTAGAACAATGTCTTTAAAGGAGCTGTGTTTTAACCAATAATTCTCAAAACCTGAAAACCTATGAGTTGGGAATGCTTGTGCCAACTTTAATGACACAGGGTAGGTGATCTAAAACTGGTTTTGCTAATGGAAGAGAAGTGGTCTTAGGATAGCTTGTCATCCAGGCCGCAGAAGTAAAAAACCAGTCCAATTTTTCAAGCAGTGGGTTGTCTTGCATATTGCTCCAGCTGAATTGTCTACCCTTAAGAGGGAGTTCAATTAATCCCAAGTTGCTAATAGCTTCCTTGAATAGTAACATCTGATTGACATCCCCCAGGTCTGTTTCTATCCTCAGGTGATCTAATGAAATTAAAATCCCCCATGACTATCCAGTCCACATCATCAGGCATTTGAATATTACTGAACCAATCAATGCATTCCATTTTTTATTCAGAGTGGCAGGGCCGCCCATAGATGTTTGTGGGAATCCAAGATTTTAAAGTGGTGTTACAAGTGAATTGCAAGGTTAAAGAGAATTTATTCTGGAAGAGCAATTCAGTAGAAAAGAGTGAGCCATTCCCAGCAGTAAGGATACCTCCAGAAGCCCCAATTGATGGCAAGTATTCAAATTTGTTGAATCTCTTCGGACAAAAGTTGTGAACATATGGAAGATCAAATATTTCTCTTTTTGTTTCTTGAATGCATATGATACCAGCAATACTTTCCTCAACTTTTTGTCTAATAGCTAGCCATTTCTCTGGTGCATTCAAATCCCTTACATTCCAATTCAAAATATTCCAGGATATGTTTCTACTCATTATAAACTAGTTGGAGTTTTATCTGATATACCAGGTACCATCTCCTGATATAAAAACCAAGATGAGCTGTATACACACCGCTAGAAATTGCACATCTGTGGAGCATTGTATGTTCAAGCAAGCAGTTACAAGTAAAGAGATGAATGCTCAGCCAAAGAATGAGAAGATGTGACACAACATTTCCAAAGTAACTCAGTGCAATTCCAACATCCTCAAACAAGCAACAGGTCCAAGTTTCAACCTTTATAAGCAAAATACCATGATTCAAAGTGTCCACCCAGTCTCATAATCAGACAAGCAACAAGTTCTGAAGACATTAACCACAACATACATGTTGGTACCAACAAACATACTAGGCATTGTCATAATTGCTACCCTGTGACTACTACTAAGTGGAGAGCACATCATTGCACAATCTTGGAGGGGTTTGTAGCTCCAGTGGCCTTGCAAACCTTGGCCACATCCTCCTGACCTTTCTTCTTGGGACTTTTAGAAAGCTTCTCCTATAGTTCTTCCTCAGATACCCTGCAGAAAGCTTTTGTCAGGTTTTTGACCACTTTATTTTGCACAATTGGAGGCATAGCATTGCAAGGAAAGCAAGTTTTAGCATCACATGATTTCCTCCTATAACCATTATTATCTTTTTTAATTCTATCACTTCTTCTTACCTCAGTTTCCACCAGAGGTTCTTTGTCACTCCTTTTCTTTGAGACAGCTTCTCCTGGAGGTAGGATTATCACCTTATTAGGAGACACTTGCTTTAAAGGGCTTCTAGCTCCACTAGAAGAGTGAGCAGCAGGGCTAATGCCCTCATTTTCCTTGCCCAAGCCCATCATAATCTCTTTGAAACTTGGTGCCTGAGTAGTAGCACATCCATCAGGTATATGAAACAAAATAGTTTCTTCAGATTCACAATTAGCATTAAGAAGTTTCCACAGTTCATATTTTAGCAAGTGCATCGTCCAGCCAAATTTGTCAGGAGTCAGAAGCAAGTGAATTATGAAGTTATACCAACTTACTAGAATGTTAATTTTGAAAGTGTTAACTTCTCCATGAGTAGCTGGAGCAAAGTGCTGAATCCATAAGTCCAGACCTTCTTCAAAAATCAAATGGGCCCCCTCAATAATATCTAAAGTATGAGATTCAACAAGTTTCTGAATGTCAAACAAGTTGGGAGAGTTTGGGAAAGAAATACCCTCCATACCATGCTTATTTAAACCAGAAGATGTGCCAACCTGGGAATAGGAACATCTTCTTTGCCTTTAATATCAGCCCCGTTTGCCAAATCTTGGCTTTGCTCTGGCTCTTGGGTAGCAACCACAGAATCAGCCACCAAAGGAATGTCATTGATGTTATTAGCAACATTATCACCACCATTACTAAACTCTACTTGTGGCACAGCAGGTTCAGATAAACGCTCCTCACCAAGGGCTTCCACAATAGGCTCCACAAGAGCAGGTTGATGAGCAGCAACCACATGCACTTGAATATTCAGTTCCCCTTGTTGTTGAAAAGCATCTTGGTTATTATTTGCTAACTGAGCATCATCCTCTTCCCCATCTGCATGATAAGCAAGTAGGATATTTTGTAGTCCCATGCCCAAAGGATTTGCAGGTGCTCCCTGATTAACCTCCTCACTAGCAGTGTGAGTATTAGACCAGATCCCATCAGACAGAGTCACTGTGGTTGTAATGCTGCTATTGGGAGCACCATCCTCCTGGAGAATTGGGAGTTCTGCTTGCTGCTGTGGTGGCACCTGATTGTTGGCTTGATGAAAAGCCCATTGTCCTTGCTCATCCTGATCCTTCTAGGCATCCTAATAATCATTCTGAGCTAGCTCATTGTTAAGAGGCACTGCATAAAAACCTGGGAAGTCATTGGCATGCTGAGGCACTGGGTGTGGGTCCATTCCAGGAGGTGGAATAGGATCCTCATCAGCAGGGCCCCCACCCAGCATTTCTTCTAAAATGACCTCCATTGAACATGTCCATGATTCCTCTTCAAAACACTCTCCTTCAGACCATCTAATGCTTTTTGGGATATCAAGTCACTCTGGCCTTCACTAAAATCTTTCCTCTCAAAGCATCCTCCCTTTCCCAGCTTATAATTCTACCCCACTTAGCAATGGCAGTAGCAGTATCTTCAGTGTTATAGTAGTCAAAAGGAACTCCAACAAAAAGTAACTAGCAGGTTCTATTGAAATGAATCCGACGCCAGTTCCTGCCTTCATTGTGCTTAGTGAATGAGATAAAAACATCTCCAAATGGGTGCGGGCTCTGTCTGATAAGCCGGTGTCTATCTCTAACATGCATAAACTGGACATAAGCTTCACCAAAAGGACATGGCTAGATTTCCCTGAACCCTACTTGCTCCACACCTTGAAAAAACTCCTCAAGAACCTCTCTGACGTTAGGGAAAAATACCTCATTCAGATGTGGCTGAATAGTTGCAATCGCCCAATCCTTGTGCCTTCTTGGTTAGTGCGGCAAGATTGCCCTGGAAACCCCGTACGCCCTTCAACTTCAAGAATCTGAAAACCATGGGGGACAAAAGGAACCAGGTCTATTGGAATGTTGGCCATTGGTGTCAATTCTGGGGTGCGGACCACCAACGCCTATGCCGGTGATGACGAAGAGGACGGCGAGCTCGTCAAGGTGGAAGCAGAGTTGGTAAGAGCAGAGGAATGCAAGGAGGCAAGTAGTGGTCTTGGCTGGAAATTTGGAAATAGGTCCTTGACTAGCTCCTTAAATGACGAGACCCGCCTAATCGGGATAGCCGGCCTGACACATTTAAACCAGGCCTCCACCGCACCCTCGGCCCAGGCCTGATTAGGTGGACAAGGAAACCATCTAAACTGAATAAAAGGCCACAACCCAAGAAGATTAGGAACCATGCAGTTACGTGCGATGTGCTCATGACCACCTCATGCATAACAAAAAACACGCATGCCAGGATTTGCAAATTGAGGATCCTGGGTTTGGTAATGAGACCTATTTAAATCAGAATTAACAGCGATTGAATTCAAGGCCCCCCTTGATTCTCTCCGACTTGAATGGGCCCCGATAATCGCTTGAATACCGATCTACCATCTCTGACCACTGAGATATAGCTCCGGAGATCACCGGAGTTTCTTGACACAGCCTTGCCATGTCGGCCAACCAAGGTCCACTCATTATCAAGCTCTTTGTAGTAAGAAACTTCTTCCCTAAGCCATTGCGGACCTCCAAAGTTCCACGAGCTAAAAACCACCTCAAAATCTTTTTCAACAATTCTACCCGCATTGTAGATGTCAAAACCAACAGAGTTTGAAGCAACTGAAAACTTGAAAGTCCTATCCCTCAAATGATGAACCCTAAAGCCTTGAGCATATCCACCAAACATAGCAAGGAGTGAAACACTAACCGTGTGTACGTCAAGCTTGAAATTTGATCGGCAGAAGGAAACCACCAAGATGAATTCCCATTGAAGAAAACCAGGTGAAAACACAACCGAGTGCCCAAACTTGGATCTCATATCTGCTTGAAACTTTCTGCCACGATCAAAGTTGAGGGCAAAGGGAGCCATCGTGAGGGTATGGTGGCTGCCGTGGCTGGAGTGGCCGTCGACAGGGGGGAGGGTGGTGGCCGCCGGGGCCGGAGTGGCCACCAGCGCAAAATCGCCTTGGAGTCGCCTAGGAGCCTAGGAGGGAGATCGTCGATCATTGGCGTTGCATGCCTGGTGCCATACTAATTGACTCACCGAGGTTCCAATTGATTGAATCCACTATTTTGGAAGAGGTTCCAATTGATTATGAGAACAAAGTTGCTATCTATGATGATTATTGTGATGACATGCATGCTATAAAGAATAATGATAACCATGAAACTTGTCATCTTGATTTTAATTTTCAATTGGATTATGCCTCACATGATAGTTATTTTTGAGTTTGCTCCCACTATTCCGAATGAGAAGAATTTTGCTTATGTGGAGAGTAGTAAAATTTATATGCTTGTGCATCATGAGAATAATGCTTTATGTGATGGTTATATTGTTGAACTCATTCATGATGCTACTGAAAATTACTATGAGGGTGGAACATATGCTTGTAGGAATTGCAATAATATCAAGTTTCCTCTCTATGTGTTGAAAATCTTGAAGTTATGCTTGTTTTGCCTTCCTATGCAAGTTGATTCTTGTTCCCTAAGTTGTTTGCTCACAAAATCCCTATGCATAGGAAGTGGGCTAGACTTAAATGTGCTTGTCATATGCTTCATGATGCTCCCATTATGTTTTAATTCTTATCTTTTGTGTGAGCAGCATTGATCGTCATGCCTAGCTAGAAAGGCAATGAAGAAAAGCACTTGTTGGGAGACAACCTGTCCTGGAATTGTCACGGCAGATGTCCTTAGTGTCAGGACTTAGTCGCGAGGCCAACGCATCTATGTGTTAGCTTGAGAGGGGTTGATCGAGACGAGAGTCGCAACACGCAAGACAAGGATTTAGACAGCTTCGGGCCCCGGGAAACATCATCCGGTAATAACCCTACATGCTGTTTGTGGCTAGGTCTCATTATGATCATGAGAGAGTCGCCGGTAAGCCGGCTCTTGTGTCTAGCCCTAGAGATTGTTCCTGTTGCCTCTCTCTCTTTGGGGAGCCCTGCCCCTCCTTATATAAGTTAGAGGGGCGGGTTACATGTGGAGTCCTAGTAGGACTAGGACTAGTCTATCTTTTCTTACAAGTTGAATACAAGTCCGGGTCTTGCTTTCTTCCTCTTAAGCCGGCCTACACATAACGTAAACTGACCTTCTGGGCCTTGAGCCTCTTGGGCCCCCAAGATTTGTCGCTCCTCTGACCCGCTTGCCAGGTCACCCATAAGTCGCCAGGCTCGGGCGGGTCACTTAGTGAGTCGTCCAGTCAAGGCGGGTCATTAGTGAATCGTCCAGTCAGGGCGGATCATTAGTGAATCGCCAAGTCCGGCCGGTTTATACATCCGGCTGGGTCATACCGCAGGGTATATCCCCGACACAACCCAAAATTCATACCTACTTTTTGGTGTGTCCACATGATTAAGCTACTGTAGTAATCATGTTTTATAGCTTTTGTTTCAATAAAGTGCCAAGTAAGACCTTTGGGATGGCTTATGGTAATAGTTGATTTGATCTTGCTGAAAATAGAATTTTTTGCAGTCAGGAAAACAATTCTCATTTTTAGTAGAAGCGTGATAAAATACTGATTCTTTTTGCAGAAGATTAATAAACAAATTGCTTAGGACTTCCTAATTTTTCAAAACAATTGGAGTTAGAGAAGTATTCGAGAGTTACATATTACTACAGACTATTCGGTTTTTGACACATTCTGTTTTCTATGTGTTGTTTGCTTATTTTGATTAATCTATGAGTAGTATCAGAGGGTATGAACCATGGAGAAGTTGGAATACAGTAGATATAACACCAATATGAATTTATAATGAGTTCACAACAGTACCTAAGTAGTGATTTATTTTCTTATACTAACGGAGCTCATAAGATTTTCTGTTGAGTTTTGTGTTGTGAAGTTTTCAAGTTTTGGGTGAAGCGTCGATGGACTATGGAATAAGGAGAGGCAAGAGCCTAAGCTTGGGGATGCCCAAGGCACCCCAAGGTAATACTCAAGGACAACCAAGAGCCTAGGCTTGGGGATGCCCCAGATGGCATCCCCTCTTTCGTCTTTGTTCATCGGTAACTTTACTTGGAGCTATATTTTTATTCACCACATGATATCTGTTTTACTTGGAGCGTCATTTTGTTTTATTTTGTTTTTCTTACTGATTGAATAATATCCCAAGATCTGAAATTCTTAAATGTTAGAGAGTCTTCACATAGTTACATAATTATTCAACTACTCATTGATCTCCACTTATATCTTTTGGAGTAGTTTGTCATTTGCTCTAGTGCTTCACTTATATCTTTTTAGAGCACGACAGTGGTTTTATTTTGAAGAAATAGATGAACTCTCATGCTTCACTTATATTATTTTGGGAGTCTTTTAGAAGAGCATGGTAATTTGCTTGGGTTATAAAACTAGTCCTAATATGATAGGCATCCGAGAAGGATATAATAAAAACATTCATATAAAGTGCATTGAATACTATGAGAAGTTTGATTCCTTTTGATTGTTTTGAGATATGAGGATGGTGATATTAGAGTCATGCTAGTGAGTAATTGTGAGTTTGAGAAATACTTGTGTTGAGGTTTGTGATTCCTGTAGCATGCACGTATGGTGTATCGTTATGTGATGAAGTCGGAGCATGATTATTTATTGATTGTCATCCTTTGTGTGGAGGTCGGGATCGCGCGATGGTTAACTCCTACCAACGCTTCCCCAAGGAGCATGCATGTAGTGCTTGGTTCCGATGACTAATAGATTGTTGCAATAAATATGTGAGTTCTTTATGACTAATGTTGAGTCCATGGATTATACGCACTCTCACCCTTCCACCATTGCTAGCCTCTCTTGTGCCGCACAACTTTCGCCGGTACCATACACCCACCATATACCTTCCTCAAAACAGCCACCATACCCACATATTATGGCATTTCCATAGCCATTCCGAGATATATTGCCATGCAACTTTCCACCATTCCGTTTATTATGACACGCAGCATCATTGCCATATTGCTTTTGCATGATCATGTAGTTGACATCGTATTAGTGGCAAAGCCACCTTCATAATTCTTCCATACATGTCACTCTTGATTCCTTGCATATCCCAGTACACCGCCAGAGGCATTCATATAGAGTCATATTTTGTTCTAAGTATCGAGTTGTAAGTAAATAAAAGTGTGATGATCTTCATTATTAGAGCATTGTCCCAGTGAGGAAAAGATGATGGAGACTATGATTCCCCCACAAGTCTGGATGAGACTCCAGACGAAAAAAAAGAGGCCATAAAAAGAGAGGGCCCAAAAAATCAAAAAAAATTTAGAGAAAAAGAGAGAAGGGGCAATGCTACTATCCTTTTACCACATTTGTGCTTCAAAGTAGCACCATGATCTTCATGATAGAGAGTCTCCTATGTTGTCACTTTCATATACTAGTGGGAATTTTTCATTATCAAACTTGGCTTGTATATTCCAATGATGGGCTTCCTCAAATGCCCTAGGTATCCATGAGCAAGCAAGTTGGATGCACACCCACTTAGTGTCGGAGTAATGGGCCATGGGTAGCCTCACCCGAGCCCCCGAGCCTTTCAAGACCTTGGGCCGATTTCGCCCCATGAGACCTCTTACTGATGCGCCGCCTTCTGGTGGCCGGCTGGCTAAACGGCCGGCTACCCGAAGACGACCAAGCACCAACAGACAGATGGAGTCCTGTTCCCCACGACGACCTGTCGGTACGGCCTGCAGGCTGCGGGCCCTACCAGGCAGTGGGAGCCCAGAAGACAGCGGATGCCGGACCAGTCGGACCTAGGGGAGGCCGGCCTCCAGCAGGCGGCCAGCTCCTCCCTCGAGGTCCATGTGCCATTAACCAGATAAGACATGGTATGGCTACAATGATCTCCCACCAGGCGGCGGGGACTGTAGCCACACTCTTCCGACCAAGCTTGCGTCATTAGCATCACGACTACAGCGATTAGCCACCCACAGACCCGCCAGCGGCTGGAGCAGCCTGTCGGCTCTGTACCAGACCAGTCAGCAGGGCCCACCAGGCAGCGGGCCCCAGCAGTCGGCGAAGAAGCCGGTGACCAGAGACACTGACAGCCGGGTCCAGCACCTAGCCAGATTACCATTGTACCCCTGGGGGGTAGGCCTATATAAACCCCCCAGGGCACCCATGCAGAGGGTTCCCACTCCAATAGAACTAGCCACTACCCTAGAGGAAGAAGAGAGCTAGCCCAGCCTCCTACTACCTCTAGCACACAGCTCAAGGATCACCCTTGTATCACTTGTGCCTTAGTGATCATGCGGAGACCCCGCAGAGCAGGACTAGGGGTGTTATCTCCTAGGAGAGCCCTGAACCTGGGTAAAGTGCACCAGCGTATGTGTCTACGCCCTATCCCGCTTCCAGGCACCGGCGACGTTCTACTCGCTCCCACCATGATAAGCCATCCGTTGGCATATGTCGCACCCAACCCCCAATATTTGGCACCCACCGTGGGGCTCGGTGCACCATCTCCCGGAGACCTGCTTTGGACGGGAACCTTGTTCCTTCCTGGCGAGTGAAGCCAACCCAGCACGCCCGACGGCGTCAGCCTCAATGCGCTGCACGGCGTGGAAATTGCCCGCGCGATGAGCTGCCTCGCTGACCTTGTTGGCGAGATCCACCTCTCCGATGAGCCGGCCTCTGACGCGGGCACCGGCTGCCCTGAGAGCCGCCTCGTCAGCCTCCTCGATCAGCTTCACATCACCAGTGAGCCTGCTATGGACCTGGAGTCTGTTGGCTCCACCGACCCGATGATCGTCGACTCTGACACGGCGTCGCTTGACGCATTCCCCACCAACGTGGTGATCTACGACGAGCCACCTCCTCGCGAGCACAGCAGCGGGAGCACCGTCACGAAGGTGCTTGTCATCTACAGCGGCGAGCGCTCGGACGGAGGCGCTCAAGACCCACTCGATGCGGCGCTGCGAGACCTATCAACGCCCATCCTAGAAGACGCAGACGCTGAGACGCTGGAAGCACGACGCGTCCAGCTCCTCGAGAGCGCTGGCCGACTGTCTAGTATGCGACGCCTCTCGGACGCCTACCGGCGCGAGATGGAACGGGCCGTTGGTGGCACGCCGGCTCTTGAGGGGCCTAGCCGCATCGGCTCGATCCGGCAGCGTGGTGCGACCATAGCCGGCATGTTCGGCACAGAACGCCCCATCTACGCCATGCCTGTAGAGAACATCCGGGCCGCCCAGGCGGTGACGGATGAGTTGGACAAGTATGAGGGCGACAAGCGTCGCCACATGACGGAGCGAGTCCAGCAGCTCTTAGACGCGGCCGCCACACAACACGAAGCCGACTGCCGCGCTGAAGAGCCCGTCCCACAGAATGACGAACCACCCCTTCGCCTGGACCACGGCGCGACATCCCGGACGCCAACTGGTGGCGCCCGCGGAAGAAGAGGCAATGAACCAGCTGCCAGCCGCAGCCGGACTCGCCTCTCCATTGAGCATGACAAAGATGGCCGCCCTCGAGCAGTCGAGCGGCGAGGCGACCCGCCTCCCCCTCCGCCTCGTGGAGAAAGGCACCCCACTCCGCCGCCTGTCACGCACCCGATACTCGGCGACCGCCTTAGTCGCCGAGAGGGAGTCGGAGAGAACGACGCCCGCCATCGGATCGACCACCTCAGTCGATTCCTGGCGCTAGAAGAAGAAGAAGACGCATTGGGCCCACCATGTTTTGGCCCACGAATCCGAGATGAGCCCTTCCCCAAAGGGTTCACACTCCCAAGAGATACACCCAAGTACACCGGCCCCGTGAAGCTGGAAGACTGGCTGGTCGACTACTCCACGACCGTCAGCATAGCGAACGGCAACAAGCGCGTTGCCGTGAAGTACGTCCCGCTCATGCTTCAAGGCACAACCCGGACATGGGTTAACAGCCTGAAGCCCCGCAACAACAACAGCTGGGTTGATTTCACTGAAGCCTTCATCCGCAACTTCACCAGCACGTACAAGCGGCCTCCCAAGCCCCGACAGCTCTCCTTGTGCGTCCAAGGGCCCAGCAAATCGACTCGCGACTATCTCACGCGCTGGGCCGAGTTGCGCAACTCCTGCGAAGGTGTGCATGAGGTGCAGGTAATCGAATACTTCACGGCCGGGGGCCGAGAAGGCACCCTCCTCAAGCACCGACTTCTCTGTGACAAGCCTGCGTCTCTCGATGAACTGCTAATCATCGCCGACAAACACGCCACAGCCGACTCCTCCATGAAGGCGGAAATCCTAGTTGACGCATCCGGCAAGGTGGCACCTCAGGTTCCTCGGACTCCGGCTGGTGACACCAGTCGGCGACAGCATCCAAGCGACAACAAGCGGAAGGCCACCCAGCCGGCTTCCACCAGCCGGGAAGTGGCGACAGTCGAAGACCAGTAGCCGGAAGGGTAGCCAGCGCCAAAGCGTCAGAAGGGCGGCAAACCCAATTGGTTGCCCGACTTCTCTTACGAGCAGACCCTTGATGCACCCTGCAAGTTTCATAGTGGCACAAAGCCATACAATCACACCACTCGGAAGTGCCATTGGCTCACCAGAATCGCCAAGGGAGACGGACTCCTACCTTCTCTGCCTGCCGGTCCGCCACCTCCTCCGCCTCAGCAGCCGGCGGCTCGGCCAGTCGGTGCCATACAAGACGAGTATCCTGAGGAGCACGGAGCCCATGTTGTGTTCACCAGCGTGGCCGATGATAGACGCAGCAGACGACTGCGACAGCAAGAAGTACAAGCGGTGGCATCAGATACTCCAGGATTGATGCATTGGTCTGAAAAGCCCATCAGTCGGAGCAGGGCCGACCACCTAAAGGTCATGCCCTCCCCTGGTTCCTACGCCCTGGTCCTGGATGCTACCTTTGCAATGGAGAGGCGGGCAGCTCGCTTCTCCAGAGTCCTGATAGATGGCGGCAGCATCATCAATATCCTGTACCGTGACACAATGGAGAAGTTGGGAATCAAGCAGAAGCAGCACTACCCCAGTTGGACTGTATTCCATGGCATAGTCCCTGGCCTTTCCTGCTCACCAATCAGCAAGACCCAAATTGATGTCCTCTTCGAAAACAAGAATCATTTCCGCCGTGAGTCAGTTTGGTTTGAAGTGGTGGACCTTGAGAGCCCCTACCATGCGCTGCTTGGCCGGTCTGCCCTGGCCACGTTCATGGCAGTTCCCCACTACGCTTACCTCAAGATGAAGATGCCGAGTACCAAGGGGATCCTAACCGTAGTCGGAGACTACAAGAAGTCGTCTTCCTGCGCCGCGGACAGCAGCCGGCTGGCCGAGTCCCTTGTGATTGCAGCTGAGAAGCGGCTCCTTGATCGGGTTATGGTGATGGCAGGCAAGAAGCCGGAAATGTCATCCACTCCCAAGGAGTCGGAAGTTGAGGGCTCATTCAAACTGGCGAAGGAAACAAAGAAGATACCCCTGGACCCGAAGCACCCGGAGAGGCACGCTGTCATAGGTGCAAACCTTGACAGCAAATAGGAAGGCGATCTCGTCGATTTCCTCCGTGAGAATCAGGACATCTTCACATGGTCTCCCAAAGACATGCCGGGTGTTCTGACGGATTTTGCCGAGCACAAGTTACATGTCTGACCTGATGCCAAGCCGGTCAGGCAGCCCTTGCGCCGCCTGTCGGAAGAGAAGAGAAGAGTTGTCAGAGAAGAGATAGCCCGGCTTCTGGCAACCGATTTCATCATGTAAGTATTCTTTCCAGAGTGGCTGGCCAACCCAGTTCTTGTGCTGAAGAAAAATAAGCAGTGGCACATGTGTATCGATTATACCAGCCTCAACAAAGTTTGCCCCAAAGATCCCTTTGCCCTGCCAAGAATTGACCAAGTGATAGACTCCACATCCGGATGCGAGCTATTGAGTTTTTTTGGATGCGTACTCAGGGTACTATCAGATAAAACTGAACCCGGCCGACAGGCTGAAGACTGCCTTCATCACGCCATTTGGAGCCTTCTGCTACCTGACCATGACATTCGGCTTGCGAAATGCCGGTGCCACGTTTCAGCGTTGCATGCAGAAGTGTCCCCTCAAGCAACTCGGCAGAAATGCCCATGTCTATGTGGATGATGTGGCCACTACAAAAAAAATACACTTCCATGATGATACGTGTTTGTCACAGCAGGTCGCGTTTTTTGTCATGCATGTACATCCATGACAAATTTATGACAGAATCAAGATAGTCATACCTATGCGGTCGTAGAAGTGTTCCATGACATTACCAAAATTATCATCACGGAAGTGTCCACTTCCATGACGATAAATCGCACGTCACAGAAGTGCTTTCGTCAAGGGTGACCGACATGTGGCATCCGCCGTAACAGAACGCCGTTAAGCTATCGGGTCGGGTTTCGGATCCGATAACCCGTTAACAGCCCCGACCAATGGGGATTTTCCACGTGTAAAATCATCATTGGCTGGAGGAGACACATGTCGGCTCACCGTTGGGACAGATGTCATCCACTCATTGGACAGAAGGCGCCTATGATACGTCGACACGTGGCCCGGCCCAACAGAGGCCCATTCCTGTGAAAAGGCCGGCCCGTTTGACTTGGTCAAAAGGTGACGGGCCGGCCCACGGAAAGCCTGTTAACGGCCTGTACGCATATAGCCCATTTATAGCCCGCTAACCCAAGGCCCGTTACGCCCTACCCGAATTAGGCCCAGTAGCGTCATCTGGGCCATCAATATGATTCCAGCCCATTTTCACTTCTAGCCCATGTATGGCCCCTGACTTCTTTCGGCCCATATGAGGCCCTATGTAACTCTTGGCCTATTAACGGCCCGTGGTGAAACTGGCCCACAATGAACAGTGTATCACTTTAGACCCATTAATGGCTCGTGGTGAAACTGGCCCGTAATGAACAGTGTATCACTTTATACCCATTAATGGCCCGTTATTCAGTTGGGCCGTTTCCAGCCCATGTTATCTTTCAGCCTTCTCAGAGCCCATTTATTCTTGGGCTCATTTCGAGCATTCATTTACTTATGGCCCGTTACTGTAATTTTCTGCTTGTGGGCCAAATTCAGCCCATGGTTACAGTCAGCCCGTTTGTGGTCCGTTAATACATTGGGCCGTTTCCATAGCGTCATCAAATACAGCCTATTAATGATGGCCTGTTATGGTCGGCCCATGAACAGACGATTCCAACTCTCGCCCGTTTACGGCCATGATGCGGCCTGTTATTGGCCCATGTTTGTGTCGATCATCGGCCCGTATAAGGCCCATTGATGATAGGGCCCGTAGAAGGCCCATTGTTTCTACAGCCCGTAGAAGGCCCAGTGTTTCTACGGCCCCTAGAAGGCCTACTATTTCTATGGCCCGTAGAAGGCCCATCGCTTTCTCTGACTCGTAGGAGGCCCAAAGTCACTCTGATAAATATTAGCCCATGGTTATTGTGGCCTAGTTTTAAAAAATAGGTTATTGCAGCCACTAGCAAACCGCGGAAAAAGAACTGCACTGACTACAAGAAAACAAATAAACAAGACAACAAGGAAATAAATAAGCAAGCAACTTATGCTAGGCTATCACGGCTATTACACATATTACATCCACTGGGCATCAAAGTTCACCACCAGTGCAAATATAGGGAACACAACAGCATATAAACACCGCAGACAAAACAAGTCCGAATGAAACCACTTGAAAGAGTTCAAGAAACAATATCCAGGTACCCATAATCTTGGCAAGATGCTTAGCAAGCTTATAAACTTTCTCTTGTTTGGCGCTTAAATCCTCCAGTAACTTCATTGCACAAGAAAATACGATCTGAATTCTGTAGGGACTTCCTCGGTCCTTAGGCTTCTTGCCGCAGACGATGATGATGCCTTTCACTTGTAGCTGAGGCCAGAAGAAGCGAAGTGATTCAGCAAATGAGTTCGAAGAGCTTTTGCCGATGGTGCGGCGATGAACTCGAACACTACATCAACGCAGGACTGTGGGGTTTTCTCACTGTCTACAAGATCGTTTTTATCACCTTTCTTGGAGACCAACAGGGTTGTCTCACTATCTTGAACCTTATCTGCATTACTTTCTCTACCATTGCATAGTGGGGTGCTCTTCTCCAATATTCTGTTTGCATACTACAAGAGAAACAAGCAGACACATCACAGGTTTAGCTTGTAGTATACCAAACTCATTTTGGTAAACCGGTTCAGTAGTAAGGTGGACAGGATAACAGCATGAAACAAACATATATCTATGTACTATGGTCACTATATTGTCCATATCATTCTAGTTTATGTTCCCTAATCAAGATAGAGACAAGCTCAACTCATATATTTTTAAGACACAACAACATAGACAGAATATAAGTGTGAGAAACTACACAACATTGGCAGCACTTGTAATGTGCATCACATGAGAACATAACTGTTTATACAACTTAAACTAAAATCAACATAGAGCAAGAAGTTAGAACATCAATCCAGTTAAAGAAATAGGTTTAAAACATACCTGTTG
The DNA here is from genome assembly GCA_021437245.1 of Aegilops speltoides. NCBI lineage: Eukaryota > Viridiplantae > Streptophyta > Magnoliopsida > Poales > Poaceae > Aegilops > Aegilops speltoides. The sequence continues at coordinate 52,176,862 of CM038142.1, forward strand.
CGCCATTGGAGTTTCAATTGGATCCTTAAAATTCGAAAGTAGTTGGTATGTGTAAATACAGTGATGCAACAACAAAGGAGTATGGACCATAGCTACGGAATCTGACCTGAGAATAGTTGCTCTTCTGCTTTAAACGTGGAGTTTGGGTTAGCTGTGGTGGTCTTCATGCTTTGGGCACTCAGTAGCTTTACAAACTGCTCGTGTGGGGGTACTCTGTGGTGGACATGGTGCTTTGTCAACTATAAGTGGGTTACTATCCGCTGGGGTTGCGGTTAGATGGGTTGTAGCTGGTTCTCTGCCCAACGGTGTAAGTGTGCAATCTGCAAGAGTCTCGATTATGTGTGGTGGGGCTAGTTTACGGCCAAGACAACCATGGTTCTATCCGCATCGACGGGTAGCACTTGTCTTTTGTGAAGAACGGGTTTTGCTCCTTAGATACTGCCATCACCCCTCCAATTCAAATGGCTGATAAACAAGAAAAGAAATTGAACGTACAGACATTGTATGATAGACAGATGTGGTAATTCATATATATGTTGTCTAACTAAATAGGACAACATGACACAATTTCACATATATGATGCCTAACTAAACAGGATAGCATGACACAGTTTCCGATATATGATGGATAACTTAACAGGATACAATGGCATAATTCAACATATGATGAGTACCTAAACAGGATGACATGAGAAAACTATATGATGTCTTTCTAAAAATAGGTTGGGATGAAATAATTCACATACATGTTGTCTAAGTATACAGGATGGCATGATATAATTGACATAATTGATTCATATACTAAGCAGCTGGCACTCGCATGTATGCTCTCTAAACTAAGCAGATAGAATTCAATATTGTGCATATGATGTCTAAACTAAGCAATGCAAGACACCATATGCATCATATGAGAAATGTAAACATTGTAACTTAGAGCATACACCTCAGGTGGGATATAGGACTGGTCATCTGTCTCTGAATCCTCCTCTGAGGAGCTCCCTGTAACCATCAAGATATATGCTTCAATAGGTACCATTGCCTGCTCTGAAGACCTTGTTTTCACTCCAAATTTTTCCATAACCGGCTCAAATGGCTGATACACATGAAGAGTAGTTCAATATACACAGATTGTCGACAAATGGAATATAATGAGAAAAAAGATGGCATGAGATAATTCACATATATGATGCCTGGCTCCATGGCGGTGCATAATTCACATATACGATAACTGGCTGAAAAACATGGCATTGCATAATTCATATATCTGATATAGAAAGCAAACAGGAGGCATTCACACAAAGCAAGTCTAATCTAAGCAGATGGCATGGCAATGCAAGACAACATATGCATGATATGAGCAATATAACCCAGCCAAGTTAGAGCATGCACCTCGGGGAATCTGACCGTCATCTCTCTGAATCCTCCTCCGAGGAGCTATTTGTAACCAGTAAGAAATCTGCATCGACAGGTAGCACTGACTGCTCAGAAGACCTTGTTTTCACTCCAGATTTTCCCATGACCGACTCAAATGGCTGATGCACAGGAAGAGTAGATGAATGTATAAACTTTGCTGACAAATGGAACACATTATGGAAAAAATATGGCACGATACAATTCACATATACGATGACTGGCTAAACAGGATGGCATTGCATGATTCACATATATGATGCCTGGCTAAAGAAGATGGCATTGCATAATTCCCATATACTCCCTCCGTTCCTAAATATATGTCTTTCTAGAGATTTCAAATGCACTACCACATACGGATGTATATAGACATATTTTAGAGTGTAGACTCACTCATTTTGTTTCGTATGTAGTCACTTGTTGAAATCTCTAAAAAGAAAAATATTTAGGAATGGTGGGAGTATGATATAGAAACCAAACAGGTAGCATTCACATAAAGCAAATCTAAACTAAGATGATGACATATAATATGTATAATATAAGCAATGCAAGGCGCCATATGCATGATATGACCAACATCAGCATGCCAGGTTAGAGCAAACACCTCAGGTGGTAAACAGGCATGGTCGGCTCCTTCTGAATCTCCATCTGAACAGTTATCTTCCTCCGGAATACAACCTGGAAATGCAGGAGAGGGGGGCCACTTCGCCCACCATGGAGCAGCGTCTGCATGACATTATATTCGCACGCAACGGTCTTCTCTTTTTCTCTACATGTTCAGTACGATTGTGTACAATATCTGACATGCATAATAAAAAATAGTTAGATTTTGTAAGGCCTAAGGGGTGCATGCAAAAATCAAGACTGATGGTAGCAAACGAGTGGATGGATCCAAAACTAATGATAGCAGGTAGATTATAGCTTCAGTTTAAAAAGATAGACAATGGATCATCTATTGTTTGTTGCCCACCCAACATGAACCACATAGAAGACCCCGGATGAACGGATAGTAGATGAGATACTATTCGTTCTTTGGCTCGATATGAGAACCATGGGCAATTCAAAACTCAAGATTGAACGATAAAGTAGCAGGTAATAATAACCGATGTATAACGTAAGCAAACACGAAAGACTGCGACCTCTCTTCCGAAACTGTCTAGTCCTCAGGTTCATCTGCTCAGTCGATGATTGTAATGCAGTTGGCGTGGCTGCCTGCAACGGGGAAGATGATCTGTGGCGGCGAAAGCAAGTCTGCAGGGGGGATCTCTGCTGCAGTGAACGCTTCTGTCGATGGTGCACCTCAGGTGGGGTGGATGATGGCACGGCAGGAGCAGGACATAACACACCGAGTTTTCTTTGACGCCAATCCGAAAATGAAGTAAATCTGTAAGGGCTCCTTAGAATTGGAGGATTCTATAAACGCAGGGACAGGAAAAACACAGGAATAGGATAGGAATGCACGTGCAAAACAGAGCATTTGGAAACATAGGATTTCAGTCAACCTGGGTGTTTGGCTCACATGAATTGGAAGAACAGAGGAATGGAGAAACAAAGTGATGCGACGAGTGTATAACCTCTTTGGCTTAGCCTTGTGGACCTCATCATCATTGGGTTGGACGTGGAGGATGGTGATGATGCTGGTGTGACTGTCGGAGGCGGGGAAGAAGATCCGAGGCCTCTGGAAACGACACCGAGGGTACTACTCCGCTGTGATGGACGGTTCTGTCGTTGGAGCAGCTTCGCTAAGGTGTACGGCGATGAGGCTGAAGCATGACAAGACAGACAACTTTAATCTGAAGTGGGACCCTAATATCATCTGCAATAGATGATGTAAAATACATCACCAAAAAGTGCTAGATGTAAAACGCATCAGCCGCGCCACGGCCGCTCCGACAGATGCTGTAATTACTGTTCACTATGAACTTAACCGAAGAAAATGAACTTCACGAATAAACTGAATTTTCTTGTCGAAACTGATTGAACTAATGTGAGCATTGCAATAGATGTTTAGGGCGTTCGAGCACTAGTAGCGAGAAGCGATGATCTAAATCAGCGAGACGCCGGCGAGGAACACACTAGCAGAGAGCAAGTCGTGCAGTAGCACCGCGAGCGAGTGCTAAAGCAACAACTCCTGTAGCTGCCGGAGGTCGTGCAGCAGCAGCAGCAGCGCAAGAGAGAGCAAGAGCAGAGCAACAGCATGAACGAAAGCAGGAGCAGTGCAGCAGCGCGACCGACAGCAAGAACAGAGCCGCAACGCGAGTGAGAGCCGGAGCAGCTGCAGCTAGTGCCGTTGGGGAAGTCGCTGCCGAGGAAGCAACGACATGGGGGAGAGACGTCGTGGATGATGTGGCCGGTGACGGCGCCGTCGATGGAGACGCCATGTCTGCTCGGTATCAAGCACTGGCAGCCCCGTGAGATCGAATAAAAGATAAAATGCAGTGGTGAGTGCAGAACCTCCTTGGTGGCGCCGAGTTGGCCTCGGCTTCATCGGAGGAATTGGTGACGGTGCTGCAGTTCCGGTGGGGAAGGTCAAGACGGCACTGTGGAGATTGAGGTGGCGTGATAGACGAGGCTTACGTCGGGGTAGCTCCTTGGAGGTGGAGGATGGGACGGCTGATCCGGCGGGACGACGAGATCGACAATGGATCCGAATCCGGTGCGGTGGATGAGGGACGGCGAGCTGTTGCGGTGGACGACATAGTCGGGGAAGAGTCTCCGGCTGGGCGGTGGCTGGGAGGCCGACGGAGGAGCGTGGGGTTTCGCAGGTTTTGGCAGCCTCGGTGTACGAATGGGGGGGGGAGGGGGGGCGAAGGGGGAGGGGGGAGCCAAGCTTAGGGACGCGCTTGTCCGAAATGTAGGGTAAGTTACCAGCATACCCCCACTAGTTTTGACACCGCGACGTGGAGCTTCATTTCCGGCTGAGGGGTAGAAGGGGGATTTCGAGTGTCTGGGCTGCGGGAGCGATTTCGAATGTGGAGGGAGTTTTCGCGCGTGTGCAAATTCGGGATAACAAGGCGCGGCGCGGGTTGAAGAAGCGAGAGTTTCAAAGCAGGTGAGACAAAAGATACTCGAGCTTGAAAATTTCGGGATAACAAGGTGCGGATTCCTTGTTCGGCAGAACAAACTTAACGTGTAAAAAAAATCATACAAGACACAAGAGAGTCATGTCCCCTTTTACTATATTGCTATAGATGCCATTGAAAAAACTACAAGAAAAATGTAAAAAAAATCGGGAGAACATGATTACCCTGCACAGTACCAAATCGACTCGCACTTCCCTCAACAACAACAAAAAAAAATCCCCACCAAAGAAAGAGTAATGTCGCTTTTTATATGATTACAGATGCCATGATCTCGAATTTCAATTTTTGAATCCATGTTATGTTGAATTCAAATATATCATTAGGTGACCTTGCGGTTTATAATTGATGTAGTCATACATTTTGATCTTCCATCATATATGAACATTTTACTCCACCATGTGAACATATATATTGTCGTCTACCATATGGACTATTTTGAATCAATTTTCCTTATTTGAATACGATTGTTGTCAAGTTATACAATAATTTAAATATTATCTTGATAACAAAAAGACATGCATATAGCAGTAATCATATTTCACTATGAACTACATGTACCATACACTCTCCAATTCAAATATCTGTATCCATTTTATGTTGAATTCAAATCATAGTACATTATTGGTCTAGGTAGCGAGATGTTCGGATAATCTAAACCCTGTTTTCATACGTATAATTTTTGGCTGAATTGGGACAAGTTTTGGTATAAGCCTCTTGCAAAACCGGAGATTCTCTCAACAAGCCTCGTGGTTCCGAGAGGGAACGTGTCACCTTTGTGTGCGAAACGATATACGCTGCCTCCCCCCTGATTTTATTTACAGAGGCAACATAGAACTATATGAGTGCCCTGTTAAATTTTGGAATTATTTTGGGTTCATTTGGCCTTTTTATACATTAATTGAGTTTCTGGAGTTTTAATGTGCATAATCTAAATATGAATTGCATGCACATGCTCCGGTGCACCAAAGTGGGTTGAAAAATCACATGTGTGTCCTTGGTTGAATTTCTAGGTCCCATGGAAGAAATGAGAATGAAATTCAAACATCTGGGCATCACGACTCTGCCGAGAACATCGAGAAACTTAGATTTTAAATTCATGTAATGAAACTTGGCATGGTGTCATGTCATGGCACTAACATGTTGTCGTAAAAAATTGGGCCGATTTGGACGCTCGTGGTTCTAAGAGGGAACGTGCCACCCCCCGCCCTTGAATTTCTTAACAAAGGCAACATAGAACTATATTAGTGCCATGTTAAATTTTGGAATTATTCCGGGTTCGTTTGTCGTTTTATACATTAATTGAGTTTCTGGTCATTTAATGTGCATAAGTAAAATTTGAACTACAATCACATGCTCTCGTGCACCAAAGTTGGTTGAAAAATCACATTTGTGTCCTCGGGTGAATTTCTAGGTCCCATGCAAGAAATGAGAATAAAATTAAAACATCTGGGCATCGTGGCTCAGCCGAGAACATTGAGAAACTTGGTTTTAAAATTCTTGTAAATCCAAAACACGTCTGAAAATCATGAAACTTGGTATGGATGTCAAGTCATGGTACTACCAAGTTGTGGTAAAAAAAATGGCCAAATAGGAACAGATTTTGGTATAAGCTTCTTGCAAACCGAAGCTTCTCTCAAGAAGGCTCGTGGTTCTGAGAGGGAACGTGTCACCTTTGAGTGCGAAACGATATACGTTGTCCCCCTTGAGTTTATTTACAAAGGCAACATAGAACTACATGAGTGCCCTGTTAAATTTTGGAATTATTTCGGCTTCGTTTGGCCTTACTTACACATTAATTGAGTCTTTGGTCATTTAATGTGCATAATTCAAATTTGAACTACAAGCACGTGCTTCCGTGCACCAAAGTTGGTTGAAAATCACATTTGTGTCCTCGGGTGAATTTGTACTCCCATGCAAAAACTGAGAATAAGATTCAAACATCTGGGTATCGTGGCTCAGTCAAGAACATTGAGAAACTTGGTTTTAAAATCATGAAACTTGGCATGGTGTCATGTCATGGTAGTGCCATGCCGTGGTAAAAAAAATTGGCCGAATAGGAACAAATTTTGGTATAAGCTTCTTGCAAATCGGAGCTTCTCTCAAGAAGGCTCGTGGTTCCGGGAGGGAACGTGTCACCTTTGTGTGCATAATTCAAATTTGAAATACAAGCACATGTTCCAGTGCACCAAAGTTGGTTGAAAAATCACATGTGTGTCCTCGGGTAAATTTCTAGGTTCCATGCAAGAAATGGGAATGAAATTCAAAATTCTGGGCGTCGTGGCTAGGTTGGAAACATTGAGAAACTTAGTTTTTTAATTCCTGTAAATCCAAAACACGCATGAAAATAATGAAACTTGGCTTGGTGCCATGACATGGCACCAACATGCTGTGGTAAATTTGCAGTCCGATTTGCGAAGGCGCACACATTAACAATCAACAAAATCATTTTGGAACAAGTGCTGTCACGTTACAATCGGAAACACAAGTATTATTGAAACCGTGGGTGAGGGAGTCCTGGACTAGGGGGTGTCTGGATAGCCGGACTATCATCATCGGCCGGACTCCAAGACTATGAAGATACAAGATTGAAGACTTCGTCCCGTGTCCGGATGGGACTTTCCTTGGAGTGGAAGGCAAGCTTGGCGATACGGATATGTAGATCTCCTACCATTGTAACCGACTCTGTGTAACCCTAGCCCTCTCCGGTGTCTATATAAACCGGAGGGTTTTAGTCCATAGGACAACAATCAGAACAACAATCATACCATAGGCTAGCTTCTAGGGTTTAGCCTCCTTGATCTCGTGGTAGATCCACTCTTGTACTACCCATATCATCAATATCAATCAAGCAGGAGTAGGGTTTTACCTCCATCGAGAGGGCCCGAACCTGGGTAAAAACATCGTGTCCCTTGTCTCCTGTTACCATCCGCCTAGACGCACAGTTCGGGACCCCCTACCCGAGATCCGACGGTTTTGACACCGACATTGGTGCTTTCATTGAGAGTTCCTCTGTGCCGTCACGATCAGGAAGGATGCCTCTTCCCGTCTTCAAAGACGGTACCATTGCCAAAGGAGCTCTGGCCGCCGGCCAAACTATCCGGCTAGGTGGTTTTCTTATGACCGCCTGTTCGGCCGCCGCTCCGACGATGACCTCTCGGGTTATCAAAAGCGATCTTCGCGTCAGCTCGGAATTCACCGAGCAGCTGGATCCGATTGAGCTCTCCTCTGTCAACGAGCTCTTGGATTGCATCGCCGCCCTGGGGGTCTCTACAGACTATGATCAGATTGGGCTTAAAACCGATCTAAGAGAGATTAACTCCCCCAGGTTACCCACCACGTTGCGGTGGTAGAGGAATAATGCGGCGACTCTTCTTCTGTATTAAAGACCAGATGTCCAGACTCCTGTATCCCTCCATGCCGAATTCCCGCGGAGGGATGTACGTCGATCAAGTACTGAACCTAAAGTCAGGCAGCGGACCAGACTCATTGGAGAACGTCCAGCAATCCAAGCTTCCAAATTCGGAAACTCTTCGGCCCTTGAGCCTCAAGTTGCGCAGGGTTCCGGACTCAATTCCGCCCACACACCCAAACATATGCGATCTATCTCAAATCCGGCAAGAGCCCGCTGAAACAGTACATCATTACTGGGCCAGATTACTCCTGGTTATGGACATGATAAAAGACTGCCGTGAGGAAAACGCAATTTCAATTTTTTGCAACAATTGCACGGACAAGGGAATCTTGAACACCGTAAGTCGTCGCGATTTACACGCTTCGCCGACCTAGCGTCCATAGGACGAAAGTACTGTGCGATGGAGAGTGTCCGGAAAACCGAAACTAAGTTTTGGGACAATCTGGCTGCGAACACAACCCTAGTCCGAAACAAAAGGGTGCATCATGCTCAGGCACCCGGGACAAAAACCAAAAAGCAAAAACCCCATAAAGGGCACGGAACCGTACTGGAGGGATGGCTCAGCGATCCCTGTAAAATTCATAGTACAGAGGGCGCCACTCCAACACATAGCCTTCGAGCATATTGGATACTACGGCAGGTGGCCAAAAGTGGCGAAGAGCTTCTAGCCCCGGAGAACCACCCCAACATTACCAGTACGGTATTAACAGTCTTTGAGACTTTCGCATCAAACAATATGCGGAAACGAACAATCCCCAGCCTTGCCGAAGTCTACCAAGTAGCAACAACAAATCCATGGAGCAACACGGCTATCACCTTCAACGCCAGCGACGAACCTAAATTCCGAACAGCCAAAGCACCAGCCGCATTGGTCTCAGTCCAATAGTGGACGGCTTTCGTCTTACCAAGGTACTCATGGATGGCGGCAGCGGATTAAACCTCATCTACGAGGAATCCCTTCGAAAAATGGAAATAGACTGGAGCCGCATTGAGCGAAGCAGCACAACCTTCAGAGGAATAATCCCTAGTCGGGAAGCACGCTGCATAGCAAAAATCACACTTGATGTGGTGTTCGGCTCGCCGGACAATTACAGGTCCGAGGAGGTCACCTTCCAAGTGGCCCCATTCAGCAGCGGATATCACGCTTTATTAGGACGAGAGGCATTTACAATTTTCCAAGCCATACCCCATTATGGGTACATGAAGCTTAAAATGCCCGGGCCCAATGGAACCATCACTCTTGCCAGTGATCCGGACATAGCACTCCGCGCCGTAAACAAGACAGCCGCACTAGCCCTAGAGGCACTATCCAAAGCCCTAGCGGCAGAGGAACTCACTGCGCTGTGCTCTATGGTAAACAGGGACGATGTGATACTCGATAAGAGATCCAAGTCCACCTCTTTTAAACCAGCGGATGAAATAGTCAAATTCCAGGTCCATCCAACGGACCCCACAAAGACGGCCTCCATTGGGGAACAGTTAAACCCTGATGTAGACGCCGCACTACGAGAATTCCTTCGGGAGAATTGGGACATCTTTGCCTGGCACCCTTCAGATATGCCAGGAATCCCACGCAGATTGGCAGAACACAGCCTAAACATCCTAAAAGGATTCAAGCAAGTCAAACAGGCTCTTCGGCGATTTTCCAAACCCAAAAGACAGGCAATGGGAGAGGAGCTAGCCAAACTACTGGAAGCCGGATTCATCAGAGACATCAAACATCCGGACTGGCTAGCGAACCTGGTAATGGTACTAAAAAAGGACAAATCTTGGCGCCTGTGTGTCGATTTCAAAGACCTTAACAAGGCTTGTCCAAAGGATCCTTTCCCCCTTCCCCGCATCGATCAAATAATCGATACTACCGCAGGACACGATTCATTGTGCTTCCTCGACGCATACTCCGGCTACCACCAAATCAAGATGGCGGAGGCAGACCAAGCCGCAACGGCATTCATTACTCCATACGGACCATTCTGCTTCAACATGATGCCCTTCGGACTCAAAAACGCCGGCGCAACATATCAGCGCATGATTCAGACATGTCTGGCTACCCAGATCGGCAAAACAGTGGAGGCATACGTAGAAGACATAGTCGTCAAGACCAAACACGTCGAAACTCTAGTAGACGACTTGAGGCTAACATTCGTCAACCTCCGAGCATATGACATTAAGCTCAACCCGGACAAATGCGTTTTTGGCGTACCAGCCGGAAAGCTCCTGGGCTTCATTGTACCCGGTAGAGGAATTGAAGCAAACCCAGCCAAGATCCGAGCTCTGTCACAGTTGGATATCCCAAAAGACCTCAAACAAATACAAAAATTAACTGGATGCGTGGCGGCCTTAAGCCGCTTCATCTCCCGTTTGGGAGAAAAGGCATTGCCCCTCTATCGCCTCCTCAGGCGCACCGAACACTTCGAGTGGACGGATGCTGCCACGGCCGGACTCGAAGAAATAAAGGCCATATTGGCAACAAATCCGGTCCTGGCCGCGCCTAACCTGGGCGAACCGATGTTATTATATATCGCAGAAACACATCAAGTTGTCAGCGCGGTACTCGTCGTCGAACGGGAAACTGAAGGAGACAAATTCCCTCTTGAAAAACCAGTGTACTACGTATCCACCGTCTTAACCCCATGCAAGTCCCGATATCCACATTATCAAAAGATAGCGTACGCGGTGTTCATGGCATCCCGGAAGCTGCGACACTACTTTCAAGAGTGTTCGATAACAGTTGCCTCCGAAGTACTTCTCAACGACATTATAAACAACCGTGACACGACGGGCAGGATTGCAAAATGGGCCATCGAGCTCTTACCATTCGACATAACCTACAAACCACGGCGAGCTATAAAGTCGCAAGTTTTGGCTGACTTCGTCGCCGAATGGACCGGCCGAACTCCTAAAAGTACAGCGCATACTCAATTGGATCATGCATTTCGACGGCTCCAAAATGTTGGCCGACTTGGGGCTGGCGTCGTATTAGCGTCCCCAACCGGAGACACGCATCCAATACGTGCCAGATAATGTACACGGACTCCAACGATGCAGCCGAATACGAGGCCCTTCTACATGGTCTCCGGATGGCAATCTCCATGGGTAGTCAATGCCTAGAAGTGCGCGGAGACTCAAACCTTGCAATATCCCAAGTAAACGGAGACTTTGACGCCAAGGATCCGAAAATGGCAGCCTATCGTAATGCCGTCTTAAAAATGTCAGCTCGGTTCGAAGGGCTCGAATTCCACCATGTAGCCCGGGATAATAACCAGGTAGCCGACGTGTTGGCACGCATCAGCGCAAAACACGACGCCGTCCCTCCGAACATCTTCCTGGAACCGCTCTTCAAGCCATCCGTATTATGGGAAGAGGAGTCCGGAAATAACAACCCGGATACAACCGTACCACCCAACATGGAACATTCTGACACAATCGATGGCTCAGCTAATGAAGTAACACCTTCAGCCCACGAAATAATGGTAGTAGCTGCCCCATGGACGGAACCATTCCTAGCCTACTTAATTAGGCAGGAACTTCCCGACGACCAAAATGAGGCCCGCTGCATAGTTCGGCGATCTAAAGCCTACAAGGTCCATGAGGGAGAGCTTTATAAGAAAAGCACAACCGGAGTCCTTCAAAGGTGCATCTCCGAAGAGTAAGGGCGAAATCTGTTGGCTGAAATTCACGCCGGACTCGGCGGGCACCACGCTGCAGCCCGGGCCCTTGTAGGCAAGGCCTTCCGTATAGGATTTTATTGGCCGACGGCCCGGGCAGATGCTCAGGACTTAGTCCAGCGATGCGTCGTGTGCCAGCTTTTTGCTAATCAAGGCCACATGCCACCCACCACCCTCAAAACTATACCCATCACCTGGCCGTTCGCGGTCTGGGGCCTTGACATGGTCGGACCCCTTAAAGGGGGAACCCATAAGCAAAAATACCTATTGGTAATGGTGGACAAATTCACCAAATGGATAGAGGCCAAACCAGTTAAAATGGCCGAATCCGGACCAGTGATAGACTTCATATCCGGGGTAGTACACCATTATGGTGTCCCCCCCACAGCATCATCACCGATAGCGGCCACGAACTTCACGGCTGACAAGGTTAAACTCTGGTGCAAAAATATGGGCATTAAGCTCGACTACGCTTCAGTTTATCACCCTCAAACCAACGGTCAAGTTGAATGAGCAAATGGTCTAATCATGAGCGGCATCAAACCCAGATTAGTGCGGTCCCTTACGGAATCTAACACACACTGGGTAGAGGAGCTCGACTCCATACTCTGGGGGCTGTGGACCACGCCAAACCGCACTACCGGATTCACACCATTCTTTATGGTATACGGCGCAGAGGCAGTTTTGCCCTGCGATATAATTCATGACTCACCTCGGGTGCGCATGTACGAAGAAAGAGAAGCCGAGTTGGATCGGCAGGACAGCTTGGATGCATTGGAGGAGGAGCGCGACATGGCAAAGGCTCGTTCCGCATTCTATCAGCAGCAGGCTCGAATATATCAAAGCAGAGAAGTGCGGGCTAAAACTTACAATGTTGGTGAACTAGTTCTACGCCTACCGGACAAGAAAAAGGACAAACTCAAGCCCAAATGGGAAGGTCCCTTCATCATCAACCAAGTCCTGACCGGTGGAGCATACCGTCTGCGAAACGCATCGGACAACCGACTCGTGCCGAACCCATGGAACACAGCCCGCCTCCGAAGATTCTACGCCTAGCGCCGGACTCAGAGTTAGTCTCCTTCCTCCGTCCACATTTTATACTTCAGTTGTCTTTTGTTTCTCTCTTTTCTCCCACCTTTTTCATAAAGCCCTTGAGGGCTGATTTGCGCATTGTTCGCACACACTTGATGTGCTATTCGCACTCATTATACCTAGGGGCTTCTTTAACAGAAGCTTATTTATACGGGCTTTTATGCCCAACACATGCGTCAACCTTCCACATGTACCTTTTCTTCACCATTATATGCATCGATATGACTTAAGTATTGGCCAAGCTGGGTTGCCTGGCTCCTGTGCTTACCCCTACGTTCCCGATTGTTCGGCTAGGAGGTAAAGGGAGCACCTCTGCGATTGTTACTCTTGGGTCACCGGATGTGTACCTCGAGGCGGGTGAAGCCGAAGCTAGCGTTCTTAAGGGAATATTCGGTTGGTGACTTGAAAGATGATTTCTCACTTATTTATTTATCTGGCCCCAGATGTTTTCCTGCTCTTTTTGCAGTCCGGACATGCACTTTAGGGCATGCCTCCCAGGGAAAGGAACCCCTAACGGAACTATTCTCCCTGGAAGATGTTTCTTACTAACCATGTAATATAACATAACTAGTTGGGCACTTATGCGATAAAGCACTAATGACCCCTACTTTGGTCTCCATGCATGCCCGGTTTTTGCATAACCATGAGGGTATTCGGACACACACCGGACTGTTGGGTCCCGAGGTTGAAGCGAAAAGGTCCGCAAAGACAAATGATCTACAATCCGGCTAGAAGGCATTATACATGTCACTTTAAAAAGAATACATCGTCACATCGAATGATTGTACTCCTCTTCAACCCCATCTAACAGGCTCTCTAATTTACAGTCCCGTTCGGAATACTTAGCGGCCAACTCTACTTGGCCGTACACTAAGCTCACAGGGATCTCCTTCCCATCGGGCCCCACAGGGCCGACCTCGGCCATGTGGTTCGGATCCGCCTTCTTGTACCGCGTCTTCACCATGGCCCATGCCTCCCTAGCGCCTTGACGACAGGCCGATATCTTCCATAGACGGAAGCACTGCCGTGCTCCCTAAAGCTTCTCCGCAAGCCCTCCAAGACCCTCGGGTAGGGAGACGGACGGCCATAAGGCCTGGACAACGCCACCCATCGCCTGCTGAACACGTTCATGCAGTTGCAGCAGCTCGGAAAGTTGATCACCCATTGAACCGGGCATTTCCACCGCAGGGCGACCTGTGAGCACACCTACAGACACATTTCTGTCAATCGACTTCCTCGCCGAACCCTTATTTTCAAAAGAGTTTGCTCAAGCACTTACTGTAGATGCCGCGACGAAGCCGCTGATTCTCCTTGCACTCTTGTAGCTCCTGGGACAACTGGGTATTCTTCTCCATAAGATCCTGCATATCAAATGATCCTTAAATCAGTTATTTTAACTACTTTAAGTCTCGGGGGCTACTGGCATATATAACTATTAAAATCCCTTACCCGTATGTCTTTTACATACTGCTCCGTGGCTCTGGTTAAACCATCTTGAGTGGCACGGAGGTGCGCGTCTCCCGCGTTAAAGGCATTCAACGCCTCCGGGGAGAAACACGCGTCACGAAGAACTGTCCGGCGGCGCCTGTGGTTCATGGCGCTCTCCACCTTAGACCTGGTGGCGGACAGCCCGTCGGCATCATCCGTTGGAGGAGCATCCGGCTCGCGCCTTGCGCTCGCCTCCCCCTCGGGGCCAGGTGTTGGAACCTGGCTGGCGGAGGCTTGGTTAGCAACCTCTCCGGGCATAGTCCGACGAGCGCTCTTTCTCCTGAAAAAGTTATGAGCATCAATATACCTCACAGGGGTCTTTTCTGTAAAAACGGTGGCGTGCCATACCGTTGCGGCGACATTTCAATTCGCACCGCACCCCTCTTCCTCCTGCTAGGCCGAACTGACCCTGGTTGGTCAGCCGCCACGGGATCAGCTTGCCGCCTTGAAGGCACCTCCTGCAAGACACCATTGGTATGCGGTGGTCAGAAATAAGCACGGACGAAGTAATGGAGTCAGGGCTCCGGTAATAGTTACCTGGGAAGCCGGAGACAAACCAAGGTAGTCAGCCGTAATGGCGACTAGAGCATTGTCCATGCTAAGCTGGTGGAACACCCCGTCAATCAGCTCCACCTTTATGTCCGGATCCTCTTCGGAGGCCGGATCAAGGGATCTTCCTGGATCCTCGGGTTGTGGAGCCGGACTGCGTATACCCTCCACATCCCGGCGCAGTTCCTGCGTCAAAATTGTAAAGTAAGGCACTTAACTTTGAAAGCACGGATCGGATGAGTAAACGTCCGCTTACCCAGTTACGAGGGTTATTCATGGAGAACCCATTCAATGGGCTCGTTTGGAGGAAGTCCTCCTTCTCCCCCTTGTACAAGCCGGACAGGATCTTCACCAGATCTGCGGCCGATCCCGGCCCCTTGCGGCCATGACGGGTGGTGTCATTCTCCCCGTTGAAATCCCACATGGGGTGGCCTCAGATGGAGCGGCTGCACCCTCGCATAATGCACGTGGCCATGACTCCAATCATGGTCAATCGGAATGGGCCAGCAACCTTATCCGCCCATCAAATAATGGGCGCCTCTGTCTTCCTCTGTTGAGGGCTCATGGGCGCCAACTCGGCGTTTCTTCAGAGGAGCATTACTGGACTCCGGGAGGCCGATCCGAACTGGGTCCGGCCGTGGAGCATCTTCCACATAAAACCATTCTGAGGGCCAGTCTTCGGACGCCTTCTTTGGGGTTCCAGATAGTTATCCGGTCCCGGCGATGCGCCATATTTCGGCTCCGCCCACTTGATATATTGACCCCTCGTGAGAACGGGGTACGAGGCAAAACAGTCTCTTCCATAGCGCAAAATGGGGCTCGATGCCCAGGAACAGCTCGCAAAGAGCTACGAAGCCTGCAATGTACAGAATGGAGGCGGGCGTAAGGTGATGAAGCTGGAGTCCGTAGAACTCCAGTAGCCCCCGGAGAAACGGATGTATGGGAAATCCGAGTCCCCTTATTAGATAAGGGACGAAACACACCCGCTCTCCTTTAGAGGGACTGGGGGTATTCTCCGCCTGCTTTCCACCTTTGTAGGTGGCCAGCCCGGCTCGAACCGGGACCATAAAGGCCGGAGGAAGGTATCCCTCTGTTTGGAGCGTCACCAGCTCGTTGTGCGGGACTGAACATCTCTCCTGGCTGAGGGCTGGGAGCGTGAGAGGAGGAGCCACGTCGACGGTCCATGATGGAGTGGATTTTTGGTCAGAAGCGCTCCGATGAGTACTCATGGAAGGAGGATGGTGTGATTTGGATCTGGATTCTTGCCTCACTTATAGGCAGCTCATTTGCGCAGCTAGGGGGTAAAATGTGAAAATACCCTGGACTTTCGCATTCGTACAACACGTGGAAGAGGGCCATTATTGGGCATGGAAGCCAAGGAGCGCAACATTTATAAGGAAGCCGGACACTATTCGGCAAGCACATGGAATTTGGAGGAGAACCCGCCTTGCAACACGAAGACAATATCTGGCGCGGACTCGTCGTCATTGAAGCCTAGTTAAAGGACTACCGAGGAGTCCCGGACTAGGGGTGTCCGGATAGCTGGACTATCATCATCGGCGGACTCCAAGACTACGAAGATACAAGATTGAAGACTTCGTCCGTGTCCGGATGGGACTTTCCTTGGCGTGGAAGGCAAGCTTGGCGATCTGGATATGTAGATCTCCTACCATTGTAACAGACTCTGTGTAACCCTAGCCCTCTCCGTGTCTATATAAACCGGAGGGTTTTAATCCGTGGGACAACAATCGTAACAACAATCATACCATAGGCTAGCTTCTAGGGTTTAGCCTCCTTGATCTCGTGGTAGATCCACTCTTGTACTACCCATATCATCAATATCAATCAAGCGTGAGTAGGGTTTTACCTCCATCGAGAGGGCCCGAACACAGGTAAAAACATCGTGTCCCTTGTCTCCTGTTACCATCCGCCTAGACACACAGTTCGGGACCCCCTACCCGAGATCTGCCGGTTTTGACACCGACAGTGGGCGTTCTACTTACTAGTACCATTTACGTGCCGCCACGCGTCCCCATTGTTTATTAGCTAGGAGGCTCCGTGCGAGGTAGCTATTTGAGTATGAGAGTGCGTCGGACCCACATGCATGCTTATCGGGAGGAGAGCCTTTGACCTCCATCTGCCGTCCACCTCTCTCCCAAGGTCTCCATTAATGGCGCCCGAGCCTCTATTTAATGGCGTGGCTATGTCTCACTCGACTGAGATTTAAGAGAGAAAAAAGAAAATCTGATAGCACGGATCTTGATGTAAGATCCGACGGACCTATATAGCATCTACTGCGACTTATAGCAAGACTGATTAATATATAAGGACGATTTTTTTTATCAAAGAAGGGCTTGCCCCTTCCGATTTTCATTACTGAAAACCACCACAATTCACAAGAAGTTCAGCACAACTCCAGCCTAACACGAAGGACTAAAAGTACCAGATTGAAATCGCAACATCCCAAGAGGCCAACAAAGGCCAAACATCCGCGCTAGAACCCAACATTTCACAACTGACGACACAATCGACATCCTAAACCTATTATTACATCAAAAGAAACCAGGAAACTGAAGGAAGCCTAGCAGCAACTAGAAGAACAACAATGCCAGGGTCGCCACAGCAAGAGTTTTCTTCATTCCAGCCTCGCAACATTGATCTTCCACAGAAAGATAAGGACGATTAATTGTCTTACATAATTAGAAAGATAATTAAAAATGCCACATGCGGCTATGCCCGAAATACACAAGGGCAAATGAAGAAGGAAGGCAAGGATCTGGCTCGCTGATCTCTACTTTCTTGATGCGTTGCTGCAGGCCGCGGGAACTAGTCTCCGCGGCGAGCGGCGATGAGCTCTTTCTTGTCCTCAAGACGCTGCTTGAGAACATCCACGGATTCCTCCACCAGCCTTTGGCGCTCGTTGCGGAGCATGTCATTCTCATCCATAAGTTTCTTGACGATGACGCCAGTCCTCTTCAACAAGGCACTGGTCTCCTCCTGCTGGTCTGCACTTCGGACGATCTTCTCCCTCAGCAGGTCGCGCTCGGCCCGGAGCCTCTCATTGCCCTCCCTTAGTTGCCGGATGACGCCGGTAGCCTGTTCAAACAAGGCTTTCACGTCGTCCTGCAACCTCGCCAAGCCGAAGATCTGATCCATCTGGCTATGGACGATCGCATGCATGCGCCTGTAACAGTCGTCGCCTGCCCGTGAGAAAATTTCCCAGGCCGTCGCGGTGCGGCGGGACATCTCTGCTGCATTCGTGGCGCGGCGGGACATCTCTGTTGCTTCCGCGGTGCGGCCGGACTAGTCTGCTACATCGACGGCGCGGCGGGACGTCCGTGCTGCTTCAGCGGCGCGGCGGGACCTCTGTGCTGCTACTTCCGTGCGGCAGGACATGTCGGCTGCTCTCGCAGCGAGGCGGGACATCTCTCGTGCTTCCGCTTCCATGCTCACCTCTCCCTGGTAGCAATCTCTTGATCCAGAACTCACGCTGGCCATGGCAGACACAAGGGAAGGATGCTGAATGACTTTTTGTTTTTGTGGATGAGGAGCTGAGGAGGAATGTGCAGTCATCTTAGCATACTAGCATTTATAACCAAGTACTAATACACTCCTAAGTGGGAAACCGTTTAGGTTGTGATCAGTGTGAACAGGTTTGGAATTCAATATACTAGCGTGGTACTAATACGCTCCTAAGTGGGAAACCGTTTAGGTTGTGATCGGTGTGAACAGGTTTGCAATTCAATATAGCGTGGAGTAATTTGGAATGTGACGAGACGCAAGCTCAAAAACTTGTACTCTGAGTTTGGTAGTACGTTATACAGGAAGAGAAGAGGTGCACGCACACACTCGTCCTCTCACACACACATCTGTTTTTTCTTGAAAAGGAGGATGATGAGCCCCGGCCTCTGCATCTGGGAGTCACACACGCATCTGTAGCTATGAATTGTTGTGTTCTCAACCATCCGATTGGCTCTATCATGGATTACCCATATACTAAAACATGTCTAGATACATCTATATTTTGACAAATGGAAGGCATGTCTATTGTGGAACGGAGGGAGTGCTTTTCATCAAAAATGGATAAAAAGGGACATGTCTAGAACTAAAATACGTCTACATACATCTCCTTTTATCCATTTTGATGACAAGTAGTACTCTTACCCAAAGGAACTTTATATCCAACAGAAACAAAATATCCGCTCGATCGTTGGAAATTACCGATCCGATGTCAAGTAATTGCTACTAGTATACCAAAACCCACCATTTCTTAAGCTAAAGTAGACCAAGGTAATCCCTATATTAGCATATTACTAAGATAAAAGAAGGCACCGTCGAAACATTTAGGACGTGAGCTTGTCAATCTGAATGTGGAGGGACACAAGCTTAGCCCCTGCCAGCAGCTTGGGCGGGCCTGTCAAGAAGGTCAGCTCTGCACGTCGGCATCGCCGGGATCCACTTCTTGTCACCTCCATTTCCACCTTGACGCGTCGGTCATGCCTTTAGGCTCCCCGTGTCCGTTAAGCCCACAGCTTAGCCAAGTAGTGCGGCGGTGGGGACACCCCGCTCGATGCGACGACAAACACGGCGTTAGGCGCGCGCCGATGTCGAGCACGCCGCCGACCAAGAAAAATGCACGGCAGTCCTCCTCCGCGAACAGCAAGAGCCGTGGCTCCGACAGTGGCACTTGCAGCTGAAGCACCTTGCCGTACTGGATCCTGTGCACGGGCATGGGATGCGCGGTGTTGATGTGGTGGTAGAGCGCCGGCGGCGGGCCTTCATAGCCGCAGACGGGCACGGGGCATTTGCAGGGCGCGAGCGGACACATGCTCTGGTGATCGGCGAGCTTGTGGTAAGTGATGTAGAGCCCACAGCCTTCGTGCGGGCACTCCACCCTCACCGACGAAAGGACGGAGTCCACCGCCATGTTCCGCGCGTCGAAGCCACCGCCGCGCTCTCACTTCTGGCACTGCCGCTGGTTCCCGGGGCGCTCGTCGCGGCAGTCCGAGCAGGAAATGTGCCCTCCCTTGCATTGCAGAAATCAATCCAACAGCACATCAATCAAGAAACCTGCACCTTGCTCAATCAGCCGAACGGACGAGGTGTATTCGAACCTCATACACTGGAGGCGTCAAGGGGCAGAGGCACAAGGGGCAGTGGAGCACGGTGAGGTCCATCGAGACCTTAGAGAGCTCCATCGTCGGGTCCTGTTCCTGTTCGGTCTGCATGATCTCGCCCTCCTCGTGCACAACCATCCTTCAAGGTGCATTAAATCAACACATGCAAGTACTATCAAAAGAAGAGTCACGGCATGCATGCATGCGTTGTAATTAATGCATCGGTAAACACACATTATTGAAATATATCGAGTGCAGTGCTTTGATGTGTCGCGTCAACTCGTACATCAACGAGAAGTTTGATTATCCTCTCCCTCGCGGACTTAACTGCACCTGCCTTTGGCTGTATGACAGGTTGGCCACACACCTGTCGGGCCCACCTGTCATACACGCAAAGACAGGAGCGTCCCTCCCTCGCCTATGAGTGTGGTGGCTGGCAAGACTAGGAGAAGCTTTTGCTACACGCTCTAACTCCCGCACGCGGTGGACATGCAGCAGTTCAATCGGTGCCAGATGGCCAGAAGCGTACTGTAATACTTCTCCAGTGCAGTAGTACACCATCGTTGTTCGACTTCCCAAAGAGGCGAAGAGCCAAGCGTAGCCCGGACGCTTGTGTGGCAGTTTCATGTGTAGAGTAGTCTAGATAGCGTGTACCGTGCCTGTAAGCTTAAAATCGTTGGGGTCGGCTCCATGCTATGTGGCCGTCTCGAAGTTTTTTTTTTAAATTAAAATAGTCTTCTGGCCCTACCTGTCACCCTGGTGATTGTAGTTCGCATGCTCATCTGGTCAAGACAGGAATATATATTTTAATTTGTTTTTTTTCGAAAAGGGGGGACTCCCCGGCCTCTGCATCAGAACGATGCATACGGCCACATATATTTTAATTTGTGGTGGGTAAATGTTAGAGGTTGCATCAAATATATTGTACACTGCGGGTTTTTCAGCCAAGTTTAGAGGCAAGCATGTGGGGCCAGTGCTATGATGTGTCGCATCAACTCGTAGAACAAGGAGAAGCTTGATTTTACTACACGCCTTCTCCCTCGCCCATGCGTGTGGTTGCTCACAAACGAGGACATGCTTTTTCTTAGTAGTAGTACTTCCACAACAAGCTATCCGTCCCTCTTGCGGTGGACGGACATGCAGCAGTGAATTCGACACTGTAGAAGCAGTAGTAGTAACAACATTGTTCGTCTTCTCGAAGAGGCGAAGAGCCAAGCGCAAACCGAATGTTGCAGTTGCGAACATTGGAGCACGTATATAGCCAGGCTCTTGCATGATACAAAATTGCTATGTGAGCCCACTATTGTACTAAATGCGCACAACTACTTGCTAGTATAGCCCTGTAAACCAGAAAGGAGTATTTGCCCTTCTAGAGATTTCAACAAGTGACTAGACTACACCGAGACGGAGTACATATGGAGCAAAATGAGTGAATCTGCACCGTAAATAAATACGTACTAGTTCTATCGTTTTCCTCTCCGAGGTGCACAATATTGAGTATACTGACTAGTCTCTTTTTGACACGCATTTACGTTTTTTGACACAGTACAGACGCAAGCGCTCATATACACGCGCATACACTCACCCCTATGAACGCACACACGCACGACACTATCATCTTGAAATTTATGAAGTCACCATAGGCACCTCGTTGTCGACGGGTCCATAGGTGCTTGAATGCCAAGGAGGAAGAGGGTAGCGGTCCCCGAGACGTTGAACGGTCAATGATGCATCCTCAATTACATGCAGAGGGAATTAATTGGAGAAGCAGACTAGAGCCAGCACGATGTGAATGCAAAAGAGGAGTGTTACTGTACATGCTACAGTGTGGACCGTAGCACATTGTTTTTTATGGCCATATCACCACATTATTGTTTTCTACTGCTGGTTCACTGGGCTACCGTGGTTCGCATGGCTGGTTCACTGGGCTGCCGTGGTTCGCACTCCTCCGACCTGAGTAGTACTGCCTCCGTTCTAAATATAAGTCTTCGTAGATATTTCACTGTGGACCACATACAGATTTATATAGATGCATTTTATGTGTAGATTCACTCATTTTTATCCGTATGTGGTCCATAGTGAAATCTCTCCAAAGACTTATATTTAGGAACGGAGGGAGTAGTATAGTACTAGTATATACCGCATCATTCTTTGCTCCTTCTTACTACTCCGACATGTGGGAGAGCCAGAACCCGGGTCGACGTGTCATGCACCAGATTAGAGCGCGGAACGGAAGAGGGGCATCACCCCGGTCGTAGCGCCAGTAGTTCATGACTATAGTGAGTGGTCATATCACAAGTGTTTCCAGCACTAACGCGCCGTCAAATCGCACAGCCCCACTCGCTCACCCTCCTCGCCTCTCTGTCAACCGCCTCAAAAAGCTGCCATGGTACTTGCCCAGAAAAGCCCCGCCCTCAACTTTTAACAACGCGAAAATAGTTCGAGCTTGTTCGTTCTATATAAATATAGTACTTACTATATGTTTATTCACCCGTGGGGTTGTTCAACGAATGGAGGGGCGGGGAGCACAAGTGAACAATACTACCTCTGTCCGGGTTTATTGGTCCCCATTGTATTTCGTGCCAAATTTTGACCATAGATTAAACTAAGAAAATGTTCACGCGTGTCACCAAACATTATATTTTTCAAAACTATGTTCAAATACGAATCCAATGAGATAATTTTTCTTGACATGCATTAACATTTTGTTAGTTAAATCTTTAGTCAAAATTTGGCACAAACTATAAAAGGGACCTATAAACCAGGACGGAGGTAGTACTGTAGTAGTAGTAAGAAGGAGTCGTAGAGTAGTCACCTTAAATAGAGAGTTTCTTTTCTTTAATGCCACGTACACAAATTGAAACGCTTGCTGTGGAGAGAAAAAAGATAATCACTCCACTATATATGGACGTAGGGGCCTGAGAGCTTGCTTTACTAGGGTTGCTCTCTTCATTCTCTCATCCTCTCCAGATATAAACAAGACAGCGGTAGCGACATTTTCTCTCTGCTCACCGCTGGTCACAGATCCGGCCGGATCCCTTCGGCCGGTGTGTGTAGAGGACTAAAAGGTGCATCGTTCATGCGGTCATCACTGCCGAGGGAGGAAACCCACAGCTGTCGGAGGGGACCGATCCTCTACCCGTGCCGTTCTCTCCGACACAGCGCCGGCTCGGGAGGTCCTCCGACTCTTCTTCCTCCCTGTCGTATTGTCCGCCGATCCGACCTGCCGCCGCCAACATCTCGGCGACCCTCAAGTATAAGTTCTTCGAAAGCGGCCTTGCTCTACTACCCCAGCTCCCCACATGTCTGCATGTGCATCTTTTTCTACTCCCATCAGCTGTTCCAAAGCCACCTAAATTTTTAGTATTATTAGAGGTAAAGCTACTTCATGCATTCGAATCTAGGGCTTTGTTCAAACAATGATGAAAGGGGGGAAAGTTGTCGCATGAATCTAGGACTTGATTCAAAGAGGAAATAATATG
Source organism: Aegilops speltoides (assembly GCA_021437245.1). Classification (NCBI taxonomy): domain Eukaryota; kingdom Viridiplantae; phylum Streptophyta; class Magnoliopsida; order Poales; family Poaceae; genus Aegilops; species Aegilops speltoides. The sequence continues at coordinate 52,200,163 of CM038142.1, forward strand.
GTGAAAGTAGTAGAGACCGGATACCCAACCGGTCTCTTGGTTGAAAAGGGAAATAATGGGAAAACGTAGTACAAACTGGATAGGGAACAAATCTATTATTGGTTTGAAAAAAGGATAGACAGTGGCGGCTGGTGGACAAGTCAACAGAGTATGTCCAGGATTAGATTTGCTGCCATCACATAGTAAAAGGTCTCCAGGATTAGATTTGCTACCCTCACATAGTAAAAGGTCTCAGGATTAGGTTTGCTGCCCTCACATAGTAAAAGGTCTCAGGATTAGATTTGCTGCCCTCACATAGTAAAAGGTCTCAGGATTAGATTTGCTGCCCTCACATAGTAAAAGGCCTCCAGGATTAGATTTGCTGCCCTCACATAGTAAAAGGTCTCCAGGATTAGGTTTGCTGCCCTCACATACCGTGAACAAGCTCGACATCACCACTTTATGCCTCCTTGTAGGTACATTGTGCTGATGCGTCCACTTTCGCATGTCCTTATACCAACCTTTTGCTGTTTTTTTGCGGGTAAACCAACCTTTTGCTGTAAGGGCGCATGTAAAATGAAGCGATCACACTGTTACCTTAGGGACATGTCTAACCAGTGTTATTGTTAATCTAATGCCTCCAGTGATAGGATGCAATTAAACTGTGTTACAAATGGCACTCCTGCTATTTTCCCTAGTATGATAAGTAAGTTGCTCCTTTACGCTACTGAGTGTCTTGGTGTCCCCACTGTCCCATGCCCTTAAACCAACTCTTTAGCTGCTGTTGATTTACTGTGTCTGGTAAACAAGCAATGCCACCATTAAAGTAATCCCATATCTGAGGAATCTCATTGTTGATCGTAATGCTTCTGGTAACATGAAGCATTGCTGATGTTTTAAATTTCTACTATCCTTGCGTGATTGCCATGAACATAATTAAGATTCTTCTTTTCATTTTGTATATGTTTCGTACATTCTTATTTACCAGCAACTGTTTACTTTCTATCATTTTGTGCAGATAGGGATATCCATTTCACCTTGTTGCTATTGTGACCTTTTGGTGAACTGCACAAAACACGTTTTTTTTTAATGAGTGTCTTGTGCAGTTCAACTAAAATGTCACGTGGGCAACATCTCTCAATTTTGGTGGAACTGCACAAAATGGCTAAACTAAAGTGAAAGCATGCTCTCCTGTCTCCTTTTTTGTGCTTATGCAAACATGCTGTGCAAACAGGAATACTCTACTACAGATGTTGTGACTGTCAAGAGCAACATCTCTCAATTTTGGTGGAACTGCACAAAATGGTTCAACTAAAGCGAAATCATGCTCTCCTGTCTCCTTGTTTGTGCTATGCAAACATGTTGTGCAAACAGGAATACTCTACTACAGATGTTGTGACGGTCAAGAGCATTCGCCAAGTTCTTCGATTGTATGACATGGCTAGCCAAGATGGATTTAATCCCAATATTCACTTTATCAAAAGGCTCTAATGGGTTGGTTTTGAATCTTGCAAGTTGGGAATCAGTGAGATGTGTAGGCATCTTTGTTGTACTTATTATTTGAATCTTATTTGTTGGTTGTGAATCTTGCAAGCTGGGAATCAATGAGACGTGTAGGCATCTTTGTTGTACTTATTATTTGGATCTTATTTGTTGGTTCTGAATCTTGCAAGCTGGGAATCAATGAGATGTGTAGGCATCTTTGTTGTACTTATTATTTGGATCTTATTTGTTGGTTCTAAATCTTGCAAGCTGGGAAACACGGCATGATGATGCAGAGGACAACAACCATAACAAACAATTCAAACTTGGTAGTATTATCTTTGTGAAAGTGCGACAAATGTGCTGATCGTGTGCGTCCTGAGAATAATAATTCTAATTGTTGTGCATGTTGATCCCGTGGCACTGATAGAACGAGCCAATGCATTGCTTGTTTTAAGTATAAATTTCTACTAAAGCTAATTAAATTTAAGTAAAGTGACCACTAACTCCTGTTATTACAGTACCAATACAGACCCGCTCGTGAACCAACGTGTGGCTGGAGTAGGTTTCTTAATGGAGGCGTTTGAATGCACCGAGGGTGCATCTTCCGCCGGGCGTGCAACGGACGAGGGAGGGGTAGTAACTGTTGTCGCCTGTACACACTCATCTTACTGTTGAATCAGTTCCCCAAGAGCTGAAAAACGAACTGCTGCTGCCGCCACACACTCGCTCACTCAAGAGACTCCAATGGCGATCCGAGGGTGAGCCTCGCCGGATATGGACTTCAGAAGGAGTTAGTTCGCCGCTCAGTCCTATGGCTGCACCAAGTTGAATGTGATGTACACCAACGATACGGACTTGGTGAAGCTCTGCCTCGCCTCAGTCCTATGGCTGCACCAGGTTCTGGAGCATTCGCCCGTTTCATCGGCAGCGCCGACTGCACCTTCGCTACGGTGGAGAGAAGGAAGAACACGACGATTCGGCCATCTGGTGCAACAAGCTTATTAACATCCAAAAGAAATACAAGATCATCAACAACGGGCAGGAGAAGGACTCCGTGGTTGATCTTGCTGAGACCATCATCGACCCCTGATACGCCAACATGAAAGAAGACGACCTGAACACGTGGGAGGTACCTCTGAATCTAGCCTACATAACCTATATGCGGCAAGGACGATACGATGCTACGACATGTACAGAAGATCTTGGACATGAGGGCGGTTCGCTTCCAGAACCGACGAGTACACCTGGACAGCCACAGCGCCATGATCAAGCGTGCCGTGAAGGTCTAGATGTTGTAATTTATCTGTTTATAAGCACCTTTATCATCTGAGTGTTGCATGCATTAGCCTATGTGTCGTAATTATCTGTTTTGTCCGAAATATTTCTTTTAAGAACCCATTAACCTGATTGCTTTTTTAGTGGCTATTTGCTAATGTATCTAAACTAGTTCACTTGTCCGTAAAAAAACTAGTTCACTCGGCTCCGTGCTTTGAATCTCCTTCCTCCCAACATATTCCTCTCTCGATGGACCCAAAGAGTCTCTCAATTTTCTCCCACTTTCTTTTTCGATGTAAACCGAAGTTTTCTCCCAAGATTTCCCTAGAACCAACTCAACTCGTCCCACGCCTAGCCTAAAAAATAATAATAACCCATGACTATTAACTCATCAAATTAAAATGATATTTTTTTCGTAAGTTGGAAGTTCTTACAAAATAATAATAATAATTGTTTATATATAACTTGCCAAGTTAACTCCTAGTGATTACGCATATAGGCTTGCAAAGATTTTACCGACGTGCAATCATGTGTTTATGTTTTTATAACATTTCTCCGCCTAGCCCAACATGATATTTTCACCCAGCCTAGCAAGTCCGCTGGATTTCGAGAAAAATGCAAATGGGATTTAAACGGGCTGCATAGATGCTACATCATTGTTTCACCCAGCCCACCAAATGGACCAAACAGGATAATTAGGAGTTGTGTCCCACTGCTTCATTTTACCTTTAATTCCCAAAAGTCACAAGTTTTGCTCCTCTTATGCTTCTGCCTTTGACCGTTTAAAAAACTTCATAACTAATTCATACTAAATCAGAAAAATGCAAATAAGATACCAAAATTTCACCTATATGGTTCATTTGCATTCATGAAAATGTTGAAAGTGGTTTTAGTTTATGGTACCATGAATAGTAAATATGAAATAGTTCAAAATTCAAAAAAATTGGTGGTAAGAATGACAATGTTTATGTGCGCTAAGTTTCATCGGGAATAACATTCGTAAGTGCCGCAGCAAAATAAAAATTAGCACTCCAAAATAGATTATTTTTTTGCCATTTACTTCCATGAATGTCGCTCCTAATGAAACTCGCACGCACTTAGAACATTTGTCGTTTTTGCCACCATATTTTTTTTGAATTTTTTGAATTTTTAGAGTTTAATATTCATGGTGGTATCAAAAGAGCTAAAACTCGGGTGTGCACTTTCCAACACTTTTTTCATGAATGCAAATGACATCATATATAGGTGATGTTTTTCTCAACATTTTGGTATCTTATTTATGCTTTTCTAATTTAGTATGAGTTAGTTATGAAGTTTTCAAACCGATACCAAACGGTCAAAGGGCAAAAGGATAAGAGGAGCAAAGTGACTTGGACAGAATCGGTGACTTTTGGAAATTAGGGTAAAACAGATGAGTGGGACACAACTAGGGCATAAATCTAATTATCCTAAAACAAATGGACTGGCCGACATGTGGGCCAAGAGGTCGGCTTAAGAAGGCGCCCACCTTCGCGCCCATGGCGTTGTTTTGCGCCCTCAACAAACGCTACCCTCGCCGATGGCTGTGCCATCCCTCCACTCCGCGACCTCCTGTTATTCTCTCGCCGAGTGTAGGCCCAACCCGCACCAACCAGGTCAGTTTCCCACCTCTCCATCTGCGACTCCACTGCCGTGTCTTCCCCATCTCCGGGTCATTCCAGTCAGGGGCTTGCCGTCGTCCATCGCCTCGGTGCGCTCGGAGCGGCGTGGTCAACATACGAGAGTCATCGGAAGAGGACTGTACATGGAGAGCCTGACGGCTAGGACCCACGAGGTCCATGGTCGCACGCAAGGAAAGTTCTCCTTATTACGCACTGTACTTGCACAGACACGCGGTAAGGGCTTCAGATTTCATGAAAAACGCCCCACCCTTTGACAAAGTCGGACCCACTAGCTATATCTTCGCACGCAAGGAAGTGCCTCCTTATTACGCACTAAAAATGAATATACCCCTCGCTAGCCGGGACCCACCATAGTGGGTGGCTGACTTAGGGCCTACTAAGTTGACGAGGACGGAGGGCTTTGTCAACTTTGTCAATATGAACGATTCTAGCTCCAAAGGGTCGTGACGCTGTCCATCCAACGGCCATAGTGCTTCTTCAACCTCTCGGTCTTCTTGCTCCACCGGCCAAAAGCAGCGCGGGTGCTGCTGCTCCGCCTCTCGTGGCTGGCTATGATGTCGCTGGAGGCCTCACCGCCTCTACTACTCCCACCGCTGGCCTGTGGTATCCTCTACTCACCCACACCCCCGTTATTCTGGGGCGGCGAAGAGCTCCGCACGCCGCAGCCTGAACCAGTGAACCTCGTACTTTCTCCGCAGGCATCCACGCGCTGCCTTCCCGGCTCCTCGGCGCCCCTTCCTAGGCTCTCGCCACATCCACAGCCTTGGTGCTCTCGGCGGGCGTGGTCAATGTGGTCAACGAATCGATTTCCATCGGAAGAGTATCGACATGGAGAGGCCGATACCGGGTCCAAGGCCACAACCCGCTTTTGTGATTTGCCAAGTAAGTCGCTTTGTCAGCCTGTTGGGCTGCAAATCTTTCAAGACGAGGAGAGCTTCATTCGGCTGGCCGAGAAAATGGCCTATCAGTAATGAGAAATGGGCTGTACATTTTGAAAACACATCAAACCGGAAATTAGTTTCAAATATCTTTTTTTCATTTCGAGATTTTAAATTACATTAATTTTTATGCATGGAGAATTTGTTGGATTATATATTGATATACATTTATTTTTAAAATCAGTTTGATTGTGAGTCAAAATTTCGGGATTAAAAACAGTTCGGACCACACCGAAATATGCAAAATTTCGTATAATTTTTTAACCGTGGCCACAATATGGGCTGTAATGCTAACAAAAAGAATATGGGATCCAAACAAAACCTTAAGAATTAGAAAATGGGTTGTAAATTATAAGAAATAATGGCAGATGGGTTGTATGCTGTTTTCCACAGATTTGAGGCTTTCCTAAAAAAAAGGTTGACGCACAAGCAATGATCGTTGGATGGCCATCCAACGGCCGCCATGCTTCTTCAATCTCTCGCTTTCCCGCTCCACCGCCAAACAAGCGCCAAGGACTGCTCGCTTCCTCCTCCTCATGGCCGGATGTCCGCCACAGCCTCACCGCCCCACTGATTCCCATCGCTGGCCTAGCCATCCCTCTACTCACCCACACCTGCCGTTATTCTCGGCGACGGCAGACGAACCAAGAACCCTCGCTCAACAGATTCTCCACGGGAAACAATCATGAGTCTTCCTTCCTCCGTGTCGCTCCTTCCTAGGCCTCGCTGCCGCCCACCGCCTCGCGTTTCGGGCGCTGCCGGTAAAGGTGATCAATGACCGACATGCATCGGTGGATCAGACGGAGAGGCCGATACTAGGTCCACGGCCGCACGCAAGGAAATGCCTCCTTATTACGCAAAATAATGATTCCTCCACCTAACATCAGGGACCCACCGAAGGGCCTCAGATTTCGCTAAAAAATGTTACCACCACGACACTGACCCACTAGCTATATCTTCGCACGCAAGGAAGTGCCTCCTTATTACGCACTAAAAATGAATACTCCCCGTTAGCTGGGACCCAAAGATAGTGGCAGCTGACTTGTGGGCCTACTAAGTTGACGGGACGGAGGGCTTTGTCAATCGGGTCAATATGCACGATTCTAGCTCCAAAGGACTGCACGATGTCCATCCAACGGCCGTAGTGCTTCTTCAACCTCTCGTCTTCTTGCTCCAGCCGCCCAAACCAGCCCGGTCATGCTCGTGCTCCTGCCTCCTGTGGCTACCATGCGATGCGGCGAGGCCTCACCGCCTCTACTACTCCCACCGCCGCCAGCCATCCTCTACTCACCCACACCCTCGTTATTCTCAGGCGACGACAGCCTCACACCGCAGCGAACCGTTGAACCTCAGACTTTCACGCGTGGGCATCCATTGCCGCTTTTTCCCGGCCCGCATCGCCCCTTCCTAGGCCTCGCTGGCCGCCCACCGCCTGGTGCTCTCGGGCGCGCGTGGTCAACTGGTCAAGGAATGGCTTCCATCGGACGTGGATCAGACGTGGAGAGGTCGATACCGGGTCCACGGCCGCAGAAGGAAGTGCCTCCTTATTACACGCAAAATAATTATACCGCCACCTGAAAGCGGGGACCCACCGGACGGCCCACCATATTTCGTGAAAAAAAGTTCCCCCTGACTGCTGGGACCCACCAGCTACACCTTCGCATGCAAGGAAGTGCGTCCGGGGAAAAAAAATTGATTCGCCCCCTGACTGCTGGGACCCACCAACTACATCTTCGCACACAAGGAACTGCGTCCGGGCAAAAAAAATGATTCGCCCCCCTGACTGCTGGGACCCACCAGCTACATCTTCGCACGCAAGGAAGTGCGCCCGCCGAAAAACGACGGTCGCTTTGATCGCTAGGACCCACCACCTACATCTTCGCACACAAGGAAGTGCTCGACCGCCGGGACCCACCTGGTCAAGCGCACGAAGCGCTGGTCATTCGTCGCGAACGCGTACATACATACCGGTCGATGTAGAGGTGCGCACGTCGAGATGTAGAGGCGCCGCGACGTCGTAGTAGAGGAGCGCACGTAGCATGTACACGTACGTACATCGACGAGGGTGCTAGAAAGAAAATACGGCCACGTACGTACATACGGGCAGGGTCTCTAACGCCTATCGCGCATACGTACATGGCTGGGTCGGAACGGAGAAACGTCGTCATCGTCGTGTTCATGGGGAGGCAATGCACGCGCTATGTTCATCGGGAGTCAACGGAACGCGTGGGAGCCAACCGGCTGGGTTAGAACGGAATGCGTGGTCGTGTTCATTGGGAGGGCTTGAACGGAACAGGCGATGGAAACGAGGCCTGGCATACCGCACAACGGAGGAAACGGCCTTGTGTTCGACCGCCACGCTCAAACGGGTCCCGTTGATCGGAGGGGCTCGTACCGCAAAACGGAGGAAACGGACCTCCCACGGTCAAACGGGTGCTGTTGATCGGGAGGGTGTGGCGATCGCAAAACGGAGGAAATGGACCTCCCACGGTCGAAACAGGGTCCTGCTGATTGGGAGGGTGTGGCGCATCGCAAAACGGACTTGTGTTGGAGCGCCACGGTAAAACGGGGAGCGTATGCATCGCAAAATGGGACTCAAGAGATACTGCTCATCTCCACCGCCGACCTCCTCCAGCCTCCACGGGCTACCATTAACCTCCTCCACCTCCACGGCTCCTCGCTCATCCCGCCCACCGCAAACTACTCCACCGGCTACTATTCAACCACCCTCCACGGGCACCCTCCACCGCTCATCGCTCATCCAGCCCTCCACACCACGGGTCCGTTCAACCACCCTCCACGGGCCCCTCCATCGCTCATCGCTCATCCAGCCCTCCACAACATGGGTTCCTGCTCAACCACCCTCCACCATCTACTGCTCATTCAGCCTCCACACCATGGGTTCCTCGCTCATCCGCAGGCAACGCCACCGCCCTCGCTCATCCAAACCCCCGCAACGCCATCGCTCATCCCAGAGGCAGATCAATCGGCTTCAAGTAGCAGCAGAGCGGCGAATCGCCCATCGGGTTCGGGCCAATACCATCGATCGATCGCCGTTCAGAACGCCGCTCGCAAAGGTAATCACCGGTTCGGGCGAGCTCAACGCCGCCGGCTTCAGTAGAGCTAACGCCGCACACACGCTGCAGCTCAGACGAGAGAAACGCGATCACTCTCCCACTTTAACGCAACTCCCAAATTTTCCTCCTCGCTTACCACGGTCTTTTTCCGCTATGGACGGCCCAAAGAATGTCATGCAGCTGCGTCTCCGCCCGCCCTGGGAGAAAAGCCCATTTTCTGTCATGATTTTTTGTCATAGAAGTAGGAGCCCACCACACATATGATGATACTGGATTTTGTCACAATTATCGTCATAGAAGTGTCATATGTATGACAGAATTTTTTTTTGTTCGGCCCAAAATGTCACGTGAGTGTCTTTTTTTTGTAGTGGGTGGTGAAGACGGAAAAGCATGGCACACTACTGGAAGACCTCAAGGAGACCCTTGAGAACCTGCGCCGATTCCAGATCAAGCTCAACCCAGAGAAATGCGTCTTTGGTGTACCAGCCGGCTATCTTCTCGGCTTTCTGGTCTCAGAGCGCGGCATAGAGTGCAACCCTGTGAAGATCAAGGCCATTGAGAAGATGGAGGTGCCCACCCGATCGCTGGCGCAGAAATTCACCGCTGCCTCGCATCAATCACCGTTTCATCACGCTCATGAAGGCTCTTCCCCGCATCAGCTCATGAAGAAGACCACTTTTTTCGAGTGGAACGACAAGGCGGACGAAGCTTTTCTCCAGCTCAAGAAGACGTTGACCACCCCGCCTATCTTTGCGGCTCCGACAGAGAAAGAGCCCATGCTCCTCTACATCGCCGCCACCAGTCGGGTGGTCAGCATAGTTATAGTGGTAGAACGCAAGGAGGAGGGTAGAGCATTACCGGTCCAGAAGCCGGTATATTACTTGAGTGAAGTACTGTCCGCCTCCAAGCAAAACTACCCACACTATCAGAAGATGTGCTATGGTGTGCACTTTGCCGTCAAGAAGCTGAAGCCTTACTTTCAAGAGCACCCAATTACTGTTGTCTGCAATACTCCACTTGCTGAGATCATTGGAAGTCGAGATGCTTCAGGCCTAGTGGCCAAGTGGGCAATAGATCTGGCCCCTTATACCATCTACTACCAACCTCGCACCGCCATCAAGTCACAAGCACTGGCTGACTTCCTCGTCGACTGGGCCGAGACCCAGTACCTGCCGCCAGCACCAGACTCTACCCATTGGCGGATGCATTTTGATGGTTCAAAATGCGCACCGGTCTGAGAGCCGACATCGTCCTCACCTCTCCCAAAGGCGACAAGCTCAGATATGTGCTGCAAATCCATTTTTCCGCCTCCAACAACGTTGCCGAGTACGAGGAACTCAGCATTCGCCGGATCCTATGCTATGGTGACTCCGACTTGGTGGTCCAGCAGTCGTCAGGCGACTGGGACGCCAAGGACGCGAATATGGCAAGCTACGGCTTCCTCGTACAGCAACTCAGTGGATATTTTGACGGGTGCGAGTTTCTTCATGTGCCAAGAAATGACAATGAGCAAGCAGATGCCTTGGCACGGATCGGCTCCACCTGCAGCGATACCACCGGCGCGCCTTTACAGCGCTTCCTTAAACCGCTCTGGCTGCGATCACCGTAATCCGACTCCATCTTCGGCCGCCCCTCCGGCAATGGATCTGACTTGAGGGCCCTGTGGCGCGCTGGGACTTCAAAGCAGACGGCCCGGGGACTACAGCAATTGCACCTGGCCCGGGGACTTCAGAACCCGGCCCGGGGACTGCAGCAGTCGGCCTGGGGACTTCTTGAACTCAGCAGGTGGCAGCCAACTCCAACCCGCCGCCTCCCGGCCCAACCGCCCTTGTACAAACTGCAGTCGTAGCAGTCAAAGAAATAGTAACACCTTCATGGGCTCAAGCCATCCTCAACTTTCTGGTGAACAAAGAGCTGCCGACTGATGAAATTCTAGCCCGACAAGTGCAGCGGTGGGCAGCAGCATACACCATAGTCAACAAAGAACTGGTGCAACGCAGTGTCACTGGTGTGTACCAGCGCTGCGTGGAGCCGGACCAGGGTCAAGCAATCCTCAAAGATATCCACCAAGGCGAATGTGGTCACCACGCGGCTTCAAGATCACTTGTTGCCAAAGCTTTCCGCCATGGTTTCTTCTGTCCAACTGCTCTAGAAGACGCCGAAGAGTTGGTCCAGAAGTGCAAAGGGTGTTAGAAGTTCCGCTCAAAGCCACACTTGCCGGCATCTTCACTCAAGACCTTTCCCATTGCCTGGCCTTTTGCTATTTGGGGTTTGGATATGGTGGGGCCATTCAAGACGGCTTGTGGTGGCATGACTCATTTTCTTGTCGTTGTGGACAAGTTCACCAAGTGGATAGAAGCAAAGCCAATCAAGAAGCTGAATCAGCGACTACCGTGACTTTCATCACTGACATCACCACTCGGTACGACATTCCACATAGCATCATCACCGACAATGACACAAAATTGCCAAAGGAGCCTTGGCTCGTTTCTGCGCGACGCAGGGCATCCGACTGGACTTAGCGTCCGTTGCCCATCCGTAGTCAAACGGACAAGTAGAACGAGCAAACGGGCTCATTCTGTCCGGCATCAAGCCCCGACTGGTCAAGCCTCTAGAGCGGTCGGCCGGCTTCTGTCTCAATGAGCTATCGGCCGTCCTCTGGAGCTTGCGCACAACTCCGAACAAGTCGACCGGCTTCACGCCCTTCTTCCTCGTCTACGGTGCTGAAGCCGTCATCCCAACGGACATAGAGTTCGACTCCCCACGAGTCACCATGTACACCGAGGCGGACGCCAAGGAGGCACGAGAAGACAGTGTCGACCCGCTGGAGGAGGGCTGGCTATTGGCACTTAGCCGGTCCGCCATCTACCAGCAGAGTCTGTGCCGATACTACAACCACAAGGTGAAGCCAAGATCCTTCCAAGAGGGAGACCTTGTGCTCCGGCTGATCCAGCGAATAACCGGCCAGCACAAGCTCTCGGCACCTTGGGATGGCCCTTTTATCATCAACAAGGTGCTGGGCAACGGTTCCTACTATCTGATCGACGCTCAGAAGCCTAGAGCACACAAAAGAGATGACTCAGGCAAGGAGACAGAGAGGCCATGGAACACAAACCTCCTCCGAAGATTTTATTGTTGAAAGCTGTATGTATCACGCTACCTTTTGTATTAAGTATGAAGACTCCGGGTCCCCCGAGAAGAGCTCGGGGACTACCCTCTTTTTATCTATATGATAAGTGTTATGCCTATGAGTGTGTATTGTTCTATTATTCTCGCTCGCATGGGTTCACCACGCCGGCCTCGAGGCTCGCTTCGCTATATGCCGCCTCAAGAGTTTTACAAGTAGTGTGTTGGCACCAAAAACTTCCCTTGTCAGAAGCCGCAGCTTGCAGAGCGACTGAATGGCGGGCAGGGGTTGCGAAAGAATGCCCACATGAAAAATGGCTAAGGAAAGAACGCATATAGTCGTGGCCGGCATCCCGCCTGTTCGGCCGGCTTCTGCTTGCCTTGCCAACTCTCCAAATGGCAAAGTACTTGCACTCCCGCAAAAAGCTAAGTACTCGACCCAGCCACAGTCCACAGAGCGGTTGTTTGGCTGGCAAGAGGATAGCCACGGGAGGGCAGCAAAGGAAAAAAATCAAGGAGCATAAAGAAAGAAAAATCAGAAGCCGGCCAAGCAAAGCATGAATTGCGACAAAATATTTACATAGATAAATGCCCACTGGACAGCGTTCAACAATATTTGATGTACACCCAGCGGGTGGAATTGTGCAAATATAACCAAAGTTATCCACACTAGTGAGCAGAAAAAGAAAAAGAGAACACCATAAGGGGCAGCAGAAGGCTCCGGCTGGACGGTGGAGCCGGCGGTGCCGGTTGGTGCAGCAGAAGGATCCGGCTTGACTGCGGAGTCGGCCATGCCGGTTGGTGCAGCAGAGGGATCCAGCTGGATGGCAGGGTTGGTGGCGCCAGTTGGGGTAGCGGACGGCTGGACGGTAGAGTCGACGGTGTCTGTTGGAGGAACGGGCGGCTGGTCGGTCTCCGCCTGGTCGCCTTTAGCAGCAGTCGGCACTTTGGAGCGCGGATCGTTGCTAATGGCCCGGTCAGGTTGAGGCTGGCCATCCGCTCCGACCTCCGGCACGTCCTCCTCGCTTTCCTCCTCCTCCTCCTCCTCCTCCCCTTCATCACTGGAGTCGATCACCAGCCGAGTCCTCGCTGTCCCCGGTTCAGCCCGAGCCACTCCAATGGGCGCTGGGTCGCTTTCAACCACCGCCACCATGAAGACGCTGGTGTCAAGCAGAAGGTGATCGCCGCCGCTTCCTCCCAAGCCCTCCAATTAAACGTGGTCAGCTGGCTAGATCCAGACAGGTAGCACACCTGATGAACCTGTGGCTCGGCTACCGCCAGGCTGCAGAGCTGCTCCAGCCTCCAGACGACTGGCCCGCCACCTCTAGCAAGTCGGCAGTCCGATTAAAAGCGGAGCCTGCACACCTGGCCAGAGGGTGGAGATCGCCTGGGCCCCGACGCGCTGAAGGCGACGCAGCATCTGATGGGCAGGTCAAAGGTGGGCCCGGATGCTGAGGAGCTGCTGGTTGAGGGTCCGGGGCGCTGCACTGCACGCTTTCCGCCTCCACTTGGCGCTGGGCCTCGGCGACCTGGTTCATGTGATAGAGTGGCCTAGGAAGATGTCTGTTTGAGCGAGAGGCAAGAAAAGCCAAAGGTTAGAAGCTAGTAGTCGGCCTACATAAGGGCCGGCAACTCAAAGCAAGAAAGAAAAGAAAGCTGGCTTACCATCGACTGTTTTCGGCGTCAGCCAAGCAGTAGTCATCTCGCGCCTTTGTCGGCCCAGCGGAGTCTCGATCTCGAACTCAACAAGGAGGTTGATCTCTTCGCTTCGCCTCCTCCGAGCTGTCTTGAGGGCTCTCGCCGCCTCCGCGAGCCGAGTAAACCAGCTGGTCACGCCTCGCCAGCTTGTCAGACTCCGCCTCCTTGCCTGCAAGGCGGTGTTGGCTTGGCCCGCTGTTGCCGCAAGGTGGCGCTCATCCAGAAAAGGGAGGAAGAAAAGAACGTTAATCAATCAACAAAGAGGGGACGCAGTTGCCAGGGAGATCCGGCTCGATAGCTCAGCCAGCCGCCCTAATCTCGTGGACTACAGCCATGGCGCGCTTATCGCTACTCGCAAAGAAGAAGTTATCAACAAAATAAAGTCGCTGAAGATCCGCCCGACTACTTCAGCCAGCCGTCTTAATCTCGGTACTACAGCCGCGGAGCGCCAAAGCCGCCTCACCAAGAAAGGAAATCGAAACTTACTCCGGCTCTCGGACAAGTTGGCGGTCTGCTTCTCCAACTCCCGGACTCCAGAGTTGAAGGTGGCCACGCGAAGACTGTGGTAATCCTGCAAGAGGGATATCAGATAAAGTTAGCATTCGACGCTAGAAGTTAAAGTTCCGGACCGCCGCCACCGCCAGCCCAAACTTGGGGATTACACTCAGTGGTAGGGCCACGCCTCACGAAGGAAGAAAGAATATCAAAATTAAAGAGAAGCCGAAACTTACTCGTATGGCTGCCCGCTAATCCAGAACGCCTCTGCATCGCTGAGGGCTTCGCGTTTCGCCCGAGCTTGGCTCGACGCTAAGGGCCGCCGGTGCAAGGCCCCCCTGCTTGCCTCAGCATCTAACCGGGCGGGCGGCGCTGGTCGCCGGTGTCGGGACCGACGAACTCGAGGCACCGCTTCAATGCCGTCAGCGGTGCCGAGGCCACCTTCGCGAAGACGGCGGCGCTACGTGGCGGACCTCGGAGTTAGGTCCGCTACCACCTCGCATCGCTGGTGGCACCGTGGCGGCCTCGGTGCCCGGCCCCGTGTTCCGCCGGCTGGAGGTGGCGGCGACACGATGACGCCCGCATGGCCACATCACCGCCTCCTCTCCATGACCGGGTTGCTTGTCGCTGCCTCAAATAAGCCGCCACAAACTCCGGCGAGGTGGCGGGTGTTCAGGGGAGCCACGAGCAGCTCGCCTCGGCAGCTGCCTCGCAAGCCGCCTTCCTTCCCGTGGCGCCACCTCCGCCACGCCAGCTTCTCACTGCAGCTCGCTGTGGCCTTTCCGCCTCCGCCTTCACCAGCGGTCAGCTTCCTGCTCTCACGCACCTCCCGCTGTGCCTGCCCCCCGAGGATGGCGGTCGCCTGACGGCGGGTGGTGGTGGAGGTCTCTGCCGACCTGATGACCGAGGCGGCGACCGACTTCTCGAGGGTGAGCGGGGCCCTGAGATAAGAAGGCAAGATAAAAAAGTTTTTTAGGCCAGATCGGCAAACAGGTGGAAGCGTAAGAAGAATACTTATGCTAACACCATGGGCGGGACCTTCGGTTGCCTCTGGAACTTGGCAACCTTCGCCGTGGCCTCTTTCCGCGTGGTCGCCGTGGCCGGGTTCTTCGGCTTCTTCGGCGCGCTGCCGAATAGGGCGGCGCCTTGCTTCCACTTGCGCTTGCCGCTTCGTGGAGGCGGCCCGGTAGAGGGGCTTGCGCCGGTGTTAGCAGTGCTCCGGGAGGGGCGCAGCTCTTCTTCGTCATCGTCATCATCGGGCCAGGTCTCCACGCCGCCGCTCTCTTCGGAGCGGCCTGCCTGCCTGCTGCCTCGCCAGGTCGCTCCTCCAAGGCGGCCGCCCAAGTCGGGTCATCTCAGAGAAACCTCCCGTCCGGCTCAGAGTCACCGCCTGCCCCACGATGGCGCCGCCGCTGCATATATAAATCTGGTTCGGAGAAGGAGTTGTCTCACACCAGGAACAAGACTAAAGCCAGAGCCAAAAAAAGAAGAAGTTAAGAGACTTATAGCAGGCGGCGGATTGTCGCGGGAGTACGGCCGTTTCCTGAACCGCCAGGCTCCCTCTGACACCTTGAGGTCGGAGATCTCATTCACCATCCTTGCCACCTCAGCAGTCAGCATCTCCTTCATGCACATCCTGCTCGGGTCGTGGTTCCCACTCATCTGATAGATCAGATGAGGGCGGCCTTGAAGCGGAGGTCGGACGCCACGAGACCCTCCGACTCCTGGAGCATCCAGAGCCGGTTGATGGCGGCTGCCACGTCTGCCGACACCGGCTTCGGCTTGTAGCCCCAGTTGGGACGAAGCCCGACAGGGGGGCCGGCCTCGTAGGCCGGCAGGTTGATGAGGTCGACAGCTGGGTCGACGTTCTCAACGTAGAAATAAGACTGTTGCCACAGTTTCATCGACTGTGATAGCTTGATGACCGGGAAGGCATTCCTTTTCACCGGCCAGCGCATGGCGACAAAGCCGCCGCACTCGGCCGCCGTCTCCTTGGCGGAGGTACCTAGCTTTTCGTAGAAGAACGCTCCCCACAGCTTGATGGTGGGGAGGATGCCGAGGTAGCCTTCGCACACCATGACGAAGACGGAGAGCAGCGTCACAGTGTTGGGCGTCAGGTGATACGGCTGGAGGTGGTTGAAGTCCATGAACGAGCGGAGGAAGCCGCTTGCCGGGAGGCCGAAGCTACGAAGGAAGTGTGAGCGGAAGACAACCCGCTCGTCGCCCTTCGGTGCTGACGAAATCTCCTCCGACGACGGCACCCACACCTTGACAAATGCCGTGTTGGGCATCCGGCGCGTGTTCCGGAGGAAGGTGAGGTGATCTTCGATCACCGTCGAGGCATCCCAGTTGCCACCCTTCTCACGCGCCATGGCCTCAAACGGAGCTGCGTGGGGAGGAGGAGCACGACGGCGGCTAACTGCGACAGCACCACAGCGAGCACTAAGCACCAGCAGCAGCGGCAGAGAGAGATAGAGGAGGAAGAGAGTGTGCGGAGGAGGGCGCGCGTGCTCCGCCGCTCCCCTTCCTCCCCCTACTTATATCCCTCGCCACGGCCGAGGGGCGGGCGGGATCATGGGATTAATCGCGCCCACGCACCCCATGACTTCGACATCGCGGAAATTATCGCTACTTTAACGCCCACAGAATTGCAACCGCCCGCTTCGCCGCAGCTGATCCGCCTGGTGCCGATGCCCGTAGTGGCAGAGACCACCTAATCGCCACGCCCCATCGAGCGTGGATGGCAGGCTAGCTAGCCGACGGGCGCCAAGGTATGCGGCTTTAGTGGCGTGGCGGGCTAGGGAAGCTT
Organism: Aegilops speltoides; assembly: GCA_021437245.1. Classification (NCBI taxonomy): domain Eukaryota; kingdom Viridiplantae; phylum Streptophyta; class Magnoliopsida; order Poales; family Poaceae; genus Aegilops; species Aegilops speltoides. Next base: position 52,216,706 of record CM038142.1, read on the forward strand.
AGCGGGCACGCCACCTGTTTCCCGCCTTGATGTTCAAATTTGGCTGATGATCCCGCCTTGCCAAACCAACTCCAGCAGCCGGCGCGTCACAAGGCGGATCAAACATCCTCCCACAGCTCGGTGAGAGGGGAAGCTGCTGAGACTTCACGACCCTTCGGCAGCGACGCCTCTTTAGCTTCAGGGACTACTGTTAGAGTAATGGGCCATGGGTAGCCTCACCTGAGCCCCGAGCCTTTCAAGACCTTGGGCCAATTTCGCCCTACGAGACCTCTTACTGATGCGCGGACTTCCGGTGGCCGGGTGGCTAAACGGCCGGCTGCCCCAAGACGGCCAAGCACCAGCAGACGGCACCAAGACTGGTCGGCTCCTAGCAGACGGCCTCTGGAGAGGCCGGCAGCCACCTAGCATCCTCAGAATCTGCACCCTCATCAAGTGGACAAGATAGGGTGAGTGTCAGTGTCAAAAACGGCGGATCTCGGGTAGGGGGTCCTGAACTGTGTGTCTAGGCGGATGGTAACAGGAGACAAGGGACACGATGTTTTTACCCAGGTTCGGGCCCTCTCAATGGAGGTAAAACCCTACTATTGCTTGATTAATATTGATGATATGGGTAGTACAAGAGGGGATCTACCACGAGATCAAGGAGGCTAAACCGTAGAAGCTAGCCTATGGTATGATAGTTGTAATGGTTGTTCGTCCTACGGACTAAAACCCTCCGGTTTATATAGACACCGGAGAGGGCTAGGGTTACATGTAGTCGGTTACAATGGTAGGAGATCTACATATCCGACATTGCAAGCTTGCCTTCCACACTCAAGGAAAGTCCCATCCTGGACACGGGACTAAGTCTTCAATCTTGTATCTTCATAGTCTTGGAGTCCGCCGATGATGATAGTCCGCTATCCTGACACCCCTTGTCTAGGACTCCCTCAAGAGTCCCTTAACCAGGCTTCAATGACGACGAGTCCGGGCGCCCATATTGTCTTCGGCATTGCAAGGCTTCCTCCTAATAATTCATAGAAGATTATGAACACCAGATAGTGTTCGGCTCAGAAATAAATTCCACATACCACCGTGAGAGAGAATAATATGTACACAAGTTCAATCATCGACGATTTTGTGGCGTGATGTCACGCCACTACCAAGCCTTTACTCAAATCGCTTTTATCATACCACCTCAACGCTGCTTAGCTAAGCGGTTTTGGCACGCCTTGTTGAAGCAGTAGATTGTGTCTCCTTATTCGGGATTCCCATCAATACGGACGCGGTAACCCAATCGTGCCTGCCACGCCTCCTCTATCGGAAGGTGAGTCCCAAATGGTCACGGGACGGCTCTTGGTATCTCCTCTTTATGATGAGACCAAGGCTCGCTTTTCTTCAATCCTCAATCGATCTGCCCTCGCCCGAAGTTCCAACACCCAGAGCCCCAGATTCGAGCTTCTGACCTTCAACAATGTTCGTCCCACCCACAGAGCCGGTGGATGCCTTCCTCCGCCACGGAGGAGGACGGCAAAGCTGAGACAAGCTGTGCACTGACCCACGAGATTTCGTGATAGGTCGCCCGCCAAAGGGTAAGTCATTCCTACTCCCGAGCCCGGCGAGAGCTTCGTGTTTGTCCCACCTCCATCGGGTTTAGGCTTCCGATGGATCCTTTCGTGAGAGGGCTCATGTTTTACTATGGGTTGGAATTCCATGACTTGGCTCCGGAGTCCATCGGCCACATCTCATCATTCATTGTCGTCATGGGCCTTCCTCCGCGACTACCCCTCACTTCGGTTTGTGGCTCAAAACCTTCAACGGGAGCCAAGATAATCGAGAGGTGTCAAGCAGAGGCGGCGGGCGGTTAGTAGCAAGAGGGCCGATGCTCCATGGCCCGAGGGCTCTTTCAAGGAGGAGCCGGCCAGGCAACAAGAGTGGTTCTATATTATCAGCTTCCTAGGGGCAGCAGTGGCCGCCACCATCTTTCGCCGGGCCCTCCACAACGGCTGATGTCATGGGTCAACCATATTCAACTGGGGCCGCCAAAGGACGCACTTCTCATTGCAGTGGCCGGATTCGAGACCTCCAGAGAGGGAGATCGATGGTCGTGGTGACGCAGGTTATGCTGATTAGGCGCCTTCGCCTCGCAACGCCGCCTCTCCGCCGTGGAAATTCAATCCGAGGGACCACGAAGTTCTCCAACACATCATGGGTACGATAATTCGTGGAGATGTACAATTGTTCTTCGGATCACAAGAGATGTGTCCGGAATCGACCGAGGACGCCGCCTAAGCTGCAATCGCCTGGATACTCAAGTAAGTAGCTCGCGTCCCGACATACCATTCGTTTGCATATCTTGGATTTGCCTTTTAACCAATTGTCCTCTGAACAGGAGTGGATAGCGCAAGCAAAACTGATACGGTGTCCGGCCCCCCTCCCGGAGACCACGCAGGATCCCGTGTTGGTCAAGATGCTAGAGGTTGCGCCTTCGGTGGAAGGCGAAGGGGAAAACAGAGAAACTACCACCTCTACCAAGGAGACTTTCGAGAAAGGGGGGATCGAGAATCCCTCCTTCCAAGGGGAGAAGAGGACCGCCTGAAACCCGAGGCCAAGGCCTCAAGCGGGGAAGAGATTCTGGGGGTCCTGCGCCTGGGGAAGCCCCGACCGCACCATCTCCAACACGGAATCAGCCCTCCAGCGAGCCGTAAGTAGAAAAAGGGGAGTTTTGTAATAGGGACATCCCTATTTTTGCTTCCGAGGATAACCGTTTTTACTTTGTAGTTCGGATCTCCGGCCCTTCTTAGCCGAGCTCGCTCTTCGGGGACCTCGTCCGAGATGATGGAGAGCGAGACGCCCATCCGCCGCAGACTGTCAGGGGCGGACGACGACCGAGGTGTCGCCACGAGGGTATCCCTAAGTCCGTAGGGCCAAGAGTTCGCACCGATCGCAGTACGGCCGGGAGCCAAGGATCTGCTTGAGAAGGCGCTTTATCTCGAAGGTCACCGACATTGATGAGTATGGTGATTGAAAGAATTTCATCCGCCAAGGGCGAAGTTGCATGATGCCGCCGGTTTGTCAAGGGTTTGAGGTACGTAAAATGACATACCTTTTGAGAGTTTTACATGTATATGCCGCCAGATAGATAGTAGCATCCTCGAGACTCGTATGTTGTCGAAAGCGACAACCGCGTCGAGGATCATAATCTCGTATTAATTTCGCCTTTCCTACATCGGTGGGCGGATAGTCCGGTGGCTACCGGACTCGATGGAGTTGCCGAACTAAAGCGTAGCTCGACGCTGCGGATGCGGACATCACGCTGGTCAATAAACGACTTGATGAGTCACAAGGTAGGTTGTTTCTCCGTGGTCACCTAGTTAGGAGCTGATGCTCACTCCTTACCACATGTATGCTTAATGCAGATGGTGCCGCTTGCCAGGAGGACCTTCGAGCAGAGCTTGCTCGAGCCAAGGAGCAGGCCCAAGGAGTGATGCAATGCCTCAAGGCGGCCAAGAGCTAGAAGCCGAAAGGGCTGCTCACCGCCAAGCAGGAAGGAGATGGCCAAATGGCCGTGAAGTCGAAAGATGTAACCGACCGCTATGAGGTTCTTGAAAAAGAACGCCGAGCGGAGCAAGAAGACCTGAAGAAGGCCACCGCCGAAGCCAAGGATGCCCGTTTGCAATGAGGGCTATAAAGGAGGAGCTGCGTCAGGCCGGAGACATTGCGGCTGGCAAGAACTTTCTGCTGCGTTGGAAGTTCACAGATCCAAAGTATGCTCAGCTTGGCTAGCTGTGGGGTCCGGAGGATCCTTGTATAGATTCAGCGGCGAGTGCGGCAGATGCTGTTGGGCACTTCCGAAGTCAAAAGGATCATGAGACGGAAGAGCTTTTTTTGGTCTCAATTCCACAGTCCGAAGCGTTCACTTCCATTGACCGATCGGTGGGCTGAGTGGGCTGAGCTGAATAGATTGTCCGGACTTGCGATGACGGATGTAGTGGCTCATATCTGGCCGGATAGGCCCAAGCCGAAGAGTTATTTTGGCTTATTGCAGCAATTCCTTGGGGCGGTGCCGCATATCAAGGCGATGAAACGGTCGGCTTGCATAGAGGGTGCACGGATGGCCCTCGCCCGTGTGAAGACATACTAGACGGAGATGGATGCCACCGATTTTGCAACCCGGGGTTCGGAAGAGAGCAGGTTACCCGCCGAGCACTATTTTGGGGAAGTTCTGCGGGGTGCTCGTCCAATAGAGTCGCGGTGCTCAAAAAATATCATGTTCAAATGATCTTTATGATTTGTAAAACGATATTCATAATATAAGTGCTTTTTATACTTGTGCGTTCAAGTATTGAAATATCCCCTGTGTGGCCGTTAATGTATACTTGTGTATAACCTGAAAGATGGCAGTCTTCGGCTTCAGCCCCCACGCACATTGAGGGAGTCCAGGACAAGGGGGTGTCCGGACAGCCGGACTATCATCGTCAGCCGGACTCCAAGACTATGAAGATACAAGTTTGAAGACTTCGTCCCGTGTTCGGATGGGACTTTCCTTGGTGTGGAAGGCAAGCTTGGCGATACGGATATGTAGATCGCCTACCATTGTAACCAACTCTGTGTAACCCTAGCCCTCTCCGGTGTCTATATAAACCGGAGGGTTATAGTCTGTAGGACAACACAACCATTACAACAATCATACCATAGGCTAGATTAGGGTTTAGCCTCCTTGATCTTGTGGTAGATCCACTCTTGTACTACCCATATCATCAATATCAATCAAGCAGGAGTAGGGTTCTACCTCCATCGAGAGGGCCCGAACCTGGGTAAAAACATCGTCCCTTTGTCTCCTCGTTACCATCCGCTTAGACGACGCTCGGGACCCCTACCTCGAGATCCGCCGGTTTTGACAATCGACATTGGTGCTTTCATTAAGAGTTCCTCCGTCGCCACCGATAGGCTTGATGGCTTCTTCGATCAACAACAACACCGCCTGTGGTGAGACTTTTCTCCCCGACAGATCTTCGTGATTCGGGCGGTTTTGCATCATGGGCTAATTCGCTGGCCATCCGGAGCAGATCAAAAGCCACGCCTTGGCCATCGATCAGGTTTGAAGTTTAAACTTCACGGCTGATATCCGCGGAGATTTGATCATCGACGGATTCGAGCTACGACGAGCATGCCGTGACCGCCACGATGGGCATGATTTAGCTCGCCACGACAAGGCTCGAGGTCAAGACACGAGTCTGCGCCTCAACCATAGTTCAAAGCCGACTCACGCAGACGAGGACAGGTGGTGGACACCGCCGAGCTGCAACTCCCACGGCGATGGAGCCAAATACTAACCTTGTCCTTATAAAGCTCGCAGGACTCAAGGCGCCGGACTTTCACCGACTAACCTCCGCGCCTCGCCAATGGAACTGGATTACGCCGATCATGGAGTTCATCCGCCATGACATCTTTCAGCACTCACCCTTTGGCGACATCCTAAATTCGCTAAAGCATCTCTCGCTACTCAGGAGAACCTCGCCGGACCGTTGTCAAGATGGTTGGGATGCGATAACTAAGAAGTTCAAACCCACCCACCACCCACTTTGTAGCCACTTTCGGCGATCTAACCGACATGTTAGACTACTTAATTCAAGACATCGACGGATGGACGATTTATGCCGGAGACGATCAAGAACCAAAGGCTCACAGGGCATCGAAGACCACCTGGCCATACGACATATACATGGTGGACACCCCAAAGGAGGGGGGGACGGCAAAGAAGCAGCAGAGGCAGATTCTGCTAAGAAATGCAGCCCAAGCGCCGACGCCGGCGGGCGCTGCTCTAAATCCCGCCACAGAAGAATGGAGATTCCGCACCGGAGATAATAACACCCCAGAGTGTCAAGACAACCCCTCCAAAGAAGATTCCGCGACAGAGGACGGGAAGCCAGCCTCAAGAGAGAGCGGCAAAGCAGGAGGATGAAAACTACATGCCTCCGAGACGAGGCAAGCCTCAACGATGATGAATTCATCGTGCTGCAGGATCCCGCTTAACAAGAGCTGCTTAAACGCAGGTT